>QLNU02003225.1:75904255-75983503 GCA_006491805.2 Dysdera silvatica
GACGTATTAAACTTGGCTGGAGTGCATTTGGAAGAAACAGTTTTATCCTGAAGGGGAAATTGCCTTTGTGTCTAAAAAGAAAGGTCTTCAACCAGTGTGTATTGCCAGTCCTCTCTTATGGATCAGAGACATGGAGTCTAACAGTTGGAGCAATACGAAAGTTACAGACAACGCAAAGGAGCATGGAGAGGTGCATGCTTGGAATAACTAGGAGAGATCGAAAAAGAAACACTTGGGTGAGAGAGCAAACTAGAGTAGAGGACATCATTGTTAAAGTAAAAGGACTGAAATGGCGATGGGCTGGGCGATGGACAACAGAAATTCTGAACTGGATTCCAAGAGACCACCGAAGACCTAGAAAACGTCCTCAAACTAGATGGGTGGATGAAATAAGAAAACAGGTTGGGGTGACGTGGAAACGAATGGCCCAGGATAGACTTGTGTGGAAAGCATTTGGAGAGACCTTCATCCAGCAGTGGATAGATAATGGTTGAATATGATGATGATGATATATATATATATATATATACACAGGGTGTTTCAGAATAACGTTCAGAAAATTTCAGGGTTGTAAAAGACGTTAAATAAACAATATTGGTGGAACTCGCACGGTTCGCAAAGCAACCAGTTTGTCTGTATAGCGAATTTATGTTTTACGTCCATCTTCGTCGCGGCGTATGCAATTATCCGAATTGAATACAATTTTTGATATAGATTTTAAGTCATTAGCCTAATAATACAGCAGAGAGAAAAAAATGCTAAATTCCATTTCCTGATCGTTATCTGTATTGCCCTGTATTGAGATAAAGCATGAAAATTGCTTTTTTTATCACACTGTAGACATTTGGGAATTCGTAAGCATGTGCAATCGGTAAAGGACTTAAAAATGAACATTTTTTGTCCTGACAATTTTTTTCCTAAAATGCGCCGTTACGGCGCTACAGTCATTTAATTGCTTCCATTCACTGCGCACGAGGTAGCAAGAATTGGCTACGAAGCGCCATTTGGCGACTTTTTAAAATTGCTTAATAAAAATGGACTTTCTCCACTTAACATGTCGCCAAATGGCGCTTCGTAGCCAATTCTTGCTACCTTCTGCGCAGTGGATGGAAGCAATTAAATGACTGTAGCGCCGTAACGGCTTTCAAAATTTCCTTGCAATGGGGGTTAAAACTCCATCAACCTCTGCATACGCCAGTGCAATACCCCTTCTGAATATTGTAAGAAGAGCAGAGCTGGGCAAAATACATAGAAATATGTATTTTCGATACAAAATGCAAAATGTATTTTAAAATACTTTTCGAAAATACAAATTACATTTGCCAAAGACCTTTTTTTTACTTGTCGTTAATGTAATTGGGCAGCCTAAGTTTGGCTTAATAATTTCATTACCTTTATATCATGATAATTTCATAGTAATATATAGTCAGATAATTCCATAATATGTCACCATAATTTCGTATGACACCATACTTTCATATCACCATAAAGTCATATGTCACCATCATTTCACATTGTTTGTGAATTCACACTTACAATTGTAAAAATATTTGATAAGAAATGAAATCGATTTTTTAGTTCTTGCCGCCATAAGACCACCTATATGCGCTAGGTAGCGTTTAATTAGTCTTATGAACAGATATATATCTGGTTTGAAAATCTAAGATTATGAGCACTGGAGAAGAGAGGCAATAACAGCAAAACGATTTTAGTTTGAAGGGAGAGGGAAAGTAGAGAACCCCCTTGATCTAAGAAGGATTTAAAAGCAAAATCCTAAGTTTTCGCCCCTGATTAGTATTGTAAAATTAATTAATTAAAAAAATGATCATTTAGAAATAAATTGAAAAACTTAGCAAAATATCGAATGAAGTACAACGATATTCGTCAGTGATATTCATGTCTAAGTTAGCATTGCTGTAGCTCACAAAAACTCTGTATTATAGATAAACGCACAAGGCAATGAGGAAGTCAACATTTTATACGAAATGTGTCTTATATTTACGAAAACAGAACATAAAAAATACAAAATTTTAATTTATGTTTTCAACATTCCACTCTGTTTTAATTATGGGTGGTATTTTATAAACACATATTAAATCTGAAAATAACAGTAAGAGGCAAATGATCCCTACAACCCACACATGAAAATCCAATGAAGGCAGAGCATTGGTCTTAAACCCGCGGCCCACTTGCAGCCCACCGACATGTTTTATGTGTCCCGCTGACTCACGAAAGAATACAAATTGCTTCACACAAAAATAACGTCCCTTGATTCCTTTGAGCCTTAAAGCTGTGTATTTTATTCCGTTTACATTTTCACATTTCGTAATAAATATCTTAAAACACTTGAGAACTAAAGAAATGCGCAATCTTACCCTCAATTGTGTTTTACAAGCGGTAGCACGGGTTGCCAGTGTATGGTGTAAGTTAAGTTAAACCCGTCAGCACTCTCTCCCAGCAGTTCAATATTGACCCTACAAGCGTGTGTAATCGTTTTCGAATATGGACATTTTATCAATTGAAAGGACCATTTGTAGTAATCAAAATGCCACTATATGTATTGCATTTTAGGTATTATAGTCAATATTTTATTAAGAATATGCTATGACCATTGCTACCAATTGGATATACGTATACCTCATAATTATCCAATGTTAGGTGCTGGTATATCGACGATATTCTTAATTCTTAATTAATTTAAATAAAACAGTGATATAATAAAAGTAACATGACTTACAATTAGTTGTGCATGAGCGGGGGACTATTGAAATCGATCGCGTCAGGGCATCAGCTGTAAACCTTAGACGCAAAGCCAAACATCAAAATCCTTAGTCACATCAAAACAAGTCGACTAGGGCATTTATTTTAAGATAATTTTTTAAGAACTTAACTTCAAAAAGACATTTTCAGAGAATGCGAAGTCTTTCAAGTTTCATTTTTTAAAATTTCAAATAAGCACCACTTTAGTGACATTATCATATATGGATTGCTATTGTTATTTTCTTGTTGGTCGCTTTCAACTCTTCCCTTTCATAATTGATTATTTGGGCTTTATGAAAACCCTCATCAATCTGTCAATCAAATAATTAACGGCAAATATACACCTTGAGGCAGTCGGTTTCGTTTCTTCAGGAAATCTATATACCAATCTTTAGTAGATAAGTGGTTACAGCTGGTTACATTCGTCTAAGACAGAGTTTCACTTAATTGCATTTTCCAACAGAACCGAAATTTACAAACTATTTATTTGTTTTTTTGCCCGAACTGCCTCTGGACTCCTCACTGAGTAGTTTTCAACCGTTCAGATGTGTTGCTAATCCAGGCCGATATCTTCCCCTTTATATCTTTCTTCTTGACTACTTTCTAAAGTGGTTTGTAAAGCGAGCGCCGTGTTCTTTATCTTCTTGGTATGGGTAAGAAAATGTCCATCTTGACCCCCCAGTCGCCGTACATCTGCTACAAATCTTTTATTATTGCTAATTTTCTCCTTTTGAAATTTTGCGCCCTTGGGCCTTTCCCCGATGGCCCCTCGACCACGCTACACCACTGGTGCTATCTACTTCAACAGTCCACCGATCATGAGATCGACTTTTGAGTACCAGCTGTTTAGCCAAATGGCTAGAATTGAAAGTTAAAATTTACAAACTGAATGTATTTTCAAATTTAAATGTATTTTGAAATACAAAATATTTAGAAATTTATATTTTTGACACAAAATACAAAATACCTAAAAATTTGTATTTTCGATACGAAATACAAAATACCTAGAAATTTGTATTTTCGATACAAAATACAAATGTATCGAAAATACGTATTTCAAATACATGTATTTTCGATACTGGCCAGCTCTGAAGAGCTATAAATAAAACACATATGATAAACTAGGACACTAACGCTATCATATAGGGCGTCCCATAAAGAACGCAACTTTTAAAATGCCCGCCATTTCTGTTCTAGTAAGTTGGCAGCACTGAACGTTATACGATTTTCATCTGTTGTCTTTGTGGTTAGTAGACACGGAGCGCCGAGTAGCGCATGATCGTCATCTGTTTTCTGTACGGGTAGGAATGGAGCGCTTCACGGCGGAACAGCGTGTTGACAGAGTGAAAACTTATTGCAAATGTGGTGAATGTTGCGCAGAGACTGTTCGCAAACTTCTTGGAATGTTTGGTCAACGTAATGCAACGAATAAGTCGACTGTGATGATACTGATTGCTAAATTTGAGAAAACCGGTTCGGATGTGGACATTAAACCCTCGGGGCATCCTCGTGTTACTTGTTTTGCGATTTCATGCATAATCACAAGTAGCATACACTGCAGAAATATGTAAATTACTCAATTTCATTAATAAATTTGTACGTTATTATGCACTCAAAAACTGCGTTCTTTATGGGACACCCTATATTTCAAAGAAGATGCTTCAAATACGAATTTAGAAGATGAATGTTTCAGGGCCTAAACCCTAAAATTTTATCTCATTTGCAGCTACATTTATGGTATAATTTACACGTTTTACTGGCGACTGGTTACAAGTTACGACCACTGTGAGTCGAATCCGGGTTAAAGGCGCGATAAACGATTGCGGCACCACTACGCCACCGTGGTATGATGGACGGTTCCTCATGGGTCCATCATGGACTTATGTCTCGCGGAATCCGAACTTTCTAATTCTTGGGAAATCAATCTTTGGACTACTGTGAGCAGTCAGTCGGTAAGTTGTTTTTCCACCGTCGGTGGTCGAACACGGATTAATGGCGCTCTGAGTGAACGCATTATCATGTCGCCGCCGCAGGATCGACACGGTGTAAAAAATTCAAAACTTATGGGATTAGGGTTACCTTTACTTTTTCAGATATTCAATTTATGACTACTGTATGAGCAGTCAGTCGGTAAGAATTGTTTTTCCCTACCGTCGGTGGTCGACTACACGGTGATTCCGGAATGATTGCGCTCTGAGTGAACGGACTTATTATCATGTCGCCTGCCGCAAGGATCGACACGGTTAATGTAAAATCATTCAAAACTTATGGGATTAGGGTTACCTTTACTTTTTCAGATATTCAATTTAATAATTGGTTGGCGTGATGACTAATATACAATTGGTCCCACTTATAACAAGATGGTGTATAACAAGTTTCCGGATTTGGCGAGGAAAATATGGATTTTGTTTGGTATAATGATTAAAGTATAATTTTAAATCATTGAAGTATGATTAAAACGTAATTTAATCTTTTTTATCGAGCAAGATTTTTGCACTCCCTGGATTGAAAGAGGTAAAATGTCCAATCAGCTTGATGCAGAAAGGGAAGCACTGGTCTACGGATCTCACAAATGTTTGGTGAAATTTCTTTTGCGCCATTAAGAACACATAGAAAGACGCTTCCATACATAAAGCGACTTTTACGATGTATAAGCTATTAGTCTTGGCTAAACACGAAATATTATTAACCAACTTTCGCTGGAGAACTGCAAGGAAGGATATGAATACCAACAGTAATTTAAGATGGCTACACACGTAGCGATTTATCGCAGAGCGGCAGGCGGAAGCGCAAAAACTGCCCGTGTATATGATGAAAATCATTGGGTTTATGGGCTTTGCTACTACAATAAGCAGGATCGAAAAACTATTATTTTGATGTCGACAGGAGATGACCATGCGGGAAAACCCGAATGTGTGTTTCAAGGTGGACGTCAGTTATTCTGGTCCTAACTTTTCATTTTATGAACTTCATTTCGAAAACACCTGTTTACAGAGGTATTGGCGTACCAGTGTGTGTGTGGCGGGGGGTGTTGTAGCGGCCACGGCCTAAGGGGGGTGTGGGGGGGGGGTTGTAATTTCCACTGCAACGAAATTTTGTGTATACAGGTATATACATATAAATATATGAAGTTGTAGCTCTGTAACCCCTTCCCCATTGTAAGTTTTTAACCCCAATGAAGTTTTTACGTCAGCCTATGCGCAGATGTAAATGCTCCAGCACAGTAACATTTTTAGAGCACGTTTTTAGAGCACATTTTTAGAGCATGCAGTCAGATGGTTGGAAAGATGTTCTTATCAGCATATTTAGAATAGAATTTGATGAGTCCTAAGATGAATTTTTTTTAAATCACTGTTTCACTGCACCTCAATAAAACCATATCTAATGCCCATGTACGCTACAAAACTAAAGTTAAATACGATTGAAAGGAAAACCAAGTGTTACTTTGGTTCTATAGTGTTTTAAAATATTTATTACGAAATATGAAAATACCAACAGAATAAAATACATATATTTCAGACTTCGGATGTCGAGCCAGGACGTTGTTTTTGTGTGAAACAATTTGTATTTTTTCATGAGTTGGCGGGCCGCGTGTTGAAGACCCCCGACTTACACAGACTCAACTTTCAGAGTACTTTAAATTCCAAAATTGATTTAGCAAGTATTTTGGTTGGTCTGAAGCTTCTCATTATATACCTGTTCTCCGTTAGTTTTCTGAAACTTTTAGAATATTAAAAGTCAATATTTCATTATTATAAAATAGCAGTAAACTTCCGTTTAAAAAAGCTTTGCCTCGAAGTGTTTTTCTACAACTTGTTAGTCGTGTTTAGTTATTTTCATCTGGCCACCTATAAATATTGAGTTCAACGTATTTCATTGTTTACATAATTTATAAATTTTAACGGAAAATGGCAATGATTATTTTCTAAATGCATATGAAGCTTTTCCTGACATAAGAACGTAGGTATTTGTCTAAAATATATATACGCATTACCATTAATTTCCACGCTTTATTTTATTCCAATCTGTAATACTTTAGATCATTCAAAGGGTAATCTCATTTCAAACGCAAGCAATTCCGGAAACAGACATCTGAAATCGATATTTGTTTGCTGCCTCTTCTTCCATCGGTGAGAGATGGACAATCATAGAAATTCGGAAAATATTCTTAGAATGAATAGACGATGCGAATTTGATAATGCTTGAAAAGACTTGGCTACTTGCCAGTTCGTGTAGATAGTGCAAAAAATCTAATCTTTATCAAATTCCACGCCGCTCCAATATTTTAAATTGCAATAAAGGATCTACTCGAAGATCAAGAAATAAAATTTAAAATTCAATTATTTCATATATCATAGGATTACGCCTAATTCATATCAATTAAGGATTCTAATGTTCGAAATAATCTTGTTAAATAAATCGTTGTGACTTCAAAGACGTTGATAATAAGTTGTGTGTTTTCAGAAGACATCATATAATTTTTTGATCAACAGAAGATTTGTAAAGATGGATAAAATGATTGTTGCATGCAGCCGAAGAATCAGATCATTCAGACTAACTGCTTCTACATTATTTATTCGAATAACTCTCATCTTAGTCAATGATTCTGTTGTATTTAATAATCTAATACAATCACATCATTGGCTAGGATTAGGAATTACTCGAATAAATGTTAATGCTTGCTCGTCTCGCTTTTTGGACTTTTGGCTTCTTGGATTTGTCGCGTTGGTTTAAAAAACAATCAAACTATTTTAAAATTCTTCGCGAACTTGTCTGTAGCCTTATATATACGCTCCTAAGAAGGATGTGATCAACACCTGTAGTTTAACGGGTAGAGCACTTGACCGTCAATCAAGAAGATGCAGGTTCGGTTTCCACTAGACGCCGCAAATTTTTTTTTTTACTTTGCGAGTATTTGAGCATCAGGTTCTATAATTTTAGAAGTTTCTATCATTGACGCAATGAAAAACTAACGAAATCGAGGGAATTAATTCATTACCACGTGTTAAATTATTTTCAGTAGATACTATGAAAATGGAATATATATGCATAATTTTTGTTTCAGTGAGCTAGGGATTATAACTGCCTACTTTTAGACTGTTGGGTTTGGTTCTACACAGGGGTAGACTGGGTCCTTTCAAAGGGCGCATATCTTAGATTATCGGACGGCGCGAGTCCCATTATCCATGAGGGCGTAGAAGCCCGGGGGCCGGTTGGCCGGCGGCCCAGTTGGCTCCTGGTTTTACCTCCAGTAAGCTTGGATGTCTCTGAATGAAGCTTGATTCACATGACCGATAGGCAGTTCAACCTTTTGACTCCCCAGTATGGAACATACCTTCTTCTTGTTATAGTACTAAAAGTCTGGAAGTACCTGGGTCTCTCTTAAACGACTGCCACTCATTCCCCTTCATTTAAAGCGTTTTTTGCGTTGTTCTCTTACTCTGATTTCTTTGCGGTCGTTCTCTGTCCTATTCAACTATCTTTTCTTGAAGCGTCTGATCTTTTTTTGTTCCTTCTAGGTTAGTTCCCATAATCTACTTAATTATTATAGCTTCTTGCATTTTTTCCGCGTATTTAAGCCGTCTATATCTTTCTTTAAGTCTATTATAATTATGTTTACGAAATTTCGTGAGTGGTAGTTCGTTTCACGTTTTTCATTGAATGTGAACTATGTTCAACACTTTATAAGTGTTTCAAAGCTGTGTTTATACAAATTTGAACTCGTAAAAATCGACGTTTTGCATCCAATACCTATAAAACTTCTTGATGGGTTGGCATGTTAAAATTACCTCTGGATATTTTTAACAGGTTTCAACAGATATTAAACCAGCTATTGCTTTTGGTCTGCCTGCCTGTCTGTCTGTCTGCAAGAAAAAGGGCGAGGTGAATGTCTTCCGTAAATGCAATAATGGTGGCTGTTGTTAACATTGAAAACCTACCGAGTTACTTGAGAATTAGAGAGTTGCGGATTAGAGAGGTGCAGATTAATGGTAATCGAAACCCGTTAAATTTAAATATCGACTTCTCTTAGGCGATTTTCTTTTACATGCTTTTTTTTTTTTTCATCAAGAACGTTTACACTTTCAGGAAACTTTAGCAGCCTTAAAATTTCTTCTTCATTTATTATTTCTACAGTCTAATGATCATTAAAGCAGTTTGATATTATTTAAATTGCGATTCCGCATTTTCTACGTTAATATCAGCCACCATCTTCATCGCAAGCCCAAAGAAAAATCCCTCGTGTGGAAAGCAATTTCCAGAAAAAAAAAGCTAAGTTTCATGCACTGGTTTAATTCCACACGATCTCGGGCTAAAGCCATTTTAAAATCGTCCATGAAACTTCCTTGTTTTGTGTGGGGGTGGGGACTGGAGCTTCTAGATATCCTTTGCGCTTAGTTATAGCTATCATAAAGGAAAGAATTGAAACCTATCTGTAGGAAAGGAATTGAAACCTATTTGTAAGAACAAATTGAAATAATGCATCCAGTTTTATAGACCCTGTTTCTATTTATATTAAATGGCTGATTTTAACGACGGCATAGAACTTCTTTTAAAACTTTTTTAAAACAGTAAATTGCGGCGACTTGTCAGCGGGATGATTATTTTATTTCCAACAGAAGGGAGTGCATTGTTCTAGACTCAAAATAAGAAACATCTTTGGAAGTCTACTAAATCTGCTAAGAAGACTATTTTATGGTCGTTACTTTTGTCTCGTTGCCAGTTTGCGTTGAAGTACCAGCTTGGTAGTGTTTTTATTCTCCATTTATTTTTGCTATTTACGATGAGCAGTTTTTATTACTTCCTTTTTCTTGTTGTACTATATTCCGAATTGGGGTTACAATCCCATGCGTGGGATGTAGTGTGCTATTGAATATGAAAAAAAAATTACAGCTAAACTATATCCATATAAGTTTAAGTAATGTACTTTATAGAAAATGTTCATATACAATAAAACCTACGAATAACGGCCACCCGTGAGGCTTTGCAAAGGTGACCATTCTTTTGAGGCGACCCTTGTTTAGAGGTTCAGTATAAAAAAATCACAATGAATAAAATGGGTGGTAAAAGAAATTAGTAATTTCAAATATATTTTATGTTTTATGGGAACCAATATATATACTGACGCTTGTACATCCCAAATATTCATAAAATAATAATTAAAATAACGAAAGTAAAAGATTTCCAAATAAGATAAATTACAATATTCCAGTATTGTAAGATAATATTACCCTTCCCAGGGGTAAAATAACTTTTAACTATTGGTCAACAAATAAAGCCACGGGGCGAGTGTTGTTTTGTAATTTTTAGTGGGGAATTTATTATACCCAATAATTTTGACACCTAGGTTTCAGCTCAGACTAGAGTGTTTTTTAGGTATAGGAGAAAAAGAGACATCTTCTTCGACCCAGATGGCCTAATGGTTAAGGCGCTCCGGGATCAACCGAGAGACCCTAGTTCGAATCTAAGTCGGGGACGATGTCACTTTTTCTCCTCTACCTAAAAAAAAGCTCTAGTTTGAGCTAAAGCGAGGGTGTCAAAATTATTGTGCATGATAAATTCCCCACAAAAAATTACAAAAATATACTTGCTCCGGTGGTTTTATATGTTGACCAATATTTGGCAATTGTGTGTTATCCCCGAGGACGGTGATAATATTTTACAATCATTTATACGGAGAAAGGGAGGCCTTTTTCCCGTCCGCGGTGGCCTAGTGGTTAAGGCGCCCTGGGCTCAACGGAAAGACTCTAATTCGAATCTAGGTCGAGAAAGCTGTCTCCTTTTCTCCTATACCTAAAAAAAAGGCACTAGTCTGAGCTAAAGCGTGGGTGTTAAAACTATTATGTACTCTAGTATTATTTAAAACAGGTTTATGTATTCTTGAGGTGAGTACGTCATACTTCCTGCAGTAATACTGCCTAGCGTAAGCTACTATAGTGCATTAAACTTTTTCAAAGCAGCCTACTAAAAATATAGAAATGAATATATTTAATACAATTTTATAGAGCCATGGTGGTCCGGCAGTAACGTCCATAACTTTCGGTTCCCCGCTGGATTTGGGTTAGACCCCCAAGTAAATTTGGTTGGGCATAAACGTATGATAGGGTGATATCAGTCGCCTAACATATTGCCCCTACGGTAAAATGATTGACCAATATCCATTTCTCTAGCAGGTTAAACTGCCAGACATCGAAATAGTTAGGTAACCAAAAGTAGGCAATCGAAGAAAAATGTTTTTTCTTTCTATAGACCAAACATTTTGAAACACATTCATATCAGAAATGAAAATTAATTTGAAAAAGGTATCCCATATTCTTTTCGCATCCCTTTTTCTAAACAATAAATCCTTGTATTCCTTATATCAAGGGGCATGTTCTGCTCAGGTTTCTGATCGTAGGTAAAAAAGAGATGGAAAAGGACAAGCTTGGATTTCGCCTTCTGTTGTGTTTTGTGGTCGGCTTTAGTTCGCAGAATCGAATTGATTTACTGTCTTGAAATAGACAGCTCTCTCTTGGCTCGCTTCCCAAAATCGAATACCGCGAAAAGAAAAAGAACTACGAGCCTACTTCTCGGCAAAAAGATGCAGAGGGGAGGAGACAAAATTTCTGTATGATGTGACACAATAGCAGACGCAAATTTTCATTTGTGTGTGTGTGTGTGTGTGTGTGTGTGTGTGGGGTCACGGACAGAATTTGCCATGGTCTTGGAATAACACCCTTCATTTATCACGGAAGTTGACATTTTACAGTGAAAAATATATTTGAGGGTGTCATGACCCCTGTGTCCGCCTTTGATGTGACATCTCCTATGCCCAGTCTCCCTCCTTTGTTTGTACAGAAGAGAAAAGTCGACGAATGAAAGGCAGGAAAGAAGAAAAGATCGATAGGTTTATTGACTAAAATTTATTTCCCGAGCTGTGTTTTCTGCACTTTTTAAGTATTTTTATTTAATGCTGTTAAAAAGTGAAGGTGCAGCTTCGTTTGTTTGTGATTTGACAGCGCAAGGTCAATGAAGGTTATAATGTGCTCGAACTTACAGCTTACCGAGGAACCCCAACCTATGCTGCAAAGGTAACGGAGACCCCCCGATTAATGTCACGATAGTCGAATGCGAACCCTACGCCACACTATCTGACCAATAGTTTTAAAAGGAATATAAGTCTTTTAAGAGGTTTAGAAAACCAACCATCGGCTTACAGTGAGCTGTTAGTCCGTAGGCACGATAGTCGAATGCGAACACTGCACCACACTATCTGACCAATAGTTTTCATAGGAATATATGCCTTTTAAGAGGCTTAGAAAACTAACACCCGGCGTAAAGTGAGCTGTTAGTCGATAGATGTTTTCTCTTTGGCATTTTTGGAAATCAAGCGTAGATTTTCGGCGAACAGGTGAACGATGAGTAGGTTACTCCTGATTTATGCCAAGCACGACTTTGCAGAAAAGTGCAAGACACGTAGTAGCCCGTTACACATTGCTTTTATTATTTATAGCTGGTTAATAAATTCTTATAACGTAAGATCAGGAAGGGTTGTTTTGCATCAAAAGAAGTAATTTCACCATTAATGTAAATGTCGGTTTAAAATTTGGCCGATTTCTCCTTTTCAATCTAAATTTAATTAATTATCATCAATCATGCTCAATTATTTAACATGCGCCTCTAGGTAATTTCATTACAGATAGTAATTAATTCCTAGCAATTGTTAACAAAAGTGTTGACTCTCTGAAAGGATAATGGAAATTTAAATATTTATTATGGAGTATGGAACATTAAAAGAAAAGCAATGTTTTTATTCTTATTATAAGTAAATATATCCCTTAAGTCCGTTGTACATTACAAAGTAGCATATTCAGGGACGTTCCCAAATATTTCCGTGGAAGGGGCAAATTCAACAAAAGTGCTTGTAAAGAATTTGTACAAATTTTTATAAAGCTTTAGTTATAATAAAAATATTGCTATATTAAGCTGGCTCAAAATATGTTGTCGCAAAAAAAAAAAAATTGCTAAAATGGGAGAAAAGGTTTTAGCTGTGCTAAAATGCTAAAAAATATTAGTTGCTTTCGTTGCTCGAAAAATCGTATCAATGAAATTATTTATATCAACAATGCTTAACAGGTGCTGTTAAGAATTTTGAAGAGGAAACAAAAAGGAACAAGAAAAGATCGCTGAAGTGCAAAACGGATATTCTGGAATCGAGAAATCCTGTTTTCAGAGAATAAACTGTGGTTAAAAATGCCTGTCGCATTTTCGCGATGGGCAATAATTTTTTCTTCGCATTTTCGAGCAACTCGTCGCATTTTGCGAAAAACGAGACTACAGCTTAAACCCTGAC
This sequence comes from Dysdera silvatica, assembly GCA_006491805.2. Lineage (NCBI taxonomy): Eukaryota > Metazoa > Arthropoda > Arachnida > Araneae > Dysderidae > Dysdera > Dysdera silvatica. The sequence goes on from QLNU02003225.1 coordinate 75,917,346, forward strand.
TGTGAGAAATCAGTTGATTTCTATATAAAACACATATTATTGCTTAAATTTACCCCTTCCCGTAAATTTTATACGAATATATATGTATACGAATACTAATGTGGCAAGATGTATTTTGAGGTAACACAAGTTTACAGTATTTCTTTATACAAACCGAAACCATGCCATAATATCGGTATTACTACTACGACGCCTAAAAAAGTTGATAAGTTAATAATAAATAAATTAATAATAAGTTAATAATAAATAAATGAATAATAAGTTAATAATAAATAAATGAATAATAAGTTAATAATAAATAAATGAATAATAAGTTAATAATAAATAAATGAATAATAAGTTAATAATAAATAGAATAATAAGTTAACAATAAATAAATTAATAATAAGTTAATAATAAATAAAATTAATAATAAGTTAATAATAAATAAATTAATAATAAGTTAATAATAAATAAATTAATAATAAAGTTAATAATAAATAAATTAATAATAAGTTAATAATAAATAAATATATAAGTAATAAGTTATATAGTATGTTACTGACTGATTGTTTTAACTAGGTTTCATTATTAATATTATAAAGCTTATTGTGAGGCATAAATTAATCTGCTTTTTTTAATTTCGGATATGATGAAACACATAAATTTTGTATCTCATTATAAAAGTCTTGTATTTAAAAAACGATACGTAGATAATATATGGAAAATATTTACTGTGCGAGGAAGATGTTTATTATCTGGTAAATGTAGACAACATTTAACCTCAGAAAGCGATTATAATATAATATACGTTAGTGTTACGAAGAGCCAATCTGCTCAGAAGAGTCAAGTACCTCGACATTTGGAAATGGGGAAGATGCAGTTATTACTTCATATGCTTACTTATCTGCTCTCCTCATAATGTAAACCTGCCTTTTAACTAGTTATGTTGTTTTTTCAGTCGCAGATATGTATTGTCCTCTAGCAGTATTTTTTGTTCTTTGACCTAACGAAATTAAGTAAAAAGTAGTATCTGAACATGTTTTAACACGAATGCGTTCCATTGTTATTCAACAATGCATGGTATTTGTTCATCATCCTTCTTTCATTTAATTCTCAGATACCTACGACGTCCATGTTTGGCTTTTAAATTTCGTGTTTCAAGAAGTAAATTAATATTTAGCTTCAAAGGATAAATATATATTTGCAAATACCAAGCTTTTACGTCTAAGTGGTGAATTCCAGGAGATAGACACATCACTTCCGTATTAAAGAGTATATAGTATAATATCTAGTATAGATAATATCTAATATTTGAACAAGATTATACCAATAGGTCGAAGAGTATCTTATGTTGTTTTTATTCAAAAAGCAAAAATAAAGAAATAAAAACCGATAATGTAAAAAAGTTTGTTGCCGATCGTCTTGAATGCTATCAGGTATTAAAAATACAAGTGCAATATTTGTTCCTCGAGAAGCTCCAGGAAAACAATTTTCTGAAAGCCATCGGACGTGCTTCAAGAATAGCGACGTTGATGTTTTGGGTTTACGAGCGTACTTGCATATCTAAACAGGAAAAAGTCATCAAAACAATCGAAAATTGAGAAAGTTCAATTTTTTTCTCCCGATATTTGAATGCATTTAGGGGAACGCGGAATACTGTAAATTTTACATTCCCGATTCGAAGGCAATAAATGTATTTTATTATTTTGGGCTTTCTAAATTCGAAACTGGTAAATATTTTACGTTTTACATTCGTTGCGAATCGTAAGGTCGCCTTATTTAAAATTCGGGTTAACGAATTCTAGTAATGAATGAAATGGAGGAAGATGAAGAAATGCATAGTAAACAGAAGAAATATTAAACTCGAGAGTTATATTCTTTAAAGGTTTTATATATTAAAGGAAGCATTTATCTGGGGTTTAAATCAACACGGTTTCTTTTTATAGACCCTCAATTTTTTCCTTTTACTCTGTATTCGTTTTGATTCATAGAATTGTAGAAAAAAATCATGATAATGTAATACGAAATAATTGTGGACCAATATTCTGAAAGAATGGTGAACACCACTCTTTCTCAAGGTGTTTTCTGTGATGTACTGGGGTTGCCCGAGAACAATCCTAGGTTATCAGTACACTTTATAAAACACTGCGGAAATTTTCAAGAAAATTTCGAGAATCTTTAATCCCACTGTAAGTCATGATTACCGAGGCATTAGCACTTACCTTCAAATTAAGCACTATTTGGTAAACTTTATTTAGCAATAGAATAGTCACTGTAATATGGCAAATTAATGGGTAAAGCAATTTGTGATAAAGTTATCACTGAATCATCTGGTCTGAGGCGTGGAAACATGCACCAAGGGCTGTGGGGATCAGCCATCAGGCGGGTTGGCAGGTGGTGGATAGCCAAGTACTCTGTCTATCTGGCTCATCGTGCTGGATGGCTGGGGCATCCACTCTGGTGGATCCGAACCATTTCTCCCCCAATCTGAAGGTGTTATGCGACCCGTGCCGAGGAGTGCATGGTGCTGGAACTGCAGCACCACTAACGGAGCCGCCGGGATACCAGGCGATCTCTCAGTGTATCTCAGTATATGTCAGCAATCCGGGGCTCTACTGTCATTGACCTTTTTACACACTGATGATTTAATTTTATGAATGAAACTTACTTAACTACTATGGAAGGCTCCGTAACGGGGACTTTTAACATTATCTTAAGTAAGATGGAGGCTTCTAGTAGGATTCCATCTGACTGTAAGTTGGTAAGAGACTCCTCTCAGGAGACTCTAGTCAGTGGCTCGGAGGCAGAAATTTCTAACTCTGGGGCACTGACCCCAACTAATGAACCTAAGGGTATTAATCCTAATCTTCTCACAGGCGACTCCAATGCGGAATCCGGTATGGAGGAACTGGAGCAGGGTATGGGAATAATCTGCATGAAAAAGAAAAATGTCAGCGGTGCGGAGAAAAAACGCAGGAAATGAAGGCTAGGCTTGGTAAACAACAGGACACTACTTTCAGCGAAACTGCATCTGGAGTCACACCTGGAACCAGTGGGGCCAGGACCTCTGGCAAACGTCAGAGAGCCGTGGACTCCACTTCCTCTGATATGGTATCAATTATGAAGAAATTAAAAAATCTTAAATCTGTGATACGCAGCTTTGCGCAAGCTGCAAACATAGAAGTGGTTTAAGCTAGGGGCTTAGAGGCGATGTTTCATTGTAGATATTGATACACTAGTTTCTCTTGTTTCCATCACTTTAGCACGAATTCGACGAACTGATTTAAACCTATTTCTTTTGTATATCACCATAAAAACTTACCTTCATCATTTGAAGTTTTCTAGGCTGCCCGGGAAGTGAGTGATCAAAAACACTCTTGATATCAGATTGCCTTTATGAATTTACTGCACCGCACCAAGCGAAAATATCTGCAAACGAGCGATATTCCGCAAGCCACGACCTGCTTACCTTACTAGTTAGAGTAACAACAGCAGAACGTTTTTCAATTGATAACTTACGTTTTAAGCCACACGTAAACAAAAATAACACTCTTTTCGAAATACGAAGGTAATCATCACTATATAATTAGAAAGTTTTATTACGCAGTCTTGCTTTTTTATCCGATTTTGCTTTAACACGGCGCATGCCGAACAACTTACGTCACTTATATGTATTTTGCATAATATGATGCAGGGATCAAATTATTAAATACAATAAACGTTTTATCTAACATTTCGTTTTTGTGCTAAACTTGCCAAAAGAATATTTTTACCTCTTTTCTATGGCTGCTATTTGATAAAACATGAGAGAGAAAAGGGAGAATAAGCTTTACAAACAAGAGCTACGTGAATATTATATTGAAATACCAAATTTTGCTTGCTTTTATAAAAAAATTAAAAAAAACCGGAGGTGGGTTGAAATTAATAATCTGTAGTGTATATATCATAAAACATTCATCCATCCTCGATCCACTGTTGGATGAACTTCTTTCCAATCGCCCTATAAGCACATCGATTTGAAGCCATTTGTTTCCATATTATATACTAACGTGTTTCTTTATTCATTCGCCCATGTAGTTTCACCACGTTTCCTAAGTCTTCGATGGTTTCTCGGCATTCATATAAAAATGTCATCGTTTTTCAGTTCTTTTTGCAACGTATCCAGTCCACATCGAAATTTCAGATTTTTTACTTGACCATGATGGCTTCAAATTTCCTTTGTTCTCTATCTCGTTTATTTAGTTTCGATCTATTATAGTTATAAATTTTAAGCATACATCTCGCCATGCTCCTTTGGGTGATTTCTGTATTGCCTTTTTCTTTAAACGTCGTGTCTCTTATCCATGAGGGAAACTCCAGAATAAATGAGAACGTTGGATTAAATTTTGCATCATGATGTTTGATATTTTAATATATATGGATGGATGGATGGATAGATAGAGAGATAAATAGATTAGATAGGTAGGTAGGTAGAGAGATAGATAGCGAAAAGCATAGAATCAGTATATACAGGGGTGGAAGGGGTCCTTTCAGTGTATACCTTGAACTTTCGGAAGGCGAAGGTGCTTGTCCATTCGTATACGCGAGTCCTATTGCCCACGAGGGCGCGCCGGCTCAGTTCGCCCCTAAAAATACATAACTATAAAACTTACTGAAGATACGTAGTTAAAACATTCTACGTTAATAAGGGTTAAAACTTTTAAGTTAGAATTCATATTCCGTTAATGGTAAACAAGCTTCGTCAGTAAAAACTGCAACAGAAGAGCTACAACAATAAGTTACTCCTTCTCTCATTTTAAACTGTTTCACTGATTTTTCTTTCATTTTCGACAGTGAAACAACCGGCTACCAAATTTAGTATTCAGACTGTCGTTTACCAGTAAACAACTGTCCGTGACACCTTGGATGGAATAAGCCGCTGACGAAAGAAAGAAAGAAGCTGAAATTTTTTACGTTGGTAATGCTTATGTGAATTTCGTGATTCGAGTCGCAATTACGAAGAATACGGTGAAACTGCCAAGAACAAACTGCACTTGACAAGTAAAAGATTCTGTGGAAAGAATAAGCAATTTTATATTTTTTGGTCGAATAAATCTCTAAATCTTCTAGACGCTCGGTTATTCTTGTTAATATTAATATTATGAAATATACAGTTGCAGTCAAGTATATATAGCATGCGTGGAAAGTCATATAATAGTGAAGCATAAATACAAAAGCTTATGCGGGTAGAAATGCAAAGTTTTTAAAAGAAGCAACGAACAGGGTACGACAACAACTTCTACTAAATCAGAAAAGCCGTATTTGCCAATAAAGATAATTAAATACCTTATAAATATTAAAAGCATTGTTTAAATATGTATAAAAAAGGGGCAGATATTTGTAATTCAGAAAGTACTGTATCAGTAGGTAAAATTTAATTATAAGATTAGTGAAACACGTTTAATTACAAGCTTATTTAAAAGTTTATTTACAAGTTCAGTCATAAACCTTTAGTTATAAGTTTAGTTATAAATTTAGTTGTAAGTTTAGTTATAAATTTAGTTGTAAGTTTAGTTATAAATTTAGTTGTAAGTTTAGTTATAAATTTAGTTGTAAGTTTAGTTATAAATTTAGTTGTAAGTTTAGTTGCAAGTTTAGTTGTACAAGTAAGTAACTTGTGCATATATACTAGTAAGTAACATACCTTATTGATGTAAGGTTTGCAAATTTAGCCAAGACATAATTTGAGAAAGACAATTTTATCAGATACGTGTATGTGTTTTCTTATGTGCATGTGTGTATGCACGTGAGAAAATAAACGTGTGGATGGATGTTTATATGCGCGAGCGAAAATTCCTTTGCGATTTTTGTTACCACAGACACTAACTTCACGAAAGACATACTGTAACCACTCTGAGATGGAAAATAGATTTCCTTATTTAAAAATATTTTCAAAATTAAGTAAATAATTCAGCATCCTATAAAAATTGTTGCTAAAAATAGAAATTTCCAAAATAGACCTGCGTTAAATAAAGGCTTGAGTATTTGATCGTATATATATACCTGTATATGTAAGTCTCGAATTTGAGCTTTTCTTCTAAAACACTAAAGCGAATTATGGATCTAGGCAATATTTTTACATTGTTGTTACTTTATTTTTCTAACTCGCGTAAATATATTTATTTCTGAAAATTTTACTTATGGAAACCAATTTGTGAAATGCAGATTTATATCTACCTTATATAAATACAAGTATGTTGAAAGGCATAAGCCTCATCATAAGTCATTGATTTTGCAAGAACAGCAATGAGCAAACATCGGAACTGATATCAGAATTTGAAAATGATTGATGGAATTTTGATGAGCTTTAAATCACAGTGTCTTCCTCCCCGTCCCTCTCGAAGCAGAAATCCCAGGAAATTTTCGTGAAATCGCAAGGTATAATTATTGCGACTTGTGATAAAATATTCATATCAAATTTTAGGAAATAAGTTTGCGTTTAACCAAATTACTGCCAAACGCAGCACCATATTTTTAAATAACATGACGATAATTTATCAATTATCAGGAATACATATGCACACACGTGTATGTATATAATTCTTTCGGCAAAGTGTGTAAAAGGTATTTATTGGAAACGTGCATGTGAAAATGTAAGAAGTACAAAATTCAAGGCAAGGGACTTTTCTACAGCATATAATATATATATATATATGGCCTGCAAAAGGGTTGCTGGTATCTAACTGGAAGGAGACCCACACGCTGAACGTATGTGACGATGTGTGGAACCGGCCAGGCCAGTAACCTAGTGTCCTACCCCGCCTTCAAGTGGTGCAGGCTGAGCTTTCTATTTATGTGGCAAATTAATATTTGCTACACGGATAGAAAGGCGGAAGGGGAGGGCTAATTCACCAACCCGTCTAGCCAGCGTGGTGAAATTATGGCTAATTCCTCCATTATGTTGACACACCAGAAACCATGGCCCCTAGTCTCCAGGTGCTGGAGTGCTCCTGATCAAGGCAGCGGTCAGTGTGGCATGAAAGCAGGGGGTGCTAAGAATCACTGGAATGGCCCAGGCTGCCGTTTGTTATTGACCTTGGCTACGTTTAATGGACGATCCCTTGCTTCTGAAGCAAAACTTCAGGAATTGGAAGAGGAACTAGACAAGATCAAATGGGACATTGTAGGACTCAGTGAAATTAGAAGAAAAGGTGAAGAGTTGGTGGAACTGAAAAGCGGACATTTGTTTTACTATAGAGGAACGGAAACTGGAAGAACAAGTGGTGTTGGCTTCTTAATCAACAAAAGAATTAAAGACTGTCTTCTGGAAGTTGAAAGTACATCAGATCGAGCAGCGAGGCTTGTTGTTCAACTAACCCAGCGATACCAACTTCAAATAGTACAGGTATATGCACCAACATCAAGCCATACCGACGAAGAGGTTGAAGAATTTTATGAAGAAATCAAAGAGTTACACACCAAAGGGAAACAACATATCAAGCTCATCATGGGGGATTTCAATGCAAGAATTGGACAACAGGAACAAGGAGAGACATCGGTTGGTAAATACGGATATGGGGAAAGGAATGAACGTGGCGATCAACTCATCGAATTTGCAGAAGCTGAAAACCTTAGCATCATGAATTCATTTTTTAAGAAGAAACCGCAAAGAAAATGGACATGGAAACACCCAAATGGGGGAACTAGTGAAATTGACTATATCCTGGCAAACAAGAAATCAATTATTGAAGATTGCAGTGTACTGAACAGATTTAATACTGGAAGTGATCATCGAATGGTGAGATGTAAAGTGCACTTAAATACTAAATTAGAACGACAGAAGCTCATTAGGAAACAAGTAAGTAAGAGGGTGGATCTAATGAAACTGAAAGTAAATACCGAGGCATTCAAGTTGGAATTAAAAAATCGCTTTTCTGCACTGGAAGGACTTATTGATGAAAGTGATATCTCAGAAGCAAATGAAAACATTGTTAAGACAATAGTTGAAACTGCTGGGGAAATTGGTGGTGTAACCTGTAAAAAGCACAATAGCAAATTATCTGAGAAGACGAAACAGCTCATGAAAAGGCGAAGAGATATGAAGGTGGACAATCAAAATACCAGTTCCAGGATTGAGTACATAGAACTTTGTAAAACTCTGCGCAAAAGCATGAAAGAAGACATAAGAAAATTCAACTGTGAGCTAGTAAGGAAGGCCATTGAAAATAACAAGAGCCTTAGGGTTGTTAAAGGAAGTTTATCTGTTGGGAAGAAACACATCATTGCATTAAAAGGAGAGGATGGCACCGTAACAAGAAATAGGGAAGAAATACTTAGAAGAGTTGAAGAATTCTACAAAAAACTATATGAAAGTAACAGTGGATTAAACGAAGACTCTGAGATAGTCGAAGGAACAGCTCCTAAAATCTTAAAAGAAGAAGTTTCATTTGCAATAAAAAATATGAAGAAAGGAAGAGCCCCTGGTGATGATGGTATTACATTAGATATCCTAAAAGAAGCTGGAGAATATGTAGAAGACATACTTGCAAAATTCTTTACCAAATGTCTTAACAGCGGTAACATACCAAACCAATGGGATTCTGCAACAGTAATTCTTTTGCATAAAAAAGGTGATAAAGAGGATTTAAAAAATTACCGACCAATTAGCTTGTTACCTGCTATTTATAAAATCTTCACAAAAGTGCTAACACATCGCCTGCAGAAAAAATTAGATGCAGCTCAACCAAGAGAACAAGCTGGATTTCGAAGTGGATTCAGTACAGTGGACCATATTCAAGTATTAAGAGAATTAATTGAAAGAACACATGAATATGAACTTCCATTGTGTGTGGCATTTATTGACTATGAGAAGGCCTTTGACTCTATTAAAACATCAGCAGTCATCAACTCTTTAAGATCAACAGACATTGAGGATGTGTACATTGACATGGTGAAACGTGTGTATAAAAATGCAAGTGCAAAATTTCGGTTACATAAAGATACCAAAACTATCAAACTTGGCAAAGGGGTGAGGCAGGGAGATACCATTTCTCCAAAACTTTTTACTTCAGCTTTACAGATGATTTTTCAGCAGATAAATTGGAATAACAAGGGAATAAAAATAAATGGTGAATATTTAAATCATTTGCGGTTTGCTGATGACATTGTTATTTTTTCAACGAACCCATTAGAACTCCAAGACATGGTACAGGAGCTCTCAACTAGAAGTAAAGAAGTTGGACTCAAGATGAACCTACAAAAAACTAAGATCATGTTCAATAATTTCGTAGAGGAAACAAAAATACAAGTTGACAACATTGAGCTAGAAATTGCTGATTCATATATTTACCTTGGCCAGCTGATTTCAATGGATGGCAACATTATGAAAGAACTCAACAGACGTATTAAACTTGGCTGGAGTGCATTTGGAAGAAACAGTTTTATCCTGAAGGGGAAATTGCCTTTGTGTCTAAAAAGAAAGGTCTTCAACCAGTGTGTATTGCCAGTCCTCTCTTATGGATCAGAGACATGGAGTCTAACAGTTGGAGCAATACGAAAGTTACAGACAACGCAAAGGAGCATGGAGAGGTGCATGCTTGGAATAACTAGGAGAGATCGAAAAAGAAACACTTGGGTGAGAGAGCAAACTAGAGTAGAGGACATCATTGTTAAAGTAAAAGGGCTGAAATGGCGATGGGCTGGGCATATTGCAAGAAGAACTGATCAACGATGGACAACAGAAATTCTGAACTGGATTCCAAGAGACCACCGAAGACCTAGAAAACGTCCTCAAACTAGATGGGTGGATGAAATAAGAAAACAGGTTGGGGTGACGTGGAAGCGAATTGCTCAGGATAGACTTGTGTGGAAAGCATTTGGAGAGACCTTCATCCAGCAGTGGATAGATAATGGTTGAATATGATGATGATATATATATATATATATATATATATATATATATATATATATATCATTTATATCAATATATATATTTTTTTCAATATTTTGATTGGACCTTTCGATACTTCCTTGGCTTTATGAGTGGCGAAACGTGCCATGAACGATCTTCAAAGTCGGCCAAGTCTCCATTAGGCTTTTAACCACATTATTAGCATATTTCCTATTATTGTGAAATTGAAGTATAGATGGTATTCTAAGCAACGTAAATATATTCACGGGGTTATATGCTTCTTCTTCTGCTATCTTCGATACCAGAGCCTTAAGAACCATAAACTTAGTGAGACGTGAGCGCTTATACGAGTATTTTTAGTGAGACGTGAGCGCTTATACGAGTATTTTTAGTGAGGGCTGAGAAAAATTATTACCTCCTTCTCAAAGCTGTCAAGAATTTTAGTGAATGTACAAGATACCAAAACGCTACAAAAATAATTGATACTGCTTGACAATTAGTAATGAGCTAAAAAGTACCTTATTTTAAAATGTGACTGTAAAACTTTTGAAAGTAAATGCATAGCAGTTTCGGGAAAATACAATTTTTAAACGGCTGGGGAACTCAAGCCCCTCCTTCCCCCATATGGGCGCCCTTGTAGTGAGATAATAATAATAAATTTTATTCAACCCGATATACAATATTTCGTGATACATAGCTTGAGCAGTATATTGATCTTTACATAATATTAAAAACTTATATTCCCTGTATGTGACTGATGATGACGCAGATATGACTGACAATCAGTGAGATAGACATGACAATGGAAATTGAGCTCAGAAAAAGTCATAGGCTTCGCTACAGTGATTATGAAATACATTATATATGTTTCGAAGAAATTATTTTTTACGACGGGGTCCATATGGACATCGGAGTCAATATTTGAACAGGTTTGAACGGGTTGAACCGACCATGTGTGGTTGCTATACGGTTGACTTTGAACACTATGTACATAGTAGTTATGTGTAATATGTATATAGGTATGTGTCTATGAGAAATAAATTTTATTTGTGACGTTGATCTTACATAAAAGTTACGATACAATATATATATATTAATACATATAAACATCAGCCTATCATTTTCCCCATACACTACACATAATATATACACTACATGTACGTATTTGATATGCCGTTATATTAAAGTAATTTTAACATTTATTAAATAAATTTACCGAAAAGAAAAAGAAATTACCGATTTTTTGTATTCTTATATAAGTACCATTACCTATGTAAAACTATCTCGAAAAAAATTGCAAGGTAGTAGAATGCTATTTAAAGTATAATATTAAAAGTAATTACAGTATAGTATATAGTATAGAAATTTTAATCACAAATTAAAACTAAGACGAAAAATTTTCATGGTCGTTACAGAAGCATTCCAATTTTTTGTAGAAGCTTATTATTATTTCATTATATTGAAATAGTATAAAAATTATTACCTGAATTTGCTGACAGTTAGCTTTTCTAGTTTGGAGATTTTTTTACGTGATAAAATAAATACGCAAAATGAAAGAATATCATAAAGGCTCGAGTCTTTTTCGCACTATAAAGAAAAAAAATCTAAATGAAACTGGAAAATTAAATTAACTTTTTATCATTTCTTTTTTCGTTGAGTAAGTAATCACTAAGTCCTTTTCCGTAGATTGAGTTATTACTTTTTTTAATCCACAGAATCGTAAATTTTAATTAAGTGGTGAGAAATTCAGTTTTTCCCTTAGATATAATTTAATTAAGTTCAAATGAAATAAGAACTTCCGTTTTGCATTATTTTTCCGTTTATTTCGTTTCCATATTTTTAGTATTTTGTTTTCTCAAATTGCTAAGTGCTGTTTTATGTTGAAGCTTTTAAAAGGGACTAAATTAATAAAAAAAATGGGAAATTCTAAAATTTTCTAACGGGAATTAAAAAACAAAATGTGTTCTCAATTATCAATATATACAACTTTCTAAAAAAATGCGTGATACCTTTTTACTCAATCTCTGTTTCAGAATATTGGATTGAAAAAAAAATTAAAATATTTTTGAAAACAAAAGCATTTTTTTTGAGGTTGGTTGCAGTCCAGTAAGACCTGAAACCAAACTCTGTGATAGGATCTTAGAGAAAATAATGTGTTTTGATATCCAATGGGGGACTTTCCTACGTGAATGACTCCGCCCACCAAACGACTAATGAAATGTTGATGTGTAGAGCAATCTTAACCCATTCGGAGGGAGGGCTCAAATTGGATTTTTTCGGGGCCCCTTTTAACACTAATTTTTAAATTCCGAAATTTTTGCAAGAAGGGAATATAACAGATAAAAAACTTTTCCAATTTAAAGGCCCTACTTGGATCAAGGCCCTAGGCTCGAGCACTGTCGGCAACCCGTTAAAGCAGCAGTGCACGTAACTTGGCACTTTCATTGTCAATTTTGGCTCTTCAGCTCACGCGTTTAAGTGGAGTTTGGCGGAGAATTAATGAAAGTAATTGAATTCATATACGCCCACTTTACGCAAAGGGCTTCAGTCCAAGACGATCAACATCGGTGTATGAGTTCAGCTAATACCTAAATTAACTCCTAGTAAACTATTCACATTTATACTGTCAATTTAATTCACGCACTAAAGTGGTGCACTACTTTGGTGCGTGAGGAAATTTGATTGCATGAATGACGAATTGCAGACCACGCTAGCTGTGTGGTAATAGTTTAATCAGCAACGATGTATTTGAATACAGGATTAACCAAAAGTCCGTGTAAATTTTTTGAGGTTTTTAATCCAATTTTTAATTTCATTGTACAATCTCGTCTTTGATGTTATTTAATATTTCTGTTAAAGGTATTTCCCATTTATTCAACTTTTGACTCAATCTAAAAATGCTGTATAACATTCGATTGTATTGTATGCTGTATAACATTCGATTGTATTGTATGCTTTGATAACCGTTCGATGACTTAATTTAAAAATGCTATATAACATTTCATTGTGCTACATGCTTCGATGATCACTATCATTGGTGATATGCTTGTACAAGAAACATTATTTTTGTATCCGTATATTTCTCAGTCGACGGAGTCAAAATTTTCTAGGTAAGGGAGGTTGTTAAACTTAATTAATTGTATGTGAATTATCCTGTTGGGGGATTATTGTTACCTGGTGCTTATTCCACCTGGGGGTTTATTTTCACCAGTGAGAAATGAGATGCTTATGAATTTTGCTTATCAATACGATGGGAAAATTAAGCTTGGGCAAGAATCCATTGCATGTCCAGCAAGGATCTACTCCATGCAAGCAAAACTCCACTGTGCATTCCATGGACTGAAAAATTTACTGAAGAAAAATTCCTAAAAACGTAATTACTTTTAAATAATTTTGAGCTATCAGATACGTTTCCCTCTTCTGATATGTTCATTTACCTCCACTATTCCCACTCGTCCGCGTTAGTCTTCTTCAGAATATCATGATGGTTAATGATGGTAAGCTATGGTAAAGATATACATGGCTGAAAATTTATAAATTAAGGTAATTAGTGTTTTTGCTTCACGGGTTTTCATTCCAATTTGAATAATTTGTTGGATAGTATATTTAGTTAAGAGAAAGTTAGAAGCCGTCTTATACCGGACTCACTATAGTTTCATTTAGATCTGTCAACTGTTATGGTCAAATAGCACTTAAGCTTAGGTATCTGCAGCCTTTTTGCTATTTTTGCTTTCGTTTTATTTCTTTTTGTTTTTTACCTTTTAATTTATTACTTAATAATTACCTTCAGAATCATAAAATATAAAATACCAATCAAATAACTCAACAAAAATCTCTTCCTATTAAACAAGAGCCTTCCTGGAACATCTCTGAAGTTTCCAATGAAGTGGGTGGATGCTTCTAAATATTAAATTGTGTAAAAGAAGTCATTTCTATACTAAATCAGTAATAAAATAATTAGAATACTGAAGATTTTTTTGTACTCAACTCCGAACAGTGAACAAAAATTATACTGGCCTTTCAGGAAAATGTGCAAGGTGAACTTGGAAACTTATCAGGCAAGTAGGATGCAGGCCAATGTTTTTTTTATTATATCCAAGTTTTGATGTATGAAATTTGAATAACATCAAAGCTCTAGACCACAAGGTTTTCTGGAATTTATTTTTGTGATATTCTACTATATGTATTTCTGGTGTTAATATATGTTTATGTTAAGTTAATGATTATATTTATAACAGTACATATAGTATAGTCTTTATAATAAACAAGGGACTTCGGTATAAATAATAATACAAAACTTCATTAACATAAATAGCAATCAAACTAATGGTGATTTCTTTTATTTTTTGATGACATGTCTTCCTGTAGAATGTTGCAACTCTGTCGCTTAGGACTGGAGCCTTCTTGAAATGAATTCAATTGCATCTAATATAAAAATGGTTAAAAACCTTTGACCATAGAAGAAAAATTATACATGATTTTACTGCCTACAGATTTCTAATCTAAATTAAAATATTACAGCAGTTACTTAGACATATAATAATATAAAGGAAGGTAAGAACAAAATGTTGCTTTTCTATTTCCGAAATACAAAACTAAATTTCAATTTCAAATCTCGGCCAGTGACTTCTTCAGTCCAAAATCCATTTCTGTGCGTTTCAATTTTCCACATATTCATTTTTTTTTCTGAAAAAAATTTGTTTCATCCTGCAAAAAGCTGTTTTCATATTTCTCATATCAACAAAGAAAATTTTGCACATATGTAGGTTTTCAGGTTTGTTTTCTACCTTCCTACTGAGGAACAAAAAAAATAACCAGGAAATATAGAAAAGAAAGCAAACCGTGAGATCGTTGTTCGCGTTACGTATTTCCTCAAAATGACATCAGTTACATAAATTCATCAATTTTTAAGAACGATTTTTTATTGACTAAGGATTCCTTTTCCATTAACATAAAACAGCTGTCCCATACTATGTTTTCCTTAACTTCTCGTCTTAACCATAAAAATACATTTTTGAACGAAATAAGCCGATTGCGCGAAAGATAACAAAAATGAGAAGTCACTTGAAATATCAATTATTCAATAGTGTTTTCTTGCAAATGCTTTAAAAGCAATATTTAATAAAAATTATTAAAAATTCTAAATCATTCTACTTTAGGAAGTTGAAATGTACCTGTAGGACAAAACTGTTTTATGGATGCAAGACTGTAGCCAAATACCATTAAAAATTTGTTTTTTTGGGGGGGAGGGAACGGTTCCTAAGATCCCCCCACTTGATACGGGCATGTATGGATGAGAAAAACAGTCTATCATAGTTGATTTTTTCCCAAATATAATTTTTCAATAATTTTACTTTATTCCCGACTTTTCAACAGTGGGAAGCAGAAATGGATAAATATATTTAAAAAATAAATAAATTTATGAGAAAATCCTTTTCTTTCCGAATTTTTAAAATTTGCGGATGTTAGCCAAGCATATTATTAAAGTAAACAAAGATTAAAGAAATAATAAATAGAATATAAAAATAGAATCAATAATAATGATAATAATATAATAGATTTCGTTTCAAAACGAAAAAATCCGCATTCACAAAGATTAGAGCAAGAGCTGCAAAACTCCACAAGCATATGCCATTAAGGGAAAATATATAAACTATTAAAAAAATTACCATTCAGCTAAGGGGCTCCGTCTGCTGCGTATGAGATGGACACATTCTGCAGCTTATAAAAGGTGCGGCATTGGCACAGACTGACAAATTTGAAACTAATTTTGTTACTATATAACGATAAGTGTGAAGATGCCGTTCCCATGTACGCATTGCGAACAACTGCTTGAGATTGAGAGAAGTCGCAGGGTAGCCTTAAGTGAAATTAGACATACACACATACAGTCGCCATCTTGGTGGTTGCGATGCATCAGTTAGATGATGTAGGCACCTGCAGATCCAAACGTGCATACATGAATGTCACAAAGGATCCAAACGCTTTTAGCAAGTAAATGCTGGAGGAGATCGTGCGATCCAAAGAGCAGTCATAGCTTCATCGATGCTGTTATCGGCTTCCATCCAAAAGTACTTATCTAGATTCACGCATCAAGTGGGGTTAAGTGTCATCATTCGGTTGTGACTGAGAGACAATGTCCAATATAAGTCGCGTATACACTACGACACTAAGGACAATGCGTTTATCTAAAAGAGTTTCTTACTGCGTACAGTATATAAATCAGTTACTAATTTATTTGTACATACTTTTTTTTATCAGCTAGTCTACCGTTGTGTATTGTTATTTGGTTCATTATTAAGTGACATAATTTAGTTCATTATTGAGTGATATAATTTAGTTCATTATTGAGTGATAATAATTTAGTTCTTAAGGTATTATTACCCTTCACAGGGATAACACAATTGCCAAATAATGGTCAACACAGAAAAGCCTCCGGGGCGAGATTTTTGTGAGTTTTTCGTGGGGGAATTTATTATACAATAATTTTTGCCACCCACGTATATTTAGCTCAAACTAGAGCTTTTTCGTTTTTGGAGAAAAAGAGGCGCCGTCCTCATCTTGGATTCGAACCAGGGTCCCTCCGTTTAGCTCGGAGTGTCTTGGATCGCTAGACGAATGAGGACTGGAAACAACGCTTTCTTTCTCCGTATGTAAGATGTTAAGGTATTATTACCCTCCGCAGGGATACACACAATTGCCAAATATGGTCAACAAGAAAAGCCTCTCCGGGGCGAGATTTTTTTGAGTTTGATTGATTGATTGATTGTTTGGCTTTTTTAAAGGGCCAAATTTGTTTCCGTGGGGGAATTTATTATACAATAATTTTCTGTGTTGACCATATTTGGCAATTGTGTTATCCCTGCGGAGGGTAATAATACCTTAACACCTTTACATACGGAGAAAGAGAGCGTTGTTTCCTGTCCTCATTCGTCTAGCGGTCCAAGACACTCCGGGCTAAACGGAGGGACCCTGGTTCGAATCCAGGATGGGGAAAGCGTCTCTTTTTCTCCAAAACGAATAAAGCTCTAGTTTGAGCTATAATCTATACGTGGGTGGCAGAAATTATTGTATAATAATTTAGTTCGTTATTGAGTGACATAATGTAGTTCAATATTGAGTGTTCAGAAATGTTCATTATGGAGATTTTACTGCAAGTCCTTATTCTAGGTAGCATAGAACTCTTCGGATTCCATTGATTTTGCTGTTTGCTGCCTAAGTAGATTGATTTAATTTATAAATTATAAAACACTACCTGTAGCTATTTGTGTGTGTGTGTATGAATTGTGTCCGTCTGAATGAAGTTTGATTTTATTTTAGTCGAACTGAACCCAACTTTTTAATTATATATTAAATTTTTTTAAAAATAAAATAAATTTTAATTGTTAATGACACTTCTGCTAACGAATAAATAATGATACATTAATATTCAAGTTATAAACAATTATTTATATAATTAATATTTATACATTTATATCAGTTTATATACTGACAAATGAATTAAATTAACACCACAGTTATGTTGTTTCTGTCTAGTTGGTGATGTCATAATTCGCTTCCTTTCCTTTTCGCATCATCCAGCTGTTTGCGTGCAAAACCAAATTACACTTATGATGCACATTCACACGCCACGTGAATACGCGTAATAATTTTATTATGGCCAACGAGATTTGTTTAAAAACTAATTTTGCTTGTTTTTACGTATAAGTAAAATTACAAAGTTTTATAAACTTGGAAAAAGGAAAGAAAATAGGTAACAATCTCCGCTTTTTGCTGTCTATTCTCTACAAAGAAAAATTCCCTAGAAAACAGGTAACAAATGGTTGCATCCTGTTTTAGTTCACCAAAAATGTTTCAAAAAGTAGAAAATTTGGAGATAAAAGAAATAAAAAATTGCTTGCTATTTTTTACAGTTATTTTATTTTTTAGACAAACTTTTTTGAGATAATAGTTTTTGGTCAATTTTCTGTTTACTTGAGATTAAATTTTCTAACACTATATCGAGCTAACTGTATTGCACAATTTTATAACAAATACTTATTTTAATTCTCTGTAAATATATTATTTGTGGGTAACACTTTACAGTATGTGTACTGTCAATTTTGGTAAAACATTGCTTAATTAATAAAATAAAAAAGTAGCAAATCGTTCTTTTTTACAAAAAATACTAACTTACATCAAAAAGCAGTATGAAATAAATAAAATAAAGTTAAAAATCGACGTCTTACTACGAAGAATGTACTACGATATGTTAATGACTAAGAAATGTGGTTTTTATATACGAAATTTCAAAACGTTGCCATTAAGTTTTAACGTAGAAATGGTTACTAATTATTTAATACATGGCTATTCTCTTTATATACACACACACACACACATATATATATATACATACATACAGGGTGTTTGGTAACCATCGCATAAACTCCCTGCCACGCTGTTCTATGGTCAATTCTATGACGAAAGTCAAGAGGGACGATTTTTGATTGACGGATTCGTTTATGAATAATAAGCACTTCAAAATTTCTATCTGAGAGCCAATAGTGCTTCAAGAGAGCGTGCTTCTACGTCGTTTCAGCCAATGACGAAAGCTGCACCCCTTGGTTTCCCCGCTTCCAGAATAAAAAGGATTTAACTCGCTATTGTAAAGAATTTCTTGGTCACGTGCTATTTAAATTTAGGGCCCAAATTTTAGTCGGCCCCGCCTTAGAATGAACAGCCTTTTTTATTGGAAGAGTTCAGCTTGAAAGAAAAGTAACGCGTGTGCAAAATGCAGTGATGTAACAGAAAGCGTCGTCAGACGTTTTTAAATATTGCAACCCAATGTAAGATAAATGTAAGATAAACCGTCGCCAAGTATAGGAGGAGATGGCGAAAGAATTGTCAATATAATTAACTTTGTACAAATATAGCATTTGAAGTCTCATCTTTGATTTAAAGCGACAGACAGGGTCCTGAGCATTTAATCGGTGTTATAAGAAAAGCATCTTAACATACAGCGGCTCCCAAAATTGAGTATACACCAAACAGATTTTTTTTGGCATCCTAAAAACCTTTATGAAATTATAATCAGAATTTAATTTTGATAGAAATTGTAAATTACACATTAAAATATATATTAAGCCAATATATAATTCAGAATTAACAGTAGTATTTTAGAAATATATATTGTAATGCTAAACGTATAGTATTAGAAATTTCAAAATTAAGTAACGTATACACCAATAGAAAACCTCTTCACGCCACTATTACTATACGTCGTGGCGGATACTTATTACTAATTTTAGTTACGTTATTTAACATTTAGTATTTTATATTTAACATTTAGTTACGTTATCACAATGTAAGTTTTTTTTTCTCCCAGCATGCAATTAAATTAAGAAATAAGTTCACTACGTGAAAGAAGTACTGAAATTCGGCGAAATGTTCTTCGAAAATCACAACAAGGAAAATCTTTGCGCGAATTGGGGGTGCATGCGAATGTTACGTCCGAAGCGTACGCCTCATAAACCTTTCTGAAATAAGTGTATAATTTATTTTTGTCAAAAAGGGTGAGATTGATCGATCGATCTGTCTGTCTGTCTGTCTGTCTGTCTGTCTGTCTGTCTATCTATCTATCTATCTATCTATCTATCTATCTATCTATCTATCTATCTATCTATCTATCTATCTATCTATCTATCTATCTATCTATCTATCTATCTATCTATCTATCTATCTATCTATCTATCTATCTATCTATCTATCTATCTATCTATCTATCTATCTATCTATCTATCTATCTATCTATCTATCTATCTATCTATCTATCTATCCATCCATCCACCTATCTATCTATCTATCTATCTATCTATCTATCTATCTATCTATCTATCTATCCATCCATCCATCCACCCACTCACCCATCCATCCATCCATCCATCCATCCATCCATCCATCCATCTATCTATCTATCTATCTATCTATCTATCTATCTATCTATCTATCTATCTATCTATCTATCTATCTATCTATCTGTCTGTCTATCCGTCTATCCGTCTATCTATCTATCTATCTATCTATCTATCTATCTATCTATCTATCTATCTGTCCGTCCGTCCGTCCGTCCATCCATCCATCCATCCATCCATCCATCCATCCATCCATCCATCCATCCATCCATCCATCTGTCTCTCTGTCTCTCTCTCTCTCTCTTATTATTACCATTAAGTTATTACAGTCAATCCACCAATCAGACCAATCAATGCCGTTATTATAGCCATATTTTCACTTAAAACTTTCCACTTAAAAACGTGTTCATAATTATAATAATAATTCAAGGTCTTCAGTCTTAACGATTAGAGGAACATAGGGTTCATAAAATTCTCTATTACGTCAATTGGCGTAGAGAAGCCGGTAAAGAAACAAATCACGTCGATTGGTAGTTTATTAATCAATTTGATAAATGTAAAAGTTTGGCCCGACGTTCATCAGTTAACCAAAACTTTCTGCAAATAGTAATTATGTGCACGAGCATTATAAGATAAATGGTGGGGGAAATTCATTTGCCCATATACTCGCTGGATTTAAATATGATTCTAAAAATCGAAAAATTATTTTGGAATACTTTTGTTATATCTTCCCCATGCAAATTTTATTAATCTCTCGACTTA
The DNA here is from genome assembly GCA_006491805.2 of Dysdera silvatica. Lineage (NCBI taxonomy): Eukaryota > Metazoa > Arthropoda > Arachnida > Araneae > Dysderidae > Dysdera > Dysdera silvatica. The sequence continues at coordinate 75,937,869 of QLNU02003225.1, forward strand.
TAATTACTCCTTACTTAAACCACTGTGTAAAATACGTCAGTAATTAATAAAAAGCGGGAAAAGTGCTGACCGGTCGAGTTGTTGGTGTTTCCCTGAAAGCAGAATAAAAAATGAGACCCTTTTTTCATGTTGTTGGAAAAAAAGCGGAGTAATTAAAAGAAGGAAACAAAGATTCTTTGGATTTATTTTGGAAACTTGGGCTTTTCATAAAACACAGCCATGGAAAGAAACAATTAGTTTGTATGAGATAGAGAAAATGACACACTATGAAGGAATATTCAAAAGCAAACCAAACTGCATGCATAGATAGACAAAGAAGTGCAGAATAGATTATTTAATTTTTACACACAGACAAGGCCCCAGTGGCGTAAAATATAGGATGGTCAAAAAGAAGTGGAACCTCTATTTTTGGTGATATATTGCTGAACGGGGTGACATCGATTCGATAAGTGCCCGAAGAAAAGTCATGAGATATTATTTATAATGTGGTATCCGAGTCCACAGTTCATCATTTCGTAGGAGGGTATTGGACCGACGTCCAATAGTGTCTCACAGATTCTGGACTGGAGAGAGATCGGGAGATCGGGTTGGCCAAGGAAGCAAAGGGGCTGATCCGAGTTATATGTGACGGTGCGTAATCTTGTTAAAAAATGGGGGTTGGTACGCATCGCATATAGGATTGTGTCACAGTCCCCAGCATCTCATCAACAAAGCAACATGCCATTAATGGGCTTGCAATGCGTACGAAAAGTGAGCGACTATTTGCGTTAATAGCACCAGAAAAAATGATGCCATTTTAATGGGCTGTGTAATGCTCAAACGCCTAGCCAGATCGTTTCAAATTTTCGCAGGGCAATCATCATTGGTGAGACAGAAACGGGATTTGTTACTGAACACTACATTAATGAACACTACATTATTTCATTCTGCATCTAACGCAGATCTTTTGCAATGCCATTCAAAGTGATGACGATGATTGGTCGTTAGTAAGACTTCGCAACAGACGGCTGAATAGTAATCCTGCCGCAGCCAATCGGCGAGACACTGTCCGTGTTGATAACGGAGTATTCAAAACCAATATTTTTACTGGAGAAAAGATACTTTCCACATCTACTGAGGCTAAAGGGAAAGTATTTATTTATAAAATTTTGCAGGTAGTCTATCCATGATATTTCATTTTCAACGTCTATTTCTGAGAGATAATGACGTAATTTTACCTTATGTAAGTGTTTGTTTTATTCAATTTGAACTTAGGTCATTTCCTAATTGAGCTAGAATTAAACCCTTTTTTTCACTCATTTTTTGACAAACATACTTCATCTTAGGACAATTAAACATGGGCATTTAAGTCCTCTCACCTTTCTGCTCAAACGGAAGTAAAAGCAACGATTGAATTTTGCATTTTGTGAGAATTTTTTCTATAAAAGAATAATAACATGCTTAAAATCACTGAAATATTTAAAATGCGCATTTTTTTTAATTCCGAAAGTTCCGTTTTCATGCACATATATACACTAAAGTTAAAACGAACTAAATATGCAGTTAAGTATGTACATATGCGTTTGCATAAAATCCTGGTGCTGCTAACATATATGAAACAGTGCAGTAGTTTGAAGACTACAGTGGCGGTGTTTACTAAAATTTCTGATTGCTTTCTATTCCTTAGGGTAGGATATGTCTGTTGCTTCCATGCAATGAACTTTGGTTGGAATGAGTCCAATTGGATTTAATTGAAAATGATGAGGCCTTTGAATTACAAAAACGAAACAGTCAGCAATTTAATTATGTATGAATATTAAATTTAATCAGTAATAATGAATAAATGAATGAATGATAAGAAAAAAGTAGGGACAGAAATAAAATTTCTCTTGCTTTTTGAAATTGAGGCATTGAATCTCAGACTTCGAATTTTTAGATAAAAATTCGATTACTCATATGACGTGACTTATTCATATGCATTTTGTAATCTGTTTTTTCTTGTAAAATTTGGTTCATGTTAAAATAATTTTTAATTTAAAATAATTTTTATTTTTAAATAATTTTAATTTTAAACAAATTTTAATTTTAAACAAATTTTAATTTTAAAAATTTTAATTTTAAACAAATTTTAATTTTAAACAAATTTTAATTTTAAATATTTGTTAAATTTAAATTAAATAATTTTAAATTTTAAATAACATTTAATTTTACATAATTTTTAATTTTAAACGAAAAACTATAGCCATAATAAAATTGAAGTAAAAGTGATATGGAGACTTAAGTTATGTACCCCGTAACTGTTTTACAATTAATTGCAACATCAGAATTTTTTGTAAAAGTCTGTTTTGTCTTAACTTATTTTCAAACTAAAGTTAAGTTATTATTAACGTAACTTAATTTGTTGTTAAACGAAATTTAAATTCTTATTAAACAAAAATATTTTACCATCAGAAGAAAATAGCTACTTCACAAATATAACTAGTTATTTATAAGACTTTGCCATTACAATGCGGTTTCATACAAAAAATAAAAATAACAAAAGTAAACAATTGAATAGAAAAATGCATTACAGGATATTTTCTCGGGATATAAAAACGTTTCAATAGTGACTTTTTAATAAAAATTTTAAAAAAGAACTTGCTACAATGCACTTTACGAAGCTCAAGTGACTAAGGAAGCGAAAAACTGTTCCAAGAAAAAACATTTTGCCAAAATCGCTTTTTTTTTTCCCCCGAAAGATTTTTCAACAAAACATTTTTCAATATTTTTGTTTTATTTTCGCCACTTCTGATAGAGGAAAATAGAAATGAATACGTTTTTATTTGCTTAGTAGGGAAAAAAGGAAACTTATCTTCTTAAAAATACTTTTTTCATTCCCAATTTTTGCGTCACGCCGATGTTTGCCAAGTATAAAATTAGAGACTAAGGATAAGAGAAATTGTGAACATCGCTCAATTTTACGATATTTATGCCAATTAAACCTCATGGCATTTCTTTATAGAGTATTCTATTATATTTAATCATATATCGTAATTAAAAATTAGGGCATATTATTATTTTTTATTTCAGCCAATATTTTACTATTCCATTATATCTTTATTTTTTAAACGTGTATGTGACAAAAAAGTAGAACAAAAGCTCACATTGCATTTTTGCTTGTGTCTAAAACTTATTCATATGAATTAATTTTATGAAAGAACAGATGTATGTTTATAAAATTTATTGAATTAAAAGTTATGAAAATCATTTAAATTTCACTGAATAATGGCGATGGAGCTGGGGTGAATTAAAGTCAAAAAGTGTAAAATAAACTATCGATATTTCAAATCAAATCAAACTTTATCCAGACGGACAAAATTATTTACATGAGTTGATAATGATTTATAATTCATTAATTATGTTAATCGTTCTAAGCAGCACAAGTTAAAGACTTGGGAATCTGACAAATACTCCGCTACCCAGAATTATATATATATATAGTATAAATGGAAGTAATAAATAAGTAAATAAAATAAAAGTGCTGGTTGATTAATGCATAAATATGGAAGATGTAAGTTAACGAAAATATCGTGATACCATGATTCATTCTTCAATAGATATCCGCGAATAAATATGTTATATTGGGCAAAGGAACAAATAGATTTAAGCGAATTAGGACCAAGATTTCAAACCCTACGGCCAAAGCAATTGATGTGCGGGAGTCCAGGTTTCGTCTGTGAATATGCTGGTATTAGATAGTTAAGATTTCTTGTAAAGTGGGGGTCAGGGAAGTGTAGTAAAATGAGGACAGAATGAATGCTTTTTCTTATGGTATGAAACGTTTGGTTGGTTGGTTGTATTTTTATGACGGAAGGACAGCGAGGTTAATTCTGCGACAAACAAGGTGAGACCTCACATACAATTTTACAATGAGAATAAATTAAAACTAAAATGGTAAAAATGTATTGAAAGTAATCAATTAAATGTCACGAACGAAATGATATAATAAAATCAGATAAGCTGGAAGAAGCCAATATTATTTTTTTAATAAATATATAAAAAGGATATATTGGGGAATTTAAGCGGTACAGCTTGATTAGAGAAAGCAGTGGCCAATCTATTTGCTATTCCCTGGACATCACTGTTTTTTATCCAATTAATCTCTCTAAGATCGAGCGGGGATGTGAGGCGTAATTGCCATTTATTTTTTTAATTTTATCCCAACTTACTTTTAAATTTGTTGCAAATGTTATGCTAGAAATATGCCTTTCCAAAAATCATTCTTTGTTTGTTGTTGGATGGATCGTGCCTCGGATCTAGCTCTTTTGAGTGTAATTAAATTTGCTTGAGTGGAGTATTGGCGAAATATACCTGTCCTATCTTCCCTTTAAAGATAGGTGGGTTCTTTCATTCCCACTTAAACAGTTCCTTGAGCGGAATATAAATGTAAAGTACTTACATTTTTGTGGGCTGTCCACCATCATAATTAACTTCATGGCGATGAGATTCATTTTATCCATTGTTAAGTTGAGAGGAATATGCACCTTTTAAACACCAATTCTTTATTCACACGAATTAAAAGGTTATACAGATATTTCATTTAATTACGTAAGAGGTCATTTCGAGCTATGCCCGGCCGCGCTTACAGTCGGTTCCAGACCAGATTTAAAGGCATTCTCCTTGAGTTTGTTGTATATTTCTTATTTATAGTTTCGATACATCCGAAACTTTATCCAATGGGACTATTGGAATTTTAACCAATGGGAAGAGATGTTACGGGAGCCAATGAAATCTTTTATAGATCCATCTGGATCATGACATCATACTTTCAATGCTTTGGTTATTACATATTGAGCGCGTGTACAAGACTTTCAAGCTAGCTGCTATTATATATTTAAATACATTGGAAAAACGAAATATTTAATACTATTGGATCTTAATTAATTTAATTTGGTTTAAGGGCTTTAATTTTATTTAAAGGCATAACAATACCCATGCCGTTTTTTGTTCTTTATAAGAAACATTGCAATTGTGGTTAAACTAGGGTTTTGGTATTTTTGGAAAATGTGTCGAAGTTTTTGAAATTAAATATTCCACTGCCCGCAGAATGTGATCGGTGACCATTTAACTTCTTCCTTAATGTTTACCATAGTACTATTGATGTCTGTTAGGCTACAAATATGTCCCCAGTTAGCCTTTTCAATTATCCACCTTGAGGTCCTTGATAGCATATATGAACCCCGCTCAGCATACTTAAGGCCGATGGGGGAAATGATCGCTTCCAAGCGAATCCTGTTTGGCTTCTCACGTCTATAGCGGGAGAAGAGATGAGGAACAAATTGAAAGGTCTTATGCTGAGAAACTGCGGTTTGCACAATGTATATGCGTGTGTGGTGGTTGTTCTCGTATTTGTTATTGTAAGTGTTTGGTTAAAACAACTAATCTCCTCCCCGACAAAATCAATGCCTTTGGCACTGAGCTCCACACAACTAATACAATAGCCAACGCCTTCAACGAACTTTTTGCAAACGATCCCCCCCTCCCAACAGTAGTTCCACTCCCCCGCACCACTCAGATGTTTTTGAACCCTTCCCCGCCGCCGGGTCTTCTTTCTTCCTTAAACCATTGAGCAGAAACGAGGTCAAGCGTTCTATTAATGCTCTTAGTTCCAAGTCCACAGGTCTCGATAATATCCCGCCGCATATTGTTAAAGCCAACCCAGATTTCTTTGCAAATGCTATTGCGCATTTAATCAATATCAGCTTCAATAAGGGTATTTTCCCCTCGAAGCTTAAGATGGCTAAAATTATTCCTATATTTAAAAAAGGCGACCCATCTGACATTCAGAATTATCATCCTATTTCTATCCTTCCAGTTATTAGCAAAATTTTTGAAAAGGCTTTACACAGTAGACTTGAATCATATTTCGAAAGTAAAAACTTACTTTACAAACATCAATTCGGCTTTCGAAAACACAGGTCAACAACTACCGCCCTCCTTAATATCAAAGAGATGATTTCTGACGAAATAGACAAAAGCAATTTTGTAATAGGAATGCAAATAGATCTCCAAAGAGCGTTTGAAAATGTTAAGCATGACATTTTACTGACGAAATTAGAACGGTATGGTATTCGGGGTACACCTCTAAAATTACTGAACAGCTACCTTTCCAATAGGCAACAGCAAGTTTTCATAGGTAAAACTCCCTGAACTCGCAAAACTATTTCTGTTGGTTGTACCACAAGGAAGCTGTTTAGCTCCGCTATTCTTCCTTCTTTACATCAACGATTTGCCCCAAGCTGTCCTGAATAGTCAGCTGTTTCTTTATGCTGACGACGCGACACTTCTGGTATCGGGAAAAAATATCGAAGAAACAGTGCAAAAAGTCAACCAAGATTTAGATAACATTTCACGTTGGCTTTACGTTAACAAACTAGAGCTAAACATTGCAAAATCTAACTACGTTATCTTCCATTCCCGGCAAAAAATATTACCTAACAGTTCTCCTATTACTTTCCGCAACTCCATCCTTCAGGAAACGAAATCAGCCAAACTTCTTGGAGTAATTTTCGATTCAAATTTAACCTGGAAAGAACACATTAACGATCTCACCAATTCTCTTAGCAGTCTCCTGGGAATTTTTTCGAAACTCAGACATGTCGTTCCTCAATATATCCTAATGATTCTTTACTATTCTTTATTTTATTCAAAACTTACCTACTGTCTTGAGGTCTGGGGAATCACATATTTTACTTCCCTTAGGCAATTGATAGGAACGCAAAAAAAAAAGCTTATGCGAATAGTTAACTTTGCAGGCTTCCATGAACACGCTGGCCAACTTTTTAAATTATGGCGCATTCTTCCTTTCACTCTCTTAGTAAAATATAAACTTGCACTCCTTATGTACAAAGTCACAAAAGGTGACCTAGTTTTACCTTTCTCCATCTCACAGACGACACATGATTACAATACACGTCACCAGGACGATATCAGGCTACCGCGGACTCGCACAAACTATAAAACACACAGTGTCTCCGTTACGGGTTCTAAAATCTGGAATTCGGTTCCCCAAGATTTAAAAGCTCTGTCTTTTCTCACCCTTAAAGCCAAAATCTTTGATTGGTACTTAAATCAAGTATGCTCTGCCTGCTACTTCTGCCTTCCCACTCTTTCCTTTTAGTTTTCAGTTCTTCCCCCTCCTCTGCTCTCCCTGCTCTTCCTTTTCCATTTTTCTTTTGTCTGCCTTTCCCTTTAAAAGTCCTTTAAAACTGCACCCGCAACGGTCAACTCAAAATTCATTTACATTTTTCTACTATTTTTGTTTCTCCTACTTCTTCTCTCGGTACAGGCTACAAGGAAAAACATTCTTACTCTGCAGCCCACAAAGATTCCACCTTTGGACTTCAACCTTCACTTGTAACGTCTTCGAGTCAAGACTCTGCTCATAAACTCTGTAAATGTGATACACCTGCGAATGTAAATCTCTTAATAACAATGCGGATTTGTACGCGCGAATCAATATCGTTATTGTTTCTTGTTGAATACGAGAAATCCCTTGCTTTGTCTTCCGGAAAGAGAGCCCCGTTACTAGCATCGCTACTGCTCTCTTTCCATTTCCCAAGCAAATCGTTTGTATGGTCTCCTGATGTACATAATAATAAGGAATAAAGTATTACTTACTTACTTACTTACTTACTTTCATCGTGCGTCGTGTCTAATTGTTCTCACAGACCCATGAAATACTATGAGATTTAAAATCCCCAAGAAGAAGGAATGGGTTTGGTAGCTCATTAACCAAATCAGAAAAGGTGCTCAAGTTGATATTGTTTTTGGTGGAAGGCAAATAAAACATATTGCAATGTCAGCTACTATTGAGAGGCGAATGGCTATTGTTTGTGATGTTATATTGAGCTTAATGCTTGTGAAGGGAAATTAGTTGCTGATAACAACTGCAACTCCTTCACAAGCACATTATAATCTACATTGCCTTTCAGAATAACAGTATAATTTAATATAGGAGCCGTATAGTTTCTTTTAATCAGAGTTTCCTGAATAGCAAAGAAGGCAGGTTGACAGGTGTTAATGAGGTGTGTAATATCCTTGATGTTACATCGAAAACCACGACAGCTTCATTGTAGAATAAAGCGCAGAGCCATTAGGGATAGGTGATGATTTGCCTACCAATTCCCAGTTTTACTCCCCAAATCAGCTTATTTGCTGATCGGAGGGGGGGATGTGCTTTTTGAAGAAATAGAGGGTATTATTTCGTCCTGGCATTGGGGTTGGGTATGTAGGGCCGGATTTAGCTTATTAAGTAGTCTGCTTTGATGGAGGTTGGTAATTTAGGTTTATTAAAGGTAAGGATAATATATTTTGTCCTAATGCTATTGCCATCTCTGCGTATGGTTATTCTTTTGGCTGCAGTAACTTTTTAGTCTGAAAGCTTTGTGGCCATTTCTTCTTCATCTACATCAACTAAATCCATTTTTAAAATTACACATGGAGAGCTATTTAAAGTATTATGTGGGGAGACTTTAACATCTATGTTAACTATTTTCTGGCAGTTGAGTAAGGAGGCAGACTGATGTTGGCTACTGGTTTCTATTAGTAGGTCACCTGAATTTAGTTTTTTATGTTATTTACTATACCGTATTTTCCTTTGATGGCCTTTTCTATTGAAAACCATGATAGCTTTTGAAGTTAGGATTCTTAGATGATATTATTAAGCTATAAATGTTGGTAAAATTTCAATATGGCTATTTTCTTTATCGCTTTCCGTTCTAGTGTTTTTGTTCATCCATCCACCATTCGTCTTTTTTTTAAATTTTTTTGAAGAATTCATAGGTCTTTCATTAACTGGAGGAAAATAAAAGGTCACCGACTGCGTAAATACCACCGCAGACTGGAAAGCTAGTTACAACAGGGTCTTTACCCCCTGTACTCACTAAGTTGATCGTTACCTTTTTCGCTTTTATTTCCTGAGTTGATCGTTCCCTGTTTCGCTTGTATTTCCTGAGTTGATCGTTCGCGACACTATAACCCCAATGCCATTCAGCCCCAAGCACGATCTCATCTCGTTTTGGGTTGTAGTCGTTCAAGATCTAGAGATACTGATCTATAGTGAACAGCAGTATCTCTGGGTATGCTCCCTCACCACGAGCAGGAACCTACACCGAGTGGGTTAAACTTGAGTATTGAAGTTTTGTAGATAAACGATTTTTCATTTAATAATATCTGATGTTCGTAAGGTATTTCAAAAGTTCTGGAAGAATGGGAGGACGAGAGTTTTTGTTTTGAAATCTGGTAAGCCTAATGAGATTAGACGCTGAAGTGTTTCTCCAGATTAGAAGAAATAATAAAGAAAAGAAAAAAGAAAAAATGTCTACAAAAAACAAAGAAAAATTCATTTTTTTATAAAAGAATTAAGTTTTTATATGATTATGTTTTCGAATTACGAGTAATATGTAGAGATAGTGTTTGAAATAATAAAAGTAAAAAAAAAAAAAATGTTGAATTAAATTAAGGTAAAACTAGAGTTTAAAACGTTATATAAAATTTGGCGACAATTGGTGTAATACTGACAAAAGTTTGCAAAATTTGGCGAGAAGCTTGGCATAAAACCATAAAGATTTCTATAGGTTTATAAACTCACTAAAAGTGTTTGGAATGTTCAAAACATACACGGGTACGTTTGATTAACTCTGACAAAATTTACCACATTGTAAAAAAAAATATATATATTCAAAGTCAATCTAAAATCATTTGCCGGGTTTATGTCCTTCAACCATGCTCCTTTTACAGGAGTACACCTAGAATTATGGTTTACTCTATGTGAATAATATTTTAAATATTAATTAACACTAATTTATCTCAATTTGTGAAATAATTTTGGTTTCTAATCTATATGACTTTTAATTTCCGGGAGATCTAAGAAAACTTAATTGTAGTGCCCAACAGAATGTTGTACTCAAAGTATGGAATTTATGGATATCATAAAACTGCATATCACGTAGGTACTTAACGTTGAAAATGTTATTACTGTGCCACAACCCATAAAATTTGGTACTTTTTTATGTCAAAACTCCCAGAATTCGCCACAATTATAGTCAAATTCGTAAAGTTTTCAACATAAAAATAATTTTTAATTTAATTCCACTTAATATGGATTAATATTAAAAAAACTCTACATTTACTATAGATGTTTAAGATTTTAAGAGCTTAGAGAGATGCTTAAGTTTGATGCTTAAGATTTTAGACAGATGCTTAAAATTTTCAAGATTTCGTGAATTTTTGCACGGGCACTAGAGGCGAAGTATTCTTATTTATCGTCCCTGATAATTTTAACAAAATACATTTATATATAATTATATTTTGTAACAATGATCACAAAATTCATAGCTTTCGTTTAATAGTTTTCAAAAATATTCAATTGAACAATTTTAATAAATCTTTAAATCGATTATATGTCATGAATCCTTATTTCGTTTTGTTAACGTCATTTGATAACTTTAATATATATATATGTGGATGTAAGTTTGAAGCTCAGTTAAAATCTAATACACCACACGTGATAGATATGTGCAGAATATACTGATACGCACGTACTACTCATATGCACATATACATACCAATTAACATAGTTAACATTAAAGCTAGTTTACTTAAATGTTAATCAATCTATTACTATTTGTTATCAATCTATTTACTATTTGTTATCAATCTATTTACTATTTGTTATCAATCTATTTACTATTTGTTATCAATCTATTTACTCTTTGTTATCAATCTATTTATTATTTGTTATCAATCTATTTACTATTTGTTATCAATCTATTTACTATTTGCTATCAATCTATTTACTTAAATGTCAATCTTATTTTTTTAGGTCTAAATTCACCTATCTTTATTTTTGCGCTTTAATTTCTTAGTGAAAATTAATAACAATGTTAAAATGATGTCCAAAATTCATATAAGAAGGTTTGTTATCTTTTTTTAGGCTACAAAATTGTGTCAGAAAGTGCGTTCCCCAGTTTGTTGTTTATAAGTGAATTGAAAGTAAAACTGTAATCTTTTTCAAGAGTTTGGAAACTGAAAGAAAACTAAGAAAATAAGTAACAATCTGTGTCCTCTACTCCGCGTGTATTCTCGCCGCGAAGAGAAACCTCTTAGGAAAGAGGAAACAGGTAATAAATGGTTATAGCTCGTTTCAGTCCACTGAAAGTGTTTCAAAAATAGAAAATTCGGAAGAGAAAGAAATAAAAAGATGTTCGCTGATTTTCCGTAGTTAATTTTTTGCTGCCGATATTTTCTTCTATTTCAGGATTTTTAAGAATAAGATTTTAGGACCGGTTACTAACAACACATCAAATAAACATCATCATTCGAGATTCAAAAGAAATTTTTTGCCGCATTTTAATTAATCTTTTTTGTCTCGTTTTATGGAGTATTTATTTTATTTTTTGGAAATTAGTTCGGCAATTACTTTACTGGAAGAAATGGTAATTAGGCATTTTTATAAGAAAGTGGTTTTTCACTTTTATCAGAATTTATCAGAATTTGGATATTTTCTCTTCCTTCAATAAAATTATCCAGATTTTTATAAAAATATTTATAGACGTAGATGATGCGGTGAGTAAATAAAAATATCTTAACACAGAAATGTTCTTTAAACAAAGCATCAAAAAGAAAAGTCATCAGATGTCATATGACCGTTTAAAAGAGAGATTTTCACTTCTTTTAGAAAATTCCTATGTGAATAACCGTTAGTAATATATAAGAGAATTTTTGACGTTGATTACGAATCTTTAAAGATTCCCACATAGTAAAGATCGTCCTAAAGTCATCCTGAGGATGTCCAGAACCTCCTTAGGATGTCCCAAGGACGTTCTTTGTATCTGGGTTTTGAAAGTATAATGCCCAGAAATGATCCATTTGGGGATTTCATAGGACAATGAAATTCGATGGAAGAAATATATTTCCCATTTCTGCAAACGGAACTTCAATTATATTTATAGACAAGAAACAGGGCACTAATTTATGTAAAATGTACTTGGATTAATGCTCAGGAAATATCGGGAGTATGTTCAAGATCACTTCAAAAGAGAGACTTTTTAAAGAGAGCAGCCTAGAGGAGAAATAAGTTTTCTACAACTTCTATAAAGAGAACTAACCATAGTTGATTTCATTTCGATTTGTAAATGAGAAGCTACAACTAGTAAAATTATGGACTCAAAAGCGAAGTGAACTTCGTCTGATGAAGGGATCAATATTTATCGAAACGTTGAGGATACTTTTACAAATAGTACGTTTTATCTTCCTTTTTTGTACTTCGTACTCCGAGACTAGTGTCATAAATTTGATTAGTTTTGGTAAGCCCTAGACAATCTTTGTACCTTGTTGTCAAAAACTAGAAGCTATGCTACATCTTATAGCATATATTATACTTATGCACACGTTTGATTCTCAAGCTGGATGAGAAACATATTAAAATTCAACTTCAAAGAATTAGAAGTCTATGGAAGAATCACGTTTCCTACAATTTTTACAAACGGCCCCACGTGTGGCCCAATTCTATCTTAAACGAGAAATTAAATACTATTCTGCATCAACACATTTAGATTAATTCTTGGATAGCTCTAGGAAATGTTCAAATTTAATTTCGAAATGTTCTTACATATTTTTGAAGTAAAATTTAAACGAATTTCTGACACTTCCTTAACATTAATTAGATGCAACATAGCTCCTAGTTACTTGTGATTAAATACAATTGATACCAAACTTTGGTGCTCTTTGCAGAAATTGTAGACAACTTGTTTCTATTCTAGACTGTTGTCTTACCAGCAACACAGCCACGTCCTATTAAAATCCTATAGGGAAGATCGAAAATTATCAGAATTAATTAAAGGTATTTTTAAAGCTGAACATTCATATGTAAAGATAACGAAAAAGTCTCGCATGTCACCTTTTTCGAGACTTCAAATTATAAGAGAAACATGCTTTATAAGATTTGAAATCCAGGAAAATAGCCATTTCTTGACATCCCCAACTTATTCAATATCTGTCGTAGCAACCATCAAAAATATATTGAATGGTGATAATTTTTGATCATCCCCCCCCCCACAGTATGATTTTTATGTGATATAGCTATAGTTCTTATAATAAGAGTCTGTGAATAGCATTTTTTAACACCCAATTTAAACTCAAACTAGAGCTTATGTAAAGAAAAAAAATATACTGTCTTGGCACGAAATGGAACCAGAGACCCTCTGTATGAACACGAGTACTTTAACTTGTCCTGAAAACATTGGTTTATGTCGAATTTGATTGTATTCTTGACACTTCCGAAACATTAGTACATGTGCGTTAGATGCAGCTAGGGGTGGACTGGTCGCCGGTTAACCGGATACCGGGCCGGTGCTCCCTCATTAGCGATAGGACCCGCCTCCGAATAGGCAAAGATTTGCGTCCTCTGAATGGACAAGGATTCACAACCAAGGTATGCGCACTTTGAGAGGACCCAGTCCCCCCCTAGATGTAACATAGCTTCTAGTTTCGTGTCTAAACATGAAATTGTAATCATCTGTCTCATGGTTTAAGCTGGCTCGAAACATGCTGTCGCAAAAATGCTAAAATGGGAAAATAATTTGTAGCAAAATGCTAAAAAATATTAGTTGCTTTCGTTGCTCGAAAAATCGTATCAATGAAATTATTTATATCAACGATGCTTAACAGGTGCTGTTAAGAATTTTGAAGAGGAAACAAAAAGGAACAAGAAAAGATCGCTGAAGTGCAAAACGGATATTCTGGAATCGAGGAATCCTGTTTTCAGAGAATAAACTGTGGTTAAAAATGCCTGTCGCATTTTCGCGATGGGCAATAATTTTTTCTTCGCATTTTCGAGCAACTCGTCGCATTTTGCGAAAAATGCGACTGCAGCTTAAACCCTGATCTGTCTCCTTTGCAGAAATCTTAGGAGCATAATTTTTCCATGGATCCCCTTTGTAGATTAAAGCCCAATAAAAGTAATTTCCCGACGTTGCGTTGTCAAAACCTTTAAAGATTCATGATCGGGTTAATAATTTTTCATCACTCCTGTGCCAGCATCCCTATTGGATCCTATGCTCTCTGAGACATTTAATGAAAATTAGGTCTGCGCATAAATTTAAGAGAATTTTTATCTTACATGTGCATTACCAGATGCAATATACATATTAGGTGCTTATGCGAAATTCAATGGCACTTTTGATGGTACTTCACGGTCTTTAATTTATTGGGAGTTGCTAAATTATTACAACAATCAGGGGATTTTATGGGAAGTGGTTATTTCATATGTAGTTCTAACGCAAAGTGATTTAAATTTGTATAAGGATGGAAGGTAATGTTATGTAAAGACTAATGTGAAACAGTATATATCACTCATGAAATAATGAATAAATAACGCGACTTGACAATACTTCTTTTCTCATCAATACCAACTATTTTTTTACATAGTAATGTTTTGTTGACCATTTTAGACTTCCAAGCAAAGATGGATGTTTTTGGACGTTGTGGCAGCATAATGGGTGACTGACATCATCCCACGCTACATTTACGTCTAACTAAGCTTATTTGCTTGTCGAACTAAAACACGTTACTTACAGGTCTAACCAAGCTTACTTGCTTATCGAACTCAAACACGCTACATTCACATCTATAACCAAGCTTTCTTGCTTGTCAAACTCAAACCCAGCGGATCTGATGGCAATAGACATGACAACTGCTGCGCCTATTTGATGAGACAATATATGTCCAACAAATGATAATGATGCAAGAATATACAACTACATAGGGCTTTATTGAACCTCGTGTTTTAGTTCTAACATCTAAATCAACGGATTAAATCTAATATCTTAAAAGTGTGAATTCACAAAGACAAATACAGACAAAATTTTGTATACATGCATGCATGCATGCTCCGATGACCCTTTTTTTTGCCTCATCTATCTTTTGAAAGGTATCCTTTATAAATTCATATCCTCTTGAGCCACTTGCTCAATTGCAGAACGAGAATAAAGATAACTATTCTCATTCTCGGAATGAAAATGAGAATGATTATTCACTTCAGTGAATTGGTAATTGTTCTCATACATTTCAGTGAATTGGTAATTGTTCTCATACATTTCAGTAAATTGGTAATCATTCTAATTCATTTGAATAAATGCGTGATTACTCTCATACGTTGCAGTGGATGGATAATCATTCTAATTCAATTTAACAAATGGGTAATTAATCTCATTCATTTAAGGAATGGGAAATTATTTTTTTTTTAGTGAATCGGTAATCATTCACGTTTCTCTCATGTATTTATTATATCTTTGCAGATCTTTGACATTTTTTTAAGTCGCAGTTCGTTTTTATGCTTTTTCTTAAAAATACGAATCCTTTCGTCATCGAAATCAATGCAGAAAATATATCAGTAATTAGGTAAAAAAGTAAGAAGATTGTACTTAGCTAAACTGTTCGAGCTATCTTGGTAAATGAAGGGTATTTTTTTGCACAATGGAAAACAAGGAAAATGCGGAGCCGCTGGGGAGAAAAGAAATGGTATTTTTTGTATTTTGGTAGATACCCCTTCCATCCTCAAAGAACAAAGTCACAAAAAAACAGAACTTATTTCTGTTTGATGTTTGTGCTATTTGTTGGATTAGTTATTGTTGGTTACGTCACATAACAAAAAATATTTAGGAAGATAATAGGTTACCATATAAGGATATTTTTATTACTAAACGACCTGAGTAAAAACATGATGTACATTAATGTTAAATCAGTGTGAATTCCTTATAAAAATTAACTATTATTCGTTAGTCATTATTGGATGATAAGTAAGGAAATACGTTTCAAAGAATAATCGCATACTCGTCATATTCATTTAATCGTTTATAAGACTACCATTAACAAGAAAGTTAGGAGGTGATTTAACAAAGTTATAATCTGTGTTTAATAAAGATGACCTATTAATTTCTACAGTCTTACTTACTAGGGAAGTGCAACAAGTGTGAGTCGATAATTTTGACAAAAGGGGTGTCATTAGAAAGGTCTTTTAGCGAGGGGTTAGAAGTCAAAACAACTACCTATCTCAGCGCAACCGTTTTCGAGATATGGACGGATTTAGGCAATAAAACTGACGGTGAAAAATAGTATCTAAGCTAATAAAAACAAGGTGAGATCCACAATAATCTTCTTAAGAGTAAAAACGTATCTGGGGAACCATTTGAGCTAATAATCTCTTTATTTACAATCAATTCCGGGCACCAATGGGGATTTTTGGACGTATAATTACATCACTGGGTTTTCGTCTATTAAAGGACTTTCCTTGAATATATATCAAAGTCTCCCCTACGCACCTCTGCCTTTGTACATAGCTATGCATAAAAGTGGAAACCGGTGGTGGTAAAAGTGGAAGTTGGCGCAGTATAGCCTAGATGCTCTTGCGCCATAAAAAATCCAAACAAACAAATAAAAGTGGAAGTACCATGCAGGGGCAACTTCCGAAAAATCTCGATTTTCATTGATCAGTTCGAAAGTTGCCCCAACACGGTACTTGCCCTGTACGCATAGCTGTGCACAGGGACAATATCTGGGGGAAAAAATTCGTCTATACCTTGAAAATTGTTGAGCTACGATGGGTAGTTGAATGGATTTGTTTAAACCCGCGAAAATTTTTTTCGAATGACACCACTTATATCAAAAATGGCGACTCACATTTAGTGCATTTCTCTAATTAGTTGCACATACTAAATGCACTATAAATAACTGCATTGTCGATTTGTGTGAACTCAGAGGCGAATTGGATCCTCCCAAAGGGCTTATACCTTGGATTATCGGGACCTTGGATTACCTTGGATTATGAGGGTGCACTGGCCCGGGCGCCGGTTGACCGGCGTCGCAGTGCGCCCCTGTGTGAACCCATTTACCACGTTTAAGGGAAGGAGAAAAGTGTCGTTAAGGGGAACAGTGTCGTTAAGGAGAAAAGTGTCGTTAAGGAGAAAAAGACGTAAATCCTGAATGTGTGCAATTCCATGAGGCATTTATAGAAAACGTGAAATGCGGTCATCAAATACAAACGATAACTAGAACGACACTATCAAAAGCAATTACTGTATTTTCAATTAGGAATATTGGCTATCGAAATATTAAAGGACAAATTGCTTAATGTCTTATTGGTATACCGGTTATTTAGAAGTCAACACTTGCTGCCGGTAAAATAAATAATAAGAACCAGAATATAATTTGAAGAAAGTATACCCCACGACAACATGCATGCAAAATAAAACCTAGAATTAACCCAATACGTCAAGAGAATTCAAGTAAAGATAGGAATAAAGAGCCAATAGTTATAAGCGTTAGTTTCAACAATACATCAGAAGTGGTCAATTTCAACGCAATATACCGTTTAGAATGTCCTCAAGGCTATAAAACAAGTGACCTAGGCAACATGGAATCGAACCCACGATTTTCTGAAAGGTGATGTTGGTAGTCATTAAATCAGTGTTTCTCAAACTTTGGTCACTCGTGGACCACTTTAAGCATTCCTTTATTTATCACGGACCACCGGGGGGGAATTCTTTTCCCATTAAAAAATATATTGCCTGAAGTTAAGGTTATTCACTAATAATATTTAGTCCTACTTAGCCACCATCGTACTGATCTTCCTCCCCACGCCTCTCCCAAAGAAAGTCAACCAAAGTAACCTTCGATTTATGTGATTTATTGGCAGGCTTATATACGTATATAAGAGCTCCGGTAGGAGAGATTTATTCATTCCTTGAAATATAATTTGTAGTTAATTTTAACTTCTTTGTTGTCAATTTTAAGCCTTTTAGTTTTTTTACTTAATAAAATACTAGCTTTTGACAGAAAATCTCTAAGATCTCTGATCGTGTTTTCAAATATGAATTGGTTGCCAAACTCACCTGAAACAAAATAATTTTTAGAGTAACGTTATTTGATAAAGAGAGTGTGAGTTACGATCTTATTTTGTCAAATTTACAATGAAAATGACATCATTGATTTATATAATAATAAGCAGTGTGGACAGCGTGAGTGTCCTCTCACTTCTCAGCGTGAGTGAGAGGATTCAAATCCTTCACGAAATACCGAGAAGTATGGTTCATAACAAGTAATATTTATGAGAAATTCCTTAAATCTCACCCGAACCTAAATTCTAGCTATGTCGGCAATTTATAGTTCATTTTTTTTTCTGAAATTTGGTGATGATCCTGCTGACGATTTTATAAGCCGTCGCGGACCACACTTTGAGAAACACTGCATTAGACGATTAGTGTTACAGTGGTCTAAAGGATACAAACGTTAGACCACTAAGGATCCAGTGGTCTAATGACTGCAACTATCAGGTTTCCATGGGTATTATGCCCACACGATTAAACCATTAGAATTCCAGTGGTATAACAGTAATAACCACTAGAGTCTAGTGGTTTCCAACCTTTTTCAAGCCGCGACCCAATTTTATAGTAGCAAAGGAATCCGCTACCCACCTTTGTTTGCCGCTGCCACATTTGCATAATAAAAGCATTTTTAACAGAGTAAAGAAAACACATTAAATACAAAATTATATTATATTAATATATATATATATTATAATATTATATTAATATATATATATATATTATAATATTATATTAATATATATATATATACATATAATATATATATACTAATATAATATATATATATATATGAATGCGTATTATATAGATTAAAAGTTAACAACCATTAGTAGAATATTGCAATGTGTGTAGCCATGTTGAAATATAAAAGCGTTGGAAACATTTGGTATGAAATTCCTTATAAAAATAATTGCAACTAAAAAGAGTTGTGGCAACCCTCTTGACGGTGGCGACCCCCCAGGTTTGGAATCACTGCACTACACTCTTAAGTTTTCAAAAATAAACAAATGTGACAATACTCAAAGAAGGATACGTTGAATACAGAATTGAGAAGACTATTCATCAAGAGAATCAGTGCCTTTTGCCTGTTCATTCAATGCAACATAAAATGGTCAATAACACCAAGGGCTAGCTATTGAAGGAAAATTATGGACAGAATACATAGCAAAATTATATATATATATGGCATTCTAAAAATGGCCCAAAGAGTAAAAAGTATAGTTTACAAAAATTGTTTTGGTTTTGGATAGAAACTGAGGGCGAGAAAAACATATAAAAATATGTAATACCGTATTGAGAAGAAAAAATTTTCGCTCAATACATACGTATACTTTACAATAACCCATAACTTACTATAAAATGTGAAAACCTCTTTTTAAATACTAAATCGGAACATAGTAGTAAAATACATATCAGAATAAAGTCTGGATGATTTCATAATTTCAATAAAATGAGTTTTATGGCAAATAGTTTGTTAAACAAAATAGACATATTCATGTACAAATGTTACAACCAACATAGAAAATGTGAAAAATTAATTGTGGTGGAAAAGTAAATACTTCACTATGTAATTTACCATATACAATCTAAAGGAAGTGAAAATTTACAAACATTATGTTAGTTTCGGAACAGTCTTTAACAAGATGCATGACCACTCTTGTCCTTGTGCCTTAAAAGTCAAAACAAATAAGTTTTTAAAATTGTAATAAACATTCGTAGCAACTATTATAGAAAAATTATTGCCCTTTGACTAACTCACAGATAGAAAAAAATTATGCATATTCCACGAACGCATATTATTATAAAGCAACGTATGGACTTCCTAAAACATAATTATTATGCAGCGCATAGAATAAGCATAATCATGTAATTGAGAAAAACTTATACCATCAATCAATGGGCGAAAACTCTCCATTTCCTTTTATTTCTTATTCCTGTCAAGAAAATACTATGCAAGGAGTTTCCATTTGCAAATTGAAAAAGCCCGCGGGCCCTGAATTAAAAATTAATTAATATTGATTATAGGGCATTTTGTGGAAGTAACGTAAAGTTATTTATTTGTCCCTGACAGCTTTACTGTCTTCCAGGCAGCGTTTTTTCAACAAACTGCCTCCAGCGTCGTTATATGGTACTTTATTATTTTAGTTATTTTGGCTCACGCTCCATTTATTGCTAGCTTTCAAGAAAATTATTAATGCGTGAAAAGCGCTGTATTGTACGCTTACTTCTGTAACGGAAACTGAATGTTTTATTTATTTAACTTTCAGCTACTTCTTTCGGCCTTTCTTACTTAACAACGCAAAGGAAGGAAGAAAGTCGATCTATTCAAAGATGGTAATAGGAAAAATAAATTTTCTTTTTGAAAACAGACTCATCTTTTAGATGAAACAGTTTGTCAGTTTTTCTAATTAAAAGGTATTAAATTAAAGACACCTAATAAAGTATTGTGAGCAGTATTTTTTTATTAATACCCGTGTAAAAACTGAAATTTCGCATCGTTTGTGTGATTGTTGATTTCAATGGAAGGCAAATCGGTTTATTATCTATTTATTTCTTAATGTTTTGTGTCTTCTTCCTTTGGAATCAACAGTGTGTCATTTTATCTAGGACGGGTGCCAGACAAGTACAAATTGAGGGAGGCGCAAGTTGCAAATACTGCTCTATGGGAATGACAAATTTACCCTTATTTTAGGTCGCTACATTGCTTTTTAGGATTAACGCCTTCACTATCATGGAGATATTTTCTGTATCTGTCCTTAATACCAAAGTATAATTCAAAATTTCATAAAAGTATTTAATAGGGTTTACGGGACGTAAAAGAAAAAAAAAAGCATAAGGTAATACTGCTTTTTTGAATTAAATATATAATATTTTAGAGTCTCCTGCATCAGGTAATGTATTATGAGTTGTAAATATTCTCATATTCAACAACCTACGAAAGAAGAACTCACAAATTAAAGAAAAAAGAAATAACAACACATTAAATAATGCTGCAGAACTTCCTGTAATTTATTTAAAAAAAGGTAATTTTATTTAGAAAGAGCACGTATACACTATGTAAATAAATTATAAACCCACCTGTAAAATACAAATAACTGACGATTGCAATAACGTTTGATATAAATTTATGCATGTAATATACCAACGGTGATTATATATATACCAATTACAACTTTTGAAAATGGTGAACAATTTTGTTCGTGAAAAAAATAATCATTTACAACCTGTAAAGAAACATAAATTCAATGTGGAAAATTTCAGGAAATCAGAAATTAATAGCAAGTCGGTTCTCCTTGCTTTTCAGTAATATGTATCATTCTGTCAGGCATTGTTTGAAGTAGTTTTCTTAAAACACCTAAGTCCATGTTGCCCCAGGCATTCTAAATTGCTATTTGGAGATCATTCATATGATGGCATTGCTTGTTTCACCCATATACAACTTTTGTCATCAAACCCCACACATTTTCAACTGGATTCAGGTCTGGAGAACGCGAGGGCCATGGAATGACATCAACCTTTTCTCGTTCAAACCACTCCTTGATGGATATTGATGCATGTACACTGGCATTATTCTGTTGGTACTTGCAATTCGGACCGCATAAAAAGGGCCCAAATGGGTTCAGGTCATCATACATTAATTTCTGATATTTTATATAGCTCATAGTGCCCTGAAGGAATACGATGTCTGCTTTGCCTCTTGTTCCGAATGCTGCCACACCATCACTTCGCAGCCTTCTTGCTATCTACTCAGCTATCCTGAACCGTTATTCACGATACGATATTAAAGTGGAAATTAAAAGAGGAATCATACATTAAAGGAATCTTGGAGAAAAATGACCGTTGGAGGTTGGAAGATGAATTAGGCTTGAGTATAGGGAATAGGATGGTGGTGAAGGTCAGCTTGCGGTCCAGACAGAAGGTATCGCAAAAAAGGCGCCAGGAAAAAAAGTTATAGAACAATAACAGGCTATATAAATGTCAACAGATGCGCCAGAGCCGTATAACGTTAGGCCGTAAAAATCGAAGAGGAAATTTAAGGAAGGCGGGACGAAGAAGGAGGCTCCGTAAGGTCGAACGGGCAAATGAAACCGCAGATCGAGTGGTCGGTGAGATAGGAGGAAAGGACGTGATTGGAAGGGAGAATTGATTAAAGCTGAGATTGGCTAGAAATAGTTTGATGGACGTGAATGTCGTTTATGGATGAAAAAGTGATGCGAGATTTTTTTGCGGGGAGCAGGGTCTGATCTCCGTGGAAAAAGGTCGGAGAGGATTCCGGATCGGATCTTCGAGATCGTAGCGTTTCTGGAACAGCTCTCAGCGAGAGAAGTCGGAGAAGGAACGAGATAAAAATCGTCGATGAGAGAAAGTTGGTAGATTACGATTAAGGTTGTTTAAACGAGCGCGAGCCCTAAAGTCGCCGTTAGAAATTGGAAACATTTTCCAGACCCAGAGTACGTAGATTCGTACCTATTTATCCGTGGCTGCGATAGAGTTGGAGTAGTAGCACCATAGTCGTTTTTCCGGAGCATAGTAGCGAGCAGAGAATTTTTCCCTGGAGCCACATTTTTCGGACCAGTTTACGAGACCATTCGTTGAGCCACGTTTTTTCCTGGACCGATCACCCCAACTTTTTCCACTCAGCGTAGAACGAACGCAGATGGATGGTGGAGGAGACCTGTGTAACGTGAGTTTTATATCTCTTTTACGTTTGATATGAGGTGTATCGCGGTTCTGTAGTAAAGGGATAGTTTGTAGAGTCAGGCCTCGAGTAAGATAAGCGCGAATCAGGGAAGACAAGGTTACAGTTTTTAAATAGTACAGTAAATATTTTATTATTGCATTTAAATACTGCAACAACGTTGCATGTATACATGAAGTGAAATAGGCGTTTTATAGTATATGTTTAAATTAACTCTATGGGTTTTAAAGAGTAATCACGGGCTCAGCCCATAAGCACTGTGCTGTCGTGCAATGAAGGTGAAAACCTTAGTATATTGCCATTATAGCTTCCTGCTACATTGAATATATCAGACTCAGTTTCTTATTGCCGTCCCAACGTTTATTTGTATACTATACATGGTGGTTTTTATTAAATCTTGGGAATACATTAAAGAATTCTTATTGTTTCAAATAGTCAAATAGTTTCAAATATATTGTTTTAAATAGGTTTCTTACGTTTATCTTAGCGCCTGGCTATTCACTAGCTATTTACAGGTAAAACGCTAGCTATAGGTACAACCATATCCTATTTATCGATATCGATCACATTTGTTCAGTAACCGCTTTATTAATAATACCTAATACAGGCCTGCACAAAAGTTTAGACACAACACAAATTTGAGTATAACAAAATACTATTAAAACTGAAGAAGTAGGAACTTTAATATTACGAAGTATGAACACATGTAATATGCAAATTAAAAATTTGAGAACAGAAATCACATCAGTAGCGAACTTGCTGCAATATATAACTTAAAATAAGTAAAATATGTGGCACAAAAGTTTAGGCACAAACATAAATTTTAGCACTTGCATAAGGAAATGAACAATTTTAATAATCAATGTAGCCACCATTACTTCGTATTAGATTAAATACGCGGTCGTTCATTGAAAGCACAAGATTTTGAAAGGTTTCTGGTTCAAAATTAAACCACGCTTCTTCTATAGCCTTTTTAAGTTCTAAAACGGACGGATATTGCTTTCCATTGGCATACACAACATTCGTTAGTATGCCCCATACATTTTCGATGGGATTACAGTCAGGACTAAGAGCAGGCCAATCGAGAACTGTAATATTTTTAGCGCTCATCCATTCTTTTGTTGACCTGGATGTGTGGATGGACGCATTATCTTGTTGGAAAACCCAGTTTCGTCCACATAAAAGTTCGCCAAAAGGTAATAGGTGACTTTCAAGAGTTGCCTGGTATGCCTTGGAATCTTGTTTTCCATTCAAAAACGCCAAAGAAGTCTGTCCATTGAAGCTAAAGGCTCCCCAAACCATGACTGAACCTCCTCCTTGACGTCTGCTGAACCGACTTAAGGGGCGTTTTCGAAGATCGTGCCAGTAGTGCGAAAGGCCATCGGGACCATCTAAGTTCCACTTTTTTTCATCACTAAATAACACCTGCAGCCATTCGTCACTGTATGATATGTGCTGCCTTGCCCATTGTAGTCGTGCTTGTTTATGATGTAATTGCAAGCAGGGCTTGCGGCGCATTTTTGCATATCTCAAATGCCTGCATTCTACAATCCTTCTACGTATGGTTTCTCTTGACACTCGCATTGCTAACGTGTTTTTTATTTGATTTGCAGACAGGCTTTCATTTGAAGCCAATCTTCGTATTTGTCTATCATCCCGAATGCTGGTCACTCGAGGCCTCCCAGATCGTGATTTTGGTTGATACTGATCACCCCGGGATAACACTCGATAAATGCCTCGCTTTGAACGGTTCAATGCAACAGAAATTTGAGTAACAGATTTACCTTTAGTTTTCAGCCTCCAAATCTTCAAAATCTCGTCATTCGTAAATTGCTTTGACTTCGGCATCGTTCTAAGCATTCTAAATTATTTCAGGCCTTATATAACAACTCTGGGAAACGCCCCTTCGATCACTTGGGAACTTCGCGCCGTTAATTTGCATAAATCTGACATATGTGCCTAAACATTTGTGGCATGCAGATTCCAATATTACGGTGTTGGGATATTTTGTTTCAGTACTTTTGGTAATCTTTTAAGTTGCACAATTTATTATTGGTTCTAGGATTATTTAGATACAATATCGGCGAAGTTCAATGCAAATTCTCGCTTTTATTTATAATTTGCCTCTGTGTCTAAACTTTTGTGCAGGCCTGTACTTAATATTTAGCATGTTAGAAATAGTCGAAGTAAGCATTCTCTGTATTAGTAGATTATTTTATACTACAGTCGTTTAATGATTATTGTGAACTAGTTATTCGCGATACAGCCTTATCTTCGGCTGAGTGCGAATTCATCGCGATCATGCCAATTAACGAATATCCATCAGGGCCATCTAGATTGAAACGTTTTTCATCTAAAACCACTACTTCATCCCACCCATGACGCTATTTCACAGTTTTTTTTACACCAATTGAGCCGATATAACTTATGACTAGTAGTAAGTTTCGGTTTGCTTTTATTTTCCTGAACTTTACGTTCAAATTTACATTTAAACTTTTCCACACAGTTTGGTGGGATACAGGTGTTGACAATACACGTGCAATTTTATGAGTGGACACCTGCTCACGAGTGGCAAGAGTTTGAATGTACCTGTGGTCCCAGGGTAGCAGATTCGATGATCTACCTGCCCTTTTTCAGTTTTACAATTATCACCTTTTTCGATGACAGTTTGGACAGCAGTTTGTGAGCGCCCTATTTTACGGGCTAGTCCTCTTGTTGACTGTCCCTTGCCATACAGCAAATACATTTTTCTGACGTCCTTTTCATTTAGTTCTTTTCCTCAATGCATACTCACAAAACGCAATTTTCATCACAACATTGGATCCATATGATAGCCTACATGTATCATATGATGTGTATAAAACTACACATGTGCAAATTAGTTAACAGGCTCGCAGTTCGTGAATTTGCATGTTGAATTTATATTTTCGTTACAGGTTGTAAATGGTTATTTTTTCTTACGAAAATTTTTTTTCGCCATTTTCAAAAGTTGTAATCATTATATGTATGTAATCACCATTGGTATATTATTTGCATAAATTTATATCAAATGCTTATTACAATCGTAAGTTATTTGTGCTTTATGGGTGAGTTTATAATTTATTAGCACAGTGTATTATTTATACATTATTTATGTCCCCTAGTCATTCTTGAGGCTGAACACAAGTGCGAAAATCGATTGATGACCTATAAATGTTTTTGAGCTGTAAAATGCGCAGCACTTTCCTCTGACTCGAAGCATCAATATATGCGCGTTCGCACACTCCTCCCATCCAACACGAGTCCGCGGGTTAGGTTAGCTTATAAATATTTTATATATAGAAGTTTCAGGGGTGATATATTGGACATATAACCACTAACTGCCCTTGATTATTATTATTATTAAGGACATATACTTAAAAATTTAATTTGATCTAAAAGTACGAAATGAGTTTATAAGTGCGAAAAATTCCCAAGGATCTATCAATTCGCAACAATATTGTTTTTTGGGCATTTGCAGTGTTCTGAAATAACGCGAATGTTTGAGCCTTGATCCTCTGCCCCTTTATTGATCACGTACTCCTACTTTGTTGTCGAGTGGCCAGCAATCAAAATATGATCCAAAAAGTATTTCTTCGGGTTATTTCTAGTCATGGATGAAATTGCTGAAATAAACATCTCTTTCTATTATTGGTGAATGAAAATGGCAGAAAGAAAAGGACAATTGGATAGTGCAGTCAAACCGTCCTCATGTTTTCATTTTGATGGTATTTTCTAGTAAAAAATATAAAACATATTCTACAAATGGTTCTTAGATTTCAGTAACGATATTAGCCATTCGAGTTGTTAATTATAATTTCATTTGTGTTTTGAAATATTTAGTTCAAATATGTGGCAAGGAATAAAGGCATATGTGTATGCATAAACTAGCTCCATAGTAATGGTTTGAAGAAAAATATTTTAGCTCAACTTTTTTTTTATAACTATTAAATGATTTTTGAAAGGACGGCGAGAAGCATCTCTTCTCCAATGTGAAAGGAATAGAACATGTTGTTAAGGATTTTAATCATGTGATTTAAATCAATGATTAAAGTGATGATTTTAATCACGCGATTTTCTTAAAAAATCATGATTAAAATCAAAATTTGTTATGACTTCCTTAAAATCTCTGCCTTATATTGAATTTTTTATTTTTTTTAAAAGAAGTTTAAACTAATTTTTTAAATTTGATTTAATGAAAAGCAATGATTTTAAATTAATTTTTCAATGCTTAGGAAAAATAACTTAAAGTTAAAATGACCTTTTTTCATAATTTTATAGAACATATACAGTAATTTTTGCCACCCACGTATTAATTACAGCTCAAACTAGAGCTTATTTGTTTTTGGAGAAAAGGAGACGCTTTCCCCATCCTGAATTCGAACCTGGGTCCCTCCTTTTAGCCCGGAGTGTCTTGGACC
This sequence comes from Dysdera silvatica, assembly GCA_006491805.2. NCBI lineage: Eukaryota > Metazoa > Arthropoda > Arachnida > Araneae > Dysderidae > Dysdera > Dysdera silvatica. The sequence continues at coordinate 75,964,910 of QLNU02003225.1, forward strand.
GCTAGACGAATGAGGACAGGAAACAATGCTCTCTTGTCCTCATTCGTCTAGCGGTCCAAGACACTCCGGGCTAAACGGAGGGACCCTGGTTCGAATCCAGGATGGGGAAAGCGTCTCTTTTTCTCCAAAATTACATAAGCTCTAGTTTGAGCTGTAATTAATACGTGGGTGGCAAAAATTATAGTATAATAAATTTCCCCCACGAAAACTCACAAAATTCTCGCCCCGGAGGCTTTCTTGTGTTGACCATATTTGGCAATTGTGTTATCCCTGCGGAGGGTAATAATACCTTAACATCTTTACAGAAAATAACACAAGTAAAATAAAAACTTTTCTGATGATTTTACTACAGTTGTTTACAGTTTATGGTCAACTATTCCTAGAGGTCATAAAGTAGTATGGGTTTATAAGGTATTTCCTTAATCTAACGTAACTTAACCAAATATTTTCGAAATTACTGTCATTTTGCTTGAGCCAGATGAAAGGAATTAAACGGCATAGGATTCAATCTACCAACAAAAGTGGGTCGGAACTCTATGTACGATTTCTATATATATATATATATATATATATATATATTGAAAGTGTCCAATTTTCATGTAGATAGTTGAAGAAAATAGACTCGAAAGTCATGAATCTGGGTATAAAGAAGAACGTTGAAAACCTTCTGTTTCAGTTGAAACTGATTTCTATTTCTTTAGATGAAGTTAAAAAATAGTTGCAGTGTTTCTAAAGTGGAAGAAGTTCGGAAAGACATAGAAGACAATATAAAGGACATTGCATGCGACACTTCTTTGTACATTAAGATGTTTAAAATATGCTATGAGCAAGCTGTATCTCCAGCTCACTATTTGGAATATTTATTATCACCAAATTTTAAAGCAGAATGCATGTCAGGAGTGAAAAGGAGCAAGCAATATGTTTTGTAAAAAAGAAATAAAAATATGGCTATACCTCATTATTAAGCACCACTCTTGCATTTATTGTCCATGCATTACCCCTCAACGGAGCTTTGTTTGAAGAAGAGACAGTGAAATTAATTTTTACTCTTCAGTGGTGGAAATCACCGGCTTTTATAAAGAAATGTCTTGGCCAAAAGGAACTTAATGCTATTGGAGAAATATGCACAGTTGAGGGAATCTCTCCTGGAGTCGAAAGGATATTTTCCACATCTAGACTTGTCCATAGTTGGAAAATAGTAGGAATAGTAGGTAAGTTGGAAAAGTTGAAAAGTAGGATAGTTGGAAAGTTGCAAAATCAAATAGGAATTGAGATGGCAGCAAAGTTATTATTTTTATTTAAATCCTTAAATGTTGGTTTTTAATAATATCATAATTGAAATCTTTAATGCATATTGTAGTTTCGATAAACAAGGATGTTTTTTTTATGTTATTATATATATTGATTATATATTTACTTAAGACTTAATAAGAGTAAATTGAGTGTTAAAATCTTACATAAATGAAGCTGAAAGAAAAATTTGATTTATTTTGAGGTATATATTCTTAAATAAAAAAAAAATCATTATTTTTTGGAACTCTGGAATAAATAATATAATAGGTTTCGTTCATATGCAATAACTTAGATTCCCCTTTCCCAGCCAAACATAGTGGAACATATTATTCTTCTCACTTGCAAATGCAGATAACATGTGTTTGTAGCATCTGCATGCAAACATATATTAAATATAATAGGAGTTAGGTCTGAAAAATATGAAAATAGCATGAATATACAGTGCACTCACTAACTGTTGATTTTCTCCAGTTAAAAAGAGCGGAACAAAAGCCGAAATATATATATGGGGAAACTTCTGAAGGGAGGAAACCTTGGACTTTAGTATTTGTTTGCTGAAACTGAAACTCGTTTATTTTTGGCAAGAAGCCCATACACAGAGAATATTAACATTAGATATCAGTACAGATGCTTATACATTATGCAATTTGTCACAACATAAAATGAAAGAAAAACATAAGGAGCATCCTGCCAGAGCAGCGGTGAGAAAGACTATGAGTTTGACAAACTCACCACTGCCCTAGACTGTTGCCTAAGGGACAATTCGAGGCAGCAAGCTGAAACAAAGCAAAAGTAAATTATTATCTATTAGTAATAAACGAAAAGAGTAAATTTTTAAATTGAGTAACAGAGCTTGCTGATTTAACTTCCATTGGCAAGGTATTCCATAATCTAGGGCCCAGTGCAACAATACGAGAAAGACCCAAGTTAGTCCTGGCGATATTTGTTATCAGTGCATCGGGATTATGAAAGAACTATGTTTCACTTGGTTGAACAAAGGATGAGATATCAATAATTATATGAGAATGAGTAAGGTGAAACGTAAGTAAGGCAGTCTTGAAAACAAGCAATTTACCTAAGGTGAGAAGTCTGTAGTGTTGAGCGGTGGCTGCAGAAGAGGGGAATTTATTTGGGTTAAGCATTCGAAAAAACGGTTTTGCAATGTAGTTAGTCGAGTAAGATAGTATTTTGCCGCAGTACCCCATAAGAGAAAACAATAATTAATGTGAGGGAAGAAAAGAATAATATAGATTAATTAGGATATTTATAGGTAATGATTTATAGATACTATGTGTGATACAAATATTACGAACAATTTTAGTTGAAGTAGCGTGAATATGAGAGTGCCGTTTTAGGTTGGATTGTAGGACAATACCCAGAAATTTTGTCTCCAGGGAGAAAGGAATGATGTCGTTTCCGACGGTTATATATTGTTAGTAAATATTAATATTACGTTTCCGGGTAAAAAAGGAGGCATTTAGTTTTATTCGTATCAAGGATAAGGTAATCTGATTTGAAGTAACTTATATATATGTTAACACGATTATTCGCTTTAGAAATCAGGTTATCAATATTTTCATCTGTTATAACTGCATTGGTGTCTTCTGCATAACAAGATTAAAAAGTGATGGTAAGGAAAAAATATCGTTGATATAAAAAATGCATAAAAGTGGACCTTGAATAGATCCATGAGGAACACTACAGCAAAGTCACTTTGAAGTGGAATAAGTTTCGCCTATCCTTACGAATTGTTTTCTTTCACTTAGATAACTTCTAATTAGGTCATTTGGAAGACCACGTGAACACGCAAAGTTAAGCTTACTCAATAATCTCTGATGGTTTATAGTGTCAAAGGCCCTGAACAAGTCGAAGGAAAGACCTATGGAAGACTGTTTAGAGTCGAGAGAAGAGTAAATAAAATCGATGGTACAAAGAAGTGCATGCCCAGAAGATTTATTTCGAAGAAAGCCATATTGATTGTTACGTATGATTAAGTCAAACTGGAAAAAGTCAAGCAGACGTTTATGAAGCATCTTTTCAAATACTTTATCAAAATTTGAGAGGATAGAAATCGGTCTATAATTAGAAATCTCCACTCTGGAACCATTTTTAAAAACTTGTACCACTGATGCTATTTTGAAATCAGGAGGAAGAACAGCGGTAGAAAATTTAAGAGTATAAATGTGGAGAAGAGGGATACTTAAAGTATGTGCAGCAAATTCAATTAAAAGTGGTTGAAAATTACCATGTCCAAGACCCTTGTTATGGTCCAGGCAACCATGACTGCATAAGTTTCGGAAATATCATAAAGATAAAAAGAATCACCGATATTGTAGTCATGGTACCCAACCTCTGGGTCAATGTCAGTATTTATATCAGCAACAGAAGCTTCAGGATGGCGACCATGGAGAGCAGCGGGGAATTTTATAAAATGTTCATTGACCGTTTCAGCAATTTGGGCAGCATTATTGATTGTATGACCATTTATCACAAGAGAATCAATTGTATTTGACTTTAAAGTCCGACGGCCCATTAATTCATTTATAATTTTCTAAATTTTCCTGGGATCTTGATTAAGAAAATATTTATTAAGATAAGCTTGTTTAGATAACTTCAATTTTTTATTTAGCTTATTTCTATATAGATGAACATTTTGTAGGTCCTCGGGTGACTTTGTTTTAATGCATTTTGAAAAGAGTTTATGTTTAATATTTATTTGATGAAGCAATTTTCTGATGCTTTAGAGTTTTCTAATTTTCTTACTTCTAGTAACATAGATGTAAGGAAAACATGGATCGTACACAGATCACAATTTAACACTAAATTTATCGTATGCAGTACAAGAATTTTCAGTTTCAATAATGTCAGACCAATCAGTATTAGAGAGTTCGTTTATAAAGAGAGTTAAATTGCCATTGGAAAATGTTTTCGCTCTACAGCCACCATTAACAATACGTGTATATAGCTTAGTAACATTAAAAAGAGTAAAAATTGGTAAATGATCAATAATGTGATAAAATATCATACCAGATTTAATTGTCTCGATATTAGTAATACATAGGTCGAGTGTGGTTTGAGTGTTAGGTGTGATTCTTGTAGAGGAGGTAATTTCCAAATTAAAACCATAAGACAGGATAAGGTCCAAAAAGATAATAGTAGCAGTATTTAGTTTGCCAATGCCGATATTAAAGTCGTAATAATAATATAAGGATCGCCTTATCTTTTTTGAGAAGAGACTGTATCAAATTTTTTTGTAAAAGAACCAGGAAATCCTGAATATTTCCTGTTGGGGGTCTATAAACTGTGATTAGAAAAAAAACTCCTTGCGTATTAATGGTAACAATTCAATTTCGGGAAAAATACCATTCAAATCTGGCAGCTCCATGAAAGTCATCCGATCACGTGTAAATATTGCAACACCCCCCCCACCATGTCCCTGGGTGCGAGCCGAAGAAGTCAATTCATAATGGGAGGGGGGTAAACATTGAAATCAGGAAGAAGCCATGTCTCAGAGAGGCATATAAAATCGATAGAAGTGTTACCCATAGCGAAGAGCCGCTGTAAAAGAACTATTTTACTTTTAATGCTGCAAGCATTTATGTGAATTGCCATAATATCATTTCTGTGTCTGTCAAAACCACCTAATTTAGTTGGTTGAAAATAATAGTCATTTTGATTTTCACAATCTGTATAATTGTTGGAAGGAAAATTTTATCCTTTAGTGGTGTGTCTTTTGTGACCTTTCATTATACATTTTTTTTATTTATTTCTTTAATAGTAAATTTATTAATAATTTGGTTAATTGGGAAATTAATAATTTGGATTATTTATTGTTGAATAATGATGATGGTCGTTAAGTTCAATCATTGGTACTACTGGTGTAAGACCAGTTTTGTTTACCCACTTAATATTTTTGTAAGCATTTACTTGCTTAGCTTTTTGGTTAGGTTCTAACCATTCCAATAGACCGGATCGTATAGTACTTAGACAAACAAAAAATTGCGTTGATTAAAGAAACATTAATAATTATAATAGCAATAACTCACGGTTCATGAACTACAGCAATGAGATCAGAGATTAATTAATAATAAATCAACATTTATTATGGAAAAAACATACTAAATAAAAATTACAATTAAAACATTACAATTTCTTTTGAGGCCTAAATTGCCAGGATATTCAGTTTTTTATACTAGCTACACTGCAACGAGAATAAGTTAATTTCTTTTCACAACCTCAATTTATAATGTAATGATGTAATTTAGTTTCAAGATTAAAAATAAGTTTATAATTTCATTTAAAAAAAAAAGAAAAACCATCTTTAAACATATTACTGGAAGAATTTATCCAGTGCTCAATTCAGAATTTGGGTCAACTTTAAAGCGACCATGGCACTAAAATCATTAATTCGCTTAATAATATTACATAGTGCCCCACCACAATGAAAAACTCTTTCCTATTCAAATTAGGAGACTGACATTTATCAAACATTTTTCCTTTCTTTTAGGAATTAATACTGTTATGAACACAAAGTTACCATAAATCTAGATATCCTTCTCACATTGATTACACCAAATATTTATCAATAGCCAATTTACCAAATAATGCTAATTTTAAACAGCATAAAAAAGGATGATTAATGATATTTATAAAGATTAAATGAACGTTACTTAAACATTATTTTTTAGTGTGGAAGGGGGTTAGGGGGGGAATAAGAAAAAGGAAATATTTCTTTCTCACCACTTCAGCTACATATATTTACGTCGACACCCCAGCACAAACTGGCGGTTGATGGCTGGAAAACTTTTCTGCTCGCTATAAGGGGTTGCCAAACTTGGCATCCTTAGTACTATTCCCATTGGGGGAGAGCTACCCGCTCCATCCGGGGTTGGTCATATTTGATTATATTCATCTTTTCGGTGTAAGTTGGCGAGCCAGATGGGCCCCCTTCTTTTCACCCACTTTTCGGAGAAAAATGAAGCAATAATTCTTCTTTTATGATGACATAAGTTTGTGAAACTTACAATTGCAGGTGTCCGGTGGTTTTGGTTATGTACAACTGAAGTGGCAGAGATAACGAGGGTTTCGTCCGGTTTTTTGTGAACGGTCCTGGGAGGAGTTTAATTTTATGGCTTGAGTGGTGAAAGGTGAAGTAAGGTCCAGAGTTCTTACTGTAACCGTCTCATTACTGAGATGAAAATGGTGCAATCTTGGAGGGGCCTGTTACCAGAAATAAGGGTAATGCTTAGCTTAACTTTTTAATGGATTTATAGCCCAGCTGCACCTCCGAAATCGTTGGGAAAGGCGGTTATCGAGGGTGACTCCTACATGAAAGAACGTTACGCTTTTAAAGCTTTAGGTCAATACATTGGAATTTTTCAGAAATAATTGCATAACATAATACAATACGTACATCAATACTTTCAATTAATATATTTTTAAATTAGGAATATTTTCGAAATTGAAATTAATTTATAAGTACAATATGAATCAACAATGATTGCAAAATATATGACGAAATAAAATAATACATAAGACAGATCAGGCTGTGAAGAATATGAACATTTTAAATATAAAATTAATTAATTAAATTAAATTCTAATTTTGAAATTAAAACCAATACTTTAGCACATTGACAATTCCAGTAGATATTCCACGGAATAAAGTCCTGTTGGTGTTGCACATTGACAATTGTAGTAGACATTCGAAGTTAATCCCTTTTCCTTTTAATGAAAGTCCTGTTGGTGTTTATAGTCCCTGATAGAATATGCGGCAAATCAAATGGCTGCAAAACTCAAAAATTGTCAATAAGTAACAGTAAAATATTTCGTATCATATTTTTAGGTCTCTGGCTACAAATGCAAAAGAAAAAAAATGATCATAAATTGTTATAATTTAAAAACTTAAAACAAAAGTTGAAAAAAATGATGATGAGTTTGCACTGGGGTTGCTGGAGCATAATCACTTGTTAATTATTTTTATATGTATATTAACGAAAAATTATTTTTAGCAAGGATAATTGTTATGTTGGGATTTCAACCCACCATAACCAACAGTCAGAGTAATAGCAAGGTTTAATGGGTCAATCTCTTCAGAAGGGGAAAGTATAATTTACAACTGGCAAAAAACAGAAATAAACAAAAGAAATGAAAATTAAAACTATAAAAAACTCAACTACCCTTCGGTTAAAATGGGACAAGAAGTCCTAACTGTCTTCCAAGCAGGAGAGCCACGGCACTGTATACAAAAGCGAGCCAGAAAGCATTACGAAAGATATATCAAATTCATAATTCAATTTATAAAGTGGCACAATACATTTAGAAGGGTCAATCGAAATTAAGCCAAAATGACTATACAAATATATTGTGACAAATACAAAGTAATTTTTAGTATCAGAAGCTTATTTTTCTTTTAGTAGAATGAGATCATTAGATAAATTAGTTATTAAAAGGCATATAATGGAAATAAAAAATTAATTTCAAAAGCGTTATACTGACGAAATCCAGACAAACCCATAGAAGTAACTGGTCAACCCAGAAATTTAGCTAAAGTGTGTTTTACATTTTAATGAAAACAAAATGTTCACATGATTTAAAATATCCGAGCATACAATGCTATAGTTATAGGGGAATGAGTGTATAGAATAATAATAACAACTCAAAGTGTGATTAATCCCTGGGCTGAACACTCAATCAATGAGAAGAGTACAAAAAATCGGAGTCCGATCATAGGCAGACAGAAAAAACCAGCTGCCCCGAATAAGCTTCAGAACTTCTTTTAAGTTCATCTTAAAAGTCGTGGTCAAAATTAAATGGGCAATTTCAAAATAATTTATGAAATTAAATTTAAATTAATTCCAGAGTCAAGATATATTAAAATAGGAGCCAAATTAGGAACATAAAGAAACTATTAGGAGGTAAAGCTATTAAGAGGTGTTCGCTATTCGGGACAATTGGGTGATAACAAGCATTGTGACTAGGGATTAACCTGACACTAGCCTTTTTGCCGAAAGGCGACGTCAACCAAAATTCGGCCAGGAAGTCCCTGAGCAATTCGCTGAAAAGCTCCAATTAAAATTGGAAAGATGGTGATGGCGGGATTACCCGACACATGGAACAGTACGGTCTGGGGAAGAGTCACCAGGACATCGGATGTGAAACATACCTTTACTGGTAACATCGAGCTGTTATTTACCACCAAAATCCCCAGAAAACTTGTTGACATGTTAGTTGGTTGTATTTTTATGGCCCAAGGCCAGCGAGGATCATTCTGCTCCAAACAGGGTGAGACAACACATACGATTTTAAAACGAAAATAAAACTAAAATACTAAAAGTGCACTGAAAGTAATGTATAAAATCTCACAAATGAACCAGAGACATTATACATGCAAGTCAAGGAGGCAAATACATGCTGACGTGTAATAAATGTACCTCTCATTCAATTTCAGTTGCCTGTAACTCCAAGTAACACCCCGGAAAAATGTACTGTGCTGCTGAAGAAAATTTACTAAGCGAGAACCCTGTACGCCTATAATATACGAATTATAATTGTCAATTCCAGTGCATACTGCAGATTGTGACAGGAGATTTAAACAGATATTTGTAATAGACGCCATGCCATCAATGTAAATCATTTGATGAACATGTCAATCAACGGGCCAGAGAGGAAAGGATTTGATTTTAAGGCTGTATATATATTGCATGGTGCATGCACCGGCATCAAAGAATCAAGTCAAAGTATAAAAATAATCAAATGCCACTGCATAGAATTGATCGTTTCTGACCAAAATTTTTTGTAAACTTGAAAACAAATTTTATGATTTGGCTATAACTTTCCAATTCGGCTACAACGTTCAGGTCCAAGTTAGCTGAACTGCTACAAAAATATTTTTGGCATGTTACTTTACTTCCTAATGGTGACTGACAATTGGAAAGTGTACGTTAAATAAAAGTGTGTGCTATTGGGGCTTTAGGAGGTTTTATCTTAGTTGGAAAATGAATATTTAATATAAGCTCGAAAAGTAAATTCTCTTGCCATAGTTCAAGATATAAAAATTTAGCATGTTTGAAAATAATTGTGGCATTTTGTATAATAGTTATGAGAAGAAATTTATGTAAGCAGCAGTTAAATTGCGTATTTAAACGAAATACATTTCCTGCTTTTTATACATAAGCGGGATCTCAGCACACAAATGAGTCCAAATAGTTGAGCACAGCTGCACTTTAAGAGCGTTTGTCGAAGTTCATGGATTTTATCGCCAGATTTTTTTTCTTAACCGCACTTTTTACTGGTTCCTGGAGAATTAACTGGAAATAATATGACAAATGGTACCAAATTATTTCTACCATTTTTCAGCGTTTTTGACGCCAAAAATTGCAAACGCATTTATTCCGCTCAAGGAAAGAAGTAAAAAGTGTTAGAAGACGAAAATTCAACTTTACCTATGGGGAGAATTTATTTTGGAGATCTGATTTTTTTGAAAACGGAAAAGAAAGATTTAAAATAAAATTAAATGGTCTTATATTTGTTTTCCCATGCTATAAACGTCACAAAATTATTTAGTTTTTCTTTCAAAGTTTATATATATATATGTTAATCCTGCTTATATAAATGTACATATGCGTATAGGGTATGCATATAAGCGTATCTCTCTCTCTCTCTGTCTATTATATACGTATATATTATACATATAATATAAAAAGCGGATTTTTCTACTCATTGCTTCCATTTTCACCTCTATACCAATTACGTTTATTCTGCAGTAAATTTCAGTTTGAAATCAAAATCTCATGTAAATATTTTTATTTTTTATTATTATTTTTTACACTATTATCTTTTATTAAATATTCTGAAATACGAGAGTGAGTCAGAAAGTTCTAGGAAAGAGTTAATAAAAAGCAAACAATAAGGAGTATGAACTAACTTTTGTTTTTATTTTTCTTAATCTTATAATCTTTTATAATATAATCTTTATAATCTTTCGTTATAATCTTTTCCAATACACTTATCCCATCTTTTTACAAGGTTGTCAAATTCCTGAGAAATGAAGTTTTGTTATTCTCTCGGCACTAATTTTGAGCAAAATTTTCTGCCTTCAAATTCGTAGGGGATGTTTGTCCACGTAGAGCACCTTCAACAGAAGTCACATAGAGCTAGGCCACTACTATAGACATGATATATTAACAGTTCCCAACCAAGTTTTCTTAATGCTTCCATAGTATGTTTGGCCGTGTGAAGACGATCATTGTCATGGTGGAAAATGACACCATGTTTCAGCTTTCCTGCTCTTTTACGACGTATAGTTTCACACACTGGATCTTTAAGCGGATTAGAGTAATATTCTGAACTCATTATATGTTTTTATTCCAAAAAATCAAGGTATACTATTCCTTTTGAGTTAAAAAAAAAAAAAGGTTGATAAAATCTTTCCACTTAGAAATTGAAGGTCACCAGCAGTGCTAAGCGGCGCAAATACTTACATGTTCCGACTTAAATTTATCATGCCATAAAGAAAGTGTAGATTTACTCAGACATTTTTTACAATACGGTACTTGTGTTCTTGACAAAATTTCTTTAGGTTTTGCGCCCATCGATACGACGTGATTACGAATCTGATAGATACCACGTAATCGCGAATCTGATCGATATGATGTGATCACGAATCTAATCGATACGATGTGATAACGAATCTGCTGCAACCAAAGATCCAAATTACGTAATTGATAGTGATTTGGAGGAAGGAAAGCATACAGAAGTGACAGGCATGTCCTTGAAAATAACATGCAGCACATAGCATGGGCGCCCATATAAGTATTTCTAGTGGGGTTTGAGGAAAATTATTACCTCCTTCTCAAGGCTGTCAAACATTTTAGTTAGTTTAGTTAGTTAGTTTAGTTAGTTAGTGAATGTACAAGATTCTAAAATGCTACAAAAATAATTGATACTGCTTGACAATTAGTAATAAGCTAAAAAGTACCTTATTTTAAAATGTGACTGTAAATTTTTTTTAAAATAAATGCACAGCAGAATTGAGGAAATCAAATTTTTAAGCGGATAGGGGGAGCCACGACCCCCACTCTGCCCACTTAATGGGCGTCCATGACACTTAATTGTCTATTGGTTACAAAATACAATTAAAGCCATACACAAGTCCTAAATCCTTCTCTAATAATACAAATAGTTTATTCAACTTGAAATACTTTACGTAGTTCCATGTTATGAAAAATTGTTGAGGTTTTAGTCATTGAATTTATAGCGGTATTAGAAGGTAGCATTGCAGGATAGAGAAAAACATACCTAAAATTCGAACGCTATAAAATAATACTTTAATAATCTCGTTTTGACAAAACCCAGAAGCTTTGAAAACACGAGCGCATGACTTCTTATTATTGTTCCTTCTTCTCGGAAAAAAGTTAAAAAATACGAAATGTAATAAAATAAAACGTTTGGTTTCCACACGTCCAGGTGGGAGCACAACAAATTCATTGATTTAGTATAGAAATATTTTAATACGATTAAGATACAGTTTGAAAATTATGACCAGTAAAATATACGAATTGTTATGTTTAGAGAGAAATGGAGAGCTTCTATGTCAAATTTAAATTGCAAATAGTTTCTGAGTGACATCAAAATCAAGTACAAAAATAAATATCGGGATGTAAATGCAAATATTCAAAGCGCAATGCATGCTAGAAAAAGAATATTAAAAATAACTTCCCTCACTTTTGTAACATACCTTGAAATTGTTTCTCCCGACATCTCTTTTACATAATTTAGCATATTTTTGCTATAGCACGCACATTTTAAAACGATAAACTGAAACAAAGCCGAACGGAGGGTGTAATGATAAAATAAAGTATTCGTTCGAAATGCATTTTTAAGATAAAGTACTGCACGGTCTAATTTCTTCGTTTCGAACCGGGAAAGAGAAAGTTTCACAGATTCTCCAAGCATAAAAATTTCACGTCTAACAAAGAGATAGACCGGGCAGTTTGTTCACAATTGAAGAACTTACTATTAGATCCAGTATTCAACTCAACAAATCCGAGTATTACATTGGAAATGAAAACATTTATTAAATTTACAATTCTCCTTAGTCTGAGAGCTAAATACTCGAAGCGTAACATTTCTGAGAAAACTAATTAAGTCAGCTTTTCAATAAAGAGATTAAGTGATCTTTTGTAGATATTAAATAGAACATACCTTATTTGATGTTAAGATTATTAGGAATATTATTAATCTGGCTTTCATTCTGACATACCAATAGGTTAGATGCATTGTTTTCAAAGACTAAAACCGTGTCTAGCAATTTAATAATAGCATGTGATAGTTGCTTGGAATTATTCACTAACAGCCATAGCAAATATCTTAACGGTATTGTCGTGCTAAAATGGCGGAAAAATCACAAAGGAACTATGCATTTTGCTCAAAATTTATTCTTACAAAATATTTCATTCTAAGCATGATAACAATAGGTGATGGAGAGATGGCCGAATCGGCGATATTTAGTACTCAATCTTGCAAATACAATCTGCCATAATAATGGAGAGTCAGCAGAGAAATACACTTCAGAATGTTTATAGTGATATCATAGATTTATTGGAGCAAACTAATGTGAAATCATTATTATCATTTGGACAGGATAGAAATAAATCCTGATAGACCAATACACGTGGAATAATTCCATCTTCGTGGCATGTAAATCGTTAAACATTCATAAAACGTGAAAGAAAGTGTGAACAGAAGTTGGGTAATTTGGTCTGGAGCATCTATGAACACAGAGTATTATATTAGAAAAGTATGATTTTGAAATAGTTAACAAGTACAATAATATACTCTTTCACATAAAGAAATTGCAACATAAAACTATAAAAATGCAAGATACCGTCATCATGACTGCCTATGGAAATAAATAGTGTAATAATAATAATTGTTTTTGCAACCCAATTTTTATGTATTTGGCTACATACATATCACAGGCGATATGAGGAACATAGTAGAAAACGTTTAGATTTTTTTATTTAAGATTTGGGTTAGAATTAGAAGAGAATATAAAGCCGAAGCTTGTTACGGGATTCTCCTCCAAAAAGGTTTTACAATTCCGTTGAGGTTTGTTATTTTCTTAAATATCCGAAATACAGAATATTGTAAAGTTCATTAACTGGTTTAACAGCATTTCCGTGAACCGACAACTAGAATATATTAATATTAATGTTATATATACGATATTTTGAGTCTTATTTGAGAAAGCAGTAATAGATAAGGGGATAAGGTACATGTATTAAACTGAAATAGTAATAGAGGTGGAATAAAATTTTGAATTCGATTCGTTTTTGAGAATTCGACACAGCTGGATCTCTATGGCGTGTCGTATCAGAAATTTTTTTCTCTCAGATTTTAGAGGTAATTCTATACTTTTAAGAGCTTTAGTACTGAAAAGTACATTAGAATGGACACATATTATAGATTATAGAACTGGTACACTTCAGAAAAATAAGAATACTGCAACAGAAGAAAAGACGAGGGGTTATCCAAAGAGTATCATAGAGGCAAATAAATCGGCAAGGATAGCAGAAAAACCATGAAAGCAATCCAAAATTCTGATTCCCTTACCAAATGAATTAATTCGAAATTCATTTGGATCTCCAACAAATTAAGATTTGTAATAGATAACCCTGTCAATTTTTATAGAGAAACAAAAATCTCTTTCAGCGCATTATCAAAAGAAGTCAGGAGTTCTAGAAAGATTTTTATGACAGTTCAAAGTACTGAAATGTTTAAAAAAATCGTGTATGTTTAGAGAAAGGTAAAATACTGCATGTGGGCAATTAAGAATGTGACGCTTTCAAATAATGAGCTATTAATAAGATATTGAATATACAGTGAAACTGACACCATACTTTTTCGCATAACACGTTTGACTATTTCAGACATGTTTATTCAAAGTTCCAAATATATATATGAAACGAATTATTAATTGAATAGAATGGCAGTCTCACTTCTTGCGTTTTCTCTCAGTATACGTTTTGTCCTCATAAAGACCCCTAATAGGGGTTCTCGAGTTATTTTTAAAAGCAATTAGCATAATTTCATGAAAACCTACGTTACAAATACAGTCTGTAAAACCAATGGTAAGAAATTAGAAGTTTAAGCCATGATGTAAAATCACAATTGTAAGCTAAAAGATTAAATATAAAAAAAAAGAGTTAAAAATTGAATAGTTTCTTTGTATTTAAAAATGACAATCAGCATAAATATTAAAGAATTGCAAGATTGGTACAAGTGATGGTTTATAACCTTCTACTAGAGATTCTAGAGAGATCTACCAGACAATTTAGTGCTATGGATGGCAGAGTTTACTTTCCATGGCGGCAAGGCTTGTAACTTCATGCCACGCCAGTACTTACAAATTTCCGAGGGGGCTGATCCACTGTCGATTGGTAATCAAGCTGAGAAATCTAGATAGGTAGAAAAAAGTAAGCAGTTCATACCGACTGAAATTAAACTCGCGTTTCCTGCAGGGTAATCAAAATCAAGAAAGCCTTAATGTGACCATACGATACGTAAATCAGCATTTGCAACTAACGAAATAGAGAAAGAGAGAGAGAGAGAGAAAGAGAGAGAGAGAGAGAGAGAGAGAGAGAGAGAAAGAGAGAAAGCAACCCAAACCCTTTGCAGGAACTTAATATTCTTGTTCAGGAACCAAACATGTATTTAATTGGATTGAGGTTTCGATGGAACAAAAGCCGTTCTATTCGCTGGATTGGCGGCTCTTCAAGATAGCCCGTGAGGATTCTAGATTTAAGAGAACCAATATCATTCACTGTTAAAAAACAAGGGAGCACAGAAATTTGGCATTTTATCCTTACATATTGTGACAAAATTTTTAAAAAATCCTAAGAATTTTTTGGTTGTGTTTTTATGCCAAAACCTGTAGTTTTCGGAGCGATCTGGATCTCTGCTTCTAAAGGTATGAAGTGTCAAATCAGGCAGACAGAAAAATGGCACGTTTGTAATGACACCATTGGGGTTTAACTCGGATTAATAGAATGATTGATGAACGAATTTCTATTATACAAACCAAGAGCAATAGACCTACGTTGTTTCGACGCATCTGAACGTGTTAAGGTCTAAGCATTCAATATCCTGGTTTACAGAGAGCAGTTAATCAGTAAACGTTCTGTTTCCAATAACATCAAACCCGAATTAACAATCTGTTTTCAATAATATCAAACTCGGATTAATATTCTGTTTTCAATAACATCAAACCCGGATTAACATCCTGTTTTCAGTAATATCAAACCCGGATTAACTTTCTATTTTCAGTAATATCAAACCCGGATTGACTTTCTGTTTTCAATAATATCAAACCTGGATTAACGTTCTATTTTCAATAATATCCAACACCGATTATCGTTCTGTTTTCAGTAATATCAAACCCGAATTAAATTCTTGTTTTCAATAATATTAAACACGAATTGACGTTCTCTTTTCATTAACATCAAATCCGGATTAACGTTCGGTTTTCACTAATATAAAACCCAGATTAAAGGCATTTTCGAATTTTAGTGCTATAACACTCATTGTTAACCGCTATTAAAAACGCCTGGAAAATTAAGCGGGTAGCAAGGGGAGCTAGCAATCAACATGCCACTTAACACCAAATTCTAATACTTGCTGACTTAATTCCATTTTGTAACAAACATATATTAGCGGAATTAAATTTTATTTCGCATCAAATGAAGAAATAGACAAGGGCAGCACAGGAAAAGCGGTTCGGAGGCTGCCCCACAGTTTCCTGGTGCACAAGGCAATCGGCATGTGGTATCTGTTAATTTAAAGTGTATCTTCATAAGCCGTGTACTAAATAATGAATTTTTTCAGCTCGATCGACCAATCTGCTGAAAGACATATTCCTTCAACACAGATTCTGAAGCTTCTCCCAGGTGTATATATGTGGCTTACATTTCGGACGATTACTAGTGGATTGGCAACGTAAGTATATGTGGCATCTCTACTGAAAACTCATTTATCAACCTCATGCGCACTTTTTTGCCTTGCGCATTTTACTGGCCGAAAAAGCGTGATACTTGCTAGATTCTTGAACAGTATTGACATCATTATGGAGATTCCAGCTCAATCTGCTTAAAAAGAAAGGCAAAACAGCATATCAGAAATCGTTTTGTTGAACAATGAACAAAAATTCCACTTGATGAAGTAATAATATTTATTGATGATGCTCCTGCTTATTAATAAAATTGTTGCTTTTAGCTCTGTGTGGAATTAGCCAACAGTATGCGCCGAATTTCAACAGTGCGTGATTTATCAGAATATTTAACCAATTTTTTGTATGTCTTAGCATAATCGACCCCAAAATGGAGAAAGCTGATTCTAGTAGTTTCAAATCTGATCTTTTAAATAAGGCTAAAAAAATTGGAATTTAAGATGACGTATTTACAGATGGTGAAGCTGAACCCAGATCAATTTTGATTATTTTGCATTTGAGAGCATATTTGCATACTTCGACATATAATTAAATAATGAGGTTTGTAATTATACAATCCACTAATCTATATCATTTATAAGTATGCCAAATCCCACGTTTCTTGGATTGTTTGTTCTGAAAATGATGAACCCCTAAATCTGACGTGAAGTCGCAAATGAATTTTTTCTTTCGATTTTCAGTCCTTATTCTAAAAAGGGAAAATCTTGTCCATTTTTTGGGATAATTTTTTATGATTCATGGCGGAAAGTTAAACCGCAAAAATTATTTTTAGATCAATAGCTACTTTGGTTGTCGTGTTAAGGTTACTGAGACTTTAAATATGCACTTGGTGTTTAGCTCCACTTTTTTTTTTTGGGGAAGGGAGCTTCAAACACGTAGCCAAATCTCTTTTGTTATTCCAGACTAAATATATGCACATGTTCTTCGACTCACCTACAACCAGTTCAAAATTCAACAAATTGGTGAAGAGTGAGCATGGACATTGAATAACCATTACAGAATTTGTTACATTTTCTGTAAAAGTGGAATTTGTGTTTGGGACATGAAGTACTGCCTCGTGTTGCCAATAGTGATAGCTTCGATATATTTTTTATAGCCTAGCCGTGGAACTTCGCTTTTGCAGGTATGTTTCAGGCATATCAAAACATACATATTTTATATTTGTGAATTTTAGAATATTTATAACTACCGATAAACATACTCGTATATTTGAACGCAACTGCCAACTGCTTTTCCCCATCCTCTTACGAAAATCAGGTTGTCGTGCCTCTCTGTTGAAATAGATTAATACTGAGCTATTTCAACGTACTTTTCGTATGAGGATGGGAAAGTAAGTGGTAGCGACTTGGTAATAAAATAAATTAAAGGGGTATGACAAACACAGCGAGAATCCTATTGTTTCGAAATAGGGCAATACAATGAAAACAAGCCAAAGAGCATATTAGAAATGTATTGCACGATACTTTAAATGTAATCGCGGCCGCTACTACACTTGCCGGCATTGACATCAGTAGCTTTTCTCCTGTGCGGAGAACTGTGAATTTATGGCGAAACCATTCTGAATTCCTTCGTTCTATTTCGAAAGTTACAGCATTTGAGTTTATTAATTGAGCCATTATATCACCTACTCTGCTAAATACATAATCTTTGCTTTTCTTGCCAAGCAACGAAAGATGCGAAAAGCCACATACTTCATCACAAACGAGAACCTGGAGACTAAGCAAATTCAGCCACGTAAGTATTAATCGAACGTGCTGTGTATCTTTTATTGCTTTAAAAATAATTAATAAGCTCGAATATTGTTGTATGTTTAATTCGTTACGGGTAAGTTGAATAATTCTAGGGAAATGTAAGTGTAAAGGGAGAAATTTTGGATTATATTAAAACAAACTGGTCTTTTGGGAAAATAAATTTAAAAGTTAATTTAAAAATAATTTGAATATTATTGATATTTTCAGTAACCCTGTGATGAATAAAGGTTAATTATAAAATTATTCTTTGTTAAACATATTGTTAAATATTATTATGTTTCTGTTACTAGATTTAATATATCTGATTATAAATAAAGTTCGAGAATACAAATACAAGATAAGAAATTATTGCTGCTTGTATACTATAAAACAAAACATTATTTTGTAATGATATCTTGTTTATCGATATATTTTATTATTTTTATTTGAATTTAAAACCTAACACTATTTTAGTCGAAATTTTTATTGCTTTAATGCGTGTCGACTCAGTGATTCTTTTGTAAATTCTTCAATGCAAATTGACCAATAACTAAAATAATTTTTC
>QLNU02003225.1:75983603-76000483 GCA_006491805.2 Dysdera silvatica
TAAGTTACTGATTATTAATTTTTATTGTCTTAATTATATAATCTATTAATTTTCATTAACAGTAAGGTAGTAAATTAAACTTTCACAATTTAGGCGAGTGCAGCCTGGCACGCGGAAGAAGAATGCAGTATTGCTTTAGTACTACATCTTTAAAGTTTGCCGATCGCTGCAATAGAGTATACTCGGTAAAATTAAATACTGTAAAACAATAATTTTTTGCTGTATAATACGTCCGCTAAAAACGGGCGATAGAAATCTAAGTAAATTGCAGACTCCCAAATGTTCATTGGAAAATTATTCGCATCTGATAATTGATAAATCTTTGAAATCTCTCACATAACTTCATTCTATTGCTTTTAGAAAATATTCAATTCTTCGTCACAACACCTAAATGAAAAAAACAAAAACCACTTTGCTTAGAACAGACTGACTGATTGATGCGATCTTATGTTGGTAGCTATTGAACTGACATCTTAGGGTCTATTACTCTGGTGCAGTGGTTCCCAACTCAATTTAAGCCGCGGACCACTTTTCCACTTCAATTGTACCCGCGGACCACTTTGAAAAATTCTCACGAGTTGGCTTCAAGACCTTAATAAAAAAGGGAACTGGGTCTTTTTTGGGGAAAATGTGTTTGTACAATCTTTCTTTGGGAAAAAAAAGAAGAAATAAGAAATAAACAGAAAAAGAAATAATAAAATCTAATGATAATACAGTCAAACCTCGTTAAGACGAACATGCTTAAGACGAATTACTTTTAATACGAACCGTTTTCTGAAGTTCCGTCAGATTGTAAAATACTACAAATATGCAATCAATTTCATTTTTATATTGAACATGGCTTTATAATAATTTTATAAGAGTTTTTAATTATTTTTAAATATTAGTCGGTCTCGCGGACCACCAGTTAGGAAACGCATGATGCGGTAAAAATATGATAATAATTAGTACAATTTATACAACAGGCTGGTGGTGCCAGAAATGTGTTCCATGCATGCACTCTTTGAAGCTCCCACATCCATAAGTATTCTACTACCATAGTCAGTAGACTTAAGATCCCATAGTCAATGAATAAAGATCAACTTCCATAGCTAATGGATAAAGATCTACTTCCATAGTCAATGAATAAAGATCTACTTCCATAGTCAACGAACAAGCATCTACTCTCACAGTCAATGAAAAACGATCTATTTCCTAGGTCAATAAACAAAATTCTACTTCCATAGTCAATGAACAAGGATCTACTTTTACAGCCAATGAAAAACGACAAACTTCCAAAGTCAATAAACAAAGATCTACTTCCATAGTCAATGAACAAAAATCTACTTCCTAGGTCAATAAATAAAGATCTACTTTTATAATCAAAGAAAAAAGAACTACTTCCATGGTCGTTGAACAAAAATCAACTTCCATAGTCGTTGAACAAAAATCAGCTTCCATAGTCGTTGAAAAAGATCTACTTCGATATTTGTTGAACGAAGATTTACTTCCGTAGTCGTTGAACAAGGATCTACTCTGAGTTTCAGTCAAGCATGGAAATGTCTATTAAAATTTTCATATTAATTTTTATCCAGAACTGGCAACGCAATATTCAGGCAATAACAACTTCTTCAGTATTCTAATTTTTTTTTATATTATTGGCGAAAGACGGCCAAGTCCGTCTGAAACGTAAATTAAAATTGACTGCTTAATTTTACTTTACTCTTGAAACTTTAACTTTTATTTACGAATCTAATCTGCGTGGTGCCATGTCAAATAAAAGTCCATTTCAAAGGCGACAGTGTTTCCATTCTTCAATAAACATGAATTTTTAATTTAGAATTTATTTTTTACTTATATTTACATCATATACTTCTTTTTTTATAGGATTTATTTTTTAAAATACCTTTTCTGTAAAATAAAAAATAAATCCTATATTCAAAATTCACGTTTATTGAAGAATGGAAAAAAATGAATCAGCACCTTTTGGAAACGAATTCTTCAAATCATCTTGCATAATTACAAACGTTTCACGAACGTTTTAAATCCGTTGGTCACATGGCTACAAATTTTAATTTAAATATTTATCAATACATCCCTTGCAGATATTTTCATTTCTGTTATAAGCTGAGATAAAATATCTGATGGACACTAGTTTAAAAACAGTTATATTCTGTTATAGTACATTATTATTTTGAATCACGAGGATTTTGGAAAGGTATTATTTTGAGGCAAAGCCATTAGAAACGAAGTGGTTCTCATCATTGTTAATGGTTTCGTAGAACTTTTGACCCATTTCTTAGATTAATATGAACGATTAACACAATCGCAACGTTAGTACATGGTTATATTACATTACACACATTTCTTATGCTTTTCTCTGATACATAGAAAATATGCTTTCATTATTCTGAGTACATAAAATATTTTTAAATATAATGCACATCCTTTTTTATTTAAATACGCACAAACACTACTGCATAAAATTTTATGGAAATAATTATTTCGATATCACCTTATTTACATTTTTGCTTTATGCTTACTATATGATCGTCACTAAAATCTTTACATGATACGCAGCATATCTTTCGTTTTCAATCATTTAACGATCTTTCACACTTTAGGGTTAATTTAAACACAGCAAATTGTTCGTTAACGTTTAGAAATTCTTTCATACTATTCTAAAACTTCAATTTGTAAAAAATGTTATTAAATAAAACAACCTCACCCATAATAAAACACCTTATAATAAAATTCTCAGCGTGGGAAAAGTAAAATTCTAAATTTATTTCAGTGCATTTTAGAGGAGAATATAAAGGTAAAATAATCATAATACTGAAAAATGAAAATGTAGCCATTATTATTGAGAATAGAAGAATCCAATTAAATATAGAAGCAATGTAATTACGAAAGTCAAGAATATGGAAATTTAGGAAACAAGTTTATGCAAACATTGCGCCATATCGATCCATTGCACACGTTACGAGATGTCGAAGTTTCAGCTTCAATTTATTTTCTATGGTGCAATTATACCGTCAGATGAACTTGTACATAGATGAGGTTCTCTGTATTCTCAATGTAAATTTTCTACGCTTTTTTACGTTTAAAATACGCTGCGCTTACCAAATTGAAATAATTCACAAAATTCACGGAAACTAATTTATTTTAATGTCTGTTGGCGTGTCATTAGTGAATTGCATTTAGGAAATAAATTTGTTTCACACGGATAAATTCAATCTGAAAAGTTCTTAATTATTTTGAAAGCTACAAATTTTCAGAAAATCGAAGGGGATAGTTAATATATGCAAAATTGAGGAAAATTTCATCTTTTCTGAATAATACAAAACTATTGTATGAAGAATAAGCATAATTCTGTTAAAAATTAATTGCATTTTCCAGACGAACTGGTAATGCTATGTCTATATGTAATTTTAGCCGGTTTTCAAAGTCAAATCCACATTTTCCAGAATGATAATATTTTAAACAATGACAATAAAAGTCGTGAGCTATTATTACCCTTCTCAGGGATAACATAATTGCCAAATTATGAATATATAAAGCCACTGGGGGTAGTCTTTTGTATTTTTTTTCGCGGGGAATTTTTTACAGATATTAATTTTTCCAACACCAACGCTTAACTTCAAAATAGGGCTACAAAATGTTTAACGGCAAGGTTAGTTCGATCTTACGCTATCGGGATGTTTCGTTTTTTCCTAAATGTTTCGAAAACTCTAGTTCAAGGGTCTTCAACCTGCTGCTCTCTGGCTCATGAAAAAAATATTAATTATTTCTCGCCAAAATAACGCCGCTTGCTCTTTATATATGTCTTAATAAGTGTCTTATTAAGTCTTAAATATATGTATTTAAATATTTTTTTGTTCCCAATGTCATATTTCATAATAAATATCTTAAAACGTTAAAGAACTAAAGTAACATGCGGTCTTCCCTCAATCGTGTTTTACTTCAGTTTTCTAGCGTATATGGGCATTAGAGGTAGTTTTATTGATTTGCACTGCAAGAGTGATTAAAAAAAAATCAACTTAGAACTCATTGAATTTGCTTCTAAATATTCCGATAGGAACATCTTCCTATACATTCGACTACATGCTCTGAAAATGTTGTCACTCTTTGGAAGCACTTATGTCTGAATTTGATGCAACTTCAGGAATAAATGTAGTAAAATCAAAAATTAGGACCAGAATAACTTTAACATTCACTTTAAAAACACTCTTAGGGTTGCAACGTCAAAAATAAGACCTAATATTGATAGGCTCGTTAAAAATAAGTAGCGCCAAAAATCTCACTAAAAGGTTTGATTTCGCTACATGTATTAATAACTAAAAATATTATAGAAGTGTTTTTTTTACTTCCATACGTATTTGAAATTATAATATATATATATGTTGTCCCCGGGGCGGATCCAGAAAATATTTTCGGGGCACAAAACAAATATAGGAAGCTAAGAAAAAAACAACAACAATAATGGATCCGGAGCACTGTCTGCGCCCCCCTCCGAATTTTCCCTTTTAAGATTTTTTTTTATGGTAATGCGGCCAACGACCAACAAAATAAGCAAAATTGGCCCTTGGACTGAAAAAGGTTGAAGACCCCTGCCCTGGTTTGAGCTCAAGATCAGGTGTAGAAAAAATTTCTATCAATGTAAATAAAATTACAGGCCTCATTTTTAGCAAATTTCTTAAATCCTTTCGAAATAATAACCTGTTTAAAATATTCATTTATTCAAGATATCGATCTGATTAAAATACAAATTCATTCAGGATATCGATGTTTCTAAACTATAACTTTGTTCAAGATACCAATCTGTTTCAATTACTAATTTATTCAGGATACTTGTATGACATGTTTGTACCTGAACATATTCCTAAGTATATATCGTTAATCTTTCCCTCTAGCCTTAGGTTATCCGTCAACATATCTCAGGACATTAATTTCGAAATGCCGACTAAATAAAAGTTCCATGAACTGTGGCAACGATTAAATGAAAGGAATAATTTTAATACTTTAAAATATTATGCAGATTTGACTTTTTTTCTTTAAATATACATTCTATTGTAATATAATATTTTTTACTAAAGAGGTGTCTTGTAGGCCTTGTAAACTTAATTTGGTGTGTATCCATGCTTTTGTGTGTATCCATGCTTTTGTGTTTATCCATGCTTTTGTGTGTATCCATGCTTTTGTGTGTGTATGTGATTCCTTTAATCCACCATGGTATCCTTTGTCAGACTGATTACCTTCGATCCACTTCCCCTCGAAGCCTCAAATCATACAATGAAACTATTTTTTGAATAGTCAAATCCAAAATTTTGGAGGTTCGATGTAAGAGTAGATTTAAGATTTTATTTGGTATGGTAATAAACTTTTAGTATATCTTTTAAGTATACTGGCATACGGTAAGATATATTTTGACTTCTACCAGCAACCCAAGTATCTTGATCTCGCTGCATTTGCTTATTTACTTTTGCTGGGGAATTGGTTTTTTATTGGAGGATTGTTTTCCATCGGTTCATATTCATCCTCAATAGATATAATACATAATTAAGATTCAATCCGCAACAAGGAAACTATTATATTATTCCGAAAAGTTTACAAAAACAAATGCAATATTGTGCACATAAAGGATGTTAATAACAATAAAATAAAAAAATAGCCGTATGGAATCTTAAAAATTTAATATTTATGAACTGCAGACATTGAATTCATTAGCTTTAATGTCGTAAACTAGCGCAGGTATTATGATAAAGAACCTGATCCAGTCATTTACCTTTCCTTTGCATGGAATCGAATATTGCAAAAAGCAATTTTGTGGTCCAGTTGTAATGTTTTCACTCAGAACTCTGAGAATCCGGATTTGGCAATTATTAAGGGTACGCAGAAAGTTCATAAGGGGGGTTATAGGCTCATTAGGGAGGTTATACAGTTATAACTTCATGTATTCCTATGTTAAATATACAAAATTTCATTGCAATGGGGGTTACAACCCCATGAACACCCCCTGCGTACGCCAGTGACTTAATATCTAAGTTCGATTCACAATGGTGTAAAACAAAGGGACGCTTACAAACCAACTGCTCACTGTAGTTTGAGGGTTGGTGCCCTATGGCTTAAGAGTTTTTGATTGTTAGGTAAAATTTAGCTCCACTATATGTGTTAAAAGTAATACATTTGTCTATTATGCTCAGGGCTTGATCACCGCAAAGGTATCCAAAGCCCGGGCTTCGGGCCCCGTAATTCTACGGCCCCCAAAAAGCCAAAGTATTTATATTTTATTTATTAAAATATTTGAATGCTGGTGGCCTTTACTTGCATTTTTTTTTCATGTTTAAATTTCGTCTTGTTTAATAAATTATTCTCATGTTTAAATTGAAGATCAAATTAAACCCTGATTTTTAATTCTTCAAAATTATATTCTTATTGTTTATATGAATTAACTTTTTGCATGCAGTTTTTAAATTTAACAAGCCGTGATATTTTCTAACTGTTAATGAAAAAAGTCATCAGCGTATACCCTAGTCGTAAATTAAAAGTACTTTTTCGGTTATACGATCATGGTATCTAAAAATAGTCATAATGCTGATAATCAGACAACAAATGACATTATAAATCAGAATGAATTACTAATAACACAACTTTATCTATAGTTACTAGTAATACTAATGGAATACCAAACAAATATTTGTCCCATTCCTAGTGCCCACTGAAGAAGGCTTAATTATCAAAGGTCACCATAAAAAATACAGAAAATTTTATTTTTGAAGTCTTTTTGCTTCAGATTATGAATTGATGATTCAGATTAATATTGATGGCTGATGGATTGATGACTCAGATTAATATTGATGGCTGATGAATTGATGATTCAGATTAATGTTGATGGCTGAGCATAATTTTGCTCACTTTTGTTACCTGTGGCAAAACAATTCAACAAAATTTGTTATCACAGAATATCCAAGCCTCAATAACCTTTGAATCTAGATAATTTTGCTTAATATAGCTCGATTTATCTATTTCGTAGCTTATTCTGGCAACACAGTATTGTATGTGTTTACGATCTGCTGATTGCGCATTTGTTGATATTTACCTATCCAACTTGTGATGTGATCAATTCTTCGATGTCCCTCTGAACTGGGCTCACTCACTACTGAGTACATTTCCAAATTTTCGTGAGGACACAGGCCCCAAATATGTCCCTGGTTCAGGGCCCCACAAAGGCATGATCGGTCCCTGGTCGGTCTGCTAACCTGGGTTTGACCCTCAATGGTATAGTAGCACGCCCAGTTTTGCCCTTAGTTTCTCCCACCATGCTCTTGGGTTTGGTGGCCTTAGTAGCAGATGGTTCGGATTTCTTAGAAAACTATAAGTTTCAGACCAGCATAACCTGTGCTGTCCTTGTGCAGTAAAATTGTGAGTAAACATTAGCAATTTTCTTCGTGAAACGCTAACAAATATCTTATTGCGTGAAGTTTGTAATCTCTAACCGAGTTAAAATTAAACCGCGTTGCAGAAAAACGGTGTTGTACTGAGTTCACATGGCGATTTTTTCACCATATGCAACAACTAATAAATAATGTGTAGACAAAAAAATTTTACAGTAAACATGGAAAATTACCGTTTTGAATATTTTATGCAAATACTATAGATAAAAAATATAGAAAATAAGGCAACATCGCAGATCCATTTTTATTACTTAAATGTGGTAAATCTTTGTAAATTTATTTGTTGTGAATATATTGTAACAGGATTTTCTGCTCAAACATTTGAACGTTCTTTATCAAGAAGTCGAACACAGCAAGAGACATAAAAATAAAAGGAATGATTATCGATTTTCCAGCGATGTATACTCATGTCCTCTAGCATCAGTAAATCATTCCACAAGCAGTAGTTTTCTCAGTACTTTTTATTGTTATACGCCCATGTGAATGTTCCATTCTTTTATGACACTTTTGCAAAATATATGACAATGTAATCGTTCATTCTGTCACGGCATTTATCACATGGCTAGGAAATGTGAGGACTATTTTTTTGATACCTTAAGCATACTGTTACAAAACCTCTTGTAACAGTCACTTAGTTTTACGTTGAAAAATAAGAAGTAGTCAAATTTGCACGCAAGAAACGCATTACTTATCTTTAATAGAATCAGTTAATAGTAGGTAAGCTATGCATAAAATGTTCAGATAATATTTAAGAACTATATATGAAAATGTATTATATATTATGAAGAATAATTTGTTGCTTTAAAATAATACTGGATACTGGCAAAATCATACGAAGCTTGATGAGGGACCTATCATAATTTGTACATTTTTTATAGCAGTTCAGGAAGAGCAAGAAAGGTGGAAGCTAAGCTAAACTTTTTTCAGGAGAATCAGACCTAGATTGCAGATACTCTGATATGTTGCTGAATATAAAATGATTCACCTGGGCAGCAATGGGTAAAGACTATTTTGTCTGAGAGTCCATGCTGCCCCAGGTTGAGATATTTCATTGCATAAGATAGAAAAGTGTTAATTCAATAAATGTTTATATATATGTCTTTTAAACAGTGGGAGTGAGTTTATTAATTGCAAGAAGATAAGAAGGGAGTTCTATGTTTTTGGACCATCCCATTCGGATCAGCCCCCGATTAGTTCAAGAAAATCCACAGATTATACACATTAGATTCTAGATTAGACCATACACAGGGTCGGCGCGGCCACTAGGCGAACTAGGGGGCTGACTAAGGCGGCAGTGTTTGTGAGGCGGCATCATGACAGACTTTTTTGGTGCTTAATGCACTCTACGGTAATCGAAACAAACTCAACAACAAATAAATAGAACTAAATGGATTATTGCTTGCCCTGGTGTCGCCGATGTTTACCTTTGATATTACAGGCGAGAACAGAAAAAAAGAAACAAAAATAAATAAAACCTTCAACGAGAAAGTTTGGGTGGTTCTTCCTCCAGTTTTGCACACCCACATTGTGGTTTGATCCCCGAGACTTCATGGTGTTTCTTGGTAAACTAAGAGTCCATGAGGTTTCAAGGTAGAAATAATTCTGAATTGTACATCTCAGAGCTGCATATATCACCTCCTCCTAAATGTTCTTGATTAGAATCACAGCTTGCAGCCCTAGAGCCCATAGTTCGGGGTAACAAAAATTAACGTGTTGAAATAGTCGCAACCCCAAGCCCGCCTTTTGGAGATTCCAGAGGCGCGGGGTGGAGGGTTAAGTAGGATCGCTTACACAAGAAAGTGGGCGATACACGTTATGTTTTTTGTGACGTGATGACATCCCAGTTAATATTTATATTTCAAGTAAGTAATATTTATTTGAACTCAAAGATTACATACTGTTTAAAATGCATTTATAAATATATATATTCTAAAATTTAAATAAAGCTAATTAATAAAATTAATCATTGCGTTTTCACTCCTCTGAAAAAGTTGTAGGAAGTTTTGTTTCACGTTTATAACTTTTGACACGCGTATTTTTTTTGAAATTAAATAAAGAGCATTAATTAATTGGAGCTACTGCAGAACACGTAACCTCCTTCTCTGTCCTCTTGAAATTGTTCTAAATTTCAGTAGTTCGGCGTGTGACGTCACACACTCTCTGACTTCATATACGTCTGTATGTTGCAGTGAGAACTGGTGCGATACGCCATTTTCTTTTTGCTTCACATTCACGTTTGTTGCGTTTTGTTCCTTGCAGCGAAAATGTCTGAGCGTCTGACTCTTTTTTATGCATTACGTATGCAATTAAGACTTTTTCCCCCGCCGCAAACATCTGACTCCACGAACTTGGTGATTACTCATTTTATATTTTTCCGATTTTGCAGGATTTACGTGATTCAATATTATACTGATTCACGGGCATTCGAAGACTACCTGTACGGGAAGCGAAGGCATCAGCCTGAAACGGGGAGGTGTGGAGATCTCCCTCCACTACTCCTTCAGGAAAATTACAGGGCCCCCAAAACACCGTAAACAACGTAGAGGCAGGCCACTTTGCCTGTTGTCAGTCGTTTTTGGCAACACTGGAAAAACTTCAGTAGGTAACGCGTAATGCAGCTCCACCACTTAATTTTCATTGGTGCTTGATTAAAAAACGAAACATGTTAATCATTGATTAGTGCTAGCTTCTTCTTCTTCTTCTTCTTCTTCTTCTTCTTCTTCTTCTTCTTCTTCTTCTTCTTCTTCTTTCTTGCTATTTCCCTATTCGGGGTCAGAGATAAGACAGCAAAGTTTCCATTAACTACAATTGAAGACATTATTTGGTGTTAAACCAAGACTAGCTATCTCCTTGAGAGTCTTCGCCTCTGTAGTTAGCTAGTGCTGCTACAATATGAATTAATAAAAAAATAAATAAAAAATATTTATTCAGCGTTAGACGTTTTTGCCAAGCGGTTTTAACGAGTAATCCATGTACCACGAAATGAAATAACGCTATATGAAATCATAAAGAATATATATTTTTGTTATAGACGTAAAAGTTATTAAGGATAAAATATAAGCTACTGTAGCAAGGTTAAAATGCATGATAAAGCTATCTTTCAGGGATGTAATTCCTAAACGTAAAATTTCCGGTATATGGATAAATATATACACGAGGCAGCATTTAAAATCTTTATTAGTTTTAAATTTTTAAAGCTTGTATATTAATAACTATCGTTATTATACATATTGTAGGTTTAGTAATTTCTTTGTGTTTGGAATACAGCGGAATTTGATGAAGCCGCCGCGTGGGTGAGAGGCGCTGTGCGAAGTTACATTTCAGTGCCCCCATAGAAGAAAATTTGCAAATTAAAATGAAGAAAATTTGCAAATTAAAATGAAGAAAATTTGCAAATTAAAACGAAATTAATTTCAAAAATGTTTTATTTCTTTAGAATGCTAATATAATTTATATAGCAGCTTCAAATGATGTTTTTTCTCAGCTATTTCAAAATAGCCAAAATAATACATTTTTGATTTTGGTACATATACCGTCCTTTCGGCATGTATTCTCGTAACTTGAATCCCCACAAATATCTTAGTTAGCTCTTTTATATCTAGAGTATCTATAATATAATTTTTGTTGAGATATTATTAATAATCGGCAAGACTTTTCTTGGATATTTTGTTCCCAAATAAATTTTATTAATTTTACGATGTATACGATATTACGATATAATTTTTTATTAATTTTACGATTTTATTGATTTTACGAAATTTTATTAATAGTACGATGGCAGTATTTGAAATGTACCCAAGTTAATTTATATCCATATAAAATTTCTAAAATATCGTGAGGAGCCTTCTCTTCTTATAAAACATTGCAAAATAGTTTTAAAAATATATATAATTGGATATTGATATAATAATATTCTTTAACCGCAAAGCTCTCAACCTAAATCATTTAAATTAGCAAAAATAATTGTGGAAGGCGTGGTGCAGAGTAATTTGTCCTTTTATTTAGTTTTATGGAATATAAAATTTGAAAGATGCGTTCAAAGCTATATTTACATTATACGAAACTACTGGAAAATATTAACTATTCTTTCCATTGGTCAATGAATCGTTTCGACAAAATAACTATTCCCAATAAATTAAAGATATATAATCAGTTTTGTTACGATAACGGCTTGTAAGTCCTATTTCTGCGTCGACAGATATACTATGTCGATAAAACATCGTCTCCCAAGATAACCAGAACGCAGAAATCGCCTTTAACAAACTACCCTCGTCTACTCCTCTGCTCCAAAGCGACTCATCACTCCGTATCAGGACGCTCGGAGCCTATTTCGTACGAATAAGCCTAGTTAATCTAGAGGAAAATCTTTCATGGTTCAGTTATCTTTTACCTTATTCTTGCGTCAATATCTACGGATCCTCGAAGAGCTTAGAAAATCTTAAAATAACTCAGAGTAAGAACCAAAATTAGCTCGGCTTCGCAACCTTTGATACGGCTGAGTGCTCCTCACACCAGACTCCCTTTTGCTAAAAGACTCCTCTAGCAGTTTATTCCTCCAAGATGACTGCTCCGACTCCAGACATTTTTCCTCAAGATTTCCTTCATTATTAGTATCCTACCTACCTTCAGGAATCGCTAGTGTCGGTTTTGCTCCTTACCTTAGAGACACCGCACTTGACTCAAATTCAGGAATTCAGGCGAGGCGCCTGAATTCCTTTTAAGTGTGGAGAAAGTGGAAGATGAGATGGGAAAGAAGAAAACTACTTTACTCGGAAGGTTTATGTGTCCATCGGAAGAGTTGGATTTAAAAATGCCAAATGGGACTTCCATATGCACTGGCGTTAAGGAAAGAAGTGAAAATGCAACCCGGTGCATATATATAAATTGGCGATTTACTGTCGTAATTTGGCGCCACTTTTTTTTCGGGGCATGTTTTTATACAGTGATCCATTAAAATACATCGTAAAAACGTAGAATATACAGTACTTGCCAAAATTTGCAACCATTTGAACGAGAATTATGTTTTCTTTAACCAATATTTCGTAAAATAGTTTTATAAATCAAAGTTGAATTGAACAAATGAGATTACATATGTTTAGTATGTAAATTTTAACGAAAACATATGAAACGCATTTGCGAATACATACTATGAAATACATTTATGAAAGCATATTATGAAATAAGTTTGTGAAAACATATTAGGAAATATATTTGTGAAAACATACTATGAAATATATTTATGAAAGCATATTATGAAATATGATTGTGAAAATAAGTTGACAAAAATATTTTGGTGGAAATATATGTGAAAGGAAATACGTTGTCGAAGATATTTTAACGAAAATGTACCTGTGAAAAAAATCATATAATTAAATATACTTCGATTTTAGAACATAATATCTATCATAAAATCGCATGTATGGAAACAAAACTGGAAAACAATATGATCCACGAAACCTGCTTATTAAAACTTTTTATATTTCCACGAATTGAATTTTAAATATCAAAAACGAGCTTTACCGCTTTTTTTAATTCGTTTCGGTTAGCGAAAACAAATTTATTTTGGTTTCCAGTAGACTGGGTAAATTGTGAAAGAAGTTTCTTCAAAGCATTTTTAAAAACTTAAGCCATACGCCCAGGAGATAATTCGCATCAAAGCAAGATATTGATCGATACCTCGTTTCTTTTATTTCCAGTATTCGTATTATTCACCTTCGGGTTAAAACAATATTTCAAACAAACAGCGAATCAACCAACCATCTACCAAACAGCTGTTTTCGAACACAGCTATGAATTTCAGCATCGGATTTATTCTTCATTTAATTTAAAAATGAAAATAAAATTAAAAAAAAAAGTAAATGTTGGATTGAAAATTGATCAAGGAGGGAAAAAGAAAGGAAAGTTTTATTTATTGAATAAAAATTTGATCCTTAAAATGTTTATCGTATTTTGTTTGAATTTGATTTTCATATCTAGTACAGGTGTACCGAACAGTTCACCAAACGGATTAATGAACGAGTATGCTCAGCAATAAAAAGTGAGAAGATTCGTTCAATGATTTGGTCATTGAACGAGTTTGCTCAGCTATCAAAAATGAGAAGATTCGGTCATCGAACGAGTCTGCTCAGCTATCAAAAATGAAAAGACTCGTTTAGTGATTCGGTCATCGAATGAGTCTGCTCAGATATCAAAAATTAGCAAATTTGTTCAATGATTTGGCCATCGAATGAGTCTGCTCAGCTATCAAAAATGAGAAGATTCATTCATTGATTCGGTCATCGAACGAGTCTGCTCAGGTACCAAAAATGGGATGACTCATTTGGTGATTCGATCATTGAACGAGTCAGCTCAGCTATCCAAAAATGAACAAATTCATTCAGTGATTCGATTATCGAATGATCTGGTGCACGGTCAATATCTAGAGGAGGGCTTTAAGAAAGCTACGGTTTCTGCTCTCTTTCATTTTTGATTTTATTATGAAGCAATCGTTTTCTTAACACAAATATAATGGATTAAAAAAAATGAAATATACATATCACAATATTTCTTTTAGATTGATTATAATTATTATTATTAATAAATCTTCACGTATAACATAATATGTTGGTCATGTGTCAGTAATATAGCTCTCACCGAATTTATATTTATGGTACTGTTGTCCATGCATTTTAAAGCAAAACGTATCACTCGATAAAAAGATTTAATGTGTCATCATATGTGCAATGCGTACGATTTTTATTTTTTAAAGTATATTGTGAAATAGAGTATGTACTTCTTCCAAAATTTTCTCCGAAAGTTGCATAAGATGATAACAACGCATTATGAATATGTACCTAACTCAATTCAACTTCAAACCGTCTTCGATTCGTGTTCTAAGGTTGGATTCACCAAGAGATGGCGATTTGATTCCCTCGCCAAACTTCAGAGTCTGGCGCAATTTTATCTGAATTGCTCATATGTCATCAAATACAAACAAACAAACAACCTCAAACCAATATTTGCTATCCAATGCATCATAGGAATGTGGTGTGCCTGTACGATAATAATTAATACGGGATATTAAACAATGGGAATTAAAGTCATAAATATATTATACAGTCAAATTCGAGATCGGTTAATGCATGTGGGCAGAACAGGTGAAGGTGAATATTTTGCATTGAATTGTGGTAATTATAGTATTGAAATTCAGTTAAATTTTGAAACAGACTTCATGAAAATGAGGAAATGCAAAAAGATACATCAAAAGGATGAAACAAATCATGATATTTCATTGTTCGAATGGATGATATTAATTTCTGCATGTACGTCCTTCCCAACACCGTGTCTCGCTGAAATCTCTTTTTTTTTGTTTTCATGTACGTACACTCTATAACAAAAAAAAATCGACGCATCAAGGAGGAGTTGTCCGATTGCGATAAAAATTGGTGGATGTGAAGAACATACATAGAAAAAGAAAGGATTAAAATTTCAGAACAATTGAATGATTTATTGCAGAGTTTGACCGTTACAAAGGGAGGAAGTCAATAAGGCGTTGGTCCACCTCTGGCCTGGATGCAAGCTGTCACCCGGCGTGGCATAGACTGATAAAGATCCCGGATGGTGTCCTGCGGAATTTCTTGCCAAATTGTCTCCAACTGTCGGGCTAAATCGTCAACATTCCGGGATGGTTGCAATCGCCTTCCCATAGCGTCCCAAATGTGCTCTATGGGAGAGAGATCAGGAGACCTAGCTTGCCAAGGAAGTGTTGGGCAAGCTTGAAGACAATTCATAGCAACACGTGCCGTGTGCGGCCGGGCATTGTCTTGTTGAAACGTAAGTCCAGGGTGTCGCAAAAGGAACGGTAACACAACCGGTCGTAGAATGTCGTCTACGTACCGCTGTGCTGTAAGTGTGCCAGAAATGACCACCAAAGGGGTCCGGCTATCAAAGGAGATGGCACCCCCTGACCATAACGCCCTGTTGTGGGCATGTGTGGCGTGCGATAGTAAGGGCAGGATCCCCACGCTGCCCTGGACGTCTCCAGACACGTCTGCGGTTGTCGTCAGGACACAGTTGGAAACGGGACTCGTCACTAAAGACTATACGTCCCCAGTCAGCGCAGTTCCAAGTTGATCGAGCCCGGCACCACTGTAATCGGACTTGACGGTGTAAAGGCGTGAGAGGTAAGCGGCGTAACGGTCGGCGCGAGCGTAAATTCCGCTCTCTCAGTCGTCTGCAGAGGGTCATGTTGGACACATGTGTGCGGGCCACACGTTGGATAGTTGATAACGACGAATCCGGTGCTGTGACAGCTGCTCTGACAATCGCTCTGTCTTCCCGTTCTGTTGTGGCCCTAGGTCGACCGCTGCCGTCCCGACGCTGACATCTGCCGTTGTTGACCCACTCTTGCCAGCACCGTCCAATCGCCGCATCGCTTCGACCCACATGTCCAGCGATTCTTCGATTCGTCCAACCAGCCTCTTTCAATCCGATAGCACGACCTCTTTCAAACTCTGACATATGCTCGTAATGAGCACGAATCTTTCGGCGAGGCATTGTTACAGTCGACGTAAGATATCCGCAGTCAAAATGCAACAGAAATTTTGACCACATATTGAGAATCGCTCCTTATATACACCTGCTGAATGCGCAGTTCCGATGCGCTGGAGTTCCCGCTATTCATTCATTGGACACCAAATTTTAATCATTTGCATGTTCGGTCAAAATGTCTTTGCATACGAAATTTCATTACAATCGGACAACTCTTTCTTGGTGCGTCGATTTTTTTGTTATAGAGTGCATTTAGAAGTTAAATAGTATTTATTATTGTGTCTATTGAAACAATAGTATCATTAAATGCATTATCAGAAGCATCGAGTCACGATGACGAATAATAAATATTGATAACTAACCCGTCATCAGAATTATTAAATACGAAATTTAAGAAGTTTGAATTATTATTCTAAAAAAAAAAGTTGTTTTTAAATCTATATCCTTGAATGTGTTTCTTAGAAAAATATAATCATATTTCGCTGAAGCTAGAGTAATTTGGGATAGACGTGCAATGTGTCATACAAAATACCTTACAGTATTTTAGTAATACCAGTTTGTAGATTATTATTTCAGTATTTTACTGAAATCATATTCCGGTACATCAGTAACATCAAAACTATGATCCCTATAATATCGATACTAATATTTTCTCGACACATTTTATGAAATGCCATTTTCGATTTCGATTTTATTTAAGTAATTGCTACGAATATGAACTTTCCACGGGTGTATAGGTTTTCAACAATGCAAATGTATATTTCACTTTTAATCCCAAAACAAAATAAAAAAAAATATTTTTAGGAATCTCATTTAATATTCATAAATAAAGAACTAAATATTTCTCCTAAGCGACGTTCGAAGCGAGTAATATTAAATAAAAATGCTGTGCCCTACAGATAGTACAAACATGCTTTT
>QLNU02003225.1:76000583-76018133 GCA_006491805.2 Dysdera silvatica
TATTTAGAGTGATTAAGTATTATTGCGGTCTTTATAACCGAAATAATTTTAATTACTTTAAAATTGATTGAGAACTATTGAAGACATAATAGATTAAATAATTTTAATTATTTTTACATTGATTGAGCTACTAAGAAATAAATTTCTTAATTGAGTTTTGCCTGTCGTTTGTGAAATTACAGGCCCTACAATGTGCCGTAGTGGTAATGTGTTCTTCTAATACGCCGTAAACCAGAATTTAATTTAAATATTGCTATAAAGCATTTTTCCGCCTACCGTAGGAATAAGAATTAGGCTCCCTAGGTAATAGAATGGATCTCTCAGAAAACTGTAGGTTGCACACGTAACCTACATGAGTAAAATACATAACCTACATGATTACATGGCAAAATATGTGACCTACATGATTACATGGTAAAATATGTAACCTACATGATTAGATGGTAAAATATGTAACCTATAATATTACACGATAAAATATGTAGCCTACATAATTACATGGTAAAACATGTAACCTACATAATTACAAGGTAAAACATGTAACCTACATAATTACACGGTAAAACACGTAACCTACATAATTACACGGTAAAACATGTAGCGTGCATGATTACATGGTAAAACATGTAAGCTACATGATTACATGGTAAATCATGTAAGCTACATGATTACATAGTAAAACATGTAAGCTACATGATTACATGGTAAAACATAAGCTACATATTACATGGTAAAACATGTAATCTACATGATTACATGGTAAAACCTGACTTAAGCTGTCTTTAATTTTCTCTTGTAAAACACAAATTATAAAACGACAAAATTACCATGAAATTAAAAACACAACAATAGAGAATATGTAGCTGATAATAATTTTTATGCCTTGTTATTTTGAATTTTCTAATTTGTAGATTTTGTCCAAACAAAATATTTTTTTTTTATGATAAATAATTTTGATACCCACGTTGTAGCTCAATCTAGAGCCTTTTTTTTATTATAGCAGGGAAAAACCAATGAGGCCAACTAGGTCAACGAGGACGAGGACAAGGACTTGTCCTCGTTGGCCTAGTGATTAAGGCACCCGGGATCAAAGGAAAGACCCTAGTTCGACTCTAGGACGGGGACGGTGTCTGTTTTTATCGTATGCTAAAAAAAAGCTCTAGATTGAACTTCAACACGGGTGTCAAAATTATTTATCATAATAAATTCCCACGAAAAACCACAAAAACTTGCCACGGAAGCTTTGTGTGTTGACCAGTATTTGGCAATTGTGTAAACCCTGAGAAAGGTGATAATGATTTATAAATTATATAATATTCTTTTCTAGGACACTCACCTCTTCCAACAAAAATAAAATAATTTTTGTAAATCATACGTATGTGATCCAAGTTACGTAAAAGGGAAATAAAATTTTATTGGATTAAAAAAGATATAATTTTTGATCTCTACCTTTTACGAATTGCTGCTTAAGGAAAAAAAATTACCTTTCAACAACATGCTCTATATTTTTAACCTACCTTTTCTATGCAAAAACCGTTAAATATTCTAATTTAAATAATATTAAGTGTTTGGAAAATATTAAGTAAGCAAATTATTAAAAATATTTGTTTAAATTAAACCAAGGAAACGTAAATAAGCATAAACCAGTGAATTTTATCTTAGAAAACAGATTCCAGAAATCTTAACGTCATCAAATAATAATTATTATAAAAAAAATGATTATTAATAAAATTTATATATTTGAATATAACGTATAATATTATTTTTACCACTCTATTTCCGAGATTCATTTCATTCTAAGTTACTATTTCATGGAAGTATGCAATCTCTTCTTACATATTCTTACCGTTCCGTAAAAAGCACGCTACCAACTCTGTTTAAAAGTATTTCAAAGAGGACCAGTAATCTACTCACAGACACACAAAAGTGGTAATGATTTATTTATATGATCTTTCAATAGGATGCATTTTTACTTGACAATTATATTCTCATTAGAAATATTTTTAATATGATCTTCAATGAATTATTTGCCCATTAGCTCAAAATTACCATTAATAAAGGATCATAATTCAGTTATGACTTTTATTTCTGTTGTTTGTCCTGATAACCCCTGTGACTTTGACCAACCTTTCATTAACATTATTTTTGCGAAGTTAAGAAACGAATATATTTAGAATGAAGTGAATATAAATGATTTATTTTTCATACACACTTATTGATTCTTTGAATATATTTAATCTAATCGCAAATAATCGAAGATCTTCGTCCTTACTTATATCCGTTTAACTGCAAACTCTTTCTTTATGATTTATTTTCATTTTTTTTGTAGATTCAACGCAAATAAATAATTTACAAACTCAAAGAAACAAGTCTTCAATTTGATTTCTAAATGTCTTTACACCGTGCAGCTTTTATTCATATTTAAATAAATAATGTTGGCTAAATCCATGAGTTCCAGCTTTTTCTTCGCTTACAACTAAAGCTTTCTAAATATCTATATTGATATGGTTTTGTAACTCACCCTAAGCACAAAGTTTCACATCTAGTTCGGCTATTTAAAGACCATACATTTGCATAAAATTTACTTTATTTACAAAACTAAAACTTAATTTCTTTTGATCGAATATTTAAACACGGGAATAGCTGGAATGCATTCGTTTTAACCTAATGATGTCGAACTTACATTCCGATTGTACGTTACCTACTTCGCCGGAAATCTCACCATGTGACGTGGGCAAGGAGATAGTGCACATAAACAATATACTAATAATCGATTTCAGACATTCCTCATGTCCTGTGGAATATCTAGTAGGGGACAACTTAATCCTCATAGGTGCAGGCGTATTTATATAATATAGATATACACTGTCTAAAAATAATTGTCAGGACATTAAAAGCATAAATATTTGAGCATAAAATATTCACCCTAATATCAGGTATGTCTGTATTTGGACTGGATTTCTTTCAGAACCATTTGAGAAATGCTGTGCCATCCAATTAGCGGATGACATCAAGCGAAATTTTCTTTCATTTATTCGGCAAAGCAGCACTGAATTAAGCAATAAGATTTTGACACGTTGGTTTCGTAACCATCGTTCCATTCGATCTCAAATGTGTTCCATGGGGGTTGAGACCAGGACTCTGGGTGTGCCAGGGACATCGTTTTACGCCTGTTTCTCCATACAGGTCCATAGCAGTTGTAGCTTTATAGAAGACAGCGTTGCCATTCTGGTACAAATATACATCTATTCCGTAGAATTATCGCAGTGTAAGTAATTATCGCAGTAAAGTAATTATCGCAGTAAAGTAATTATCGAGAATATCATTGTAGTTATCCGCCTTCATGATATCAAGGAGAATGACTAAGTCCAACGAACGTCCAAGTCCATACCCGTTGAACAACAGACGTACGCAAAAATTTCGTAAGGGGGTTTACTTGTTTATCACAGGGTTTACAGAGATACAAATCCATATAGACATACGTAATATATATATATATATATACAAAATTGCATCTCAGTATGACACAACTTCTATCAACTCTCTTGCATACGTCAGTGTGTTGAACACACCCAAGATCGCACCCAAGATACCACCAAGAGATATATTTATCATAACTTTAAAACAGTGTTATAAATTCAGCTATTTCTTAATATTTTGAAACATATTCTGCATAATTAACATGTTTAATTATACGAAATTAAGGAGTAAAACCCTTATTCCACTTTAGTTTCGTATATTTTTATGACTTATTTTAACCTGGACACGGTTTTAGGTTGAGAACTGCGCAAATCTATAGAATTTTTAAACTCTTAAAAACTTGGCGTTTCGGTTTGACTTCACAAATCTTTTTCAGAAGATTGATCAGTCACGATTCATCAATGTGTAGACAAATAATTACTCAATGAATTCATCAACGAATAACGATTGATCAATCTTATGAATTAGTTTCGCGACAGCGAATCGGAATATCAAGTTTTAAAGAACTTAAAATTTTAATATGTTGCACGTTTCCCAAATTTGAATTCTTACCTAACATTGCTCCTTTTACCTTATTTATCTAAAAAAAAAACGAATAAAATTTATCTTTTCTCTTAGTATCTTTCATATATATTTATATCAAGATCTGCATTTAGGAAATAATCATGTTTCACATACAACGCTAACTTGTTTTGGTCTATGGGAAAGTGGCTCCGAACATTTTGCCCCTGGTATTTCGTCTCTAGCATTTATTTCGTCCACCGGAGATCTCGCCCCATGTAAATAATGTATAGGCTACAAAAATATAAATAATTTTTAACAGGAGAACCCCATTCATTTGAACTTAGCTTAACCGAAATGACCTTCTACCGACTTTTTTTAATAATTTTTTTAAGTGGAAACTCATTTAATGTTTTTCGGCAAAGATGCTTATACAGTGTAGCCATATGGTTTATAGCGAACCCCGATCATCTGAATTTCGTTTAAACGAAATGATCTGCTAATAAAATTTTCTTATTTTTTAAGTGGACACTTAATAAAAAAAATAGTACAGAATGTAATTTCGTGTAAGCGAAGTTCGGATGTCCATTAGAAAGGTCATTTCGGTCATGTGAAGTTCTGATGATCGGGATTCTACTGTTAAAAAATTGGATGTATTATTTACATTTTTGTAACCTACTCATTATATATAGGGGGCGAAATGTTCGCGGAGTGAAAAGTTGGAGGCGAAATGCCTCAGGCGAGATGTTGAGGGCCCCGTTTCCGTATCCCGATGGTTTGGCATATTGTATAAGTTTGTCATTTACACCAAACCTTTCTACGGGTGTTCTGTAACTACTGCATAAACGACCTGTCATGCAAATCTTCGAATACTTTTAAGACAAAATTGAAGAGGGACTAGTTTTGATTGAGGGATTAGTTTAAATATTATTGCCATTTTAAAATTTGTATGCATCAGCCAATCCTGATCCAAGATAGCGTGCTGTTATGTCATTTTATCCAATCACGAAGCCACGTCTCTTGGTTTCCCCGCCCCCAGAATGATAGGATTTTAACTCGCTATGGGAAACGATTTTTTGGTCACTTGCTATTTAAATTTAGCTACGTAACTGCATTTCGCACATGCGTAACTTTAATTTCAAGCTAAATTCTTTCAATAGGAAACGTTCTTAATTCAAAGGCGGGGCGCTAAATTTGAAGAGTACGCGACCAAGAAATTCTTTCTCATAATGAGTTAAATTCCTTTTATTCTGGAGGCGAAGAAATCAAGGAGCGTGGCTTACGTCATTGAACAAAACAAAAACGTAAAAGTGCAATATTTTTGTGTTGGATTGGATTATACATGCAAATTTTGAAATAGCTATAATTCATAAGCCCTCAATCAAAAATCGTCCCTCTTCCATTTTGTCTTAAAATTATCCAAAGATTCGCATGATAGGGAGTTT
Organism: Dysdera silvatica; assembly: GCA_006491805.2. NCBI lineage: Eukaryota > Metazoa > Arthropoda > Arachnida > Araneae > Dysderidae > Dysdera > Dysdera silvatica. Next base: position 76,006,010 of record QLNU02003225.1, read on the forward strand.
ATGCGATAGTTACTGAACACCCTGTATAAAAAATCAAAACAGATGAAGTTAAACATATTTACTGTCCACCATATATTTATTTATTTATTTATCAGGGTGGGTCATAAATCTTTTTTTCGAAAATGTTTCCCCCCTTGATCTTACCTTATGGCGTATGGTATAAATATAGTTAAATTTAAAATTTGTGACAAATCGGTTGATATTTGGACCCTGCTCCTACAAATTGAAACTTTGCCTCACCACGGGTGATAAGAGCATGGGAATTTGACTTATTTAATTCCCAGTATGTTAAACTGTGAACTAATAAACATAAATTTTAGGTTTTATATAGAGCAATTATAGTTGCATAGTATTATTTTCTACAATATTTATTTAAGATAAAACCTGTTGATAATTTGAATGAAAAACCAATGGTTTTGTAAAAATTATATAGAACAATTAAGCAAACAATGTACGGAGCAATAGCAAGCCACTCATATTATGTGTTTCATAAAAACATTTCATTATACTTAGGTATAAATGGCACTAAATGCTTACAGTTGGTGCAATTACTAAGATTATACATCATGCAATATCCATTGTACACCATATTATACCATACTAAAAATATGCTTTTATGCATTACACCAAACGTCTATTTTGGTGCAAAGTCCCTTTTCTCTTGTTGTGGGAATTTAGAGCGATTGTCCATTGTTGTTTTGATGGTAGCATCACGTCTTTTCTCACCAATAACTATTCTAGATGTTCTAGAAACCTTTTCTCTGCACGTTCAACTATTTGCGAATGGCACTTGAATTTTGGAATTGTTAATGGAGTGGTCACAACATTTAACAGTTCATTGTTTGTCGTGTTCCTGATTATTGGTTGCCCATATGTCTCAGTTTCTGACCATTTTATCATTTGTTGCCAATTCACTACTTTAAAATCGAGGGTTGGTACTCGAAATTCACGAATACATGCAGCCAACGGTTCATTTCTCCTTCTTGCTTCAACGAATGTTTGAACAGCATCAACGCGATCTGACTTCTGGGCAAAAGCCGGTTGGGCAAGAAGAATATTTTCTGGGTGTGCAAAGAAAGCATTTCTCATCGCTGTATAATTCGCTTTTCCTCCTTGTCTTCGATCTGCTCACTTTTGTTCATTAGAAAATAAAAGTTCTGTGGACCCTCAGTAGCTATTGCCGTAGCAATGATGTTTTACCTTAAACCACATTGGTGTATAGATGTTTACAACTTATGAGGTAAGTATTTTTAGAACTTGAGATGGTTTCTTTGTGAAGGCATATAGCAGACAGATACGGCAGGCACTAGTCAGCCACCTGCTATGGCTGCAAGGACCAATTTTGAGCAGCTGTAAATCGCTGCTAAATTCTCCAGAGATGAGTGCAGATGTAACTTGCCACAAATACTTTTGGTCAGTAGATATATCTTCGTAAACTGCTTCTGGCATTTCTGGGATTGAACCTGATGGTCTGAAGCATTTGTATTCAACAACTGGCAAATCGGTGACACTCGGCAGTAATTTCCTAATAATTGACCCTGAAAAGGTGTTTGTCCCAGATGTGGGTTCATCTAGTTTAATGATGAGATGTCGTAGAGGTAGTTTATTGGCATGAAGGAGGCAAATATTCCATTGCAATGGCCGGCCAATGCCTATTTCGATAAAACGGTTAATTCCTCCCTGGGCACCTACGTTTGTGTTTGTCCCGTCACAAGCAATTGTTTCAAGTTGACTCACTAGATCTTTTTCTCTCTGAGAAATGAGATAGGAGAATGTGCAATAGATCGCGCATTGCTATCAACCGGTGTAACATGGCCAATGTACTTTTCATCAGGCAATAAAATATGCTCTTCTGTTAAATGTGACCTGTGGAATTTACCTTCCATCTCCTTCTGCATTATGGTTAAGTTTTTGCGTCTATCATATCCAATACCACCTCCGGATACAATGGGGTTATTCGTCACTTCCTTAATTACGGTATTCGTAGCAGGTCGCACTTTGGACTTGTCAGTTACTTCAGGAATATTATAAGCTCTTAAGGTTGGATTCATAATGGAAGCAATGGCTCTGTCAGAGACAGCATTTCGCACTTTTATCTCAGCGATTTCTCCAATATATCTTCCACGTCCCTTCAGAGGAACTGTAACAATGTTTGAGTCTTTTGAAGTGGTTGGCTGCGGCGTATAATGGACAACAAAGTCGATGATGTTTCTTTTCTCAATCTCATTCATGTCAACATTTTTGGAATTCCCTTCCTCTCCTAAAGTATCAAGGCAATGTTTACTTGAAGGTGAAGAGCCCGTATAAACAGTTTCTTTGTTCCTACTTTTCTCAAGTGTATATTCTGCTATTCTTGTTGCTTCTGCTTTGTTGTGGTAGCTTCTTCGTCAACACCTGAGGTTATGATCATTTTCCTAATAGTACACTGGTCTCTAAGAAATCCCTGCTCAATCTTCGGGACAATTTTGTCATCTCAACATCAAATAAGCAATAAATGGAGCTTAGAAAATCTTTTTTTATGAAAAAATATGTAAGTTCAGTTGGTTTGTGCACGTTTTTGTATCGTCTCGACGCTGGTATTTTTTGAAGGAACAGTCGTTTATCATACACTTTTAGAATTTATTCTTTGATTTTGTCTTTACGTACTGTGGGACTACTGGCACTTTGATATGCATCTTGAACTAGAATGACAACAATATTAGCAATAAAGGAATAGTCTGGTTCTGCAACAGCATTGTTGTCAATCAGCCATTTCCTTTTATGAAAAAGAAAGCTTTTAGCTACATCCAATTATGTTGGAAGTCTGTTAACAGGAAGATCAGCAGGATGTCTAAAGGCCAGTTGCTCTGCAGCATGTCTTCGTACTGTTTTTGATTTTGGCATTGACATGTTAATCTGAACCATTTAGGACGAAAATCCAAATAACGTGTTCAGATTGATCTGAAAAAAAAATATAGAAAAACAAAGTAAAATAACTAATGTCTTTAACATTTCAACACATATGCTTTTATCACTCGTAGTGCGGCAAAATTTCAATTTGTAGGAGCGAGGTCTAAATATTAACAGATTTGTCCCAAATATTAAATTTAACTATGTTTATACCATACGCCTAAAATAAGACCAAAGGAGGAAACATTTTCGAAAAAAATTTTTTTATGACCCACCCTAATATATTTGTATATCAAATATAAGCTTTAATTATGTGAACAATCTAATAAAGCTTTGTAAAGATTTAAACTTAGATTGAATTGAATTTATATAAAGTAATTTATAAAGCTGTTTTCTTTGAAGCGTCTTTATCCATATCCAATGATTCCACAAATTCTCTAAATGAATTATCAGTAATTATTGAAACAGTTTAGAGTTAAATGCATACGACAATCTACTGTTTAAGAGAAATATTTATATGAATTATATTAAAAAAATATAGGTAGATGTTTAGGTAATGCCGATGAAACTGAATGAAAAAAATTATATCTCTTACATAAAATTCATTTTTATGACCATTCTGGCTTACAGATGTATTAAAGTAACTAAATTCACCTGAATAAACTGAGGCGTTAAATTTGTCATTTCACCTCATGTAATCTGGAAACGAATGACTAAATTTCTAAATAAAAATGGTTAATTTTTGTATACAAAATTTTTCGCTACTATTATTGCTGCTTTGAATAGCTATTAAGAATTCGCAAAGATTTTCAAATACCCACTTCAAGTCCCAAAGCACCGAAAGCTATTGTATTTACTGAAAATCCTCTATTTTTAGACTCCATTTTCTGAAAAGGATTTATTTTTAGGTCACATCAGCGTAACAGTATATTTCAGGGCGATTTTTTCAAAGGCTCCCCTTTCTAATGCAATGGAAATTTTCAATCTTGAAAGCAAATTGAAGAGATTTTTATCGAACCTTTAAAAAAAAAAGTTCCTTTAAGGCATCCTGTTGCCGAATTTATTTTAAAGGATATACCAAAGAAATGAAAAGATTCTTTGAATATTTCCATATATTATAAATCCATTACAAATAGTTAATATTTGGATTGATATATAAGTTGTTTTGAAATTTTTAAATCAAGGAAATGTTCAAAAAAGTTCTAAAGTAACTTTTGAAAGAAAAGATATTCTTGTGCCTGATTTTAGAGTTTGAATTTAAAGGTATTAAACATGAAGATGTCAATACTTATGGACATACTAATAGCAATAGTTTTATTCTACAAAACTAATTAGAAGATGTACAGTGGGATCTGAAATAAGGTTGGCCTATTCAGATAACCCTGTATATCTAAAAATTGTAGATGGCACGCAATAGAATTTTCTTTCATTGCAACTAAAAGTATAATATGCTAATATGGCTAGAAAATTAGCTTATTTTTTAAACAGAATTATCTTTTGAAGTACTTTTAATATTGATGCAGAAAATAATAGCATTATCCAGGGCAATATTTAATACATGCATTCGTGCAGGTACCAGGCATTTTTAAAAGTATATTATATGCCGAAAAGTATCCGGACACTTCGGATTTTATAATGAGCATTGCCTTGATTCGCGATTTGCTCATCCTTGCTTTTTTCGGGCGAGGAGACTCCTTGGTGTGCCACTCGCTGCTCTGGCGCTTTGATTCGGGATCGTACTGAAAAATCCACGTCTCGTCCCCTGTGATCACTCTGTCCAAAAATTCTGGGTCCGTTTCGTAGCGTTCATGCAATTCCTGGCACTTCAACAAACGCTGCTCCTTCATCTCACTCGTCAGGACTTTTGGCACCATTTTCGAGCAGACTTTCCTCATTTGAAGATCCTCCGTTAAAATGCGATGAACGATTGTTTTGGGTATTCCACACTCCTCTGCAATCACCCGAACACTTAATCGTCGGTCATTGTCCAAAACTTGACGCACTTTTTGCACCGAGTCGTCCGTTTGTGATGTCGACGGGCGTCCAGAGCGGTCGTCGTCGTTGACGGACTCCCGACCTTCCCGGAACCGCTTGTGCCACATGAAAGTTTGGCTTTTTTTCATCGCCCCGTCACCGTAGGCTTTCCGAAGCATTTCGAGTGTCTCCGCCCCGTTTTTACCCAGTTTCACACAAAATTTGATTGCATAACGCTGCTCCAAAAACTGGTCCATTTTTTGATCGACGAGGGTGCAGTAGATACCTCTGCGCGGAGCGTGACCCTGCCTCAACAACTGCCCGCAGGCGACTGATACCGGTCTCGTTTCCAAGCTCAGATCCCCCACCAACTTCTCCGCCCGAAGCTCCGCCCCGTCAGCCAGCGTTGCCAAACTAAAATGTTCCGGGAACTACAAGGACCGACTGTAGACCAGATTGCGTCTTTTAAGTTCATTTCCTCAGTAGTTATTTGGAATGATATTTTATTAAAAATTGATGTTTTAAGCAAAACGTTGCAGTACCCTCAATCAAACATAAACGAATGCCTTAATGTTTTGAATGAGTTTGTTAAATTCCTCAGTATAGGCAGATTTGATGACGCATTTGCTAAATATATTAGCTATGCAGGATTTCTTTCCTCAAAGGTAAATTTAGAAGCAGAATTTATAGTTCATGAGGAGTTAATATAGACTAACGTTCATCTTTTTGATTATGATGGTCCTGATGATCAAATTACAAAACCAAAAGAGTTATTCAGAATAAAGTTTTACATAACAATTGTTGATATTGCCTTAAATTCAAATCAGGAAAGATTCGAAAATTTAAATAAATGCTATGGTCTATTTAAATGTCTCCGTGAATTTCGAAAAACGAATAAAGATGAAATTAAAAAAATCTTGTTTCGATTTAAGTATTTCTTTCCAACTTAATAAAGATGGCATAATTTGTAAAGCTATTCATGTTCTTGCCTCTTCTAACGAGCTTAACATATAAAATTAGATATATTAACAATACATATATTAACATATAAAATTTTGAGCAGTAAAAGTGAAGTTGAGGATCCAGTAAATGAACAATTTATTAAATGAGAAAAATAATTTAATGTCATCGTTTCCAAATCTCCTTTTAAGTTTAAGGATTTTTTTGACATTGCCAGTCGGTGTAGCATCAGGTGAAAGGAGTTTTTCTAAATTTAAATTTATCAAAATATATTTAACAACGTCAATGATACAAGAGAGATATAGTGATTTAGGATTACTAGTCATAGAGAAGGAATTATGTGAAAGTTTAGATCTTTCGAATGTAACTAATGAATTAGCAAATCGGAAGACAAGAAGAGTGAATTTTTAACTCTTCTGGAAATAAATAAATATATATATATACCGGCACGTGCCAACAGGCAGGCAGGCAGGCAGGGGGATTTTCACCTCTCCAAGTAACGGAGAAAGAGGGACGAAATCTATATTTCGCCCTTCCCCCACACACTATTGAGGAATACTATTAAAATTTTAATTTCAAAAATATCATTAAACATTGCCACTAATGTAGCAAAGCTGAAAGAAACTTAGATTTTAATTTCGTTTTCTGTCAATAAATGTCAGCACCATACCGTCAATAGTATTGCTTTTGCAGTGTCCCTTAGAGTATCTATTGTTTCAAAAAATTAGTATCTCTTTATCTGCATATTTTCTGTCTTCGTGAAAATATCGATCATAAAGCGTGGCGCGCTGCGAAATCAGGAAAATTGTAAATCGTTCAAAGTGTTGTTATCCTGTGATTTATTTTAGTTTAACTATTTAATTAACTGATTAATATCTTACTAACAATTAATTTATCCAATTAATATTTTATAATAACTGTTAGAGTTTTATGGCAATAAATGGCGCTACGGTTTGACGCCGTAAAACTTCTTATACCCTCTGCTCTCCAAATTATTGGCACGTCCGTATACGTATATATATTTATTTACGTTGGCACGATATTTTTGTATATTTCTGTGTAAAGTTTTATTCAGAATTAAAATAAATAGTTTCTTCTTAGATTTATTTTCGTCTTTACTAATTTAGTAGAATGGCCATAAAAGTATAGTGGCTGATCCATCCCATGTGTTGGTTTAGGAATCAAGAATATTATATTCACTTATGCACAAAGGGATGGGGTTGTGGGGGGCAATGAAATATCTGTGGCACGCTGGCGTCCAACAACTCAGAACCGACACTGTCTAACAAGTACACCTGTCCGCTGTTCGAGGCCTCACCTGCAGTGTAAAATATTTAAGAATAGTATATTGACAACATAGTTTTGCACTGACCTGGTTCCGTGTCAACATAGTTTTGCAATGACCTATTTCCGTGACAACATAGTTTTGCAGTGACCTCGTTCCGAATTGCTATTTATCTTCGCCCTTTCGTCTTTCTGTTCATTCGAATATGAAATTTAATTTTTAAGCAACAAGGTTTCTGTTTCTTCAATTGGAAGTTGGTGTAGATTGATAGGTCTATGGTTCTATCGACCGTCTCCAAACATATGTATTGAGAATTTAGAGGGAGCATTTCTTTTTAGTTTAGCGTTATCGACTATTCCTAGAAGTGGAATATATAGTCGTTATAACAACATACCAACTCTCTATTAACAATTATTATCGATCGAATGCTGGATACAGATAATAGTTTACTTCTGACAAACTATCAACTACTACCTTACTATTACTGATTATTGCTAGACAAACTGTAATGTGTCATTTAAACCATAGTAAAAGTGCGTTAAAATTGTACCCAGAGAAATACTCGAAAATTTGCATTGCGTAAGAATTAATAGATTTAATTAATTAATACAGAATTAATCTTACACCACGTTAAGCCCATGAAACACATTATTCTTTTTTATTATACATTATGCCAAGAGGGATATTTATGTTTCTTGAGAATAGCACAATTTCCAGTAGTTAAAACAAAAACCCTCTGGAGCAGTAGGTTTATAATCCATGGGTAGGAAACGAAATGGGATATGATGTCCAGACCACTCACAAACACACGCATGCTCAAACTAGAACTATATATAACCCACCATCTCAAAAATTGGTTGTTGTAAAGAAGAGAAAACGACATCGTTCCCGTCTGGAATCGAACTAGAGACTATTTCATGTATTATACCGAAGCGTCATACCAACTAACCACTGAGGCCATGATGACGACAATTTTATCTTCGTATACATGTATTTCAAGACGTTTTATTCTTCTCAAAGATGGTATAATTACCATCAGTTAACATCAAAAGCCCCAGGAGCGGCGCATTTAATATTCGTGAGGTAATTAAATATGGTATAATCATCCACGACCGATGCGTGAATGCTCGTAATCGTCGGAACATCCTATAACATGATGGAGAGACTGGGAAAAAGGGGAGAGAACACATCATATTAATTATAATTTGCATCGAATGTAATTATTCATTAATAAATGGTTAAAAATGTAACTGAATAAACATTGGAAAAATATCTATTATTAATTAACAAATATAAAAACCTGATAAGAAGTATCATGTTAAACGCAATATTCCGTTTTTATGTCGGAATAGGGTCTATCGCTATATAGAAGTTTGATTAGATATAGGACTGGTTCAAATATTTGTATGAACTCTAAATAGAAAATAACAGAAAAATATGAAAGCGCAACCACTGTTACGGACCTATTTTTCCTAACCTACCATTCGACTTTGCTTTTTTTTTCGTTCTTCCGAACTCTTAATGGAGTTTGTGCAGTTTTTTCTACCTTATCTATCCATTTAAGAACAGATCTGGAAGTATTTTTCTTCATCATTTCTCCCCCTTGCGCCTTTGAAAACAACCGTATATCGAAAAACCATTTTGAGTAAGACTAAAGAGAAGAAAAAACAGTTTGAACCAACGCTTTTACCAACAGAATAGCCAAACATTAAATTCCCATTAAATGTTTAAGTTTTTCGGCAACAATAAAGGTCATGCATGCAAACACGATAGGAAACATTTATTTTAACTGATGATTGGAAAATGCTAATACGAAATGCTTCTAATATACTATGAAAATAAAATGTAAAAAAAATCTATATTTATATCTAGTTTTCTTGGAATTGAAGGATGAGCACTCTATGTATCTGCAAAGCTTTACTTCATTGCATACAGCTAATTGCGCCGATCCTGTACAGTACCATAATATCCACGTACATTATGGTGGCGCAAATCAATGAGAGTTATCCCAACGTAGAGATTCATAGAGGTAAACAGATTTTCCATTATTATAATAGGAATACAAATAGAGAAGCATTCTTTTTTATTATCAGGAGAGGAAAATAGAGAGAGAGAGGGAGGGGAGTATTCATTACCAGAAGAGGAATACATAGAGGAGTATTTATTATCAGAAGAGGAATACATAGAGAGGAGTATTCATTATCAGAAGAGGAATAAATAGTCACCTTTTTGTATTCCTCTTCTGTTAATGAATACTCCCCTCTCTCTTTTTTTCTCTCCTGATAATGAAAAAGTACGTTTCTCTATTTATATTCCTCTTATAATAATGGAAAAGGTTTTTAGTCTTAGGATTGAAATACATACAGAGGATTAATCATTATCAAGAGAGGAATACCTAGAGAGAAGTATTCATTATCAATAGAAGAATGCATAGAGTATTCATTATCAAGAGAGAAATACACAGAGAGGGATATTCATAATCAGGATATAAATGCGTAGGAAGGAATATTCATTATCAAGAGAGGAATACATAGATAGGAGTATTCATTGTTAAGAGAGGAATATATAGTGAGGAGTAAAATGGCTTCCTGGGAGACAGAGCAACGTTCGTGTGAAGGAAAAGAGGTAAGGAGGATGTATCATATTCGAGGTGTTTTATTTGGTTAAGAAGTAATGAAAAGTCATACCCCTTTATATTTATTCAGTCGGAGGTCCAGATATTTTTAGTACTAAGTACATACTAACAAATATAAGAGAAGAATATAAGGGAGGGTTTGGGAATACCGAAATTACATTTATAATTTCATACTGACGTATATGCCTTTCAAGTACACATATTTTTGTATATAGAGTATATGTACATGCCCAGAAATGCATATGTATATATATATATATATATATATATATATGGCCTGCAAAAGGGTTGCTGGTATCTAACTGGAAGGAGACCCACACGCTGAACGTAATGGCTAGTGGAACCGGCTGGTGGGCCAGTAACCTAGTGTCCTACCCCGCCTTCAAGTGGTGCAGGCTGAGCTTTCTATTTATGTGGCAAATTAATATTTGCTGCACGGATGGAAAGGCGGAAGGGGAGGGCTAATTCACCAACCCGTCTAGCCAGCGTGGTGAAATGATGGCTAATTCCTCCAATATGCTAATACACCAAAAACCATGGCCCCTAGTCTCCAGGTGCTGGAGTGCTCCTGATCAAGGCAGCGGTCAGCGTGGCATGAAAGCAGGGGGTGCTAAGAATCACTGGAATGGCCCAGGCTGCCGTTTGTTATTGACCTTGGCAACGTATAATGGACGATCCCTTGCTTCTGAAGCAAAACTTCAAGAATTGGAAGAAGAACTTGACAAGATCAAATGGGACATTGTAGGACTCAGTGAAGTTAGAAGAAAAGGTGAAGAGTTGGTGGAACTTAAAAGTGGACATTTGTTTTATTATAGAGGAACGGAAACTGGAAGAACAAGTGGTGTTGGCTTCTTAATCAACAAAAGAATTAAAGACTACCTTCTTGAAGTCGAAAGCACGTCAGATCGAGCAGCGAGGCTCGTTGTTCAACTAACCCAGCGATACCAACTTCAGATAGTACAGGCATATGCACCAACATCAAGCCATACCGACGAGGAGGTTGAGGAATTCTATGAAGAAATCAAACAGCTACATACCAAGGGGAAACAACACATCAAGCTCATCATGGGAGATTTTAATGCAAGAATTGGACAACAGGAACAAGGAGAGACATCGGTTGGTAAATACGGATACGGGGAAAGGAATGAACGTGGCGATCAACTCATAGAATTTGCCGAAGCTGAAAATCTTAGCATCATGAATTCATTTTTTAAGAAGAAACTACAAAGAAAATGGACATGGAAACACCCCAATGGAGGAACCAGCGAAATTGACTATATACTGGCAAACAAGAAATCAATTATTGAAGATTGCAGCATACTGAACAGATTTAATACTGGAAGTGATCATCGAATGGTGAGATGTAAAATGCACTTAAATACTAAACTAGAAAGGCAGAAGCTCATTAGGAAACAAGTATGTAAGAGGGTGGATTTAAAGAAATTAAAAGAAAATACCGAGGCATTCAAGTTGGAATTAAAAAATCGCTTTTCTGCACTGGAAGGACTTATTGATGAAGTTGATATCTCAGAAGCAAATGAAAACATTGTTAAGACAATAGTTGAAACTGCTGGGGACATTGGTGGTGTAATATGTAAAAAGCAGAATAGCAAATTATCTGAGAAGACGAAACAGCTCATGAAAAGGCGAAGAGATATGAAGGTGGAAAATAAAAATACCAGTTCCAGGATTGAGTATGTAGAACTTTGCAAAACTTTGCGCAAAAACGTGAAAGAAGATATAAGAAAATTCAATGGTGAGTTAGTAAAGAAGGCCATTGAAAGCAATAAGAGCCTTAGGGTTGTTAAAGGGAGTTTGTCTATTGGGAAGAAACACATCATTGCATTAAAAGGAGAGGATGGCACTGTAACAAGAAATAGGGAAGAAATACTTAGAAGAGTTGAAGAATTCTACAAAAATCTATACGAAAGTAACAGTGAATTAAACGAAGACATTGTGAAGTCGAAGGAACAGCTCCTAAAATCTTAAAAGAAGAAGTTTCATTTGCAATAAAAAGCATGAAGAAAGGAAGAGCCCCTGGTGATGATGGCATTACATTAGATATCCTAAAAGAAGCTGGAGAACATGTAGAAGACATACTTGCAAAGTTCTTTACTAAATGTCTTAATAGCGGTAAGATACCAAACCAATGGGATTCTGCAACAGTAATTCTTTTGCATAAAAAAGGTGATAAAGAGGATTTGAAAAATTACCGACCAATTAGCTTGTTACCCGCTATTTATAAAATCTTAACAAAAGTTCTAACACATCGCCTGCAGAAAAAATTAGGTGCAGCTCAACCAAGGGAACAACGTGGATTTCGACGTAGATTCAGTACAGTGGACCATATTCAAGTCTTAAGAGAATTAATTGAAAGAACA
>QLNU02003225.1:76021590-76036263 GCA_006491805.2 Dysdera silvatica
ATTGCGAACCTGTAAACGAATTTGGATATGTGTAGTTTTATACACATCATATGATACATGTAGGCTATCATATGGATCCAATGTTGTGATGAAAATTGCGTTTTGTGAGTATGCATTGAGGAAAAGAACTAAATGAAAAGGACGTCAGAAAAATGTATTTGCTGTATGGCAAGGGACAGTCAACTAGGGGAATATACCATAAAATAGGGCGATCACAAACTGCTGTCCAAAATGTGATCAAAAAAGATGATGATTATGAAACAAAAAAAAAGGTCAAGTAGACCACTAAAATTGCTACCCAAAACAAGCAATATTATCGTGTGAATGATCTCCAAATAACAACTTCGAATGCCTTGGGCAGCATAGACTTACCTGTATACTATAATTACATGAACTACTTCAAACAATGCCTGACAGAATGATACATATTACTGAAAAGCAAGGAGAACCGACTTGCTATTAATTTCTGATTTCCTGAAATTTTCCACATTGAATTTATGTTTCTTTACAGGTTGTAAATGATTATTTTTTTCACGAACAAAATTGTTCACCATTTTCAAAAGTTGTAATTGGTATATGTATGTAATCACCGTTGGTATATTATTTGCATAAATTTATATCAAACGCTTATTGCAATCGTAAGTTATTTGTGATTTACAGGTGAGTTTATAATTTATTTACATAGTTTATATATATATGCATGGTCTGAAGAATATTTTTGATCAGCTGAAGGCTTGTTGCAGAACATTGCAAAACATTCTGCTTTGGGGGTAGTGGTGTTGCTGCCTTGCAGCTGGAAATCTATATCCATCAGCCAGTCCATGTGATAGCATAAAGTTCACGACTATTTCGTTTAACTCACAACTGATATGTATAACCTCTGCAATCCACCAGTCACAGTCATACATACATGACACAAATATCCCTCTTTGTAGGTTGTGAATCAGAATATTCTCTTGCAGTTTCGGGGCTCTTGGTTAGACAAATGAAATTTCTTCTTTCTTGCTCTTTAAAGTTCGCCCATCACTGTGAGTCCACACACGTGTCTTCTGAATTCCTTTCACAGGGGCAGTTTAGTTGACAGTTCTTTATTTTTTTGTTGGCGGAATTCTAAAACTTCCTCTTTGAGCAATAGGATGAGGGCTGTTGATGTGTATGACTTCACCACGCTTGTAAAATCCTCGGCATTCTGAATCGTAGCAGGCCTAATACCTTAAACCAAATCAATGATAAACACAGTGTCCCCATCATAACGGCTGCTCTGCAAGCGGCTCTGCATCACGTGGGGTTGGTTAACCACGTCACTGGTCACGTGAACAAGGGACTTCTCCTCCTTCTTCCTAGCAAGCTTCTCCCCATTTTTTTACTATCTTAAAACGATCCTGATATTCTGTTTCATATAGTTGCAAGAAAAGGAGGGAAAAAAAGCCGAATTTACGTATTTCACAGAACAGCTTATAGTATTTAGTATGTGTTTTTCCTTCTGTTCGCATCGTAAATGATTTATTCCCGTTATCGCAAACGTTTTCACGGCAACGGATCATGATTCATAGAGGAGCCTTAGAAGAATTTTTCGCTATTAGGCTTAATTTTTATTAAGAGAATGAATAGGTTATTGGAAACAGTATTTACTAGTAACGTATTATTTATCCATATTATATAATGATTTACGTAAAATTGCACTTAAGTACTCGACTTTGAATTTTTATAGCAATCAATTTGTTATGAAAGATAAAAATTATGATATATATAAAATAAATATGATAATATAAAACTGTAAACTTATTTTCTTTCATAAAAGTAAGCATATCGAACTATTGAAGTTTTGTTTTACATTAGATTGAATTCATTGGTCCAATTAATAAGTTTTCATTCAGTATCAGTAAACAATATTGCTGCCAAGGAGAAATATGAAAAATCCAGGGAGAAGGCGCTGAAGGACATATTACCCTATAGACGAACGGTGCGTTGATCAGGACTCCCTCAGATTTTAGACCCCCCCTCAAAAAAAAAAAAGAAAAAAGAAAAGAATACTTGAAAAATTAAATTTAAAAGCCCAAAACTACAGAAAATCAGAGTATACACCTAAGAAATAATATTCTATGAAGTCCAAAATCTGTTTTTGCTTATTATAGAGTATCAACCTATCATTATGTTTTGCCGCTAGTCGCTCATTAATGTATATACACACTGTCATGCCGCTTTATCATGTACACTTTAACATCATTTCAATTGGAGAGGTACATGTTTTGTTACGTAACTAAACTCTTTATTTGCTTCAGTTACGTAAAATCTTTTACTAGGAAATTAAAAAAGCTCTAAACATTTAACATAATTACAATACATATAAAATTTTCAGAAATTTCATGAAGGAAGAATTTAAAATCACACATTTTCTAAAAAATTAAGGGTTAAACGCTAAGATTCCTAGAAAACGGGTTTAGAATAATAAATTTGCTCACATAAATGTCAACAATTATTTTTAATAATTATTTATGTTTAATTGAGCAAGTTTGTTATTTTGAAAAGAATTACAGTACTTTAGTTAGAAATAATGAGTTACATTTAATTGTTTTATTATTTTTGTTTTTCAGTAATGTGAGGTTTTAATAGTAGCAACTATAAAATTTAGAAATTGATTGGTTGATTAATTTGATTTTTATAGCGCAAGGGCATGTACACAATACTGTGTCGTTTCAAAAATTAAAGAATAAAGAAAAGCTGTTTTTATAATAACAATGATATGAAAAATGTGGGGGGGGAGGAGACATTCTGATTTATCATGGTTTGTTGCCGTTCAAATATTACGTAAACATATTTTTGGCTACTTCATACTCCCCGTCCCCCGGTGTAAGAAAAAATAAGCAAATATCTCGCCCGTCCCCCTCATGCTTACATAGAATTTTGGCTCAGTAATTTGTTGGTTATTATTATTATAAAATACTATATATATTATGCATATATTAATTAAAGTTGTGTCCGTTACTTACCTTTATTAAGAACTAAAACATGCCAAATAAGATTAGATTTTTTTTCAAGAGACCAATGTGTGGGTATGTGGTAACGGAAACTGGATTAACGTATGGCAAAATTTTCAATTGTTTATAAAACCTGTTAAACTAAAAAGTGCAAGTTCCCCTTTCAAAGAATATATTTCTCAAAGGTACTAATTAATAGTCAAAAAATAAAAATTTTTGGGATTGGCATTTTTGAAAAAAAAAGAAATTAGAAGGTTATAGCAAGTGAACTTGGAAATGTATTTCCAAATAAAGGATACTATTTTATTGAGAAAAATATTATCTTTCAAACAGAAAAATCAGCAATAAAATATCATGAACCGTTCCAGAGATAGAACACTTTAAAATTTTGCCGAAAATCGCAAGTGAGAAATGGCGCTCGAGACGCCATCTTTGGCGGCCTGTATCTCTGGCCAGGAATTTTTTGAACAAAAACAATATGTGTTTCTTACCTTTATCTAAATTTTAACGTATGTCAAATTCAAAAACATATGAAACCTTCCTGGATGGATATAGACTATGTCTATAGTTAAAACACCATGGTCCCTACGCATTTTAAGTAGAACGTAATTGTTATTAGAGCACAGAAACAAAATCTAATATCGTTTCTTTAAATATAAGCCTAACCATTCCAAAAACGAATTCATTCAAAATAAAGTTCTTTCATTTGCCGAGAAACGAGGGTGTAGCGAAAACATCATAAACTGAATGTTTTTTTTTCGAAAAATGAAATCTATAATAAAAATTTTTGTAAAAAATTGTGGTAATTTTAAACACGAAAATCACATAATCTCCGCAAAATTGTGCGATTGAACAGTTTGTAGTTTTATGTAGCGTATGTAAATAAGTATTTAGCTGCAATATTTTTTCAAAGCGAATTTTGACATCACGAAAAAATTGCTCATCCCTAGGTATACAGACATGCACTGTACATAGACTAAAGAATGAAGAGTTTTCACATGATAATTCATTCTAGTACACTATCTAAAAGAATAACATTAAACACTTCAACATCCTCTAGGTACAAATAGTTGAATTCGAATTGTATTATTTAAATTGTTTATAGAGCTTATTGAAATGTTCCATATATAAAACATTAACAATGTACGAAATTTATTTTTTACAGTTCCACCTCAAGCCATATCAATAAATGATCTCCCTGCTGGCAACAATATTGAAGTTAGACAGGGAGATAAAGTGGTCCTATATTGTAAAGCCGTTGGAAGTAAGCCCCCAACCCAGCTGGTATGGTACAAAAATGATAACGAATTGTTTGATGGTAAGTATCGATAACATTAACTATAAATTCGGCAATATTATTTACATTTCAAATGTACAAAGTTCTAGGCTGAAAATTTTCAATCAAAAATTTTTTTGTGTTGGCGATCCCTACTTTAGGAGTAAAAATTTTAATAAATATGGAGCTAATATGAATTTTATTAGACTATTGTGTAGCTCTACTCAAATAGCAAAGGTCGTCCTTAGGACGTTCTGGACACCCTCAGGACATCCCTAGGACGATCTTTGCTATCTAGGTAAAAACCGGGTACACTAATCCAATTACTTTTATATGATTTTTTAACTGTTAAAGCGATTTCAAAACTAAGCTATAATTTTTATTTATTTAGAAGTAATTTTCTTAAACGTATATTATGTAATGCACTTACATTTATATTAAGAAATATAACATGTTACATATTTTGAATACAATCAATTATATAACGATATAAAATATCACGATGTAATGGCGAGGAACCGTTCTTACTTATTTAATAAATAATATATAATTACTTATTTAATAATATATAATTACTTATTTAATAATATATAATTACTTATTAATAATATATAATTACTTATTAATAATATATAATTACTTATTTAATAATATATAATTACTTATTTAATATATAAATTACTTATTTAATAATATATAATTACTTATTTAATTTAATAATTACTTTTTAATAAAGCTCGTTAATTACTACTGTCAATTACAACGAACTCGTGCCTTTGTTAAAAGATATTTCTGTATATTCAATTCATTTAATGCGGAAAGAATAGTGGAAATCGAAGCACAGTTTAGATTTATTGAACCTATATACATTACTTACTTTACGGTCACGTGCACCCAGACAACGTTCTAAAATTAACCACATTTAACTGATCTAATCGCGTTAATAATACATCGGGAAACATGTAATCCTCAAGAGATTTCCATTAATAAGTTTACTATGCCAATAGCTTCAAATACGGTATAACTTCGGCAAGATTTCGGCTTCGTATAAACAGCTTATGGACTTAAAATTATCGAGTCCCGAAATCTCTCTCTCTCTCTTAGTCTCTTAAGAGCTAAAATTAAGGAGAATTTATTAAATAGCAAAATCCGACTCAACTGCCATTTGATACACCTCACGAAAGGCAAAAGCTAAGCAATGGAACATTCACTTTTAAGACCATTCCTCATCTAATCTACAATTGCGCACGAAAATATGTTAAACATTTTTATCTTCGATGTATTTTTATATAATATGGATCAAATATGTACGTTCATAAATGATAATTTTATTTAGTATTTAAATTATTCATTCTTAACTGTTGGCTTCACGGGTGCTCCCAGAATTCTATGCAAGGGGGTACATCCAGGAATAATTTCAATTGTTGCAAAAAAATTTTATTTCTTAAAGTTCTGTAATAAACGTTAATTAATATTTATGCATGTCGGTTCTATTTAGTTGAATATAATATATTCTACATTACACGATTTCTTTTTTTTTCTTGCGGATTCAGTACTTTCCCCGTTTTTTTTATAAGCCAATGGGGTGCAGATGCACCTTAACTAACTTTGTATTTTTATTAGTGTAATAGTGATGTCTGAATAACTGTTCAATCAATAGTATGTGTTAATCTACATAAGAAGAAGAAATATACGAAGAACACACGCTATGTAATGACGAAAGTGATCGTTCAGATAAATAGAAAAAAATAAACAGAAGATTTGGAATATGAAATGGACATGTAACAAATGAATATGTATGAATGGAAATGTAACAAATGAATATGTATGAATGGAAATGCAACAAAATATCATATACAAGCAGACGATAATTTTGTAGATATTTGCTATAACGTTGAACAATTTCTCCACACGAAGAATGCATCAGTGGCGAAGACTTGAAAATAAAATAGAATAAAACCAATTTTCATAAAACAAATTCTAAGATAAAAATTAAAAAAAGAAGATTTATTTGGACTTTAGCTAGAGGTTCAGTATAGGCACAAAAAATAAATTTTTAATCTTAACACATAAAGGTTTAAAATTAGGCCAAAATTTAAATGGTGAATGGAATATTATATACTTGTCTGATCGACGCTTACGATCAATTTATTTTTAAATTTGCTTCTGGGTGTCTATTTTCAACTCAAATTAAAACTTTATATTAGGCTTATATTAAACATTTCTATATAAATATTTCAATTTTATGATCCGGATGTGTCAAATATAAGCCCACAATATGAGTTAAGTACCTGAAACAAGGCCACAAAAGTCTAAATTTTATTCTCGAAAAATTAAAATCATGGCAAGCGAATTAAATTTCCAGTCTTTACGAAACGCCAAGTTGAATATTTTAGCACTGCATGTTTCATCAAGCGCTGAATGGCTAATACAACTGCGTGGAAAGTTTTAATTAAGAAGGGGTAAAATACTCATAAAATGAACATGAAAATACTAGCCCTAAGTTATTTTAATGTATGTTAGCTAGGAAACACACTAGCCCCGTGAGCCAAATGTGCTCATGCCCTCACGCCCAAAATGAGGTTACGTTGTCAAATTTCAGCAATAGCACGCAAAAATAATCTTTCCATCCAGTTCCGGCTGTTCTTTATGTCGAAGTCGAGCACGTCATTCTTGAGTATGCATGCTCGCAGCGCAGTCATTAAACACTTGTATCCGTTCCCACTTAAAATTCGGCGAATGCTAAAAATATCTCTTCTTCTAACTGAAGTCTGCATGTTTCTCTGTCCTAGAAAAGAACATTAATTTTCGAAAATTTCTCTGAGAATGTTTCGCGACAACAAAGATTTTAACGTTTCCTAAAAAGAAAACAAATTTTCTGACGTGCCCCGTTTATGCAAATATTATTGTCGCTATATGTCTGTTCCAACGATAATGTGATATTCATTTAAGTCTTTATATATATATCAGATGCACTGCCATAATATGACTTATAGTCAAAAAAGATGGCGTCATATTTTATATTGAAATATAATAAAGTCCCTATTAATGATATTGATTAGATACACATGTACTGAATGCGCAATCACACTTAAACCGAATTATTTACGTCATATAAAAGTATTTACTCTGTGTACGGAATAAATGCTTTGATACACTATATATATAAGCGTAGGCGGTTATAAATTTAAATTAAAATTTTAAAACACCCTTTATGTTGCGCACATAATTAAAATTTAAATTAGTAACATGAAGATTGTATTAAGTAAATATACTTAATATGGAAAGGTAGAAAATAACAAATTTTATAGCTAGGTAACAGCAAAAACCGACACAAATATAAAGGTATTTTATTGAGATCTTCGATGAGTAATTGCGAAGATAAACCCATGTTTTGACAAAAAAAAAATCAAAGTACTCTGAACTATAACTGCTGTTAATATAAAACGTTACGGTTGTAATGAGAATGCGGAGTTAAAATGGTAACTACTGTTTTCACAGCGAAATGTTTCTTTATTTCACGATACTAATATAATTTACCATAAACTTAATTAATTAACGTTCAGTAAAAATAATCAATACTATGTACTACAGTAAAATAACTGTTACTACATTCATATAAATATAGATCTGAATGGGATTAAGTAATCATAGGGCGCTGTTATAGCTAATTATGTTAGGTGTTCTATAATCGGTGGTAAAGTGGTTGATATGGTTGAAATAGGCAGACCAACTGCTTCAGAGATACCGAATTGACAAGGTCTAACTCCTAATTTGGGAATTCCAATATCAAGGAAGGCCGATATCATATTGGGAATATCAATATCTATAAAGAGGAAATGCACCATATGTATCTGCTGATATCAATGTGTTTATGCGGAGATCCAGAAAGACCGAAAACACATAGATAACATGATTAAAGATAAAAGTGTAAGCTAAACGTGTTACTCCTTCGGTGTAAAGCCGTATAATGATAGTTAGGACAGAGGCGGCTCGTCGGTTGCTTCAGATGAGCCCACGTAAACCCACGAAGAGAAATTAACAAACAAAGTAGGATTTAACAAGTTAAGTAAAATAAAATATAAAACATGCAATATGAAGCTGTATAAATTATTATATAAAATACGAAAGTTATTACGTATAAGTCGGTTATTGCTTTATTTGGTTGATGACCTTATTAACCGGGACGTAGGGAGAAGAGCGCTATGTCTGTCGCACGTGGAATTGGAAAAACTGACCTTACTAAAGGCACTTACCTACTAAAGGCATGGGGGGATGTAGGTATGGAATATCTTTCGCACAGTCTTCATTGTGCATGAGGCAGGCCCGTATTTACCCTTAGGCTCATTAGGCTCGAGCTTATTAGGCGCCAACCTTTTAGGGGCGCCGATTTGGGGAAGACTACCAGACCTTAAAAACTACCGCCGCAAAGTGGGGCGAAGTGTTCGAAAATAAAACATTAAAAAAAACCAGCTAGTTTGGCATATTTTTGTAGTGCTACTATAATCTGCCCAAAGTATTTATCATCAAATTGATTAAAGATTCCTGAAATATCCTACTGAAAATATTTTACGAAGCTCACACTTTGAGCAACTATAGTGATGTTCCATCTTTGACACATATGGTTTCAAGGAACTTTCACATTGAAACTAAATAACAACGATAGTTAAAACAAACTCTTACAAGACGCTATGCAACGGCAAGGAAATGATTGTTCGCCAGGATGTTTTCAATTTTTTGCAGAAAATTTTTATGTTATTTTGTCTAAACTGAAATGAAAAATAAATAATTTAATAAGTTTTGATTCTTCTTGTGTTCCTCACCCCCATCAAGTTGAATGAATGATGATTATTTAAGTTTTCATTTATCGCAGCTTTAGAATAAAATATGCACCATAAAATTTGAGGGGTCAAACGCTAGAGAGATGAAGTGGAGGTAAATGGGGTCGCCTGTAGGTACTCTGCCTAAGGGCGCAAAATATATAAATACGGGCCTGGCAGGAGGTAGAACGTAATTGCCTTTGTTGAGTTTTTTTTTCGCCTAGGCTCTCACTTGGTTTGCTGCTTGGTACATTCGGTTTGTTTAATTCTTTCTAATTAATTATTACGGCAAGTTTTATTATTATGCATACAAATTAGTATTAATAATTAAGATGGCAGTTAGATAAATAGGCGTTTTGTAGCTAAGACGATTACATACTTCAACGTTACCGCTGAAAAGAAAAATAGAAATAAAACTGTTTAGGCCAACGCTAGGGTTGACCTTATCCAGGTGCTAAAGTCAAAAACTACGGATTTCCAAAGGGAATTAATTCACACACAAACCCAAATTATATGAGAAAAATTTATGGATTTGTGGATGTGAATTAACTAACAGGCTGTTTTGTTTTTACTCTCTCCTGTTTGCAAAACGAAGTGGTGATTTCAGTTGGGTGAAGTACAGTGTGGCTGATTTGTCACATATAACTCCAAAACTAAATTAGCATGAATACTCGCAGTCACATTTAAACTCCTTATTAGAGTTACGTTTGCTTGGAAAGGTTGATATTCGTCAACAGTTGGACAGTTGGAATCAAAACGTGAAATATACAGTAAATTTTTATAACAACGTTAATAACTTATCTACAATCATTTAAGAATAAAAATCAACGAGTTTAGAGCGAACACATCAGTCGCCCTTCTTCGGGATTGCACGAAGCTAAAGTGTCAACAATCAGCGTGATGTTTCCATTCACATAGGTGCAGAGTTGCTATTGAGATGATTTTCTGTAAAAGTCGATTATTTTTGGAATACTATGTTGGTTTACATACGGCTAAATTTTTAAGGATCGAAAACAGCAAGAAAACGTTTGAAAAACGCGAGAAAAACAGGTTTATGGTAAAGCGAAAGGCGTCGGGGAAGCGGAAGCAGTCTGGGAGGGGTGGATTTAAGAGGATTTTTCCAGGCGGAGCTGAAGGAGGGTGTAGATCTATGATCGTTCACTATGGTGTCTTGAAATTTGTTGATGAGAAAGACTTCAATACAGTAGAGTTCGATAGGTGATCTGGGTTGGTGAATTATGCGAGGATCAGAGAAGTTGAATTTATGGTCATGTCCAAGGTAGTTGACTGCTATCAACGATTTATGGACCTCGGCCTTAGCGATGTGTCTTTGGTGTTCTTTTCGTCTACGGGCTAATGCATGTTTTGTTTGACCAAGGTATGAGAGTCCGCACTGACAGAAAACCTGGTAGATCCTAACTCTGAAAACACTGATGATATCCTTGAGTATTGTAGATACGCTATTAACGTTGTTTTAAAAATTCAGTGTATAATTTACAATAACAATTTAGAGAGAGTATAATTGCAATACTTATACGTGTGAATATTTAGCAAAACATTATTTCACTTTCAAGTTTATGTGGATGTTTAGTTCTGCGTGTTTATAATTTGACAGGCATTATAATCATATTTAATGGGGAAGCTTTTCTTTAAGATCCATTTATTTTAAAATTTATTTTTGAATTTTTGTATTTATCGGCCGCACAGTAAGTCTATGGAATGCAGAATGTAAATGGGGGTATATATAGGAGCGATACATATTGCTTTACTAATTTGTCATCTATATATTTTTCTAACTTAACAAAATTATTTCGTTTAATACAGTGAAATCATTCTACAGAAACACTCTAGAGCCTGAAAAAAGGTATCATTATAGAAAAAGGTGAAACTGGTACACTGTATTTCTCTATGACCACAGAAACATCATTATGGACATATTTATCGTTAAATTAAATGCAGGATCGTTTCCTCAGATTTCATTGCATAACCAAAACTGCTTTGAAGAAGATAAGCTTGCCTTTGTAAACGGTGTGTTAAACACAATAAAAATGATATATCGAGTAATAATACATCAAACATTAGTATCAACCTTATACAGTGTAGCTTCTGCTCAAATTTTTGGCTCCCAAATAGAGTGGCACCTCTCAATAAGGGACACTCACGGTACAGGGCATTTTGTCCCTTAAACAGAGGTATCCCTTCTTTAGAGGTATATGCGCTGATGCATACATATACCGTGGATCAGAACAAGCGCTCCTTAAACATACGTGTCCCTTGTTTGGAGGTTTCCTTTAGGGGAGTTAACACTGTATTTTCCTCCGATAGGGGGAGTTTCCTTGGTCAAAGAACGGTATGGAATGACAATGCTCTGTGTTAGCTTGGTGTTCGCTATAGGCGATTGCTGACAAAGGAGAGCAATATCTACATTAAATGCGTCGATGTGCCCTATTCAACATCAAGAATTGTACTCTACAACTTTAACACTAATATTTAATGCACTTCATGCATCGCTACGCCGGCGTTACTCACATGAAAACAAAAATGCTTCATTATGGATATGAAGGGAAGTAAGTTATGGTTTTAGATTGAACTATATATCGCGTATAGCTTCCCATCACGGTTGTCCCCGATTAGGGCACACCGATATTACCCTACGCATACTAGCATTGATTACTTAGTTAGAATATTTTATCTGAGAATATTCAATGTTTAGTCGGCAAAAATATAGATAAGCTAAGAATGATTATTGAAAATCGACGTAATAACAACATCTATGGGTTGCCATATCACTTTGAATCAAAAATCGTTTGTTTCTAAATCCTTTACTTCACGAAATTGCTCGAAGTCAAATAATTACGAAATTTTTAACGAAATACACTCAGGGGGAGGATTGGGTTATCTCAAAGGGCACATATCTTGGATTTTCGGAGGGTGCCCAGTCTTAAAGCCCATGAGGACGCAGCGGCCCGGGGGCCGGTGGGTGGGCAGCCTAGTTCGCTCCTGAATACACTTAACTTTAATAAAACTATAATAACAGGATTAATAAACATAAAGCAAAATTGAAAATTAGCTGCTAGTACGGCTAACGCTAAAACAAAAGCTCAATACGAAATTAGAGCTAGTTTGTAACCAGTTGATGGCAGGCGATAGCAGCAGAAGTATTTTCTGCGCTGGCTTTTTATCGTGCCTTTTGCACTTCGAGTCTCGCAGAAGTACAGCAGAAATGGGCACGATGACGCGTAATTTTTATAATACATTTGAAGACGCCGAATGAATATTTAGGCCACACGTACAGATTTACAGAAATTTGAAATCGGTATCTTAACAATGAACGCGAATATAAATCTACCTTTAGCAATCAATATTTCAAAACATTCGGATTGGCTGACTTTTTAAGTATGTAATTAGCGGGTTTCAATAGATATTGAACCCGCTATTGCTTTTGGTTTTTCTGTCTGTCTGTCTGTCTGTCTATCTGTCTGCAATAAAAAGGGTAAGGTAAAGGTCTCCCGTAAATGCAATAATGACATAATGTTAACGTTGAAAATCTATCGAGTTACTTGAGAATGAGAAAGTTGCGAATTGAAGAGTTGCAAATTGGAGGGTTGCGGATTAGAGAGTTGTGGATTAGAGAGTTGCGAATTAGAGTTGTGAGGGAGTGGATTAGTTTCAGATGAGAGTTATGAATTAGAGACTTGCGAATAAGAGATTTCGAAATTAGAGAATCACGAATTAGACATTTTGAAATTTGCGAGTTGCGAATTAGAGAGTTGGAGATTAAAGAGTCGGGGATTAGGGAAATTAGGATTTGGAATTTGGAAAGTAAACTACATCTCGCCAACTTCCGACTCCTCACATTCCAATTTGCGAATTTTTAATTTCCAACACTCCAAAATTTATTAAAAAAAGGAAAAACAGTATCTGATTCAATGTCAATTGAAATGCCCTAAATTTAAATATCGATCAGAGGCGATTTCCTTTAACTTGCTCGTTGCTTAATATTTATAGAGAGTTTTGAATGGCAATTATGGCACAATATCACATAAAATATATAGACTAGCTGCCATAAAATATTCGATGAGATATTATGGTCGTGTGGAAAAATAAAATACTCCTCCTAATATTTATGAAATTTTAATAACATAAAAACATGAAAAATAAACATTGGATTAAGAGAGAAAAAATTCGCAGCGTTCGAAAAGTAGATATCAACAATCCTCTTTTTTTTGTATCCATGACAACACTACTAGCACAGGAGCTAAAATATAACGTTTTAGTAGGTGCGGGAAACAAAACAGACAAATGATAAAAAATGCATTGTTGTGTATTGGGCGGCATCTCCGGCCACGGACTTCAACTGTCGATTTTGACAGCAAATATCTCCGTGGCACCAGGGACGCGTCTCCGCCTGGCGGGAAATAAAATTATCGATGAATGGTAAAACTGAAACTTTTCAGATAGAAATATCTAGAAGAAGAAAACTATATTTCAGTATATTATTTAATCTTGCCATATCGGCTAGTTTAAACATAAGATTGTGAGCAAATCAAGTCGAAAGGATAAATTTATGTACCTCAAATCTTTTGCTCATACTGGAGCTGGATTCGAAGTTTAAGTCTCTTTCTTTTTCTTTCTAGATCTCATGAGCCGAAATGAGTTCCAGTATGAACTAAAAAATGGGAAATGTCAAAAATAATCCCTTTAGTATAATATTTTCAGTAACATCCATAACTGCAAGGACAGCCGGATTTATCAAATTCACCCACAAATCTAATATATGCTGAAGTTTTTCGTGATTTCTTCTTTTAATTCTTTTGCCATTTGGCGATAATGAATGCATGGAATGAATTTTTCTCCATAAGGCAACGTCGCTTAGATTATTATGAATGACTGGTTTCTCCGCTTTTGTTTAACTAATTAGGAGCCTGATTTTGGCATACGTCTGAATTATTTTTTGATGCAAAAGAATTCATTTTTTGTTACAGAAGTAAGGCATTTTACTTAACCGTTTTGGCACAACTTTAGCAATCTGTTGGAAATCTGGTTTACTTCTACCAGCCGGGGAAGTGTGAAAATGGAATACAAATTAAATATTTCACTACATAAAAATAAATATTTCACTAAATAAAAAATAAATATTTCACTAAATAAAAAATAAATATTTTACTAAATAAAAAATTAACGTTAAAAAGGTTATTTAAATGTTGGTAACCATTGGCGTAAAATTAACTAAAACTTTGGTATAAAAAATGTGTCAAAAAATGCTATAAAATATACTGAGAAAAACATGAAAATATGTATGGGTTCAAACTCAGAAAAACGTTTTTAACGCATGGAACAATACAATTAGAAAGGAAATGCATTTTTGAAGAATATTCGTAAAATTCCTAGGTTAAACCATGTCGGGGAGATGTTAAATAATTTTCCGTTCTCTCCGCATCGTAGAAATAGTTTTTTTTTGGTTCAATAATTAGACATGCATATGTATCTAAAATACCGCATATTCACATCCAACTATATAATGTGGACATTAATTAAATATGTGATACCAATTATAATAAAAATTTCTAAGGTATTTGTTCCTTTTTTTTTATTAAAA
>QLNU02003225.1:76036363-76059409 GCA_006491805.2 Dysdera silvatica
TACGATACTATGCTTCAAAGGTCGACATACTATGGTACGCTTCATTTAGCAACGTTTTTGAGCACAATATAACTTAAAAATTAAAAAATCGACGATCGTTTTGAGCGATCAATAGTGGTCCTCCTTCTTCTAGGACTGTAAAATGTCCAATAACACCAAGTGCGTGTTGCCAATTTCAGAATCAGACTCATTAAGTCCAGATTAATCAGATCAGGTTGATTAAGTTGCCACAAAAATTAACAAAAATAGAAACGATTAATCGTAAAGTGTTAAAGAGAGCTGTGTGAAGGCCAACTTTTTTCTTATGAGAAGCGTGGAGGCCAACTTTTCTTTATGGTAAAAGAAGAGGCAGTATAATTGCGGAGGCGAATCAAAAACACGAGGAGGGTCTGATGAAGAAAACGGAGGCGGTATAGGCTGAAGAAGAGAATTCCAAGCACTACTGAAACCAGAGGTAGATCCAAGATCATCAACTAAGTAATTCCTGAACTTGTGAATAAAATAGGCTTCTGCGCAGTCCAATTCCAAAGGTGAGCGAAGTTTAAAGATGATGCTAGCATCGTTGAAGAGGAATTTGTGGCTGAATTCATGGCAATGCACCGCGATGGAAAACTTTTTGAATTCTGCGCGTTCAATATATCTTCGGTGTTCTCTAAGACGGTGGAACAAAGCTCTCCTCGTCTGACCGATGTAGGACATTCCACATTGGCAAAAAACCCGATAAATTCCCTAACGATGAAGCGTATGAATGGGGTTTTTAAAGATGGACGAAGTTTATTGACAGGACAGAACATAACTCGGAATCCTGCCCGTCGAAGAATTTTTGCTATGGCAACACTAATCTTAGGAGTGAAAAAAATGACTATTGTGTCAACAGAAGCGTCGGAACTGGAGGGTGTACGTATAGTGAAAGGAGCTGGTTTGGAAAACTTGGCTAAAGCTAAGTCAATAATAGTGGGGTTGAAACCCTGTACGCGGCAATGTCTTTAAGGAATTTAATTTCACAAGCTAAGGCAGCTCTGATTGAGCAGATACGTAAAACACGAAAGTGTAAAAAGCGGCCATTTTTTTGTTGAAAAGGATGGCAAGATTTAAAATGTGGAGGAAGTAAAACAGCGAAAGGCTTACGGAAAACAGAGGTCAAACCGATAGCCGACTTTTTTAATAAGAACATCAAGAAAATTATGTTCCCCCAAATCAAGAGAGAACTCAAGACAAGCGTCTAAGGAGTTTATGATAGGCAAAGGAGCGACAATTTGATCCTGGGGTATCCTAGATAATAAAAGTATCGTCGACATATCTGATCCAGAGTCTGAAATCTACCTGGGTGAACAGCCTGAGTTCAAAGTAATGCATGTAAATATCGCATAAATAGATGAGAGGGGATTACCCATTACCATACCAGTTGTTTATTGGTAATGGATGCCGTTGTAAATGAAATAGGTGAAGTTAGCACATATTAAAGTTAAAGAAATTAATTCATCAATCTCAGGTTGAAAAAAAATGAAATTCCACAAGGCGATACCGGAGACAGTTAAGAGCGCCGTCAACAGGACTGTTAGTGAACATAGACTTAATGTAAAGTGGAGCCATGCCACAGTGATCCGTAGAAAATGAGTGAAGAACGGAAGTGGAATGGACGGAGTTTTTACAGGTGAAAGAGTTAGACGAAGTAATCGGTGAGAAAATGGTGACAAGAAACTTAGCCAGCCCGTATGGCACTGAACCAATGCAAGAAATGATGGAGCGAAAACGAATGGCAGGTTTATGTATTTTAGGGAAAGTGTAGAACCGAGCGGGTGTTGTGTGCGAAACAAAAAGTGCTGACTGCTGGCGTTGATTAAACAGGAAAGAGTTCTTAACATGTTTGTTGTATTGTAGACGAAGACGCTCGGTAGGATCCCGGAGGATTGATGAATATGGGCCAGATTTGACAACCTTGAGGGATCGGGCATGATACTGGTCTTTAGTAAGGACAACAATTTGGCCTCCCTTATCAGCCCTTGTGGTACGCAGATGATCGTTGTGAGAGATTTC
Source organism: Dysdera silvatica (assembly GCA_006491805.2). Taxonomy (NCBI): domain Eukaryota; kingdom Metazoa; phylum Arthropoda; class Arachnida; order Araneae; family Dysderidae; genus Dysdera; species Dysdera silvatica. The sequence goes on from QLNU02003225.1 coordinate 76,038,401, forward strand.
ATGGAAAGCTTGGCGTTCCGGAAGAGGAATGTTAGAAACAACTTTCTGCGAGGTATTGGACTGAATTGCTTAACTGAGAAAATGACGGAGGGTATCTTTCAGTGCAGCAGACGTTGCTAAATGAACCTTTTACTATCTGTACACAATATTTGTCATTTCTTTGTCTATAGAGTACGCTTGCTACACATGGCCCACGGAACTATTCTTGGTGTTATGCGGAATGATTTAAAAAACAAAATAATCGAAATATACTTTTTAAAGTACAATAAAAATATTTTATTCATTTTCAAACAAAATCTATTTGTGTTTTTATAAATTTCAAAGAGGAGTTTTGATAGGTATTGTTGGAAAAAACTGCACAAGATAGTATTTCTGCAGTTAGACCGATTGATCTCTTGAACGAAACTTTGATCTATTTCCATCCAAGACTTCATTTTCTCATTATCTGAATATCTCCACTAGCAGTTACGTTTGGCCATTACCAAATTAGTGCTGTGTGTAATTAATTTTACCAAATTTACGAAAAAACAGAAAATCTCGAGGCATTTGTTACTTTAAAACCCTCGGATAAGGGAATATAAGAATAGGTTCATATACAGCACATCGCCTTGTTTGCGTTTTGTAGCGTTAAATTGTTGCAAATCGTAGTCAAATTTACAAGGCTATTTTCAAGAAAATTAATTATTTTATTGAATTAAAAACATATCAAAATATCTAATTAATTTGTATTAATAAACAGATAGTATAAACATTTACAATTTGATGAGTGGCACACGGAATAATTTAATGAGTGGCACACGGAATAATTTGATGAGTGGTTCACTACTGGCACGTATAGTGAATCTATTAATAATACTACCTACAAGCAACACCCCAAAAATATTCCTAATCCCTGATCTAGTTTGACATAACAACTAACAATGTTAAAGAATATCTCAGGATAACACTAAACTATTTTGAATTAGCATTGTCATGAAGTGCATTACATATGCGTGATCTTTAGTAAAGAGTGAGGGGTGTTGAAATATGTGGAAATAGCTTGATGGCTTCATGTATTGTTTGTGTGAATTGTTATGTTGAATCAATCATAGGTCCTCAAGTCTGTTTTCTTCATCATAGATATTTTCTTGTGAACTTTCTTTGTGTGGTCATGTATTGTCACAACGACTGTTCCAAGAAGAATAAATAAAGTATTTAAATTCGACATAAAATTCCATATAGCAATATTGCAGCTAAACTAAAAAATATGCTGTAATAATATTGCAGCTAATCACAAAATATTCTGTAATTTTATTACAGCTTAGATGAAAATATTTCGTTGAAACTTCGCAATTTTGCAAGTAAATATCACCTAAGACGTATTTCACATTTTGGATAACTGAAAAATTACTCAAAATCATTCAACCACTTTCCATTTTCTATGATATTTCCTTCGTTTGCTATCACCAAGCTTAGATTACCATATTAATAATAATAATAAGTATTATATATTAATATTAATAATAATAAGCCCGCTTAACGATGAGTCATGTTCTACGAGGTACAATATGTACATCATGAAACTGAATAGAAGTCCGATATATCACCAGTTGAAGTAAACTTAAATTTGTTGTCCAACTATCGTACTCTAAACCTGAAACTAAAGCTCGTTTTATTTTACTGTTATTAAACTGGTAATCCCAAAGCCTATGAAAAAATCATTTCTTTTCTTTCTGCTTGTGACATTTTGCATTCTGCGGTTTCAAATTTTAAAATGATTGTTTCTTCTACTTCGGGTCCATCTATGTAATTGCATTCAAAGGAAAAAGGAAGGCTATTTTTTTCCTTTTCGGACTTTTGTCACTTCTTAAAGACTTCAGCTTGAGATGTATTGGTGAATGTACAGAAAACTTCAGTTTCCAGATTTAATTTTAGATGTAGGTTACTCTATTCTGTACAAGGTCGGATGCAAATTCACAACATCATGAGGCAATATCATTTTGATTCATATTTGAACTTTGTGCCTGAGGGTGTATACCAAATTAGAAAACAGTGAATTCGCCATAAGTCAAATTCTTGGGGACCGACTAAACACCTTGAGTTATCAGAAGTTCGACTTGTCATTTGTTGTTGATTGGACTTCTACAAAACGTAAATTACTTATCCTAAGTTAGACTATCATTTTATACAGTAACTTCGTTTCCAAAAAGCAGAATATTACATTAAGAATTAGAAGTTATTAATTTTATGTACTGTATTATTTATTGGTAAATGCAACTTTTGCATTACCTAGCCATATTTTGAACACAGGAAACGGTACTTACATTAATTATATTTTCTCAAAAAATCGTATTATTTTGAATTTTTTCCCCCTTTATGAAATTATTTACCTTTTGTAAAAACGCGACCAAAATTTCGTCGACGTTATCTTTACTTTCAAGATACCGTAGCGCGATCGATACTGCGTCGCGAAATTTTGCCTTTTCGCTCTTCATAGTCTTCATTGGATACATATTTTCCTTCGAAGTCCCGAACACAATATTGTACCTTGTCTTGAATTTCTCAAGCCATCCAGGACTTGCGTTGAAGCCATCCACTTTCAACAGACTAGCGGAGTCCATAGGTTTTTTCACGCAGCATCGTACCACTAAAGAGGAATCTTACCATTCTGGCTCCTGTACGATTTAAAACACTTCAAAAAGTGGATTCAACATCAGGAAAAGCATGGGCGTTTAGTCTCTTATATTTCGGATCAACATTGCCCTCGCGTCTTTTCAAGATTTTCTCTTTACTCATCAGAATGGTTGATAGCATGTTGGGTGGAATGCCATATTTCTCTGCTGGATCCTTTTCCCTTAAGTTTGGATTATGCTCAGTATTATTTGTTAAATCCACTTTTTGTTTCAAATTAAGGATATTTTCGTTTACATATCTTAAAACACCATACTTAAAAAAAAAAAAAAAAAAAAGTAACCACCTAGCAGTATTCACTAACTGCTCTTACAAACGACCACAAACACTTCATTATCTGAAAAATGTGGTTCGGGAATGCAAGCAATAAGCTGGAAAGATTCTGATCGGGTAAAATCTCTTACGACGGGTGAAGACGTGGCTGAAGCGAACTTCGACTTAAAGGATGTCCACTTCGACTTAAGGAAAAAATTTACGTTGAATTTTAATATACGGGACCGGGACTGTGTAAAAACTTCGACATACACGAATATCCGACTTATCGCGAATTCACTGTATTAAAGTATTTTCTTCAATGTTGGCTTTAATGTCCATGGTTATCTTACCTCTCCATATTTAAAACTTATAACTCTGAATTTTTATTTTATAGAAGGTGCCCAAATGTCTTTCGACGAAGACAAACATCGCCGCTACAAAACAACCAGCTCAATTACTCTCTATCCAGCAGTAGACGATAATGGTGCTATTTACTCTTGTGAAGCACGCCATCCAGCTCTAGAGAAGAACCTACGCTGTTCAGTGGCAATCAATGTTCTTCGTAAGTCGTTCAATATGTATTACACAGAGTTATTCGTGTAGTATTACTTCGAGAGACGGTAAATGGCGATTTTTTAAATTTTCCATCATGGTGGACGAAAATCGCGATTTTTTGTAGAGTGTTTTGAAATTGGAAAAATTGAATCACATTTAAATAGGAGGCTCAGTTTTATTTGTTCCAGTACTTGTGTCAATGGATGTCTAGTTGGGGGGAGTCCCCCAACAGACCTTTAAAGATTCTGGTATTGCGCCTAAGCACCGCAATCTCCTGATCCAGTAATTCTTACACAACTATTACAACAAAAGGTTTTCGAATATACCACAGAGAAAATTGTTTCACATGTTACCGTCTCTTGAAATAGTGCCACTCGTTTTATACAGTTTTCATATGCAGAAATGTCCGTCTATAAATAATACATAGCAGTTTTATGCCATCTGGATGTACAATAAATGCGATCCTATAGATATGATATTATAAAGGGACTGCTTTTCCAAACCACCGCACAACTGATGATCCTGAGAAGCGGCTAGCGGGAGTGTGAACTCGCCCCATCCTGAGGAGCCTGAGCGACAGACCGATCCTTCTGCGCATATATAGACTCGTAGGTACTAGTAATGCCGAAACATACTGCAAATTAGCTAGATTTATTACACCTAGCCGCTAGATAGTGGGGTCGCCAAGTATTCTTATATTAGCAACGTATTTTAAACATAATTAATCGTAACATGTGAGTATCATCATTTTTATTTTATTTAAATACACTGTGCATGAAGATACTGAATCAACATATACTGATTTAGGCAGCGCACATCGAATATGATCGAAACGGCAGGAGTGGCGAAGCGAAGTGTGTGTGTGTGTGGGGGTCTGGCAGGTTACCCCAGTTCGGTCTCTGTGATTCAGGTAAGTACTGATTTATTTATAAAAATACTAATTCATAATCAAAATACTATATTAGCGGGGATACAAATATGATATTAGCGGGGACGCAAATATGGAGTTGTATTAATGCTTGATATATAATAGCTGTTTCCTCCTATTTTTCTGGCCAAGTAAATGGAAACACTGATAGGAATAGGACACGCACATGCGCAGAAGGATCTGTATGTCGCTCAGGCTCCTCAGGATGGGTCGAGTTCACTCTCCGGCTATCCTTGTATGATCCTGGACGCAATTGGACTACACACATTGATCCACGGCAGTACCATTAATTCTCTGGAGCACTTCCATAGCACGGTTTAGATAAATGCTACTAGCCCCAAGTCAACACTGATTAAATATCAGCCACCATGGTATATTAACCATTAGTAATTGTACCAAGTGTCTGCTTCACTGACGGTAGTCTTATTGGTTTCAACTTCCGCGTTTAGTTTTATGGTTCTAAACCACCATGTGAAACCGTGTTTTTTTTTTAATAAAAAGAATAACGGCACCAGACAAACGTAGATGGGGTTTCACGATGGTAGTAACACGCTCACCTAGTTTTTCGTCAATCCAGCTTAGAATATTAATTGGCGAAAACAAAAACAAAGAAACGAATAATCACTGATGAACTTCCCATTTCAGTCCGGGTGTTGAATCCATAAGTCAAAAGAGGTTCTGATTTTTATCACAAATGTAGAATCCATCGTTCCCTATAGTGCACAGTGGGACAAAAACCTAAAATTGTGGCCCAAATCGCAATTTTCGTTGGTTTTGAATAAAAAGATTTTTGTCGGTGAGCAGAACTCCACCCACATACGTTTATTTATATTATTACATTATATCATTATATTATGTAGATTTATTACTTATTACAAATAAATTTGACACCCACGTATTAGTAGCTCAAACTAGAGCTATTTTTGTTTAGGAGAAAAATAGCTCCGTCCTTACCCTGGATTCGAACCAGGGTCCCCACGTTGAGCCCGCGGTGTCTTGACCTACTAGACGAATGAGGACAAGAACAAACGCTCTTTCCTCCGTATATTAAATTGTAAGATATTATTACCCTTCACAGGGATAACACAATTGCCAAATATTGGTATTTTTTTCTTCTAAGAAAAAATAGCTCCAGTTTGAGCTACTAATACGTGGGTGTCAAATTTATTGGTAATAAAAAATCCCCCATGAAAAACTCACAAAAAACTCGCCCCGGTGGCTTTGTGTGTTGACTATTATTTGGCAATTGTGTTATCCTTGTGAAGGGTAGTAATACCTTACAACCTAGATTTATTACATTGTATACTCTGCTATTTTTTTCTTGAATCTTATTATTTAAAAGAGAAATTATTTTTGATGTTAGTTTTTGTATTTTGTCCGTCGCATACTGTTTTCAAGTATTGTCAAATCAGAGATTTCTTTGGCGAACTAAACTTTTAAAGGTCGGCTAAACCAAATTGAAAACGGCTAGGATTTTGCCAGATTATGGCTTTCCTATCTCATCATCATCACCAACCTGATTCGAACAAGAGATATCGAAAAAATGCTTGCATCAGCTTGGTTAACATTTGATGACAATATCTCTTCCGAAAATCTTTGTATAAATTTTGGTTTGAAGAACCATCGAATCCCAATTTGCTGATTAATTTTATTAGGAAGATTCCAGGTTTTAAGGCTACACCCAACATTGATTTATGTACAGAGAGGATACATTCAATTTTAAGGTTCAGAAGAGCTTATAAATCTACTTCAGTCATGATTTCTGTGATACTTATTGTGTTTTTATACTGATGGCTTCTCTAACTACATAGTACAGGGGATACCAAGCTGAATCCTTTTTTTCCGCGTGGCTTCTTAAACTTTGATACCAAGCTTTCGATAGGTTATTATCAAACAACAATAATAGAGTCTCTTCTGCAATATACACTGGATTATCAGAATTTGTTTTAGCATTGTTATGGAATGATAAATATTTTGGTACGTCATTAGGGTCGGACACCATTGTTTGTACAATATTTGCTACATCTCAGCGAGCTACGGTTCTCAACTTCATGGAATCTGCGAAGCACAGTTTGTCTAATTTAAAGTCATTTACTAGGTGCCCCCTTACGGTTCTAAAGGTTGTTATTGCAGGAGTTGAAAAATGGCTTACTTCCCATAATACAGGCAGGTATCTTCTCTTCTGGATAAGAAAATGTCAGTTGGTTATCCAACCATTTATCTTTCAAAAACCAATTCCTTATCCGTCGAAGTGATCTTTATTTACTTGCTATTTTTGAATAGAATCGCTTGAAGTAAATATTCAGTTTAAGTTTGGCTTTACGGTAAGAAATGCCTTATCGCTTTGAAAATTTGTTACTTATAATTTCCTTAATAATACTTTTACTTTATTCTGATATCAACGGAAGGTTATCTGGCACCGATATGCAAATTTTCTGGCGAGTAAATTTATCAGCGACGTTAAATCCTGTAACTAAAATATATCGATTTCGCTGATGCCTTAAAGAAGAATTTTCAATGTCAAATAACTACTATTGGGGAAGATAGAATCAGCTATTTTTTCTATAAATTCAGCTTCTTTCTTTAATGATACTTTAAACTCAATAAAGAATCTCGGTGGTGCTCTTTGGTACTTTTTGTTACATGACGTCTAAAACTAAGAACATTTTGCTAATTTACAAATTTCGGGTCATTAAGTTTGAGTAAAAATTATATATATATATTAAAAATAATCCACTTACCTTACTTATGACGTAGCAGTAGATGAACTGGACGTATAAAAAGGAACTCTGTTCGATAAATCGTAACCTTCGAATGTGAATAAGTTGGAACCTAATCGGGCTGAAATCTTACCTGTGTTACTTGTTTTATCCGAATTGAAGTCAGACTACGACGACTCAGAATAAAATAAAAATATTTGAATCGTAAATATTTTGAGAGTTTTTGAGTATAGTTGACCTAAGCTGAAGCCAAAAAAAAATTGTTCTATTTTAAAAATTGGGGGGGGGGTTGGTTGTCACATTTTCGCGTTCCTGCCCCACTGTGCGGTGGTGAAGTGATAACGCGTATTCATGTATCCTGCTAATAAATCGGGTTCAGCTTCTAGTAGTATATATACTAGTAGTAGTAGTATACTTTAAGTAGTATGTATACTAGTAGCATGTATACTAGTAGCATGTATACTTCTAGTAGTAGCATGTATACTTCTAGTAGTAGCATGTATACTAGTAGCATGTATACTAGTAGTATACTTCTAGTAGTAGCGTGTATACTAGTAGCGTGTATACTAGTAGCGTGCATACTAGTAGCATGTATACTAGTAGCGTGTATACTAGTAGTATGTATACTAGTAGCGTGTATACCAGTAGTATGTATACTAGTAGTATGTATACTAGTAGTATGTATACTAGTAGTATGTATACTAGTATCATGTATACTTGTAGTAGCATACTTCTAGTAGCGCAGTTTTCTTACCTAATGCAGTCTAGAGTGTGATGCCCTTGGCAGTAGAAGTCTCAATTTCTTGGGAAAACTCTGGGTTCCGGCACAGCATCTGCTGCGCCGGGTTCTACAGTTTCCACAGCCGGTTTCCATAGTTCCTACAACCTGGATCTAGTGAAGGAGTAGCGTCTGAAGCGCTGAAGTCTGAAAGCGCATTTTCTGCCTCTTCAGGGTAAAAAGGCGCAAACAAACGAACTTCCGTGATTCGTGTGCATCTGTCTGCGGATGTTTTATTTAGCTTATTGTTATTTAGATAAATACACGTCAATACTAGTAAAATCGAAGATTTTGGATTAGAATAATTTTGTTTATTTATTTTTGCGACGCAAGGACAGCAGAGGTGCCGAGTGGCGCTGAGACTTTTTCGAGGAATCCGAAACACTTCTGCCAAGGAAAATGAACTCCATGTTGCAGTGTACGGAAAGCCCGCATGCGGCTCATGATGTCATTGGGGTCTAACCCGATACACCATTACAAGCAATGAACCTAATTTGTTACGAGAAATTCGGCCATCTTAAGTCCTAGGGGAAAAAACCTCGAACAACATGGAGCAGTTGACCAGTCAGCACGCTTTCTTTTCAAAACCGTTGGGAATTGGGTTCGTAAAGGTAGGTAAGATTGAGGTTCTTCTGAGACCTAGGGACAAAGGAAACAACGGGCTGCTTAAGAATAGGGCTTCCGCAATCTTCAGCAGATGAATCATGAGAGTTTTCTTTGAAATTCATTGTCGATAATATTCAATTTTGTCAATGATTGGACTCGGACATTTAGAAATAAACGAGATTACTATATTGTAGATAATCTATTTCTGATTGTCTCTTTTTCTTTCTCTCTTAATAAATTATTGAGTAAATTGATTATTCGATATTTATTTTTAAATTGAGCATTTTGTTGATAGACCGTCTTAATCAAAATTCGATTAAATTTAGGCTCAAATGTGCAATAATAAAATATTTTAAAAGGAAAACATGATAAGGAGCATTTTTTGGCGGAAAAGGGCATCTAAACAATAATACCGTCATAAATTTTGGGCCATAGAACCTAAAAAATCAATACTTTTTTATTTAATATAAAAAAAAAAATAGTTATTTTTTGGCAAGTAATTTATAGTTTTGGAACAACCAAAATTCTTGAAAGGTTTATCATCAGAGCGCATGCTAATGAAAAGCCAAAGCCTTATTTTTAAACCTTCGGTAATTAACTCAAAGGGGGTTTGAAAGATATGTTATGACATAGATAAGGACCTAGTTTTCGCTGCAACTTTAAGTACTAGCTTTAAGCGATTTTCTCCTCTAGTTATAAATTTTGAGCTATTAATAAACTAATCATGCTACTTGAGTACTTGTAGTACTTGTATATTAAAGTTTTATTATGTTACGCATAAAGGAGCTTTCCTGTTTTTTTTAAATTAAGACTTACTAACCTAAAAAAGCTCTGCTTGTCACACCATGAATTGGATTAAAAAAAAGAATTTCTTATAATCTATATGACACTATATGTCGCCGATATATATTTTATTTCATCGTACAGGACAACTTTAAATGCTTAAATTACACTCACATTTTGCGTTCGAAATTTCACACATTTGTCGGACAACACATCACGGACAAAACGGTTTATCTGTTTATCTCTTATTCTTATTATCCGAAAAAGTTACTTAGATATTAAACCAGCATGACTCCTACGAAAATACGACATCACTGGCTAAGTAAAAAAAAAGAATTTGTGCCAGTGGTGTCCTTTTTTTGAGGGTGTTCGGGACTGAAAGTTGGAGAGCTTCAATAATATGCCCAAATAGAGCTGTTTATTTGAGTTTTACGGCGCAATGACGACAACAATGGTTATATTGCGTCGAGACATACATTTCTCTGGGAAATCAGAATTTCTGAGGTGATAAGGACCCAATCCCTGGACTACGACGGGAAACTCATCGGCAAGCGTCTTTCACTGTTTTTGGCAGAGTTAGGAGTCGAACCCGTGATAATCGCACGTTGGATGAACGCTTTACATCTGAACCACCGCAGAGCCTATCCAAATGGAGATAACTGGCAAACCTATGACTTACAGCAAAATTCTAAAGGGATCCATCATTTCACGTGGTCGTTTCATTTGTAAATTTGCAACTTTTGGACTTTGTAACTTTTGTTCAACCTTTTTGCAACACTTTTGCAATGTGTTTCGCCAAAGAGATGCAAGTTACTCTCGATCAGCTTCGACAGCAAATATTGGCCATTTTGCAATTGCTTAAGCATCGAGATTGGTACTAATTCTAGATTCTTTGTTCCTGTTGCGCAGTACGTGATATTTCCCTCCACAATTTCGTTTTGGCCTCGATTTCTGAAACGAAAAAAATGATCTTATTTGGAGATCACGTTGAGTTATTTGTCCGGCATTTGATGAATTCGTGTCTTATAACAGGGCTGTTAAATTTATACAGCAGCCTTACCAAATGGGCAAGCTGAACTCGATTTGTATTCACGGAGTCTAGCACCCGAAAATTTTTATAATTCAATTTAGATAAGTTTAAGTTATCTGAACAATTTTATTTCTCTAACTACACGTTAAATCGAATTAAAACACGTTTAAATAACATGTTAAGAAAATAATTTTAATTGATCGGTATCATCATCAATGTGATATCATTCATAATCATCATAATCATCAGCAATGTGATTACCACTAGCGATAATTGAATTCAAGACTGTGATGGTGTAGTTTCAATGGCTTCATAAAGCACAATCACGTAGCGACGTTCTGTAGGCATTTTCACTCAACAAGCTTTACCCTTACATTATTAATAACTCAAATAATCACTTTCCTGGCATTAACATTCCTGAAACATTAACTAATGCTCATTTGTTAACATTCTCTATAGTTAGTTTAGGAAACCAGTTTTCCCTCTTATCGCGCTTACTAATCACGTGTTCAAATTGATTTTGCGATTATTGGTAAAAGCCTTCTATTTACTTACTTCTAGCTTAACAGCAAAATTTTCATGGTAACGTATTTTCTGTGTGGAGCAATTTTTCCATATAATACTCGTATTTTTAACTACAAAAAAATACAATATTACGTGCTGGCATATTATTTTCGGAGTGCACATATAAAAATACGATTCGCGTGGCAGCCAATACTGGGCTAAAAACGATTTGGTAACTCTCTTTTAGAGACAGACAGACAGACAGATAGATAGATAGATAGATAGATAGATAGATAGATAGATGGTAGTTGATTGATTGATTGAGGTTTTGAACTACCAACTAATCCATTGACTTTCCTAGGAATATTGAGTGAAGAATTAGTCAAGCACTAAATTGAAGTGCAGCTCAAAAGAGGATTGTAAATTAAGAACGAAAGAAGTCATTATTCTTGACAAGGGTATGGTATGTGCCAATTTCCCAATAGTATTACAGACATAGGTGGTCATTCTTGACTTGGCATATTTGTCAAAATTCCAAATTTTCGACAGTCAGACCATTTTACTGATTTCAAAATTGCACTGGGTTAGTGACCCTGAATAATTTAAATTGACGGATTAGGGAATTTTAAATAATAGTCACGAACCGAAATTGCAATTTGGTTCTGAAAGTTGCCAAAACATAAACCACAGCCGCATTACTTCGTTTATTGAATTTTCCTGAAACGTCTAGGAGAGAATGTTTATTTTTTTCCCTTTTTCTTTTGTTTAATTAGACTTTACTATATTAAGAAACAATAACCGATCAAATAGGTCTCTAAACATTTTCAAGAAATATAAAATATTTATGAACTTTGCATTTTAAAGTTACTTGCTGCAATTCGTTGTTTTATATTGAAACTGAAGATATGAAGCGTATGATTTAAAGATTCAGTATGCTTTCTTTCAAAATTAGATACCTAATGGTGAATATCGAACCATATATGTGAAAATACTTTAATCTCATTTATATTTCGTAATTCCGCTTACTGCTCATTAATGTGTGATTGCATATAATCACACCTTCATTGGCGAAGTGACAAGGGCTCGCCATGAAATTGTTAAATGAAAAGAAAATATGCCGAAATACGCAAATATTTCAGCGTCCAAAAAAAAAACTTCACTAAATAGAAAACTCACAATATTAACGTTGGATAGCCTATAAAACGCAAAATAGACCACATGTGAGTCAGCATATAGTGAAAATTTATATTTCAAATTCATGGTGTTTTAAAATAAGCAGATATATTAGTGCTTATTATATTTTTGTTTAAGGCCAGTAACATGTAAAATTCGATTGCAAAAATGCAGGACAAAACGGACCTTGTTTTCTTTCATTGCAGTTTATGTGACTTGCAACCAATGACCACACCCCATGCTTTTTATTTAAGTATTTTTGAAAATTTGAGCAGTTGTATTACAGACGTATGGATCATAATTAGACGCTTTCATAATTATACGCTTCACATACGCAGTCTATGAACAGCATAATTTCCATAGAATTTGCATATATTGGTGTCAAAATATCATGACTGAAAGGCACTATTATAAGTTATAATTTTAATGCAGGAAATTCGTGAGAAAAAATAAGGGAAAAAGTAGGAAACGTATTCTGAAAGATTTCTTGAATAAGGTTGATTTGAAGCCCAGAATCCAGCTACATCTAAATCAATATATAAAAGGAACTTCGGAAACATAAGGGAAAATAAGGATACATAAAGGAACATAGATACATATAGATACATAAAGGAACATAGATACATAAAGAAACATAAAGGAACATAAAAGGAAACTTTTAAGTAAGGTTTGAACATAGTAAAGACTAGACAAAAAGTTCTCAAACTTTGCATAGGATATAAAAGGTAGACGAATAAGTAAAAGCCAACGCCCAATATCATTAGCACTTAAATTGTCCTCTTCCATTAATTGAAAGGATAAAATAGAGCGCATATTCAAGAAACGCAAGTAATGAACTCCAGAAGTGAGAAGTTATTTTCGATTTGGCGAATAAGGTTTATGTTTTTTTTTTAATAAGTGAAGTAAAGTAACGGAAATTGTGCGTTTTCAGTAAAGAAATTATGAATGCAGGGGTTGTGCGCCACCGCAGTAATGAGCACTTTTGCAGGGTCGGATTTAAGTGGGGCGGGTTTGGTGATCGTCCACCCCACTTGAATGAAAATGTAACATTGAAAAGATACAAGGTAAAGGTCCAATGAGGTATTATTTCCAAAAATCAAGTCATTAATCGCACCCTTGAATGACCTCTAAATCCGTCGATGCTGTAAATTTTTGTAATTTACAGAATTTGTAAATTTTAGGGTGCAAAGACAGCATATATCAAGCTGCGCCGGGTCCTAGAGGTTTTTTTTCTTTGAGGAATACGAACTTACTAAAGCCTAGGGAATCAACCCCGGGCTACAGTGAGCAGTTAGTCGATAAGGTTCATTTTTGTAACGTTGGAAGTCGGAACCCGGACAACGGTGAGCACGTTACAAATGCACCATCGCAGAGACTGGCGTAATAATAATGCATTTTAAGATATAAGAATTGAAGAAATGAAGTAATTCCATGCAGTTGAAATAAAATGTATTAATGCTTTAAATGTTTAGGTTAATTTAATAATTCGCCAAAATGTAAATATAATGATAATAGAACGTTAAAGAAATTTAGTACGCCTGATGGCGGAGCCTCCGAAAATTACGTGTGCACACTTCGATGGTAAACGGAAGATTGATTTGATTTTAGAATTCAGAAAACAATTACATAAGAAAAGAAAAAAAAAATTAGTTGCCAAATATAAAAAGTGAAATCCTAATTATAAAATATACGTTGCCAGATACGGAAAGCGTACTTACGTAAATTTGAAAACACGGAATAAAAGGAAACGATTTGACATGTTGCCAATTTCAGAAACTGTAATTATTAAGTTTGTGTTTCTTGGTATTCCAAGTGGCAGAAAGTCCCAAATTGATCAAGCAGCATTACTATTGTGGAAGCCCACACGTTCCTCTAGAACGCCATTAATCCGAATTCGGTTCCCAATGGCACCAAAACACGATTATTTTTAGTGACTGTCTGCTCACTGTAGTCCGTGTGATGATGATGATCGAGACCACAAAGGTTCGGATTCCATATCAAAATGTAGGTTCACTGTCCTACATTGACATTGCTGTAGCTCATCAATCTATAATGCTATTAACCCAGGTTCGACTCCTGAATGTATCGAACACGCGTATTTTTTTAACTCTTGTGGACCGGAGTTTGGCTCCTTTGGTGATAAAAGTTTGGATTTCTAAGAAAACTTTAGGTTCTGGTACACTATGATCGTTGAAGAAAACAGTTGGCGTTTCGTTCTGAAGAAGAAAGACATATTCTTCGAAACAATTGTAAAAGTTTTTCGAATATATAACTATGATTGATTGTGTTTTTTTACTAATATACCATGATCTTTGCTGACTTCATGCCGTTAGAATATAAACAAAGATGAATGTAAAAAAATATTAATTCATTTGCTAAATGTTCAGAACTGATGATATCATTATTATCATATTCGACCTTTATCTATCCACTGTTAGATAAAGGTCTCTCTAAATGCTTTTCACACAAATCTAAACAAATCAAACTACTTAAAGTTTGGATCTCTTTGAGAACAAAAACAGACCATAATGGGGCAGAACCGTTAAAAATCAGTTATAAGTAGATAGCTGTTGCCTACTAAAATAACTATCGTAAAGGGAAATCATTGGACTGTTCGATCACAAATGGGGACACTGTATTTATAGAAGGCGTCAAATGATAGAAAGAGAGCGTATGTTTGAATGGTTTCTTAAAAGAATGGCAAAAAGGGATTAGTAATGCAATCTGAGACTCCATAAAACTCAGATAGGTTCAGATAAACAAAGGAAGTTCATATTTGAAGAAGAGAATTCTAGCAGACAGTGCGATATCTGAGGAAAAGGTGATCAATAAGTCAAAGCTCCGACTACTGTTTGGAATTATCGGAGTAAATCCACCTAATGCTTGTAATGTTACACAGGAACGTTGGAAGCACCGGCTGTGGGAAAGAGAAGAGAAATTTACTTTACATTGTTGACACTTTGGGTCCCAAATGAATTTGCAAATTGCACTTGAGTGGTTGTTAAAATTATTTTCGTGATGTCTACTGGTCGCTGTAGTTTGAAATCCGCTGTTCACAGGTTCGCTCTAACATTAATTCTATGAAATAGGTTAGGTTCTATTAATATCTGGTCGGCCATTAGAGGTTACCATGAGCGTCCATATATGCACTTCTAGAAGTGCATATATGGGCGCTCATATATATATATGCACTTCTAGAAGAGTGCTGAGAAAAATTATTACCTTCTTCTAAAGGCTGTCAAACATTTTAGTGACTGTGCAAGACAATAATATGCTACTAAAATAATTCGATATTGTCAGACAATTAGCAATGAGCTAAAAAGTGTCATTTATTTTAATATGTGGTCGTAAAACTTTAAAAGTAAATGCATAGCAGAATCGGACAAATCAAGTTTTTCAACAGCTAGTGGGGCTCCGGCCCCTCTGCCCCCCATATGGGCTCCCATGGAGGTCACCGTTTAGAGGTGACCATTAAAGAAAGTTTTACTGTATTCTAAAATTGTAAGTAACTATTGCCTCTGCTCTTAAATTCTCTTACCTGGGTTCGGCTCCAAGGAAGAACGGGAGTTTGGTGACCTTCAAACAACATTGTAGGGTTTACCTCAAACAAAATCCCGCAATGTGATTTGGAGGTCATCTGAAGCTATTTGTCTTGTCCCATAATCAACTGATCCGTCGCCACTGTATAATATTCTAAGGAGTGATGACATTTCATGTCATAATTTTCGTATTCGCGCTTAACGATATAAACTTCTGATTATCCGACTCAAAAATTTAAAAAAATTGAAAATTGAAGAAAACTAGCGTGATTGTTTATTGAAAATGAAGTAATTGCGCTTCCCTAGTCATAATTTATTAGTTCTGATGTTGAAACTTAAGGGTTCCGATATCCAAAATGTAATCCAAAAATGCTATTTTTTGTTATTACGTCGAAAAAAAATTCGAATTCTTATGAAAAAAACCGATATCAAGATATTCCAAATATTCCAATTCTAACACCTTCAAAATTGAGTTTCAATTAGACTCACATGTGTAAATGACGCCTTCTTTAAAGTTTACCGGTTAATTTTCTTCGTTTCGCGTTTTACAAAATTTTGTAATTTTAAACCTGAATAACTTTTTAACTATTAGAGATATGTATATGAAATTTTGCAAAAATGTTGCGACAGATATCTTCGTTAAGTTGTCCAGACAGATTTTTGAAATTTTATATTTTAAAAAGTTTATGACTTTTTTTTGCGTCAACACGCATGTTACCGAAAACCGAAATTTCAAAATTAGGATTTTTTATTTAAAAATAAATTTTGAATTTCAAAATTCTGTCCAGACAATCTGTTTGCTGTATAATTTTGTGTTTAAAAAGCTGTTTATGTGTCAAAAATTTGTAATATTTCATAACTTATTCAAAAAATGGCAACAGTCAATTTTTTGCTCTTAAACAATTTAAATTAAAACATTATATTAGGAATTTACTTTTGTCAGCTGTAATTGATTTCAAATAAGGTTGGGAATATACATTAAAAAATCAGAGAAAAATTTTAATAAATAATTTTTTCTGTTTCGGGTATCGAATCACCCTTAAGTTAGAAATACTGCATATAAAAATTTAACTTTGCTTGAATTTTTAAAGTCATTTTAAAACACCAATTGCGTTTCTACAAAATATACAATAGTCTGTAGGCATTTTATCATTAGAGACAAAAAAATTTCCCTATTACTGTGTAGATGATCCTTTCTACAACATTTGGACAAAGATTAATTCCCATAAAAATTTTCAAATATTCTTTTTTTTTGTTTCCGTAACATTTGGACTATGGACATATGCATCATCTGAATATATCCCCAGATGATTTATATGGGGTTGAGATCGGGGCTGAGCCACTCCATAACCGTAAGAGTATTTTTCACGAACTACTTATTTGTTGATTTAAAAACGTGGATAGAAGCGTTGGCCTTTTGGAACATCCATTGTTCACCACCCAACACTTTTCCGAAAGGCAGTAAATCACTTCGAAGTACTTCTTGATAATCATTAGAACACTATCGTCCTCACATATAAGCGATATCTGTGGTAAAATTTAAACCGACTGCTGCACACACCATGAAAAATGCTTCACCAGGCAGGCTGAAAAACGTGCGAGATTCTCATCCATGTCTTGCAAATAATAATAAATCCAACCATCTGGACCATCTAGATTACATTTTTTTACCACTAAATAAAGCATAACTATTTGTCGTATGTCCAATGCACACGTTTCTTGGCTCAAGCAAACGCATCTCTCTGTAATGTGGTTTTAGCAATGGAGAGAGAGACCTATTTTACGATAAATATGATCTCCACTTGCCTGTAAACGTCAATGAACAATAGATTTTGACACAATAGTAGCTAAATCCTGCGTTATTGAACGTACAGACTTTCCTTTGAGTATACGCTGATTTTAAAATTTGCCTGTCTTGTCGGTCACTTGTCTTTTTTGGTCGTCCACACCATTTTTTTGTAGTCACATTTTCACTTTTTGATAAAACTAGATAGATATAAGACCTACTTCGCTGCATTTGTTTTCAATCCTTGGGCTTTAAACGCCATATTTTGGTCACCTCGGCTTGAGAAAAATATAAAATATGTGGCATTTTTTTTCAACTAACAAAAGTAAAGACCTTTGCTACGAAATTACATAGAAACATCATTGCGTCATAAAGCAACCACAGTAATACGCAAATTTTGAAATTTAGTGTATTAAGACGACATTTTAACTTGCTGTCCATATACATTTGGAACAGCATTTTTTTAATGTCATTTTTTCCACAAAATATGTGTAAGTATTAAATGATATGTAAATATTGCAGCATATATGTTTTTGATATGCTGTATGCATAAAATACTTTGAATTCGTTTCTCTGCATACTTCATCTGATATTCCAAAGAAATAGTTGTTCATAAACTTTTGGGATACACTATAGTTTTCATAAAAAAGTTTCAAATATCATTTTTTATTCTACTGCTCCATATTTTACTATATGATGTATACATAACAATAGTAATAACGCATAGTGTTTAAAAAATTATATCTTCATCTAGTATATCTACTCACATTTTCCAAAATTGATTAACAACGCAGTGGTGTCTCTCATCCCAACGGATAATCGAAATTCTACTATATTTCATGTCGCTCAGCACATTTTTATGGCCATATTTTCTCGCTTTGAAATTGTTTAACTTATTTTCTGTTGGGACAGTGAATTCTGTGTTATGCCTTAGTGAATTCTCTATTATGTCTTATGAATTCTCTATTATGTCTTAGTGAATTCTCTATTGAATCTTAGTGAATTCTCTATTGCATCTTAGTGAATTCTCTATTACATCTTAGTGAATTCTCTATTATGTCTTAGTGAATTCTCCATTATGTCTTACTAAATTCTTTATTATATCGTAGATGTTTATGTGTGACTAGACGTTCCTGCTATATGTTACAGATGCCCCAGGCCCTCCTGTTATTGAAGGGTATATTGAAGGTGACGTTGTGACTTCAGGAGACACTTTAACATTAGCTTGCATCACAAGAGGAGGTAATCCACCACCCCATCTTGTTTGGAATCGGGGTAACGTGCAAGTGGATGCTACATATACTGTCAGTGGACACGTTACCACTAATGTACACACGTTTCGTGTGGACGCCTCAGACAACAATGGAGTGTATAAGTGCGAAGCGTCTAGTATCATGACGAAGGAACCTCTCACAGCCTCGGTCAAACTCAGCGTGCACTGTGAGTGAATTGCATTCCTTCTTGTCCATCATTCGCAGGCGGCCGCTTTATGGAATAAAGCGATTTAAAAAGAAATGGAGGATTTCATTTGAAATTCATTGAGCTCATAAGTGAGTTTAAGAGCGGACATTTTGAATAATACGAGTATCGACCTCCTGTATATCGCAGAGTTCCGTAAACGGCATCGCTTTAATTCAATGCATGCTTCGTAAATGCCCGTTATTTTGACGTTATTCTGTCATTACTAGACTTCGTGTTTCGGTTTGATGCACATGAATACATTTCTGTTTTTTAGTTTTTATATTTTTTTGTCATTAGAATGAATGTTGTTATGTCGATGATGAAGTGTTTTGTTTTGTTGCGTTTCCTGCATACCCCCACCCCTGGAACTTTTACCATTGAAATCGTTGAAGACTCATAAAATAAATATACTCACTGAGCCAGAAGCCTTAAAAATTATATATCCCATCGAATCCTAAACTAACCATATCCACACCAAATAAATACTCATGATTTCAGGTCTGGTTATTAAGAGCATAAATTCATCAACAACTTCGCCACCAGTTCTGAGAAAGCGCGTACCATAACGGTCTGTCGCTACAACATCATTCACGCAAATTCGTGCTTCGGCAATAGTGACATTTAATTAGGGTTTGCTTAATTGAACGTCAAAGATACAAATTAGTTAGTTTATCGATTAACCATGGTTGCAATTCCCTATTGTCGATTTAGACAAGTCCTTATTTGGCTTGCGATCGTTTATTGCAAAATGGGTTTCAGGCAATTGAGTTCTAATGTCTGATCAGTTGCTATTTCCACTTCGGCATCTTCCATCTAATCGGAGGTATATCTGGGGAGTTTGTCTGAATTAAGTCTAATTCACTATTTTCATTTACATAACCCGTCGATTAACTGAGTAACTTAAATATAATCAGCAATAGTTCTAGAAAATACGTTTCATAAAATAAACAAATCTATTTCACGGACTATTTAGTTCAACAATAATAACACACCAACATAGATGCAACTTAAAAACAACCCAAAACTACTACTACTACTGCTACTACTACTACTACTACTACTATTGCACTTCCACAATGCTTCTTTTATGCATCTTGTGTTATTATGCATTATTTAATTTGTTATACCAACTACCTAACGAAACTGCCAAGTTTTGCTCTAAATGACAGGCACAGCCACTTAAATTAATAACTCAAAGGACTTTATAAAATATATAATATATATATATAAATATGTATATAATTTAAAATTTGATACGAATTTTCTTACGTATTTCTAGAAAATCTTCAAGGTGATGATGATACTTATATAGGTAAATACCTGGGCAGAAAGATAAATTTTCTTTAGCACTATATTGTTGTTAGGGTCAAAGTTTACTTTCTTTTATGAACATTCATTTCCAAAGAGAAGGCCATCGAGAGTTTGCTGTTTGCCTGCTAATGCAGCCTTGTAATATTGAATTATTATATGCTCTCATATTTGTCTCTGACGACATGTCTTGATCCACAAACGTTTCTCATTCTCTGATGACGTTACAGAACAAGTTTACTGCCTATGATGTTTATCAACGTTTAATTTTAATTAAGTTTGAAACAAAACAATACATCACGTATAAAATAAATTCTCAGAATAAGAAATATGTATTTAAAATATATATGAATAACAAATAAAAGACATACACACATATTGAACTTTTTTTCGCAAAACTGCATTTTATAATATATTTAAAGGCGTTATTTATAAAGTGACGCATGTCTTGTTCAATGACATATGTTTCATATTTGGTGAAATATGTCATGTTTACAAACAAGTTGAAAAGGAAAAGAAATCGGAGCATAAAAATATTGAGATCAATTGCAATGTGTTGTCATCGGTAAACCACTAATAAGTAATTTCTGTTTATCATGACAATTGAAATTTTTTAACTAGGACGGTTCAAATAAAAAGTGCGGTATATAGAACACATAGCAAAAATTATGTTACGATAAGCTTAACACACTATGATGCGCTTAATACACTATTATGGAGTCATTTGAGTGTTCGAATATCCTTTTTTGCATATTGGGAAGCGATTATTTGGATATTTTTTTTAATTCGTATGAAAAAATAGCTATTTATATTAAAATAACAGGAACGTCATCCAAAAAAGAAAAATAATTTATTGCTCATAACTTTTTGTGCAACTTTTCCCCAAATCAAACCTTCATTTATCGCGATACAG
>QLNU02003225.1:76077704-76162995 GCA_006491805.2 Dysdera silvatica
GTTAGCTGTTTTTTCCGAATGGACGCTTATCCAAAGAATCTGCATTAAAACGAATAACAAGTAAATAGATGAGAAGCGGAATTTTCAAGAAAAAAAATGAACTACACGCTTTTGTTCAAAACATATATCTTTTAAATAACAAATTACTTCTGCATATATAATTATCACTGATGATCGAAAATGTAAGGTAACTATTGGTGGTGATTATAGTGAAAATTGGTTTTTAATGAACAATAATGAACGAACCAATTTAGCAACTATACCGCTTCCACATTGTACAATACTTTACAGCTGTTCAAATAGTTCTGCACTCAAACCATCCCTTAAAATATCAGTTCAGAACTAAATAAAATTATGATATAATATTGCCTTCATAAGGCTATTTACCTTACCATCTAAATGT
This sequence comes from Dysdera silvatica, assembly GCA_006491805.2. Classification (NCBI taxonomy): domain Eukaryota; kingdom Metazoa; phylum Arthropoda; class Arachnida; order Araneae; family Dysderidae; genus Dysdera; species Dysdera silvatica. The sequence continues at coordinate 76,078,108 of QLNU02003225.1, forward strand.
ATCAGTTCTATAAATGGCCTGTAACTAAAATTCGATTTAGGTTACGGTTTAGTCATCAAAATTACAAAGTTCAAATATTAGCTTCAGAATATTTCTAGTTGGTTTCCGTGGTGATGGCTACATAAGCACTTTCTTGATACGAAATTAAGATTTAAAATTTTTATGGCGAGAATAATTTCACTATCTAAGATAAAAATTTAAAATTATTATTAAGCAATAATTACATAGATGATTTTCTTAATTATTAAATTTGTTAAAGAATTAAGTCTATTATCATTAGACCAAACCTAACATTTTTTATGTTGATATCAACCTTCTTATTATTATAATTATTATTATAATTATTATTCTTATTATTATTATAATGGGAAACTAATTCTTTTGCAATGAGATAAAAAAAATTACAAATTTTTACGTAAGGAGGAATAATTTTTAGTAAGGAGCAATAACCCTTTCGACTTCATGTATTTTTTACGATACTCAATTCTAGCAAAAAATTAGTTAAATACTTTCCTAACTGTTTTGTATAAATTATTCTATATATTTTTTAGGTAATTTCGATACTTCGCCTTTATTTCGGTACACTATTATTTGATACGTAGTAATCCCGATAACCAAGTTTTTAGCTCAAATTAGAGCTTTTTCTTTTAAGAGATAAAAAAAGAGGTATCATACACGACCTAGAATCGAACTAGGGGTCTCCACGTTGAGCCTGGAGCGCCCTAACCGCTAGGTTACCGAAGACCGCACGGCACTTTGATGGATTTGAAATGGAAAATCTCTTTAATCCCACCCCTCTTGGATCAGCCACTGAAATAACAGTTATTTTTCTTCTTCCCTATTCCTGCACTGTAACGTTTTTTCCTGTTCAATCACTGTATCGGTTCGTTACATAGAACTACCTTCCTTAAGACAAGACAAAAACTCCAGTTTGAGCTGAAAATCGTGGGTGTCAGAATTATTACCTACAATAAAAACCCCACGAAAACAACACCAAAACTCGCCACGGAAGCTTTCTGTGTGTTGACTATTATTTGGTAAGTGCGTTATCTCTAAGAAGGGTAATAATATCTTTCCACATTATATAAACGGCGAAAACGAGCTTCTTTCTCGTTCTCGATGACCTAGCGGTTAAGGCAATCGGGCTCAACGGGGGGACCCTAGTTCGAATCTAGGTCGGGAGCGATGCATTTTTTTCTCTTAAAAAATGCTATAGTTTGAACTAAAAAAATGGGGTGTCGGAATTGTTACTTATAATTAATTTCCCAGAAAAAAAAAAATTCTCGCCACGGAGACTTTCCGCGTTGATCAGCATTTGGCAGTTGTATTATCCTTGACAAGGGTAGTGATGTATTAGGACTACATTATTTTATTTTAGGCCTATCACTTGCATTGTTTTAAAGTGTTTTCCCAAGGTTATTGTAATGGGGCCCCAAATACAAACCGAACATAATTAGAATTGACGTGGTCATTATATTATAATAATTATTATTATTATTATTAGGCAAGTTACAATAAATTCGGCAGGGAAACGTAATATAATCATTAATGTAACATAATGTAATATAATCATTTTTATTTGAAATGGATAAAAAATAATGATATTTAGTTTCAATCTCAGGATGATCATCGAAACCATAGATGGTTTTAGGGGAAGGGCACGAGGGGCCCGGGCCCCCACTGAAGAAAAAATATGAGAAAGAAAAGGCTAAAATTATCGTAAAAATTTCATATATGACATAAAAATATTAAAAATTTTAAAAATATAACAAAATTATATTGTACATTTCACTTAACGTAACATGGGTTGTCTCTTCTACAAAAATATATTTGAACTAAAATAAATACTAAGTATTTATTTTCAATTTGCTTTTTTTTTACGAATTTTATTTAGTCCCATGGTTACGAAATCATAAGAGTGAATATCGACTTGTTGTATTAGCACTTCTTAATATTCACAGGGAAATATCACTCACCTGTGATGAAATTTTTAATCATTTTGCTAAGCAGCAGTCCAGGCGATTGCAATTTTTAAACGTTATTAGCGAATATATAATATAAATATGATAACTAACCTATACTTTATTTAAATCACGAGTTTATTCTATTTTCTTAACATTTGTACTTCAGCAAGTTTAAAAATTTATATTGCTAAAAGAAACAAGGATTGATTATATGTTTATATGTATGTTATATATTTATGTGTACTCGTGTACACTCGGTATATTTTGTGAAATAGTGATGCTCTGCTTTCTACTTTTGGAAAATTGGTTGTTTTCACGTTTGTTGGTTTGAGCCTGAAGGGTTGATGGATTATATATATATATATATAAAAATCATCATACAGATGAAAGTTTCTCCAAATGCTTTAAACACAATGCTATCCTGAACAATTCACTTCCACAACACCACAACCTGTTTTCTTATTTCATGCACCCATCTACAGTGGACAAAATTGTGGAAACCCTTTGAAAAAAGATTATTTTAGAGGTTTGATGGCTAATAACACCACTTTTTTTTGTACCAATACTATAAAATTATATATCATTGGAAAGGTAATTTAATCAAGATTGTAATGCAATAACATTTATGAATCGTATTTTAATAGAACAGCATTCATAAAGAAGAAAGGTGATATACATAGAAAAAATGAGATATACAAAAATGTTCACCATACCAGTTAATACTTAGTTGGGTAACCTTTAGCCTTAATTACGGCCTTACAACGCTTTCCCATGGAGTGAACCAAGTTCTTTAGTTCTGCAGCTGTTATAATATGAAACCAAGATTGAATTATTGCTTCTGTTAATTGTGTTTTATTGCTGGGTTGCTTCCGACTAACAAGCTTCTTTAGCCGGCTCCATAGATTTTCGATGGGGTTAAGGTCTGGGCTATTTCCAGGCCATTCCAGCAGTTGAATATGATGATCTTGAAACCATTTTTTGCACACACGAGCAACATGACATGGAGCTGAATCCTGTTGAAATATAAATGCTTCATTATCTTGGAAAAGATCACATGCAGAAGGCTGCAGCTTGGGCTCAAGTATTTCATTTATGTATCTTTGGGCATTTATATTCCCATTGATCACGCAAATTCTGCCCACACCTCTTGATGTTATACAACCCCAAATCATAACACTAACTGGGTGTTTCACGGTAGGTGTAATGCACTCAGGATGGAAATCTTCTCCAATTCTTCTCCATACGTATTTTACGCCATCACTACCAAACAGTGAGATTTTGGTCTCATCACTCCAAATTACACTGTCCCATTGTTCCGTTGTCCAGTTAACATGGGTTTTAGCCCAGTTTAATCTTTTCAACCTCTGTTTGACAGACAAAAATGGCTTTTTTCGTGGAATTCTTGCATTTAGACCACATTCATGCAGTCTGCGCCGAACAGTCCTTGCACTTAACTTCACATTGCATTGCGCCATTTCACCTTGTATACACAGAGATGATTTTTTCCTGTCACCTAGGCACTGTCTTTTAATTCTTCTATCATCACTTGCTGTTGTGCACCTTTTTCTGCCTTTACCAGTCTGGTTTTGTAATGACTGAGTCTCCTTATACTTCTTCAAAAATTTAGAAATGCCACCTTTAGTTAAGTTTCCCCCAATATTTCTTCTAATTTCTTCATAACTGTAGCCTTGTTCACTTAATATTACTATTTTACATCGCTTCCTAGGTGACCAGTCAACTCTTTGCGCCATTTCTTTAATTTTATTACGTTTTACAAGCACACTAAATCAAAGAGCACAAAAAAAAAACAACCAACTTGATAGCAATTACAGAACACACTGATAAATGTCCTGTAACCTGTTGGCTCATTGCCAAAACAAGAGAAAACATGATTGGCTCATTGCCAAAACAAGATGACACCTGATTGGCTCTGTAAACACTCATGCTCATTGGCCACATTCAAATGAAGGAAAGCTACTTCATATAAATGTAAGCAAGCTGTGCTTCTTTTTTCTGGTTATTTGGCTATAACTTTTGATAGAATACAGATAATTGAACAAATGTTATTGCATTACAATCTTTATTAAATTACCTTTCTAATGATATATAATTTTATAGTATTGGTACAAAAAAAAGTGGTGTTATTAGCCATCAAACCTCTAAAATAAACTTTTTTCAAAAGGTTTCCACAATTTTGTCCACTATCAAATCTTAACGTTCTGAGAAGGGAAACACATCGAATTTTTTAATTTAGTGCCATTTTTGTTGTTATTTTAATAACGCCATAGATTAAGTGCAAACATAAAAAAAATCATATCTTAGCTCTATAATTCTTGAAGGAACTAAACCCCCCCCCTTATAAATAATCTTTGTTCAATCGTCTCTATTTCAAACTTTGAAAATTTCCATACGTACGTTTTTACATGATGATATTCTCTCTCTCTCTCTATCGCCTTATTTCTTTCCTTTAATATTTTTATGCAGTATTCGTCAAACCATTCAAATCTTATTTCAAATTAGTGTACGTTCTATAGTCTGGAACTACTTATGGTCATGTTTTTACTTATTGTAAAATCGACGGATCTTAGCTAATTATTATTTTTAATATTATGAGTATTTCGAGGCCTGGTTCCGGTTTCCACTCTCCCCTTCCTTCCATCACGTTTCATAGTCATTATTACGAAGAAGCGACGCTCTTAAGAAAAGCCTGAGCTTTTTAAAATCTGATTTAAATACATGATGAAATTTAAACAAACACAGTAAAATATTTTTATATGTAATTACTTACTGTACGCACATGAAACGAACCAATTCTAATTTCACTTCAATCCTAAAATTAATAAAAGAAAAGGAATTTGTAAACGATTAATGCAAATAAGTATTTTTTAAACTTTGCATGCATATCTTTTATTACTTTAGATATGATGTATGTGAAATTAATTTTAGTGGAGTAGAAAAAGGGAACAGAATCGACCTGAGACATTGTCAGGATCAAGGGACGATGCATTAGGTGAGGGCTTTTATTTGAAAGTCCTTCCCAACGCTTTGGATTGAGAGGAGGAAGGGGAGGCGCAAATTAAAAAAAAAACTAAAACAAATGAAACATATCTAAATGCTTACTTTCAAATATTTAATCAAGTGCTCAAGTGTCTCTAATGGAATATACTAACATTTAATTTGAATTAATGTACTAATATTTAATTTGAATTCATATGCTAATATTTAATTTGAATTCATATGCTAATATTTAATTTGAATTAATATACTATTTAATTTGAATCAAGATACTAATATTTGATTTGAATTAATTATGCAGTTTTACTTATGCCTTATAAATTTAATATATTTATTTTTAAATAATTACTGAAGTCTCAAAATGTTTTGTGCCATAAAACCTGTCTGCAAATAAAATACTTGATACATGCTTAATGTTGCTCATTTATTTTTTGCTGCTATAGCGCGCTATGTACTCTAAAATGGGATCGATAGTTGATGAGACATGAATCGAATACCCTTAGATGTAGATTCAGTGGCTGATTAACCAATAGGTTAATTGGGCCTACGACTGCAAATTTTCAAGGAAAAGTTTGCCTATGAGAATTTTGTAAAGTCGCGATTGTATTGTTTGGCGGCCAATTGGGTTATCAATTTTGAACTGCCATGTTCAAAGGTGTAACTAGGCACTGGTAAGAGAGAGCTGCGATGAGCGCCGCTTTGAAAGGGTCTCAAATGGCGCCAAATTCGCGAATATTTGCGATAAATTTGAAAAAAACCGCCAGGAGCGTTAAACTAAGAATTTGACAAAAACGGCAAAATCTCTGTTGTTCTTCTAGCTACGTTTGGTAAGATTAGGCAACAAAATATGCTAGCCTATAGGTGGCGAAATATGTCAGAGCCTAGGGGCGGCAAAATTAAAAATCCACCTCAAGCGTAAACCATAATCATGGTTTAGTAATACACATAATATAACTTTGCCTTTTTAACATTTTTTTAGCATTCATTGCAGCTATTTCAAAATTAATAAACTATATAAATACTTGTAAAAGGGAAAGTGTAAGGAACAAATAGCTTATTGGATCTTAATTTCCTTTCTGTAACCAAAATTTCTTACCTGTAACAATAATTTCTTACTTGTAACCAAAATTTCTTATAACAAAACTTTTCTGGATATTTTAGTACCAAAATCGTTATTCAATTTTGAGAAATCGAGTACGGCAGCAGTATTATTTTTGAAAGATACAATTGCCCAGGAAGTCAGTTTTTCAAGACATATTACAACGCGTAGAGGAGATTCCATTAATTTTAATACAGGAAACCTTTGCTCTATAGATACTATACTAATCAATATCATCAAGCGAATGCGAAATTGAAAAAGTTCAGTTAAATCTCATTTAAAATGGTTTTAATGATATATCTCAGAACTTCAAGGGTATCGAAGTTACTAAACATCATTTTTAAGAACTTTTTTTATCTTTTCGAAGCTCAATACCATCAAGTTCAAATGAATTATTATTAGTCAGTACGGTTTTAATACTTAAGCATTAAGAAACAATTTTAATTATGTTTTAGGCGTAGTAATAGTAACACCAATGTTATGGCATGGTTAGATGGTGAAACGTTCGTAAAGAAAAGAAATGTTTTTTGCGTGTGGTGGGGCACGATGCCACAACCTGTTATTATCCGGGCAGGTGCTCTTACCAACTTAACAGCAAATGACAAACACTCAATCCCCTACGAACGTATTTAAAGCGTATTTTTCGAAACCGGTTATTTCGCGGAATGGGACAGTACATGGACTGCTTTTTAAACCAAATTGCGAAGAGATCGGTATTAAATTCATCGAAAAGCCCGTTGCGGCAGATATATTTATACAAGTCGAACACTACGCAGAACGTAACAGGTGAATGCGTAACAGGTAAAAGCGTAAAAACCTGTCTCGGAAAATGCGCTTCAAATACGTTCGTAAGGGATTGAGCGTTTGTCGTCTGTAACTTGGTTAGTAAGAGCACCTGCCCGGATTGTAGAAGGTCGTGGGATCGTGCCCCACCAGACGCAAAAAACATTCTTTTCTTTACGAACGTTTCACCATTTAACTATGCCATAACATCGGCGTTCCTATTACTAAGCCTAAAGAATGTTAATAAAAATTGTTTCTTAATTTAATCTGCGTAGTGTCAACTTACATAAACAAATATTTACTGCAACAGGCATTTCAATGAATTTAATACCGATCTCTTCACAGTTTGGTTTAAAAAGCAGTCCATGTACTGGTAAAGTTATTATATTTTTAATAATATAGGTATTTAAATTTTTAGATAGAGTTTTAATGTTTAGAAAAATTAGCGTATCCAATGAAGTACTGCTCTTGGACACCAGTGGCTTGTAGCCCTAGGCGATCGCTTGACTCTTCTTACCTGAAGACCACCTCTGTCAGGAAGTTCAAGTGCTTCCCATTTGGATGTTAAGGCATGATTGTCTCTTTAAATCTGAATTACATGTATGCGTGATCTTTTTTAAAGGTACTTAAGCATCCATAATTTTTAAATTGCTCCATTCCTGATGGGAAACAGAAAAAAAGCTCCGCGGAAAAAATGGCCACGGAAAAAAGGGCCGACGAAAGGTTGAATGCATGTGTAATTATGGTGCTACCGTGAATATAATGCGAACGTTAGACCTTATGATGTGAAGCCATAGCTTATAACTTATAATGATACAGAGCTTATATTATTATATGCGACAGACCTAATAAGGAGCAATATGCAAGCAAACGTTAGGCCTTACACGAAGCTGTATAATGCGAGCGTTACGCTCAAAAGAATAATGCCATCATTAGGCCTAAAAAGATATACGTCGTTTTGCTTATGCCCCGATTCATTCCTATATATTTTAATAATATTTCGCTTATGTGGCACAAATCCATGGTCCGATATACATAGGCGTGTGCAGAACATGGTTAATGGTGGGAGACGAACAGGCCGGAAACGATGTCTCCCCCACATACAGGAGTATATTCCATTGTTTTTACACTTATAATAAGTTAATATGAGTTGAAAACGATAAAGCATGCCACTAACCAACACTATATTTTTTGATGTTGCATACATATGTATGCTCGCTTGCATATTGCAATATATTGTTACGCCTAACATTCTTATTATATTGCTTCGCATTATAATGACTAATGCTCGCATTATAATTTCACATGCATCCAACCTTTCGTCGGCACTTTTTTTCCGTCAGCGCTTTTTTTTCCAGGCCTGCTCTTCCGTAGCGTTTTTTTTCAGTGATACATTCCTGGTTAACGTTAGAATCAATGAGAAAGTTCACTTCGCCTTCAAGTTTGTCAATGCTAATTTGAGGAAAATTCGATCCTAAAATGTAAAATTGAGAAGGGTCATTTCTCCAATAGAGGGCGCCACGATTTTAAAGCAAACATTTTGATATTTGGTCGCGTTAGGCACGGCAGGAATAATTTTATACACATATGTAGGGTGTCTGCCAGAATATTTGCTCGTGGGGGTGTCAAACTTTGTTGGGGTGTCAAACCTCATTTGGGGGACGTGGAATTTACCTTCAAGTTTTTAATTTTTCTTATAAATGTACTTACCAGAAAAGAAACAAAATAAAATATTCAGTAGCAATGAAATAATTCGTCCATATTTATACAAAAAGTTCATTCTTTTATTCAGAAGAAAACAAAATTCAAGCATTTTTTCTCAGACATTTAGTCCATTCACAGACAGTTGATAATTTTTGAGGTGGCAGGATTTTACTTCATAAGCTGCATTTTTTCCTTTTGGTATCCTTACTTTCTTTGAAATATTGCTACATGTAAAAGATTACTGCAATTTACATATGCAGAAAAAGTATAGAAAAATGGTTTACGCAATATTGCTTTTTTTTTTCTTTCTTGTAATTTAAATATTTAGCGGGTATAGAAATTTTGAATTTTAGGGGCGTGTATTAATAAATTTGGAGGTGTTATGGGTGTGTGTAGGGGATATAATAGACTTCCTGTATAAAAAAAGAATTCCTGTACGTAAAAAATCTGTTTGCAATGTTCATAAAATCAATAGTCTTACCTCTGTAAAGAATTTTTGAGATTGAGTGCATAAGTCTTAGCCGAGATAAGAAATCTCACGAATTTAACCTATTATAATATCTCTAAAAAATTTTTTACATACCTTGGCATTTCTACAGAGAGGATTTATAAATAATATATATATTTAGAAACGTTTTCTCATACGTACATACAGAAGTAGGGCTGGAGAAAGAGGGAACGGAAGGCAATACCCAGACTTCCCCTTGATTCCAAGGGGCCCAACGCGAAACTTCAATACAGCAGAATGTCTTTAATCCGAACCTCACTAATTCTAAAATCCACTTAATCCGAAATTTTTTCCAACAGCAGCCGGCTAACAAGATGTAAATAAACAGAGCAGTGTGTATTGCCAACTGATTAAAATTCCCTATAAAGGAAGCGAAAATTTTTTGTCGTGTATTATGAGTAAGCATTAAAACGCACAAATGTTAAATAATTATAGCGTACAGTAAATTCTATAGTAAAGATTTCCGTTAATCCGAACAGGTCTCGGTCCCAATTAGTTCGGATTAACGAGATTCTGCTATAATATATAAATAATTCACATTTAAATATAATGGGTGTGGAGCCCACTTTACTGAACTCTCTGGAGACCCTTAAATCCTGCGCCGTGCCTTGTACAGAGACTGATTTATGTTATATGATGCTCCGTATAACACCAAAATATGGCGCCCCACCCTAAATATTACTGATTTTCAGAATAATTCTTTTGGTATTGGTTTTGCGACAAAGCTTTGGTCGTACAAAATTCGTTTTCTAAACTAACTTCGTGCGACCTTATCCTGCAGAATTCCATGCTTCTTGAAACCCAAGAATTCTTTAACCCCTCCTTTTTTTTGAGCAATTCGGCCAAATTAACAAATTCCTTATTTAAACAGTTAACTGTGATTTGTTGAACAATTAGTAGTTACTGCGCCAAGGCCTAAGCTGGGTTTTAATTTGGGGTGGGGGGTTAAATTTTTTTAAAAAATAACATAAAAAATAATGTTTAATTGAACAAACTATATCATTCAAAAACAAATGAGAAAATGAGAAATTTTGCCTTCAACCATCATTGTGAAATTTTGCTTGTAGTTTCGTTATCAGAATTTATTTTTTTTATAATGCCCCTCTTTTAAAGTTTTAAAGAATATGGTTCCTTTAAAGTGCTTTCAAATTAATGGCCTACGAAGCAAAAGTCTTGTGGTCAGAATTTTAACAATTATTCAAGATTTGAGAGGGTTTCCTCCCCCATTTTAAAGTTTGATAAATAAATGCCTGTACGTATTTTTGCAGTCCTATTACAAATTTAATTTCACAGTGGAACGGTCCCTCATATCCCTTCGGATACGGGCATGCACTGAACAACCTGTAGCTAAAATACTGTGCTAAAAAATGTCTTTTTTTTCCAGATCAGCGCTCCTATGACTCCATCGGGAAGTGGTGTTTCTAGCGAATTAGTCATCAGAGTCGAGCCAAATGATAACGGCCAAATATACAGATGCGAAGCCAATAACACTGCCACTGATATGCCTTTAGTTACTTTTGTAAAGCCTGTCGTCTATTGTAAGCATTGATTCAAATTAAAATATTCATTTTATTTATAGTACTTAGTTACGGAAATCTAGTGAAGTGGACTTAACAAAAACGTATGCGAATTTTAAAAACCAACTGCAACTGTCCAGCATTACCATGGGCTACATATAGGGGCGGACTTATGATTTTGCCGTCTGCAGATTGCGAAATATTTTACGTTTAATATTACCACATGTAATTAAAGCATGACAGGAATTTCGGTGCTTTTTTTCAATTCTTAGCTTGATGCACTTGGCGATTATTTCGTATTCGTTTTTTTCGCAAGTATTCGTGAGCTTGGAGCCTTCTGAATCTCTCACTCTCTCAAGGAAGTCCCCGTGGCAGCTCCACATTTGCCAATGCCTAGTTTAATGACACTGAACATAACAAATCAAAATTAGTATTTGGTCACTAAAAAATTCAGCCCACTGTTACAAATGTCTCGGCGTCGAATTTTTAGCCAAAATTTTCCGCCGTAGGCTTTAGTCCATCGGTAAACCCGCCTCGGGCTATAAAAAGGACTTGGCTGGTTTTTACATTATCACAAAAAGAGAGCGGATATCTTATGGTGCAATGAACAGAGATTTAGATTAATGTACCATACTGCTGTTTTCCCCTTCAAAGCACTCCAGATTAGTGCAGTAAGCTGAAAATCGGTGGCACGAATCTGATATCAATACTGAGTTTGATATAAATCAACTTCTGGTTAGAGTAATAAATATAAAATTCGATTTTATGTAAATTATCCACAATATCATTAATCTATATATTTTATTTTCCGATATTCCTATAACCTCTATGGTATTTATTCAGTAAAGCACAGTATATATAATTTCTAAACCATACTAATACCTTTCTTAAATCAATTACTCATCGGTAAATTTAATATCTTCCTCTCTCTCACTCTTATAGGTGTAATTCCAAATTAGACTAACTACCTGCCTCACTCTAACTTCACTAATTATATAATAGTCATTGTTTTCGATATATTAAAACGCTATCGTACAAAACGTTTGGCAACGAAGTCTGAAAGAACATATTTAAAGATTTAACATTATGACTACGACCAATAGCTATAATCACGGTCAATGTGTAAACTGGGTCATATTCAAATTTCTGTATATTTCTTTATGTATGTATATATATATATCATGGATCGGCTGCATTTCTTTGAGAAGTCACATTTGTTTAAAATGACCTCTCATTCCGTATTGTACCTTTAAGAGTACTAACCACTGGTGTAGAAAATGGAGGGGCTGAAGATGTTCAAAACCCCACTAGATATCAAAAGCCATTAGTTCCTCTAAGGCCACGTGAGATAATCTCCTTTGAAGACACTAGAACCTTATGAGTCTTGAATTACTAAGATGCTGGTATCAATGGACGACTTATATATATATATATATTATTAAAGTGCAATGAAGTAATTCGTGGTCTAAAAGTCCCTCCGGCCAAGTTTTAATTCCAACGAGATGATAATTCACCTTTAAGATGACAGACCGACTTTGCCTTAGAAAGGCTTTAACAAAAGTTACAATTCTCGATAAAAGAATAATATAAAAAACATTCTAATTCAAAGCATTAACTAATAAGTAACTAACTGTTCAATAATCAGTGAGTAGAAATGCTTCAAAATTTCCGACGGGAAATGAATAATTACGTCTTGAGTGATATTCAAACTTTGCATACAAAGAAGCTGAACAATAATACATATTTAGGAAAAGCTAGTTTGGCCAATAAACACGGACGACATTAATTGAAGACAATATTCTTCTTTAGATATATACGTATACTCATATACGTAGGCTGAAAGCTCCTAAGTGGGGATTATAAGCTCAATGGGGTGTCACAGAGCTACAACTCCCCACATTCATAAGTTACATATACAAAATTTTATTGCAGTAGGGTTTACAATCCCATCAATACCTCCTTGCTTACGCCAGAGCATACACTATCTCCTATTGAAATTGCCTCATTAACAAATCGTTTGCTAGAAATTATTAATTGTTTTAAGGTAACTCTCTAAAGCATTAATGAAATGCTGGTCTTGCGGATGGGGAAATACCAACGGAGGATAGAATGCACCATGTACATATTGGTAAAATATTTAAATAAAATCACAATTGTCAATTTAGTTGCATGTAAATTGTAATAACATTCAATTGATATGAGAGAGTTAAAGTGTAAGTAGTGGTAATGACAATAACGTATCGACTTTGGAGAAGAACCAAAAAAAACAAAACATATTCCGAAATCTGATTTGTCGAACCATTTGAAAGTTTCATTTAGGAATTTGTTTAATTAGACGACTGAGTTTTTTGGAGCAAGGTCTGACGTCATGCAACGTCAGTGTTCCAGAATTAGGTTTGGCGAATATATTAATGTTCCTTTTTCCCCATGGAATTCCTACGATAGCGGAGTGGCAGTGCGCTCGTCTATCCTGTCTGTAATAAATTCAAATGGTACAGAATAATTTTCACTTTTGTGCTGATCCGTACCTCAGGGTTCTATTCCCTAGATGCCTAAGGTTCTAATTCCTCGGGCTGTACTCTTCTAAGTATCATACACTACTTACCCTATTATTACTCTCGTATCTATAATAAGTGTATCCATAAAAAACGAAAATAACATTATTTTGTCTCCATATGTTTTCATCTCAGTTCCTCCTTCCAACGTTTCAATTACAATAAAACCGTCGTCCGAACCCAGAGCAGGGGACGAAGTGAGTACTGACTTTACAAGATATTAAGTAATTTTCTACTCATTTATTAAACCTCTATTCATGTTGCATATATTTTAAGGTTTAACGTGTGGGATCATTAAATACCTGTATACAATGAAAATGACAATAAAGGAACACGCTGATTTAATTTGGAATGTATATAATTATGTAAATTTGTGTACCCAAGCTTTTAAATTTCCATATCTTGAATTCTCCCAGATCACGTTGGAGTGCATATCCGGAAGCAGCAATCCTCTGTCACGTATATCATGGAAAAGAGATGGACGATACATCAGAGATCATCTGGAAGAGACTATAAGCGCTGAGTTCGGCGGAATCTCGACGAAAAGCACGCTCACTTTCCCAGTTTCATCTTCTGATGACAAGTCCGTGTTTGAATGCAAAGCCAAGAGCGATGAAATGCCAGCGTCTGCCGTGATCATCACCCTCAGAGTGAGGCGTAAGTAAGAGACACAAAGCGAGAGTGTATATATGTGTGTGTGTGTGGTGTTTGATCCCCCGGTTGTGTATGCTGCCCAAAGTGTTAAATTCAACCATTCGTTTAATGACGGAATGTTGCATCGAGTAATGGCAGAATAACAATAACTATGGCATTATATGCATGCTCCACATTATCAATGTTGAATGTTCGATATGATACATTAAGCGAGACAGACTTCCAGTTTCACGATAGAGTTGGTTTTTTCTCCTTTAGATAAGCCGGAATTCCTTAACCCATATCACACCGTTGACATCGTCGAAGGAACTAACGCAACAGTGAACGTCAGTGTCTTGGCATATCCTCCAGTTGCGTGGTACGCTTGGACTAAAGACATGTCCATAGTGCCTCCGATATCCGAAGAAGATGGCCACGTCCACAGAGTCAAGTCTTCCGGTCCTGTCCTATACATTACAAACGTCGAACGAAGGGACGGTGGATCTTACATAGCTCAGGCAGAAAACGAGGAAGGAAAATCCAATGCAACCGTGGTTATTAACGTTCAGTGTGAGTGATAATAACTCAGATCCACTCTATCAGTAAATCAAATACGTTGTATGCTTAAACCAATATACTGGTACATTCCTGAAAATACTGAAGAATTTCAATAACTCCAAATTTAAGGGGAAGGGGATTTACTTCGAATTATTGAGTTTCAAGGAGATTTTGAGGGTTATTTCAAGGGCAATGGAAAGCACTTCAACTCACAAAGAACTCCGAGTTCGAGGTTAAAGTTATAGTCCATAGCAATTATTTTTAAATTTTTTAACCATACGAAAATTTACTTAATGGAAATGATTAACAGGCAAATGTAACTAATTAAATACCACTTAATTTCACAAAAAGTATGAGAATTTTACTAAATTATTTACCATAAAATTTTATTATTATCCATGAGAATAAAATTTTACAATTACCTATATTTATTTTTTATTTTTTGAGTCTTTAGATTTATGGAATACGTTTTTCTGGCAATAAGCATGATTTGTCATAAAACGTTGATAGGTCTTAACTCTATTAGCCCAAAGTTTAGTGTTGGCCGAGATAAAAATATCGGAGGTTAGAAATTAGATTTAAATTTTTAAGTATTGAATTCCGATCAAATTTTTAAACGCTAAGTAGTAAATTTTTTAATTGTTCAGTAAAATCTAATTATCCTTTTAAAAATTATGCTCACCTAATAGAACTAATATTTTTATATTAAACTTTGTTGTCAATATGATTTTACAACATATTTTTAAATGCTAAGTAGTAAATTTTTTAATTGTTCGGTAAATGTAATTATCTTTTTAAAAATGATGCTTACCTAATAGAACTAATATTTTTATATTAAACTTTGTTGTGAATATGATTTTACAAATTTTATTTACATATTTTTATCAAAATTGAACTATTAGGTACATCCTATAAAAGCTAATTCCATACCTTATATTATTTTATTCTCATTCCTCAACGCAACATATAAGCACGTAGAAAAAATGCCGAAGTTGTTTTCTGTGAAATAATGTATAAAGACAAAATTAATTCCCATATGCACTTTGCAATACATTTCTGTGCATCATTGACAAGGAAGATGGTTACATAAGTAATATATTTCGTAGATGATGCTATCAAAATATAAAGCTGAAGAAATGAAAATTAATAAAGAGTGGCCGATGTTTCAGAAATTATACGATTTATAACAACTCTTATTTAAAATGTGTATAAATAGTTTTCATTTAAGATCTAAATTGTATGCGTATGTAGACGGGGAAATGATTTTTTAACGAAATACTAATACACGAAACAACAATTGTATGGTGCTTGCAGAAGCAACACTAATGTAGATTACAATTTCATTTACGAAAAAAAAGCATACCTAATATTCAAAATGGATTTCGGGAAATCTAGAAAATAAGATAGTGAATACACCTTCGCTGAGGTAGAGTGGGTTACTATGATCTAAAATCTTTATAATTAAAATGCATTGTGAGGAAAAAACTCCTCTCATCATTGTTTGGAAAAGCAGCATAGCAAAGAGGGGAAGAAAAGCCAACTAGATTGATGGATGCTATGACAGTGTTTATGATATAATAATTAGTAAAGGCATACACTTAAAATCTTAAGCTATAGCCGATGACTTTACAAATAACAACATGTTCTATGATACTTATAGAACTGTTTGATAGTGCGTGTATGTAAAACAAAAATGAATAAACAATAACGAACAAAACATTTTTTTCTCAATGGCTGGTAAAATGCATCTGAAGCCAACCGGAAATGGCTACTGGGCGGCTCGAAAAGATCGAAGTGTCTTAGATCTTTTTGCGGTAGTGCAGAAAAGTTGTGAACTCTCATCATTAAAAGGTATGCAAAATCTTATAACTCTGAATTGATATCTTCTATCGCCTCAATGGGCCGAAAGTTGTGAAAATTGGACTAAAAATGCTTAAAATTCAAAATGAATAAATAATCACAGATTTTGTTGATCCGTTTGCGGTAATGTTTAAAAGTTACTATTTTTTAACAACAACATCTGTACAAAATTTTAGAATTATACGTTAATATCTTCTGTGCCTCAAAGGCACCGAATTTTGGAAATTGAAGGCAAATTTATAAATAAACGCACATTACACTTACCTCATTTTAATGCGAAAAGAAAATTTATTCTATCTTCTAGATATACAAATTAAAAACGCATTATTGCTTGTAATCTTTTTTGGACTCAAATTTTGGCATGTGTTTTCTGGATTCTAGTGTTGCTCTAATAAATCCATCCCTATTCTGTGGTCCAACTGTTTTTTCAGAGGCTTCAGTGATTAGTTTTACAATTCGCTCAACTACTTGTGTGTGTGAAGGATATTTAATAAAGTCGCAGCCGTCCATTGGCACACCACCCTGTATCATCTTTAGAAATTCATGAGAACTGATCTCTCTGAGAACTGGAGGCGATATCACATAACAAGTTTGTCAGTCAATGAGATCTAAGTAGTCTGTAGCTCCAAGGCTAACAGCAGGAATAACAAATCCGCGAACACAATTTCCATTTGGGCCATTTTTCCTTGCCTTGAAAGTCCGCCTAGCTGCAAGCGTCCTAATATGGCATCTCTCATCAGTTAACATGGCCAAAAGCATGTTTTCTGGAGTCGCAAAGTAAGCGCTGCGAGAAGTTACTGGTTCGATTATGTCAGGATACTTCTTAGTCAAGTACCGAGATGAGCTGATGAAATGGTATCTAGCACCTTCCTTTATGGAATGATGAATCTTAATTCGAAACCATGAAGGTCATGGACTCTTAGAATGAACACAACCAAAGTTAGCAACTCATTTGATGGGTCTAATGTAGATATACATCAACACTTCCGATGAACATTTTGCTTTCAGTTCTTTGGTCAATTAGGAACGCGTGTTCGTTGGCAGAAACTTTGTTTTCTTTCGGGCAGATACACTCCGAAAAAATCTCGCATTTGCAAGCAGATATGTCAAATAGTTTTTTTGCTTCCATTTTAAAGTTCTCAACATTTTCTCGAGTAGTCTTGCTTTTTTCACACGTTTTATATTTTTCATGATCGATCGATATTTTCCATGGTATGAGAGTATCATATCACAAACACATTTATATGAAATTGAAGGAACGGATGCATGGAGGTATAAATTTTCAATCTTCGAAGCATGGTTCTTTGTTTCCATCAGTTTCGCAACCGATACGCCATCTGTCGTGCGCGCAACATCTTATAATGTCTTCATGCGTTGGGAGCATACGTAAAAAATCCTTCGGTGCTCCAAAAACAGGGCATTGCAACATTTGCCGACATGAAAACTTTGACTGCGATGATTTTGCCATTTCTAATATTGACCAATATCTCGTACTAAAAATACTGATGAGATACACAAAACTATTAGACAAACCCCTTAAAAAACGATAAGATAACAGTACATACAATATGCACGACAGCAGTTCCACGTGTAAAGAGATCGCCGCTAACTGAAAGAATACTGCTACTGCTTTATCAACTAAACGTTTTTACAGGTTACGTAACAGGTTACGACACGCAGAAACCCTTTCTTGTGGGGCAGGTAGAGAGGATGGCGCCAACAAGTCGAGGAAGCGGCACAATAATTCTAAATCACGAAAGTAATAATGCTTTTGTAATTGGTATGTTTGAAAGGTAGAATAAAGTTGCTGTTCGCATTAAAATGAGATAAGTGTAATGTGTGTTTATTTCAAAATTCGCCTTCAATTTTCAAAATTCGGTGCCGTTGAGGAGGCAGAAGATATTAACGTATAATTCTAAAATTTTGTATAATTGTTACTGTTAAAAAGTAGCAACTTCTAAGCATTACCGTAAACCGATCAACGAAATCTGTGATTATTTATTAATTTTTTGAATTTTAAGCATTTTAGTCCAATTTTCACAGCTTTCGGCCCATTGAAGCTAGAGATGATATCAATTCAGAGTTTTAAGATTTTGCACACTTTTTAAGAATGAGAGTTCACAACTTTTTCGCGCTACCGCAAGAAGATCTACGATACTTCGATTTTTTCGAGCCGCCCTAATGGCTACAGAAGGTCTATGTCTCCATTCGGTTACTTGCTTCCCAGTAACGTTCCCA
Source organism: Dysdera silvatica (assembly GCA_006491805.2). Classification (NCBI taxonomy): domain Eukaryota; kingdom Metazoa; phylum Arthropoda; class Arachnida; order Araneae; family Dysderidae; genus Dysdera; species Dysdera silvatica. Next base: position 76,096,542 of record QLNU02003225.1, read on the forward strand.
CTGTGGAACTGAAGTAAGCGTACGACACCGGAGTAGGTGGGCTAAGTCCATTTCTTCGTGCGGATCATAAAGTACACAAAAAGGGAACACCACTGCAGGATACGGAGAGGGGAGAAGGGCCGTATTGCCGCCAAAATGTAGATCACTTTGGCGTTAACGCGTTTCCAGGGTGCACCAAATGGGGGTGGATCTACTTTGCACGAGGCGTGACAATATGGAGAGAAGCTTTACAAGCTCCTAGAGTTAAGGTTCATTTAGTTGTAAAATTGTCAGTTCGCATAGGTATTTTTAACTCAATCTTCAGAACTTCAAAACTTAGCTCAAGAGCTACACAGTATTGCTATTGTTAATGGTATGAATGCATTTTAACTACGACACCATTGTATTTATTATCCTTTATTAACATTAAAGCGTGTTTCTAAAATTGGACTGCACTTATGATGCATGTAGCAATTATGCAATCTATAATTGCAAACATGTAATAATAACGATTAGTTCATCATAATGTTTCCTGTTAATCACACTCATTAAGAACGGATATACCGTCCGATAAATCCTTGACGAAGAAACATTCTTTCTCAACTGAACTAGATGTAGTTCTTTTAGTGTGTCGCCGCAGCATCCTGCCTCCTTGTATCATTCAGTTACGCGACTGCAGATACACATCAACACAAGGCTTATTAAGAGACGGAGACCGGAGAGAGAAGAATGTTCTATATATAGAAATGGAATATCGATCTTTCCAGGCAAAGGTCGGGTGGTGGCAGGAGAGAAGGATCCCCGGATGCTAAATGGGCATTCCAAAAATGACTTTCCGGAAAATCCTATTACGGTTTCCAGGCGCCGTCCTTTACTCCGGCCCAACATCGATTTATTAAGTTTTTAACTCTCGTTTTTAAACTTCTTCTTTCTTTGCAATTCGGTTTGCTTGGCCCGTAAGTCAACGAGATTATATTAGAAACCGATAACCAAGCCTAGTTGTGGTTTTGGAGTCTAATGAGTTTTGATGTCAGTGGTTGGAATCGGTAATGAAGGTAATGTTTAGCCATTTGTCGTACACCAAAAGTAATTTCGCGTCTACTCGCCCGAATGAAATTGACGTATCAATTTATTTACGCAATTCCGAATCTTTAATAGCTTTTGAGACCTAGAGATCTAACCTTTCCACATCCCGTTCACACCTGCGTCCCCACGGGTTTGAAATTCATGTGTTTTTTGTTTTTAAATTTAATGATTTGTAAAGGAATAAAATCCACATTGAATCACACCACATTAGGCAAAGATGCCGCTTCATCCAAATTACTTTTAAAGATGAACAAAGGCGCCACCTCAAATGCCGCATTACTGTTTAATGTTTATTACAAATAAATTTGACACCCATGTATTAGTAGCTCAAACTAGAGCTATTTTTGTTTAGGAGAAAAAGAGACGCCGTCCTCATCCCGGATTCGAACCAGGGTCAGCCCGCGGTGTCTTGACCTACTAGACGAATGAGAACAAGAACAAACGCTTTTTTCTCCATATATTAAGTTGTAAGATATTATTACCCTTCACAGGGATAACACAATTTCCAAATAATGGTCAACACACAAAAAAATGTCAACTGTTTATTTATCCACAGGCTATTTATATTTTCTTATCGTCTTTATATATAAAATATCTTTTAACCGCCATTAATATGCGAGTCGTTCCCGACTTACACCATTTCCAACAGATCTCCGAGGTTACGGATGGAAGAATGATATGTCATGTTTTAGCCAGACAGTGTTGGTCTAGACATTATTATAACACCATAATAGTAAACGAACAAACGACTTCAAAATCATAGCATTATGGCGTTGTAGTGGCACCACGGTCACTTGGCGTGCCGATGATTGAAGTTCGATTACAACACTGGCAAAAAAAATGAGGAAAACCGGAAATCGATTAACTTATACGGGGGGGGGGTTTCTGATCTTAAGAAGCGCAAATTCCTCGGTAAATGTAAGTCCACTTCTTTAAGGTGGACTGGTAACAAATTGAATGATTAAGGTGGTGCATTGGTAACAGATTCGTCTATTGAGCACTTAACCTGGGTTCGACCTCAAGTGGTATATCAGGGCACGTGTCGCTTCTCCGCCTATTGTTCTACGTTTCGGGATTTGGCTCACTTGTCAGTAGGAGCTCCCTCCAAAAACCGTAAATTCAAGCGCAATACGACCTTTGCCTTCCTAGCGCTGTGAAATTAAACTCCAAACACGTTCACGAATGCAGTCTGGCGAAGGCTTTGGTATGACTGCTTCACCAAAATGGCAAGAGAAGGATATTCCCCTTGTTTCACTCACAAAGAATGTGGCTCAGATAGTAAAGCAAAAATACCAGATAATACAAAAGTTGTTGATATAAGTGCAATCCTTGAGCATCGCGATCAAGAGCTTTCAACGGTAACTGTAAACGAGCTAATCGAACCACCATTTAAAATAGATAAAGGGGAAAGTGAAGCTTACTCCGAAATGCTGGCTTGAATGCCGACACTGAATGTGTAAGACACGTCATTGCTTTTATTAAGAAGAGATGCTAGTACTTGCATAGTTTGAACGACTCTAGTAGTTTAATAGGGAATAATTTATGGAAAATTCCATAGTATGTTTTACTATAACTTATTATCGAAAGAGAAGTAAATCAAATATACTGAATAAATAAATATATATATATATAAGAGAAGAACTTTACAACAACGTTATATCTGCGTATAAAACAAATTTAATTGCAGTGTGCATATTTCCACCAGGCTTTACTGGTTCTCTCTCTTCAGTAAGCTGTAAACGAAGTTGTATTGCCATTTCTTGGAAGCATTGCTACCCGACCGGGGCATTTGTTGGCATCAATGCATGATGGGTGTCCGTAGTGAGTAGTAGGGTGGACTAGGCCCGTCTCAGGCCAGGCGCCATTTTTTATCCGGGCCTGGTCTACCCTACTACCCACTGCGGACACCCGTCATGCATCGGCGTCAACAGACGCCCCCATCGGGCAATAACGTTTCCAAGAATTGGCAACACAACTTCGTTTACAGCTTCCTGAAGAGGATCAGCAAAGTCTGGTGGAAATGAGCGTTACAATTACATTTCTTATATACGTATAAATATAACGTTGTTTAAAAGATCTTATTTATATTGCGTAGTTTCGGCAAATTTATGATAAAGGAAAATAAAATGAGTTAGAAGGAAAGAAATATAAGTTATTCCCCAAAATAAACTTACCTTTAAAAAAATTCAAACGAAGTGGATGGAAAGAAGCATAAGTAATTTATAAAAGGTGACTGCGTAAAATCTGCAAGTGCATTTTTTATGAAGGAAATAGTAAGAAAAAATATGTAGAAATGAAATGATTTGCAGTTGATAAAAATAAAATAAGCAGAAATAACATTAAAAAACAATGAAGATACAAATCAACAGAATAACAGTAAATTTACATAAATCCACATACCAACGAGCTTAGAAACTTCATGTGGAACATAAAAATACAGTGAGCAAGTATTAACTAATAAGTTGAGATTAGGGGTTAATTTGAAAGAAAATAGAATATGGAATGATTAATAAATGAAATTTGGAAACAATATATTTTTCATTCATTCATTCATTCATTCATTCATTCATTCATTCATTTATTTCTTAGAAATAAAATACAGGGTACCAGGGAGGAAATTACATAAAAAGGTTAAACACTGGTAAAATAGCAATGAAAAAGATCACTCTGTGATCTTTTTCATTGCTATTTTACCAGTGTTTAACCTTATTATGTATGTATTTATTTATTTATTTTAGGGTGGGCCTTGTTTTTGAAGTTTAGAATTTCGTTTCTCCCAACTTTTCAAAATACTCGGTCATATGAGAAAATAAATCAGTTATTCATGAAGATTTTCACGGCATCTATTAAAATACATCACAGAGCTTTGAAGGATATTCTGCCGCGTCTGTTTATTAAAAACACTTAACGTTTCACTCCGCATAGAACGGAGTGAAACGTTAAGTGTTTTTAACAAACAGACGCGGCGGAATATCCTGCAAAGCTCTATAATGTAAATCAGTTATTTTGTTTTAAATACTAAATTAGATTTAGAGGTCGTTACCAGAATTGAAAGTATTACTATACTGCTTATTACTGTAATCTCATTGCATGAATTTGCATGGTAATGTTTTATTGCATCCCGATGGCACTGTAGTATCCCATCAGCTGGCAATGAAGTCACAAACATGTTGCCCTAGGCCGGGGGAATTCAACCCGTAGCCCGCGGGCTACATGCGGTCCTCTGGCTCATGAAAAAATGCAAATTGTTTCATTCAAAAATAACGCCCAATGCTCTCTCTGAATATTAAATTTATGTATTTTATTCTGTTCACATTTTCACATTTTATAATAAATATCTTAAAACGAACTAAAGCAGTGATTCTCAGATCCGGTCTGCGAATAACAAAAACTTGCCCTGCTGCCAAAGTTAAAAAACTGAAATATTTTTTCTAGGGGGCTAATTTTTTATTTAGAGGGGGGCTGAAGCTCTTACCTCAAAATGGTATTTCATTGAATCAAAAAATTTCTAGGGGGATAAGTTCCTAGAGCACCCCCCCCAATGTCTATATAATGTATAAGGTGATTTCGTTTTCATTGCTTCTGGCCCGCCGACCGAAAAAAATATTCACGATGAAAACTAATTGAGAACCACTGAACTAAAGTAATACACAGTCTTCCCTCAATCGCGTTTTACTTTAGTTTTCCAGCATATATGGGCATTAGGCATTAGTTTTATTGATTTGCAGTGCAACAGTAACAGGAGTAAAGTCTGGGGCTTTCATTCTTTTCGAGTAAAAACCAAAATTGATTTATTACGGTTACCGTGTCGTCACCATATATTTGAAATTGTTCTTGAGGCTATTATTCTTCATTCACTCGGGGCGTCTTCAAGCCTAGAAATTTCACTTTTAAAAAAGGCGTGGCCTGCAATGAATTATAAAAAATATAAAACAGCAACATGAGATGGCAGATGTGCCTCATTTGTTACCGATATAGCCAGTGATGTGATGAGTTTTGGCAAAGAAGCAGCTCGAACTCTTTCAACCTCGCGACGATGGCAAAGAGATCATAGAACTTATAATAATTTTTTAAGAGGAATTCCTCCAAAAGGAATATCATTTAAAGCTCCTGCTGGACTACATCAGGCCAGCTGGATGGTAAAAGTTATATGCTAAAAATCCAAACACCTACATTGAAATACAAAAAGCCACAATCCTAAACACGTGTCACATTGTCAGGAAGTTTCTAGACATGGCACATTAAGAAGTGATGTAAAAAGAGGCTTGGGAACATGGCGCTCTGCCCGTCCCAAAGCCTGTTTCCGCCAAGAATGGGCGAGGAAAACTTCTTCTCTTTCTCTCTTTTATATATATGTGTGTGTGTGTATATTACATACACTCTATAACAAAAAAATCGACGCACCAAGAAGGAGTTGTCCGATTGTAATAAAATTTCGTATTCAAAGACATTTTGACCGAACATGCAAATGATTAAAATTTGGTGTCCAATGAATGAATAGCGGGAACTCCAGCGCATCGGAACTGCACATTCAGCAGGTGTATATAAGGAGCGATTCTCAATATGTGGTCAAAATTTCTGTTGCATTTTGATTGTGGATATCTTATGTTGACTGTAACTAAGGCTTGCCGAAAGATTCGTACTCATTACGAGCATACGTCAGAGTTTGAAAGAGGGTGTGCTATCGGATTGAAAGAGGCTGGTTGGATGAATCGAAGAATCGCTGGACATGTGGGTCGAAGCCATGCGGCGATTGGACGGTGCTGGCAAGAGTGGGTCAACAACGGCAGATGTCAGCGTCGGGATGGCAGCGGTCGACCTAGGGCCACAACAGAACGGGAAGACAGAGCGATTGTCAGAGCAGCTGTCACAGTACCGGATTCGTCGTTATCAACTATCCAACGTGTGGCCCGCACACATGTGTCCAACATGACCCTCTGCAGACGACTGAGAGAGCGGAATTTACGCTCGCGCCGACCGTTACGCCGCTCACCTCTCACGCCTTTACACCGTCAAGTCCGATTACAGTGGTGCCGGGCTCGATCAACTTGGAACTGCGCTGACTGGGGACGTATAGTCTTTAGTGACGAGTCCCGTTTCCAACTGTGTCCTGACGACAACCGCAGACGTGTCTGGAGACGTCCAGGGCAGCGTGGGGATCCTGCCCTTACTATCGCACGCCACACATGCCCACAACAGGGCGTTATTGTCTGCGGTGCCATCTCCTTTGATAGCCGGACCCCTTTGGTGGTCATTTCTGGCACACTTACAGCACAGCGGTACGTAGACGACATTCTACGACCGGTTGTGTTACCGTTCCTTTTGCGACACCCTGGACTTACGTTTCAACAAGACAATGCCCGGCCGCACACGGCACGTGTTGCTATGAATTGTCTTCAAGCTTGCCCAACACTTCCTTGGCAAGCTAGATCTCCTGATCTCTCTCCCATAGAGCACATTTGGGACGCTATGGGAAGGCGATTGCAACCATCCCGGAATGTTGACGATTTAGCCCGACAGTTGGAGACAATTTGGCAAGAAATTCCGCAGGACACCATCCGGGATCTTTATCAGTCTATGCCATGTCGGGTGACAGCTTGCATCCAGGCCAGAGGTGGACCAACGCCTTATTGGCTTCTTACTCTTGTAACGGTTTTTCTGAAATTGTAATCCTTTCTTTTTCTATGTATGTTCTTCACATCCACCAATTTTTATCGCAATCGGACAACCCCTTCTTGGTGCGTCGATTTTTTTTGTTATAGAGTGTATATATATATATATATATATAATCCAATTTTTTCAAAGCAGTAAATGTGTTTTAATTTCCCCAATAATTATTATTTAAATATTGTATAATTTGGAATATATAAATTCTATAAAATAAAGAATTTCTGTATTATTTTGTGTTAATTAATGAATAATCCACTGTACATACGTATGGTGCTCACTATATCTTTACTTTGATCTACATCGCACCATTTTATGATGTAGTTCTCATGACATCAACTACATCATAAATCGTTATACCTGTACCAAGCTGTTTAACTATTTAATGCCGTTGAATACTTTTTTCATTTTACAAACTAGATTATTTAGTTACTTGTTAAATACTTCCCTGTTTCAGTATTTGTTTTAATTAAAAGTAAAATAAATGTTTGCAAATATTTGTGGCGACATAAAAACTTAGAATAAATTTTTATTTGTGGTGAGCGAAAATAAAAATTTGTTAAAATTTAAAAATATTTTTAGCGTAAAATGTAAAGCTTCTCTCCACCTTTAAGCCAGGTTAAAAGTATATTTATGGAAAATTATTTTAATGAAGTCTCGAGAACAGGATCTTCGAAATGACGATACTTCTGATGGTTTTTGCGCTAATGTAAATTGAAAAACTGTAAATTGAAATAAGTGGCTTTTGAAAGTACTTAGAAATCGGGGAGTATTTTTGATTTCTAAGAACCAAAAAAATAGTACGTTTTTAACCTATTAAAATAAATGAAGCAAATTACAAATTGTGACACTGCTTAATAAATTATATTTGTAAATAATACACAGGTTGAATGCAGATTAAAATTTTGTCAATAAAAGATTATTAGAATTACTTGACTGCAGACATTTTTTTCCGTTTCTTTTAAGAAATAGCTAGGGGTGGCCATGTAGCACTTTAAAAGGATTATCTATAACGTATGTTTGCAAATTACTCTGATTAAAGTTTATAAAGTTTAAAATAATAATTCTACTTTAAATGTTTTGGATGTTATTTTCTTTTAAACGAAACAAATATATTTTGAACATCATGTTTATTTAAAATGGTCTATTTATATTTGCTTGCTTGAGAGCAATGCTTAGAGAAATTACTTATTCAACCATCTTTCAGTTACATATAAAGATAAAATGTAGGAATATGTGTTGAAAAAATAAAATCTTTATTTGAATCATGGAAGAGGGAACTGATTACCCAGTAAGAAATATATTTATGAAATTACAGAGGATGGTACAGTAAAGCTAACTCTACATCAGAATTTGTTTTTTATTTTGTGCTTTTCTATTGGATGATAATTTTGTTTTTGTTTTCAGATCGATTTTACATTTATTGGTATATCCGCAAAATATAATCTCGAATATCATAGTAATTTTTCCTAATGTTAACTATTTCCTATTTTGTATTAGTTGGTTTTGCTTAGATTTGGTCGTCGACTATAGAAATTTCTAAATATGAAAGGAGATATAGTGCCTTTTTTCACAAAAATTATTTTTTCTGCAATATCATTGATTTGTTCTGAAATATGATTGATTTATTCTGTAATGTAAGTGATTTTTGTGTAATATAACTGTTTTTTTTCTTTTTCTGCAAATATAAATTAATCCATTTAGAGATCTATATTTCTGTAAATTTCACGCTTTTTAAAAGAAAATTTGTAAGGGATTAAAGAAAATAGATTTTTTGTAAGTCCTTAAAAATCTATTCTCTAAATATTCTTTCATGCTCGTGTTTAATGAAATATATAAAAAACTCATTCCCTTGTCTTTCATTTATCAGTAGTTACATATCCCTACTTTACATTATCCTTTGTTATCGCATTTTTTGATATTCTATGTAATGTTGAGATTGCTGTTTTTGCCACGCTCACTATTGTGTACAAAACTACACTTAATTGCTTTGAAATTCTACCAAACTATATAATACATCATATATTTCTATTAAAAAATCCATTTCTTTTCTCCTGATTTTACCTTTTTATGTGCCACATAGATCCAGCTACAGTTGTTAATATCACGACGACAGTGATAGTGGCTGAAGGAGATGATGCGTTTTTCGAATGCAGCATTTCCGCCAACCCAATCACTGCAGACATGGTGCGCTGGAAGATGCGGGGAGGGACCTCCATCATGAGAGAGAATCAGCAGTTCACAGACAATGGTCGCTCGCTGCTTACAATATTCAACGCAACGAAAGCAGACAGCGGAACTCTTGAATGCGAAGCTTACAATGGTCTTGGAGAGCCAGACGTTAAAACCTCACAGTTAGTAGTCTTGTGTAAGTATTCATGATTCGTACGTAAGCAAACATCTCCTTGAAATTCGACGACAATATGATGACCATCATATTTTGCAATAATTGTACAAAACTCTTGATATGTTGATCCCACTGGGCTAACTAAATTTGCATATGACGTCAATGGTCAATAATTTTTGCGATGTCACTGGTTAATAATTTTTGCGATGTCAATGGTCGATAATTTTTGCGATGTCAATGTTTATACAAGGTGATTTCTTATTCAGATAAACCTACAATAGTCAGGAACTTGGTGCTCACGAAAATGGCTGTTGATTTAGGATCGTCAACAGAACTCCGATGCGTGGCTGAAGGAGATGGTAACATCAGTTTCGTATGGTCGTTCAACACCACAGTAATTGTACAAGGACTGGACATTGGACGATACGACATTCGATCTGCTCAAATGGGAGACATACAGTGGTGCAGCATACTGACCGTTAAGCGTGTAAAGGCTGAAGATTTTGGGGAATATACATGCGTAGCTCGGAGCCATTTGGGTTACGATTTTGTCAAAATCGCCCTGGTTGGTCGAGGTACGAAATAATAAAATTGAAAATATTATCTATTATTTTGTGTACTGTTAATTACTACTTTTTCTATTAGATGAATAGTTTGTGTATTATTTTAGTAGAATCAGTATATAATTTTTGTTTTAAATTTAAAATTACAAAGGAGTAATAGAAATTCAGAATACCGATTACAAAGCATGCATGAAATATTTCATTATTTAAAGTACGCCAAGAAATTTTTTTTGATAATGATCAAAGACTTTGGGGTTTTCGACGTATTAATACCGATGTCGTATATAATACCTAACTGCTATGGTTCGATTCGTTTAATTATTATCCAATATAAAATAGAATACTTTACATTAATCGTCATGCGATACGAATTAGCATATTTCACACTATCCATCATGCAATACAGCTATACTTGCAGCAAAGCTAACCTGGTACACTGACAAGGCGCAGAGCAGTATGATTTCGCCAGTGCAATATAGTTCGCCCTTTCTTACGTTAAGAGAGTTAATAGAAGATACATTTCGTACATAAAACATTAAAATAATGCTCAAATACATAAAACATAGGCATATTTGTGTAATTAAAATCTGGTATTTATTAAATTTAGGAAAAAGAATCATTATAGGAAACGCTGACGTCATTTAAGTAACTGACCACTCAGAGGACTTCGTTTGCTTGGCGGGAAATTTGGCGCCTGGAATTTTGGCAACCACGTTTTCCTGCATTCCAAATTAGGCGATAAATAACCTAATAATGTTGAGGGCTATCTCATTTTTCGCCAATTTGGGAATGAATATTTATTGCACACACGTGAATAGGTCACCGTAGCCTTAACAGTGTACCAGGTTAGCTTTGCCGCGAGTATAGAATACATATTTTTAATTATAAAAGTGGAAAATTTTTGAAATATTCGTCTTTTACTATAAATTAGAAATAATATGTGAAGTGGTATTATGTATTAATTTTTCAAGATTTTAAGTTACTACGTAAGTTATCAATTTTTCGATTTCAGCACTGGTTGGTTGCTCAGGATACAAGGACTGAAAAGGAAATTTTGCTCCATTTCGATTTTGAAAATTTGGTTTCTTAAAATATTTCATCTTAAAGTCCATGTCATGAACTGTGTCTTTTGGAAGCAGAATCAAAACTGTGTTTTCAAATAATTCAGAAGGCAACAAATTGACACAGTTTAATAATAAGTTAAATCGTTTATAGTTGTTTCAATAGCTCTGAGCCATTTCGCCAGAATTTCCGACGATAAACACAATGCGCAATGTCAAATACGTGTTGGGTTTATCGTTGGCCGTTCTGACGAAAATAGCCCAGGGCTATTGAAACAGTTGTAAACGATTAAACTTATTATTAAACTGTGTTAATTTGTTGCCTTCTGAATTATTTTAATAGTGCGCAGTGTCGTCTTCAAATTATTTCAAGTTCATGTGTTTTAAAATTTTGCTTATAATACTATGAAGTTCTTTTACATAAACAGGTGTTTTCAAATGTATTTACTATATCGACATTTTTATTTTCTAACGTATTTTACCTTGAGTTAAATTCAGTGGCGTTAACCAGACACTGTGAAACAATAATAATAATTCATATCACACAAATTAACGAAGTTGAAAAAGTTTCAATGAACCACTGACAGATGTTTCAGTAGTCATGTGCTACCATCGTCAGAACGACAACTGAGGCAGCACAACGTGATATGCCAGGTAGTATTACCTAAAACGGCAGTTAGAACAGTGGTTACCGATTATAAGCTTCCCATTATTTTCCGACCACGTAGTTGTTACCATCTATTTAGGCAACACTGTTTGACATCGCATGTTGGGCTATATCAGAGTTGCCGTTCTGACGACGGTAACACATGGCTACCGAAACAGCTGTTAACGGTTAATTAAATCTACTCATATTGTGTTAATTTGCATGGTCTCAGATATTAGTACTTCACATTATGGAAATAATTATTTTAATATGTGCCCCAAAGATTTCCGAGAATGGTTCAATTTGTAGTGACAAAAATTAAGCAACAAAATCAATCACACTTACGAATACTTTTGTTTCCCAATTCAGTGCGCCAAAACTTTACTATGGAAATAGTATAAATCGCCAATAAATTTATAAATGTCGCCAGCGAAGAGCATTTAATTACAACACTTGGTGTACAGAATTTCAATATATCTTAAGACCTAGGTTAATCATATTATTTATATAATATCACCGTAGAAATATGTAAAATATGTTAAGAAGCGTGCTCAGAATAACTATAAATGCTATTTTTCAACGTCAATACAATTTATTGACATTTTTAATACATTGCAGGTGCCCCAGAAATGCCAAAGGATTTCAGAGTCAAAAGCGAATCCGGGAACTCGGTCACCTTCACCTGGGTTCCCAGATTTGACGGAGGAGTGGAGCAAAGTTTTCGTATCAGGTATAAGAGGCCAGGTTCGTACACCTACTCTTACAGAGAAACACTGCCTAATGCTACGGTATACACCGTCACGGGACTAGCTGCGGGATACGAGTATCAGTTCGCGGTGTCCGCCTTCAATAGCCTCGGGGAAAGTGCCTTTGGTGAAGAACCTCTCACTATCTTCACAAAACAGAAAGGTTTTTCCATTTTGCTATTTATCATAGTACTTAGCGTAATATCCAGTGTAATATATATGTTCATAAAAAAAAAAACATTTTATCCACTGTAATCTGTTGAGATGTCCTAATTTTCAAGAAAATATATTTAAAATTAAAATTATTCCAGATTTTCCAGTTTCTTCTACTCGGAAATTTATAATATAGATCGTATATTTCATGCGCATTGCATGAATCCATTTCCGAAATAGGATTTTTTTGTGCTTTTGGATAAATGTATTACGTTAAAATATGTTATTTTTTGGTGATTAATGCTATACATGTATTGGATGCTGATGTTTGGATTTGGAAATTAATATACATTTAGGTGTGCGTGTTAAAATATGTGTTAATATACGTGTCTGTATAATGAAGCACTCTTAACTAGAGCTGTCCTAAAAGGGTACGCGCTGTGTGCGCCGCGTACTCTCAAGAAATTTTGAAAAATACCGAATATGTGCCCCATATTCTCAAGGTCTCAAGAAACTTTTTGTATTTGATGGTTTTCGGGCAACTTTTAACAAAGTTCAGCCTTCTTTTTCTTTTCTAGTCATTTACAAACTTGAATGAAAACAAATGAGGAAGCCCCCTAAATCCACCAAGCCTCAAAATAATATGCTGCATACGACCAGGAGAGGAATGAAAAACTGATGAAAATAGCAACTGCCACCTTGGGCTTGGATAGACGATAGACGACCAGTCAAATGCCAGTTCGCGCGGCGCGATAACATCACCACATCAAGTAACCACACAATTACAATACCTTTTGATTAAGACAGCACCGCATGCTCTCATTTCTGCAGGACAGCCCTACTCTTAACACAGCGGTTCATGTATCCCAGAATGGTTCAAATATTCAAAGAACCATTAGAGGAAGATTACCTGGATTTTAAAGTAAGGCGAGCAGCCTACATATAAATTCCAAACCTTAGCATTTGTTCAGTAAATGAATGATAGGCACTTGGTTTCTCTTACCCTAATATTGAGCCGATGTTGAATACTCTTTCCATAATCAGAGCCGTATTTGAGCCTTAGTCTTTATTACGAAATGGGTCTTTTGTGAATATCACACTCCGCAGCTTATATGGCCCTCGTGTGCTTTACAATATATCATAAATAAAACAATTTTAGATGCAAGAAAGCGTTTGAGATGTTTTTCGTCACATCTAGGGCACTCGCACATTCAAACTCATTTGAATATGACCCGATAACACATGCATAGAAGCACGCCTAGAAGGGTATACTTTGGCGTAGATATCTAATAAACTGGAAGTATCCAAAGTAAGAGAAAATAGGAATATGTGCTTCTTTTTCCTGGCCAAAATGCTAGGTTTAACAAAGAATTCACTCTTTAGCCGGCTCATATATCCTTTATTATACAGTTCCTTTTGAAAAAGTAAGCACATATGCATGAAAACATGTACGCAATATAAAATGCAGTAAAACCCGTATATAGCAAAAAGTTTGAGATGAACGTTTACTATATTTTACTCGCATCCTCATTAAATACGTTTCGGAATTTAAAATTTCAAACTCTGAAAATAAAGCTTGTATAGTTATCATGTGTGTATGTAACATACATAAAGTAATATTCGGCTTTATATTCTAAAATTAAATAACAAACGTATATCCTTTAGTGGTTGATTTAGGGAGGTGCCGCTTTTATGTCTAACCTTATAGCCAGCCCTTTCTTGCAAAGAATGAGACGAATATCTCAAAAACAATTACACCTATGATGCTCTTAACGTTTGATACATGGAAGTGATTATTTCAATAATTATCCAAATGAATACTTAATTAATAATTTCAAATAATAATTAATAATTTATTTTGGTGTTCTCAGCTCCCGCCCCTAAACACGTACCTTGCTGCCCTACTTAGAAATTCGCTACTGATATGACCACTTGAATTTCAGGGTATGAAAGATTGAGCAGTGTGAGAGTTGATGTACTATAAAACTTTAGGCCATTGCATGTATTTCTATACTTTTTCAGTCTGTGGTAATTTACATGCTTACTTTCAGTTTTCCAACGGAAGTTGGTTAACGGCAACAGTATCTTTTGCAAAAAAAAAAAAAACACCCCTAAAAAATTATCCGATCATCTCAAAATTTCGCATGCAAATTCCTTTAAACCAAGTATGCAAATGATTAAATTTTCAAAGCCAATGAGTGTTAACTTCAATCATAGCGTGCATTTCTATTGCGCAACGAGCATCGTATAAAAGAGGTAAAAATTGCAGACGGTTTATTTTTTTTCGTTGTCGGCGTTGCAGTTCCCTGGAGACGCAACCAGTAATGACGTTAATACGTTGTTGAAGACCTTATAGCCAATTGGACGACTTTGAACGTGGTCGCATAGTCGGGATGTGTGAAACTGGCTGGTCCTACCGAGCAATAGGCTGCCACCTGCACCGTACGGACACTGCTGTTCAAGGGTGTTGGCAGCAATGGTTTCTGCGAGGAACTCATCGGCGTAATAAAAGCTCTGGAAGGCCAAGGTGCACGAATTCGAGGCAAGGTCGGTTGGTTGTGCGACAGTCCAGAGTTGACACAACGGCATCATTGTCCGCCATCTAACATACAATAGTCGCTTCCAAATCACCAGCTGCACCTTCCACTAATGTACGATTCTTAGCTGAGATGGGGTTACGCTCACAGCGGATTTTAACCCTTCAATGCCCGAAGTATCAAAATTTATACCTGCTTTTTTTTGAAATAAATATATAAAATAAGTACTGTGATATTTATTTTTCCCTTTATCTGGCTACTGCAATAAATACATTTTTAAATTTAATTTTGAAAATAAGGCTTCTAAGGGTTAAAACTTCTGCCTTTAACCCCACACCATCGACAGAGTCGTCTGGAGTGGTGTCGTAGCCGATCATCGTGGCTGCCAGCAGATTAGCATCGCATGGTGTTCAGAGATGAATCCTACTTCAGTCTTGGAATAGATGACCATCGGATCCGTGTGTAGAGGTGCCGTGGTTAGAGGTCCCAACCACCCTTTGTTTTACAAAGGAACACAGCCATTACCCATTGTGTAATGGTGTGGAATGCAGCCTTATACGACAGCAGGACTCCCCTAGTTATCCTGCGTACAGCAGCTCAACGATATGTTGATGACATCCTGCAGCCGTTTACGTTACCCTTCACGTTACGACAGCCTGGGGCCATTTTCCAACAAGATAATGCCAGGCCTCATACGGCTCGCATATCTTTGAACTGCCCGCGCGCGGTTAATACTTTTCCTTGGCAAGATACGTCACCAGACCTTTCGCCAATCGAACATGTATGGGACATGGTAGGCCGCCAGATTCGGGCACCGAAAAATATCGCAGATCTGGAACAACAAGTGAGGCATTATTGGCAGAGAGTGTCACAGTACGACCTTAGGAACCTTTATCACTCGTTACTGTGACCTATAGAATCAAGCATCGCCGTCAGTGTGTGTGTGTGGGGGGGGGGGGTTTCACCAACTATTGATTTGAACATTTAATGTGCAATTCCTAAACATTGATGGGTCCCACGGCCTTGAATTGTTTACCATATCCTTACCCGTGTATGTGCTGGATGTACATTTAATTTTAATAAAAACAGATAATTTCTCCATAGTGTTTTTTTTTAAAGTGTATTTGGAAAAGACACTCGTTTGCATTTTAAATTCAGCCGTCTTGAGTTTGATTTTATTAATACAATCGAAGTAAATTCACCTACATTAACGTCATCTGCAGCAGTTTTCTCATTTCTGGGGATGGATTTAAGATTTATAATAATTATTTAAGTGCTATGCACCGTTAATAATAATTAAGCGGTCTTTTAAACCAAAGTTGTCAAATTTTATTATGCCAGAATTTGGATGATCACAAAAGAATTTTCATTGGTACTAAACTCAACTTTAAAATTCCAAACTTAAATTCAAATTTATTTTCCAGGCATCAAATATATACATGTAAGATATACATAATAAGGTACATGAGGTATACATGATAATTCATAATAAGGTACATAAGATATACATAATAATAATAATAATACATAATTGGGTGCGTAAGATATACATAATAAGTTACATAAATAAGAAATATTAGCCATAATATACCTTAAAATAATAATTGTAAAGAAAATATAGATGCCGGGAATGAAGATGGGAGAAAAGGCAACTAAAGGCTTGACAAGTTCTCACTACCATGGGAAACGGCAACTCATCGATTTTATTGACAAATTACGTATATAAACAAAACAGGATTAAAAGAAAAATGTAAATACAAAATGAAAAGGACAACAGGTAAATAAACAGATTGTGTTTAAACAATGGTAAACTATTTATGAACCGCAGAGCCATAGGAAGCGAGTTCCAGAATCTAGGGCCAACAATTGTAATGTCATAGAAGAGAAAATTAGATCTTACGAAAAGAATATGAAGTCCGGCAGCAGAACGAGTAGTATATTGGTGATCAATATTATGGAAAGATAAAAAAGAATTCAAATCCAATTTAGTAACCTAGAAAATCAAAATAAAAGCCCTATATTCTAGAAACTTTGAGATGGGAAGAATACTAAAACTTTTGAGAAAGTTCTAAATTTTTTTGTTTCCGTCATTTAGGTTTCAATTGTAATATTTCAATTGAGAGACCTTATTTCTAATGAAAATAAAATTTTTAAGAAAATGAAATTATTCTTTTTCAAACATATTATAATACTTTTGTCCTAATATTTTGTTTTAATGAGCCCTTGTTATAACCAGAGCTAGTATAAAAATTTTATTCTGCTAATTTTTTCTCATCCCCTAATCTGAGGGAAAAACATTAAAATTTCTTGGAAGAAGAAGTAAGTCTCTTTACGTAGTCCTTGATTGAAACTTCAAAATTTTCGTCTCTCTCTTATAATCGCTAATTTTATTCATAAACAACGAATTTTCCATCAAAGTATATATTTATATTAAAACGTAATAGGCGTTTACGTCTCCGCTTTTTTATTCTTAAAGTTCTGATCGTTTATTTCCTCTTCCTCTGCGCCGATTCATTTTATTTGTAGAAAATAATAGAAGCCGAATAGGGTAGTTTAGTGTCGCAGCTACGCAACTACCAATCCTCTTTAAAATCAATTCACCCTTTAAAAAAAGGTAACGGAGCGCTCTCACGCTCCAAATACAACGAAAGCGAATTCGCGTTTGCAATTTCTTCGAAAAGAAATCGGAATTTACTACTTTTATTTAGATGTCACGTCTACCTTTGAAATTTTATTTTTACACTGAAAGGATTGGAAAGATTTCTTTTCATTGAATCAGCCAGCTTCATTTCCGAACATTTTCAATCAATGAAGAGGCTCTTCCATCCAAATTTTATGCAAAAAGCGGAAGCGAGTCGGATCCTCAGAGCTGGTAATAAAGAGTCGTTCAAAACGTTTCAATTTCTCTCCCAAAAGAGAAATATATTGAAGTCAATTATTCTTTTCTAAATTGTGAAAGAAATGAATTGAACACTCTCGATTTTATGTAGACAATGAAATTGCTCTAGAATGCTTTTGCATGTTAAAATGTATCAACAACCGAGTTAAGAACGCATAAGAGTAAAGGACGACCTAGTATCGCGTCGATTACTTACGATTATTTGATTACAGCTTAACATGGAATTGCTAACGTAAGATTAGCTTTGTCACACCTTACAATCTTTGCACATTGCTGCTCAGATGAATCATTGAATATTAGTTTCTTTTCTGTTCGACCAAACTGTAAAACGATTCAGTCTGAATGAAGTTTTTGCATTTATAAGAAACACAGTAACAATGTCGTGCAGCGTATACTTTTTATTTTGGAAGGACATATGGACTCGTCTCAGGAAGTCTTTCCTATTTTACTTCAAAAATAAACTGAAATTAACTCCAAGTGCATAGATAATATAACCATTTTATAATGATGTTTATTATCTGGCAGTAGTGCCCTCCTATTGGTGGGAAATAATTTGGCAGCCGAGAAATAAAGAGAAAAGCACTTCGGCGACTCCTATTCTCCATTCTTAATGCACACAAGTAAGCAAGTAAAGAGCAAACCGATAAACTTTCTGCGTGGTGTTGTTGGTAGTGAATGAAGTGAATGAAGCCTTTAAGAATTCCAGAAGAGATAATTATATTTACGGTGATTTGAACGAGGTTGTTTAACCGTTTTTAAATATAAAAACATTTTTCGAAATGTCTATCTGTAAGGACAATCTAAATTTACAAATAATAAATAGTTTCAAGAATTTAACTGATGGTTTTTCTTCTGGCAATGTACTGAGGTAGGAAAATTTTTAAATTCAATCATTTAAACATATTTTTGTGACTTTATTGGGAATATAAGAAATTGTTTAATCTGGCTGATACATAAGTGAATATATATTCACAAAAAAATATTTAAATTGCACACTCTAGCATTGGGTTAGAGAGATACGGTTTCTGCTCCTTGAAAAATGAGGGAAATTTATAAGAGGGGTGGAATTACAATTTTTTTTTATTTATTTTTGGAAGTTGAATATTACATTTAAGTAAAATTGAGAGTAGAATAACTGATATGAGAGAACAGACTAATAGCCAGATTGGAAATAGTTCTACTGTCGCTAGCGTAAAAGATATAAGGATGTATATATATATATATATATATATATCATCATCGTCGTCAACAACCATTTTCGATCCACTGCATGATGTAGCTCTCTGTTATCACACATACGCGTAGTATGGTTAAAGAAATACAGAAGAATTGGTGCTAAGCTCACCATGTTGGCAGAATATGTTGGAAAGCTGAGTCTACAGTTTAATAAGGATTTCGAACCTCAGTTGCCAGAGCTGAAGTCCAGCGCTAAGGCGAAACTCTTTGTGTCACCCTCCTACGGAGTGGCTACTACCGAGGCTGCTTCAAAACGGCGTTTTGTCGAGAGTCCCTATCAGCATGCAGAGGACGGCTGTGGGACAAGAATATATATATCGTTGACAAAAAGGCATCAAATTCTTGGCTGGCCAAAGGCACTCTCCAGCCAGAGACAGAAGGATTCATGCTAGCCATCCAAGACCAAGTGATCGCAACAAGGAACAATCAGAAATTCATCCAGAGAAAAGACATAGAAAGCGACAAATGCAGACACTGTCATGCGGCATCGGAGACAATCCAACACGTGATGGCAGGATGCAAGATCCTTGCGCAGTCAGACTACAAACATAGACACGATCAAGTAGCGAAAATAGTCCACCAGAAATTGGCAGCGAATGCTGGCTTTCTGACAGAAAAATGCCCGTACTACAAATATGAGCCAGAGACCGTGCATGAGAACGAAACACACAAGCTTTACTGGGATAGAGCAATCATAACAGACAAGACAGTCCCACATAACCGTCCTGACATAACCCTCGTCGATAAATCGAATAAGACCACGTACTTAATCGACATAGCAGTACCCAACACCAATAACATACAGACAACCTACACAACGAAAATCACCAAGTACCAAGATCTCAGACATGAAGTACGAGATATATGGGGTATGGAAAAGATCCTCATCATCCCGTTAGTCATCTCAGCAACAGGGATAGTACCAAAAACGCTTGCGACGAATTTGGAGATACTCAACATTGACCCAAACACCTACATTGAAATACAAAAAGCCACAATCCTAAACACGTGTCACATTGTCAGGAAGTTTCTAGACATGGCACATTAAGAAGTGATGTGAGAGGCTTGGGGACATGGCTCTCTGTGCCCGTCTCAAAGCCTGTTGCAGCCAAGAACGGGCGAGGAAAGTTTATATATATGTATATATATATATATATATATTATTCCTAGATTTAATTTGTATAATATATAATTAAGTAATTAGTAAACTAAAACTGGTTATGATTTAATTGGACAGAAATATTGGAAACCGTGCTAAGCATTAGAGATATTCGCATTCTTCGTAAATGAAATCTGTTTGGGAGATATCCCATAAGAAATTGCTTCAGTAAAATTTGAGAAAAGAGAAATTAGATGCATGAACACTGACTGAAGAAAATTATCTATCTGCATATATATATATAATTAATATATTTTGTATATAATTAATTATAAAACGAGTTATCTCTGATTTTCAGTGGTGACTACAGCAGCACCAAGTCACGAAATTTCCGAACAAGAAAAGGCCAGGCGAGCCGCTAATCGCACATGGCTCGTCTCTTCCATTTTAGGTGGTTTGTCCTTCCTGTCTACTTGTCTCTGCTGTATACTCTGCATATGGAGGAAATGTAGCCTTATGACAGCGGAAGGTGAATATGCATTGATACATCCCTGTAAAATAAAAAATGATTCATCATATAAATGATCTGGATAAATCTGTGCAGAATACAGAAATACAAAATTTCAGCAAGTAAGAAAAATTGAAATTATATTTGATATTGCAAACTATACGCAGTAAATAAAGGAAATTATACTTTAAAAATATTGGACACCAAGCGAATGGTTTTCATATTTTTCTGCCACCAAAAATTACGGGAAATATTTAATCATATGATATCTAATGTGTTTCAAGGACTATATAAATTAAAATATAATTTACTATTTATATTTAGTATTGGGGTTTATAGTAATAGTTTATTTTGAGATGCTGAAGCTTTGTTTGGGAAATATAAAATACTAAATCTTTGGTTAGGAGATTTTGCAAATGGAACTTCACTTTCAGATGTTAAGATGCTAAAAATTAGGTTAAGAAAATAAGCAATAGCTCAAAAAATTAAAGCTTTGTACATGAAATATTAGAATCCGAAGCTAGATGTAGAAAAAGTAAGAAATTAAACAGGATGTGGGTTAAAAAGTTTAATTTGTTTACTTTTTATGACATAAAATAGGGAAGACCATAATGGGAAAACATGGCATTACATCGTATACGTAGGAAACGTTATTTTTGGAAATAGGAATGTATTTTCCAATGTACCCATACTTCAGTATAAAGGTGTTAAGAAATTAAAAGGTGAATGGTATATATATATATATATGCACTATAAAATTTACGTAATAAGCATAGAATAGCTTATGAAATAAATATATAGTGTGCATTCATATATACATCATTTGAATATATTTATAACTCTAATGAATGTGTAAAAAAAATAGGGGGAAATAACTTCAAACCTACTAATCATTGGAAAGTATTACTTTTCTGCAGACAGTGCATATGAAGACAATGCATATTAAGGCTTACATCATTGCAAAATTATACAAAACTATATCAAATATTAACATGTATGGGCATCTTTCGGAACCTAAAATACTATATCGCCAGCATTATACAGTAGGATCCATTTATAACGGGTCCGCATATAGCGACCATTTTCATTGGTTTTTAACGCCTCGTTATATACGGGTCCTACTGTATATTGATAATCGTTATTTTAATCTAAAGAGAAACTGAACTACCACGAGAGTGTGGGACAAAAACACTAAAAAACTGACACAAAAGAACTAACAAAGGGAGAGAGATTTGTCTTTTGGAACGTACGGAAACAAACGAAAAATATTGAGCCGTAACGAGTGAAATCAATTTTGGAACAATAAGCACAAAGATTATAATTCTTTACGTAAGATTTACGGAACGTATTTGTATTGTAAAGATACGTAAAATTTATATCAGTATTTTACAAAATGTGTGCCAACTGAAACATGGGATTCCGTAATAGCCCTCTACGACTACGTTTTTTAACCTTTTTGTCCTCATGGCGCCTTTTGAAAAAATATTTCTGGTTAGCGAAACCCCAATGTAAAAAGTGTTATTTGTCTTTAGTCATATCTTTTTTCGTTATTTCTAAATATGGAGTTCATAAGAAAGACAATGTAATAGCTAGTAAAATTTGACACTGGTCGGAATATACGAAATACAAATGAAGAAGGTAAAAGACATTTACCATCTGCAAAAATATTTTTGCAGACGGTAAATATCTTTTACCTTCTTCATTTGTATTTCGTATATTCCGACCAGTGTCAAATTTTACTAGTTATGGTAAGCCCTGGTCAATCTTTGTACGTTATTATCAAAGACAATGTAATTTTTTAGTTATCTACTTTAACAAAAGTTATATTTTTATTATTATGTAAAAATTTCATTGATAACACAGAAAAAATGGATTTCAACTGCCTGTTTAAGAGCGCCCTGTGTTTCTCGCGGCATTCCTAATAATACCTCGTGTCATAATAAGGTTCAATGGCACCCTGGTTGAAAAACGCTGCTCTACGTATTTAATTAGTAATTTGTAAATTATTTATTAGCAGAGATGTGTTTGGAAATTTTAACGAAAATTTCAAGAACATCTGCAAATTCTGCAATTTTCCTTATGACATCCCCCCCTTAAATAATTTTACTAACCGAAACCAATACCCCCTGGCGGCAACAGAAAGGTATTTCAGTAGAGTCTTGTTTATCTGAACGTCTCTAATCAGAAAATCCGGTTAAATCGTTGGATTAAATATTTATAAATCGTTACACATTCAGTCGGCTGGATGTGTTTTTCAACGGCAACTAACCGACAATATGTAAATAAACAGCGCAGTATGTGTTGCCAACTAATTGCAATTTTCCATTAAGGAAAAGGGGAAATCTGTTGTAATCGTCTGTTAGATCGTCTGTTGTCTGTTATGCCTGCATACCAAAACATACAAATATAAAACAATTAGAGCTTACAGCAAATTCTACAGTAAAGTTTTCGGTTACTCCGAACAGGTCTAGGTCCTAATTAGTTCGGATAAACGAAACTCCACAGTAACTACTTTTTATGTTTATTATTGCTTGTCTGTATGCTTATGTATAAGGTTTAGATTTGTTTAAAAATATTTAATAGAGGGCTTTTCTGGCTAAATATGTGGTAAGAAAGGGCTACTTACAAGAGAACTGATTCGTATGAAAATGAAATCCAGAGAAGTTACAGTATGGCGGAAAGATCTGTTGATGCACAATAAATATCCGTTGTTATTGTTTGGATAGTCACAAAATGGAGTTTTTTACAGCTGTTGGCAAATCCGCAAATTATGGAATTTTGCATCTGCACTGAAGCTTCCAGCAAATGCTGTACAAAAGTCTTGCATATATGCAGAAGTGGAAATGCAGTAGTTAATTGTGCCAAGTTTGCGGTTGTGAAAAAAATTTATAAAATTGAAAATATTCTTTGTTTTTGAGAAACTCACATTAGTATGTGTAGACTGTTGGAGCAGAGTCAGTCCGTAACTAACAGTAACGTCGGAATCAGCAAAATATTCGGCATCATCTACGTCCTAAGAAACCTGGTCCCCGACATTTTCGTTCAGGAGTAATTCTTCATTTTCACAAACAGATATCCACTATCACGTGTTCCGTCCTTTGAAAGAACGGATGGTTCAATTTCTACATTTGACACTAACTAAATTCAGTGTTCCATGAATGATATTCACTATATTTTTCATGTGTAAACCTTATACTACACGATGGCACACAAATAAACATAGCAATGAACAGGTAAGTAATTAAAGTTTTTTTTATAAATATTTTTATATATATTCTGCCTTCAATTGACAAAGGGAGCAGTTGGCTCCCGAAACGTCGTGTTTTTAAACCTTACGCCAGTGTCGAAATAACTGATTGATATGAAATCATCTGGCGAAACTCTCACAGTTTCGTTAAAGAGCAAGGACGGACTGAGACGCTGGCCAGCTGGCCCTCGGGCGATTGAGCCCTCATGGGCCATAGTCATCAAATTTTATTTACATATGGACAAATGAACCCGAACGAAAATTTAAGGCATGCGCCCTTTCGAGAGGACCCGGACCGTCCCGGTTGAAGATCACAATTTTTCACAACAGCTAACTTGGCAAAACTAACTCCTTCATTTCGCTGCTGCTTATAAGGCTTTCGAACAATGCAGGGGCAAAATTCCATAATTTACAAATTTCCAAACAGCTGTAAAAAATTCCGTTTTTTGAATATCCAAAATATAAAATGGTTATTTGTCATGTAGTCTATATCGTTATGTGTGTCAGTAGAGCTTTCTATTGTGCCCAACAACTCTCTTGGGTTTGACATTCATTCTGAGATGTTCCCTTTTTAACATAAACAGTTTGAAAACCACTGACTTACTAATTTAAAAAAACAGCTGTCAATATTTAATACTCGTGATCCATTTTGGAATTGGAAAATTTCGGAATTTTCAAGACTTTTTAGCTGATTTGTTAAAGTAATTTCATTATGGCGGTAATTCCTCAAAATTTATTGGAAATATATAATACAAAGTAAATCTAATACAAGCAAAAATAGTTTGAAATGTGGCGAGAGAAGAAAATAGAAAAAATTGAGTAATATTGGTTGAAATTCATTTGCGATTTCTTAAGTTTCAAGTGTGGTACTCATGCAATTGCTATATTTATAACTATATTATTTTACTATAAAATGATTATATTACTAACCATATTATCACAAGGTAATTACCATACTATTGTAATGTAATTATTCTGTGTTACTCACTGTATTATTACTGTGCACTTACTCTATTATAATGTATTTACTTTATTACTACGCAATTATTATAGATTGATATATAATTATTATATTATTAAGCATGCAAACACTCTATTGCTGACTATGCAAGTACTATATTACTCCCTATCTATGCAATTACTAACCACGTTATTGACATTCCGCTAGTGATCATACCGATTGCACAGTTGCAACGGCAGGATGATCCAAGAGAGGATATATGCAATAGATTGCTCATACAGACGGAGGTAAAGCAGGTTACATCATCATCCTCCACTGTTGCACAAAACATAAGCCAAGAGCAAGTGGCCATGAAGGAATTTCAGGTGATACGTACAGAGAATTCTACGTTTACTTTTCTTTTTCATACTTAGTTGAAATTTTTGCAATTGTATCAAAATAATTCTAGCGTATTGCTAAACGAAAGGGATTTAAGTCTAGCTTGGTATAAAGATGCATCTCTTCACCGTACTCCATTGATTCTTCATTTAAAAATTAAAACGTTTAGTGGTTTCGAATTATGAGAATGCTCCACAAAAAAAAAAGAAAAAAAGAGAGATTATGGGCACGTATTTTCAGAGAGATTATGGGGACTTTTTTTCATGAATTTCCCATTTACGGACTTTTTTCAAGGTCGAAAATTGTTCGTAATATCGAGTCCATTGATGTACTCCTTTGAAATATGTCGACAATCCTCATATATATATAATCCACATATTAACATTTTTACAATTTACACAATTTCAGCTGCCCAATGTCCACAATTTCATATATTTATTTTTGGCGCAGTATAGCCCAGATGCTCTTGCGCCATAAAAAAGCCAAACAAACAAACCAAATCATATATTTATTTGCCTTCCATATACTATCAAAAAAACCATAATTAACAAAATATTAAAAAATATAAAAACTTGTCAATTTGTGAGCCCAAAAAAATTAAACATTATTAATGATTTGCAATTCATAAAAATTTTGCGAATTACTAAAATCGTGAGTCCATGATAGATAAATCGGTTTCCAAATAATGTATTTTGGGTAGATTTCAAGTATTACGTAAGTAATATTTTGGTTATTATTCAACTCTCCCCCCTTAATAAGCAAAAATTAACATTGGCTAACATAGGAAAATAAGACAAACGGCAACCCCTCACTCCCCCAAAGGTGCTTACGTAATACTTGAACGTTCTCCTGGGGAATTTTAGTTTTCTTACTTTCCGAATGTATATAAGTATAGTTGTAATGATATATCACGCATTTACTTACAGGCTGAGCAGCGAACACTAAGTTGGGAAGAAACCAGTAAAAGTGAATATGGACGTACACGGTCAATGTCTTACGATAGAAGGAGCTATGGTAAGGACATAGTATCCTAACTGAACTCCATTATTAATAAATATTTTTACACGTATCATTACACGATTTTCTGCAAATGGAAGATCGATATTTGTACGAGAGAGAGAGAGAGAGAGAGAGAGCACTTCATATCGAAAAGAGTTTTTCCTATAGACTCAATATGAAATTCACCTCCATTCAGAGGCCATCAGAAAGAACTATTTTTCCAGAAGTGAGCATATTTTAGAGGAGGAGGAAGTGGGAATTTCCCTTCCGCTTGATCTTTTAATAAGAAATTGAATAAAGAATTCATCAGTGATCTTTTTTTTTCAAGGTTCTATAATTATAACAAAAAAGATAATTTAAATTTAAAATCGAATTTCAGTTTCGAAACACTTTTTTTAGGCTTTTAAGCTCTCTAATTTCGATTAAAAATCCTTATCAAACTTTCATGGAAAAGAATATTCAATCTTTTCATTAAACCTATCTCTTAAGAAATACTCGAGGAAGTTAACAGATTATTGGAGAAATCAATATCTGTTGAAGACGCTAAATTATTTCATTTAATTTTTGAACTTTAAAATTGCTTAGAAAGAATTGTAGCAGAAAGTCTGTAATTCCGAAAATTACTCTTCATTTTTCTTTGAATAATAAAATAAATTTATTTACGAAAATTATTTATGAAATTTTGTAAATTTCGTAACTGTTAAGTGAATTTCAACTTAACATGCCGTACGTTTTAGACATATTTTACTTGTTAATATTGTATAAATTTTGCGGGTTTTGAGGGAAATTTCAATTTCTTTCTATTTAATTTCATGTTTATTCTGCCTCATGATAAATTCCTTTAAGAGACAACCTTACATAACGACCGGTCTTTTGCAGGACTTGGTGTGGTCGCTGTAGGAGATTTTATTGTAGTTTTATCGAAAATTATGTCATCAGTATAACGTTGAAATTTATGTAATTTTTTAATTTTTTAATTTTAAAAACTTTTTAATTTTTTTTAAAAACTTTAATTTTTTAAACATTACTTATATTTAAGAAATATAAAAACATGTACAGAATAACTATAAAACCATGTCAAATGTCCTTGAATATGAAATACATATATAAAAATTGAAACAATCTTGAACAAAACATTAGAAAAATTACATTGAAATATCATATTATGAAAACAGTAAATTTTAAAATAAGTCTCTTACATAGTTACTAATAATATAGCAACGATAAATTTTACTAACAATATAGTGAAAATAAATTCAATATTATTAATAATACATTATTAAAATATATGTAATCATTAATAATATATTAATTATAATATAAGGCCAATTGTAAGAGTCAAGTATCCATTATATAATTAATTTTGTTCATAGCAACTTATTTTTGCACATAACAATTCATATCTCAAATATAATAGTCATTTGCTAGAGGACTACGCACTTTAAAAGGATTTAAGTTCAAATTTATAAATTACTATACAAGGTGTAAAAACAAACATTACAAATATAATTATATATTTCGAAATTATATTTTAAGGCTTTTCTACAATTAACTAACGTGGTTACAGGGGGATAAATTGGCTAATTTAGCAGCCCATGTTTAATTTATTAAATAGTAGATGTGTGAATAACTAATTACAGTTTTCTTAGTAAATGTATATCGAGTTTAGACAAGGTCAGTTTCTTAACTCTAGTAGAAAACTTGAATTTCTACTGTTGCGTGGAATATTTGGTTATTTAAATTTTTTTCAGATTTATTGTAATTATGTCTTGAGTTTAATACCCTTAAATTATCTAAAGAGTATATTTAAATTGTAATGAGCATAAAAAAACTATTGATTATGTTGGTTCGTTGGTTTTTTTATGTATACAAGGCATGGCCATTCTTCACAAAACAAAAATTATTAATTAAAAATTCCTTTTGAAGGGATAGGCCAATGACCTGAAATAATTATTATTATTATTATTATTTTATGATAATACAAAGCGAAATGTAAACAATTAAAACCCATTGGCGTCAACAAAGTACAAGCAGACAAAAATCAATTCAATATGATTATTTCATGTGAAACTTTTAATGCAATGAACAAATTTCTTATTATATAAGATAAACATAGTTTCAATCATCCAAGGATACTTTTGTTAAATAAATAAAATTATAAACAAAATTTCTAAAGCAAATATTTCACAGTTACACAATATTACCTTCCAATTTTATTAAATTTCCAACTGAATTTTAGTATATAGGATAGAACACCTATACTTAGGGGATATGCTTATAAGAATTAGGATATTTCTAAATTTACCAATTTCTCCCTTACAAAGTTATCAACTTTACTCAACGTCTTTCGGTCTGAGTTTAAGCTGGGATTTTTACTCCTTCCCAGGAATTTTTAATACTACTTTAGAACATAATGAATTATTATGTCAGAGGAACAGGGTATTAATTTAAATTAAAGAAAATTGAAGGAAAGGAAATTATTTTACTTGCATATTAAGGCGTCCTTGTCTTGGCCAATTTTAGGAAGAGGTCTTAACACCACCTTTAGTAAGGGACTTTCAGACGCACACTGTTCACTTGCTGGAAGTCTTTTCTCCTGCGAAAAAAGACGCTGTAGAGGGTTACCAGCCAAGGTGATTGCACCATCCAGTGAAATCATTTCTCTCCTTGCTCTTTAGCAAGGGAGTAACTTTTGGGACGTGCGATAAAGCTGGGTCCTGACATCCCGAACTCCTCCTGGACCGCAACTGTGATGCTCAAGTGCCGTCATAAATTCCATTAATATTACACTGATCTAGCACTTTCTCACCACCAGTTCTTGGTCTGAGTGGTCAGAGCGAGGCCCGGCTAGACCCATGTTTCTTCAACTCACTTTGAGTGTACACTCGGGAGTTCTGAATCATTCTGTAGATTTACCAGATGCCGCATCCTCACACCAGATGCCGCATCCTCACACCAAATGCCGCATCCTCACACCAGATGCCGCATCCTCATACCAAATGCCGCATCCTCACACCAGATGCCGCATCCTCACACCAAATGCCGCATCCTCACACCAGACGCCGCATCCCAGCCGCATCCTCACCAGCATGTGTGTCAGGCCTATCAGATGGGCCAATTCTAGGGAAACACAAAAAGTAAAAAAAAAGGCGAGGTGGATTTGAGATAGAATGCAATAAATCTACAAGTCAAGCAAAAAAGCATCGCCGATCATGGGAAGAAGAGAGCATATATTGGCCTCTCCCTATGTTCATTGTTATTTCGTTTTATCGAAATTATTCAAAGAATACCGCTGTTGGATTTTCATCCATGGGTTGCAAGAAATTCTGTATAGATATAAAGGATTTCTTATATATATATATACAGTAGATGGTCTTACAACTCTAAGAAGAAAAGCACCAATTCAACCTTATTTTAAAAGATAGAATATTATTGACAATATTTGTCTCTTCAGGTTCGAACTAAGTGCTCTTTTTCCTGTTTTTATGGCAAAATGAATCGAGATATTATTTAATTCTAAATTAAATTTTTTTAATTTAATATTATATGGAATTTTCAGATGGAGTAAGCGTGAAGGACAAGGACTCTGCTGACAATATTCATGCAATCAGAGGTGCTATGTCAAACGAATGTCCCGACATATTGCGAACAGAAAATACCAAGTGCCTTGCAGAGCCCAAGGTGAAATTCGTAAGTTAAAATTAATTTTATTCGATATATGAGGTGCTTCAAAATAATTACTTAATGCGCAACATTTCTGTTCAATTTTTCCCTAATGTCATTTTGTTTATACTGAACATTTCACTGTATATGAGCATATGAATTTACATAGGGATATAATGTATTATACTTAGTTGCCCGTAGTGGCAGTTTCAGGATTGGTTTGGAGAATGAAATATGGCTGTGAAAAAATTACAGCTAATATGGATGTTTAATAAAGTGTTTATATTGTATTGGTTATTCTGTTTTGCATAAACTGTGATTGTTTGAGAGAGGTTATAAATTCGTAGACCATTTTCTTCCTTCTGGACGGATCAATGATCATGTTTAGAAATTTATATTATGCTTACAAACTGTCATAATTTTTCTTCGTGAGATCGCCATCTTTGCATGAAGATCATTATTTATATGGGCTACCATTTTTAAAATGTACTAGTCCATAAATTAAATAATATTTATCGAAGATCGCGATTGTTAAAATAAACTTTTTTCGGAATTATATTAAATTTAAAAGTCATTTTTTTTCGATTAACTCCTTCCGTATTAAATAGCGATTTCTACTTCTCACATGAATTCTCTCCGCCCCGACTAACGAGCAAAAGTCAGTAGCATTATTTAGGAGTATTTTTAGCGCTAATTACGAATATATAAAGGTTTTAGAGATACTACCTAATAGGGTAGCGACGGTTCTTTGGACTTCAAATTACAACGGAAATTTCTGGAAAAAACATGTTTTTGTGATTTTTAAGAGATGAGAATTTTATTTTACAAGAAATGAAAACCATATACATATAATTCACTGAGATTGATACTCGAAAACAATAAGAAACATACTCAAATTCAATTTTAAAAAAATCAAGATATTTTATCAGAAAGAGGTTTTATATGTTTTATGCCAAGAGAAAACCATAAGTAATTGCAACTCTAATTTAAAATAAGAAACAAAAGGCTATGCAGCATCTTACGTAGATAGAAATATACTTGAGAAGTATTGAGAACATATACAATTCGATTGCGATTCATTCAGGAGGCAATAGGAGAACCATCTTTCATACAATTCATATAATAGAGACCACTACCTTAATTATATTTTGGTACGAGAAACTAGAAGCTATGCTACTTCTAACGCAAATAGAATAATACTTGGGAAATATCGGGAATATATTAAAATTTCAGAAAAAACCAGGAGACTATAAAAGAAACGATTTCTGCTATTGATACCACAAGTGACCGCAATTTTAGTTTGAGATAAGAAACTAGAATCCGTTCTGAATTTATAAAAAAGTGTAAATAAACTTGTTCAAAAACTTGGGAAAATATCTCATACACACAATAATCACCCTGCAAATAAAAATCATATCTGGAAAACCAATTGAGCTAATAGGTTCATATTTTGGGGTTAAGGCCAGGCGCTATCGGGATTTTTATTTTGTATATAATCATATCTTTCGGTTTTCGTCGAATAAAAGGATTCGTCTGTTTTCCTTAAATATAAGCTAAAAGTGTAGTAGCCCCGTACGTGGCTACTGTCCTTGTATACAGCTGTGCCTACAGGGGAAGTATCGTATGGGGCAACTTCCGAAAAATTTAATTTTTTTATAGATTGGATCGAAAGTTGATTAAATTTATTTACATAAAAGAAATTGGTAACATATTCCGAAACTCATGTGCAAAGCTTAAACAAGAGCTGGGCACTATAAACTCATGTTAAACTCGCCACCACAAGATTTATTTATAATACGCCGTGATATTGAGGTTCACTATATGGCAAGTTTGCTGTATTACATGTTGGAAATAATTGCATAATCATTAACGTCTGAAGAAGATTACAATCCGTTGATGACATATCATGTTTAACATTGAATTATAAAAAACAATTCCTCACGTTATGAAAAACTATGTCTGGCCCTCTCGTAATGAATTTTATTATATGGTGGCCTTCGATTAATTTTTTTTATGGTGTCACTATCACAGAGGATTACTTGTACCTGATCACTGATGCTTAGCTCGTGGGAACAAATTGCTATGTTGGATTGTTTTAATTTCCATGTAATGCTATTATTATTATGTGCGAAAATGCTATTATCATGTGCGAAAATGTTAATTCTAGTTTTAGTGATCATATTGAGTTTCAAGTTTGTTCTTTATTGCCACAAATAGATTAGCCTTCGTTAAAGCAAAATATTTTTCATATTGCAAAGATTTGGATTTCGGAAGGACTCCAGAATATTATTAGCCACATCGCCCCTGTATGTCTTAAGACACCCCTACTGTCATATTGTGGTTTGTTCGGCAGTATCTGTAATTAATCTTTCAATGGTGTTCGTAAAAGAGAAAATTTAACTATAATTTTTTGTCCCACTTTTCCCTTTTCCGAGTGATTTTATGGAAATGTGCAAAACTCGTCATGCATTGTCGATTTCTTGGATTTCTTATTCCTGGCATGGCGGCTTTTTTAATTTCTGAATTTGTTCCACTATTTCGGAGTCGAATTTTTCAACTCACACTTGTAGATTTTATCAGTAGAAATATACAATTTCAGTAAATATTCGTCAAATACTTTCGTGCAACGAAGAGTGACGATTTCTTCTATTGTTTGTGCATATCGAAGTCATATGTCTTAAAGGTGTTGGTGAACGTTTCTGGTAAAACGGTTTAAAAATCGTTTTTTCCCGATTATGCTCATTGCAGCTAAACGCATGAACGTTTGTGGAATGGCATCGGCAGAAGAAAATAGAGAAAAGAGGAGGATTCAATTTCTTTGATGGTCTTTTTGGAATATTTATCTGAATTATCACAGCTCAATTCCAAGAAATTAAAGATGTATATTTATTTGGCCGTAACTTTATACACAGTCTACTGGGTTATCAAAGTTCTCCATTGAAGTTTTTTGTTTTGATAAGCAGCGCTGTGGATTTTATTTTCTGGCGTTTTGCATCGATACCACACTGATTACAATCCTTGTTTGATTATATTAAGCAATTGATTTTTTTAACCGGCGAATTCATTAATCCTCTGACTGTTTATCCCGAGATTTTCACAGGCAACGTGAAGGTAAAAAAAATTTCTCCTCCCGCGATTTTTACGGGTATGCAATTTTTCCATCTCTTATCATCTTCAAATACATATAGATTTGAAATATGTGATAAAAAGAAAATGCAATTTTTGAAGCGATGTTGGAAAAAAAATTGAACAGTCAGAGGGATAAGGGCTGTAATATATTTCTTTTATATGGGGGTAGGAACTAACGGGGTGCAAAATTTTCCTATAACCGAATCACTGAAAACGTCTGCTCGTTTCTAATAGAAGGGTAAATTCGTTGATTCATTCTTTCTGTGAACGACTTTGCCCATCTATAATGCGAACACCAATCAAACATTTCTAAGAGATGTGGGGCGTAGAAGAAATTGGTGATCACTTATCTCTATGTATATGTGGAATTAGTAGTCCATTATTGTATCGCATGTGCATAACTGAATTTACCTTAATTCTTTACCTTCCAAACTATTATCTTGACTTCGTCACATGTTTGTCATATTATTTTCTTACATTAACTCTTTTCTTCCTCACGTTCTTAAACAGAATGCCGACTCTTTAAATATGCGTCATAATCACTAATTGCCTCTTATTGGAATCTCTTAATAATGTGAGTAAACTTAGGTATTAGAAAATGTTTTCCATTCCGTAATGGAGATAATGTTAGAGAATCGCGTTAATAGGTGATTTACCAAACATTTCATAATTTAACTGGGTACTACTGTATTTCATCGCCTGTGTCCAGACATATTTCGACAGCAATGTGCGCAATTCTTAGAAGAATCGAAATGGTTCACTTCATCCCATAATTTGTTACGCAACAACCAGTGGAACAAACTATTTTGGAAATTGACTGGACATTTTTGGCGATCTACTTCAGGCCTTTGAAAGGATTATTTCCATCTATTGCATTGATATGAGAGTCCTTGAGCGTTCGCAATAATGATTTATGTTAACCTCTAGGAATTTGCAATAGGCTAAGTACTGTGAATTCTTGAGGGGTTACATAAATTGTTACATTTCAAGTTGCCTATTGAAAATTACTGCATGTTGTTGGAGATAGTCAGAGGGTTATATAAGGCTGTAACTATTACTCTATCTCCACGTGTTTTTTATTACCAGTGTGTCCCGTGATGCGAAGACCACCACCATTATGTCACATGTTTGTACCTCAGGGACACTTGCACACAGGGACACCTCAACATATTATTTTCACAAAAATATGTTAAATTTTAGATGGATGCTTTTGATTGTTATTAAATATTGCGCATCATTTGCTTTAGATCATACAAAACACATAGTGAACTGCTAAAACTGAAGTATATGTGAGAGGAGGAGAAGAAAAAGAGGTAACGCCCTGGGCTGGAATCGAACAGGGAACCTTCTGTATGAGCCGGAGTGCTCTAACCTTCTCGGAAACCAGGACACAGAAACGATGCTCTTTTGCTTCGTATTTAACGTTTGTAAGCTATTATTATTACCCTCCTCGGGGTCAACACAATTGTCAAATAGTCAAACCATAAAACCACCAGAGCACGTATTTGTAATTTTTTATTGGAAATTGAAACGGCTTATGACCTTTTACACCCCTGCCTAATCTCCAACTTGAGCTTTTATGTTTTGTAAAAAAGAAAAAGAGACACGGTTCTGGACCGGAATTGAACTAGAAACCCTCCGTATGAACTGAAGTACCTTATCTTAGCGATGTCTTAAAGATTGTCATATATAATTACTATGAGGTTAACCGTGTCTCTTTTTTCTTCTTAATAAAAAAAACTGCTTTGAGTTTAGGCGTAATTATTATCAAAAATTATTAGTTATAGCATTATTATTAATTTACAATTATTAGTTATAGCATTATTATTAATTTACAATTATTAGTTATAGCATTATTATTAATTTACAATTATTAGTTATAGCATTATTATTAATTTACAATTATTATTAGTTTAGTATTAGTTGGTATTATTATATAGTTTAGTATTATTATTATTAGTTTAGTATTATTATGAATTATTATTATCATGCAGATTCCCCATTAAAAACTAGAAAACCATACCCTGATAGTTTTATGACTTGCCCATTTGGCAATAGTTTTAACCCTGGAAAGGGAAATAATATCTTACGAATAGAGGATAATCACAGCACATTCTCGCAGTTGATATTTCATTTTATACGTTCAACTCTGTTGTAATAACTATGTGCTACCTTTTGCAGAAGGCACGAGACAGTTTTGTTTTGAAGAAGGTAGCACGCGAATACTGAAACAGCTGTTAGTGGATTAAAAACTTTTTAACTGCGATGGTTTGTTGTGATTATTATTTATCAATTAAAATTTACTTCACAATCTACAGCTTTGCCTTTGAAACTATTTACAGCC
Organism: Dysdera silvatica; assembly: GCA_006491805.2. NCBI lineage: Eukaryota > Metazoa > Arthropoda > Arachnida > Araneae > Dysderidae > Dysdera > Dysdera silvatica. The sequence goes on from QLNU02003225.1 coordinate 76,131,790, forward strand.
AAAGCCATTCAAATCTTTATTCAAGAATTAGTCATTTGTTTATAACATATTAAATAAAATGAACTATTTTTAAACATAATTTTCAACGCTTGAGATAATTGACGAGCACACTGTGTAACAAGGAAAATAAATGAGATAACGTAAGTTAACACAGTTGAAAGGCTTATCTAATCGTTGACATTTGTTTCGATACTTTTTTGGTTTAACTCGTAAAAAAGTTAGAAAATTGCAAATCCCAATAAATTTTTGCAATGTCTATACAAAAATACTTTACCCACATTCCACAACATCGATATGTTATCTGAATGATTGTGCGTGGATGGTGTAAACACGTTTATAGATGCAAAATTTAGTAATCGTTATTCAAAATGATACGTTCTGTGTCGTTCTGCATTTAATTTCAGTTCATACCAGCAATTTGGAAATTGGTAAACCGAGCAAATACGCCTATTACAAAGAAAAATAATTTGCTCTCTTCATACCAGTGAATATATCGATTTCTATACTTGAATTCGACGAAAGATATTCGAAAGTGAATTTGTCATTCTAATTGAATTGGCGTTCCTAACCACAAATTTTCTGATAACTCGTTTAATGGAGAAGTCAAAGAGGGTATGGTCCTCCCTCTCAATTATTGACGATAGTGAACTTCAGTACAGAAAATGACTACAAAATAAGTTACAAATATTTTACCGGAGATAGCGTATAGCCTTTTACAAAATGTATTTGGAGGGAAATGATGAGAATAATTTGTCAATTTCCTGTTAGATGAATTGACTCCATCTTAATTAACAATAAGTTTTATAAGTACAATTAAAACATTTCTGCCGAAATTATTTCAAATTTACTAATTTTAATAATAAAATACGTCGTGCCTATGCTCAGTCATTCTTAATTTAACTTCAAAATAAATATATTGTTTTTTTAATATTATTTCGTATAACACTACGGCGAAAATATAATTTCACCATTTTCAAGTTGTTAAAAGTAGGTTTCGTTACACAATTGAAGTAAATTTAATCGACTGAATATTTTAATATTTTTATTTATATAATAAAAATATTTTACAGAAATTATTTCCTGGTAATCTACGTTATCTTAGTTCAAGATACTTTTTCTTTTCTTACGTTATCTAGTTTCACATTCTTTTTCTACTTTTTTTAGTTGTTATCTAGTTAAGATTCTTTCTTTTTCTACGTTATCTAGTTTAAGATCCTTTCTTTCGTTATCTAGTTTCAGATTCTTTTACGCCCTACGTTATCTAGTTTAAGATACTTTTTTCTTCTTTTAGCAAGAACCGATTTTATCTCATGCGAAGATAAAAAAGGATGTTCATTGGTAATCCAGACTAAACATCAGCAGTTCAAACCTGAATGGCACAAAAGGGTCAAAACAAACTGGCTTGTTTAAAAACGTGCGGAGTATCAGAAATCAACTTCAGCTACACAGTCCTCTACAAACCAATAAATTTCCTCATTTAAAAAAAAAATGAGTTAATTTAGCATAAATGCGTTTCACTGTTATCCAATAATATCTAGCATTTGCTTTTTATCATAAAAGGCATTTATTTTCGGCCTGAATAGAGTGTGTTCGTGAAGTAATGAGGTTGATTTCATAAAATTTGTTTATTGGAAGACATCGCCGGAGTCGTCAGGTTGATTACTGGTTGTACCGGCATATATAGATATTACATCACGGTATTTTAACATTAGAGAAATTTTATTATGAAGAACTATTTACAACATGCTGAAAGAAACATAGAAGCGAGTCCTGTCGTGGACATGAACGGTTGCTGGAGCAAAAATCAATGATTTGATAGTTTGAAAGTTCAAAACTGAATTAAATTTGGGAGCCGCCAACATGATGTGATTGATTTATGAGTAAAGACAACGTTATAAACATAAGTAAGGTTGTCTTTACGCATAAATCTTATATGAGTAATGCTACGTCAAATTATCTTACATACATGATGTGAGTGGACAGTTTGTTTGTCACGTGGGCAGTTCTAGTCTCTGGTTGGACGGAATGTGATGCCCAGACATCTGTCTGCAGCCAGGCACCTAAACACATAAACTTGTCAAAGTGTTGCAATGTTCGATGAACACTTGTGAGTTATTAGAGTTTTGCTTGTGAAAAACGGAAATGAACACCACAAGGAGTCTGTCTTGTTCAAAGTTTGGAATGTTTAGATGCTCGTTTTTGTAATAACACTTACTTTGGGAAATAAGGGGGGAATCCGAGCTTAAGAACGAACGAGGATCGCTTCAACGTGCTTACATATACTTAAAATTCTGGATATAACAACTTTGACCATCAATACACAGTTGCCACTCGTTCTACACAGTTGTGCACTCGTTATATACAGTTCTGTCACTTGCTGTATACAGTTCTGTCACTCGCTGTAATTCGCCTGGAAGTCTTTAACAGGGACCTCTTTCAAAGCACTCGTCAGGGCAGCTCGAATGTTTATAACAGTCCTAGAATTGTCCCCTTTCAAGCTGGATTTCAGCAGCGGAAACAAAAAGAAATCAGGTACATCCATCGGACAATCCGAAAGCTCACGAGAAACCGACACGTTTTTTCCTGTTCCGCGTTCAAAATCTTAGGAACGAATTTGGTATTAATATTTCCTCATCTGAAATTCTTTTGTGATGATTTTATGCACATGAATTTTGGAAATCCCACCACATCTGCTACCAATCGCAACTAACACTCAGGCGTGTGTCAGAGTCCAATACCGCTTTCACCGTGTCCTCATTGTAAAAAGTATGATATTGATGGGCACCCCGTGTTCAGATCATCCTCGACGATCTCTTTCTTCTTTGAATGTCTTAGGCCACTGAAACACTTGTGCTTTCGATAAAGAATCCTTCCTGTAGGCTTTCTGTAACATAGCAAGCGTCTCGGTTGTGAATTTGTTAAGTTTAACATAAAAGTTTACTGCCTATCGGTGCTCAACATTCCTCTGTATTTTGACTGTCACGCGGTGCTCAAACAGCTATTCACTTTACAAGCAGTTTGCGATCAGTAAAAGCTCAGAGACAAGTTATGAGAAATCGATCCTTTACCTAGCATCCTCCACCAAACGTGACGCCTGGAGACTCCACCCTCAGCTCTTCTAATTGGCCAGCGAGAAACAGTTACTTTTCGGGCAAACCTCGTCTATATCATTGGAACATACCGCCGGTGTTCTAATTATTGTGTTTACCTTTTCAAAAGAAATGGTTCATTAAAATATTTGCTTGTGTTAAAAATAGTAAAAAAAGTGTTGAAAGGTATCTTTTTATCACGATATGGAACGTTTACATTTTGACAGCACGACGAAATAAAGTTAATCAGGGAAATTCTTATTTTTCATTGTAAGCCTCTTTTCGCTTCGATCAATACTCTCAATGAAATATAAAAATATGCCTAAAGGTATTACGTTATTTTATTTCTGTTTAATAGGGTTGAATGTTAAATTCATGGGTTCCTTCCGTTTTTCTTTAAAAGTCGTGGTCCAATTTAAAATATTTAAACCATTGATAAATGTTATGAAAAATTAAAGGTAAATGAAACGATGCCGCATCTTTTAGAGAATGTGTGACTCTTAACTAACTTAATTGAAAGAAAATAGTTTTTTCTCCTATAACAAACAAACAAACAAAAAATCTGTAATTTCAGCCCAAAAAACTAGGGTGTCGGAATTCTCACGGGTAATAAATTCTGCATAAAAAAAACTCACCCGGAGGCTTTCTGTGTTGACCATTATTTGGCAATTGTGTTATCCCTGAGAAGGGTAATAATATCTTACAACCTTAAGCAGTGAGCAAAGGAGCTTCGTTCCTGTCCTCGATGGCCTAGGTGTTAAGGCGCTCTGGGCTCAAAGGAGAGACCCTAGTTCGATTCTGGATCAGGATAATTCCTCTTTTTCTCCTATAACAAAAAAAAGGCTTTAGTTTGATCTAAAAAACGTGAATGTCGGAATTACCAAACAAAATAATTTCACGATGCACACTTCTCTGTTCTAATGAATATTAAATGTTCATTTTTTAGACCATCTTGTAAAATTTTGATACATTTCAACGCACCTTCGCAAACACGAGTGTACACCATATAAGGTGCAAAGCTGATTTTATTTTGCATATTTATTACCTGTAAACTAGATTTATCCAGTTGTTATTTTAATTTGTAACATCAGTATATGCTATTATTATCTTTTTTTTTTAATATTTGGTTCCCTAAATTTCCTCTATATTTTCACATTTTGAATTAAATTAGTATTAAATTAAATTATTGAATTAAATTATGTTTCTCCATATTACTCTAACATATTTCCTTACATTACCAGCAGTCTCGTATGATTGAACAGTATATTAAACTTTTTTTATTTGTATATACGAGTATATCATATTGACATTTAACCGCCATCGATTACGAAATGAAGATCTCAAACTTAAATTCACTCATTTCTGCTACCAAGATATAACCGCATATATTTAAGTAAAATTCGAAATTGAATTTTTGTACTTCCAATAGTGTTTTTAAGCATAAAAATATTATTAACAATTATGTTGAAATTCGTGGTTTAAATACAATAAAATCTGTATATGAAGATACTTAATAATGATACATATGTCAATAACGACATTTCCTTACGTTTTAACAGACGAAATTTATACAGGGTTCTTCAACCTTGTCTGTAAAAATATACTGTCCGTATTGATACCTTTTCCTAGTAAATAAAGTAATAAAGTTATAGACAGGATTCCTAGTAAATAAAGTATACTTATAGACAGGATTCCTAGTAAATAAAGTATACTTATAGACAGGATTCCTAGTAAATAAAGTATACTTATAGACAGGATTCCTAGTAAATAAAGTATACTTATAGACAGGATTCCTAGTGGTATATAATTACTTATACCATGCTTAAAAAGTTTGATTCTGATAGTATGAATATTAGTAATAAATATAAAGTTACTGTTCAGTAATAGATAATGATAAATGTCAATAAATTAACATTTTTCGTTATAGGAGGCTTCTGATTTGTCTTCGTCTGCCCGCTCCACAAGCCCCGAGAGCCCCCGGTATTCGTCTACTACGTCTTCAGAATCTTCGGACACCAGGAGCTCTGTGTACCACGAAAAGACTTCGATTCATTCCCTCCATTCCTTGCACTCTCTGCATTCGCTTCATTCTCTTCGGAGTACTCTTTCGACCATTTCGAGGAACAGGGAGATACGAGGCAAGCAGCTTTATTGAATCATTGAACATGGATATCCCATTCATGAGGTTTAATTAATGAGCATGGAACATGAGAGAATAAAGTAATGTAAAATATTCCAAAACAGTATATTGTTGAAAAAAGCTATACTCCATTTAATGTAGTGTAGCGTAAGTATAGGCGTATGCACACACACATGCATATACACATACAGAAAGTTCATAAATGGGGAGTATGGGCTCAATGGGGTTACAGAGCTACAAATCCATATATTTATATGTAACTATACAAAATTTCATCGCAGTGGGGGATAACAACATACATTAACACCCTCTGTGTTCGCCAGTGAGTGTAAATATTTAATGAACACCGTGTAAAATCTTTTAAACACAATAGATTACACTTGCAGTAGAATCTCGCTAATGCGACTTCGCTTAAGATGGATCTCTCATTAGTTTATACAATTTTTTTCTCCGTCTGAGGCATATATGCATTCAATAACAAAGATTTAACTTAATGCGTATGGCTAATTGGATAATGCGGACAGAAGACTTTTATACAAAGGAAAAAATGCCCTCTTCAAGAAAAACTTCAGAAAGCATCAAAGCCAGCATGATTCCCCCCCCCCACGGGCGTGTTCATCTCTTTTGCAAAAGTAATCTTCTAAATTCTTTCGGAATTCTAGTACGGCATTAATTAAAAATAAACAAGTTTACACTGTATGTAAATACTCTCTTTTTTGTTTTATTTTAAATTATTCCTGAATATTCCTTCATAATGCATTATTTTGTATCAGTAATTTATTCATTTACGTTATGCCCGACATTACTATATAAACTATTACTGAAAATCAGAAATCGGTGGCTCATAACGATTTTTATTAGAGGGATTTTATGGAACATGCTGTGGCGTGAATGCAGTTTGCGTTCTATTAATGGTCCAAAAATATATTAGCTCTCTATAGCTTTAATATTTGAAAACGAAATTCATCACTATAAATTTCCTGTTCGATCATAAACATCCTCTATCTGAGATCCTGGATATGTCAATTTGTAATGAATTCGAAGTCGAATAAAAAAAATATATTTACCAGGAATTGAAGGAATGTTTACAAAAGGTACTACGGTACATGGAGATGTGGAAAACTATATGGGATTTATGACAAAGCCTGATTTTAGAGATAGAAATCCAGGGCCGTATAAAGTTAGCAGTAGAATAAAATTTTAAATGTGACCTTCTTATTCGGTGTGCCACTTCACCCAGCGACTCTAGACGACGGCTTACGTTCACTTATTGCTAAAGTCGTTCCTATCAGTATCTTTAAACTTTCAGAGTGAATAATATCGGCATAAAAATTTAAAGTATCAGTCGAGTATCAATTTCAATTCGCATGACGATTGTAAATAAACTTCTCTTTGTGCAGCAAGATAGACATTTAGTTTGTGATTGAGAGGAAGTTAAAAGAAGCTTATCGGATATTACCAAATTTGTGTCTCATATAATATTCCTGCCATGCCCAGTTGCAGAACAGATGATTACAGCATTTGCATTATATTTTGAGACCTGTTTCTTGATTTAATTTTAAATATGGACGAGCTGCATTTAATCTGGATTCAAACAATAATGCAAATAAAGATCTACAGATTTTATATAAATGTTTTAGGACATGTTTTCCTAATTTATTTATGTGTGTTCAGCTGCTTATAAATTCTACTTTTAAAAGACCTACAGAGCGTCCTACGATAGTCGGTAATTTGCTTAATGTGATAAATATTTAATATAGTTATTGTAAGTTAACTATGACCTAATACTACACGAAGCTGTAATGTTAAGGAATAATATAATAATTAATACAACAGAGTTGACTTAATGAAGCAAATTACTATTAATCTAAATTTGTAATTTTAATTATTTTATCAAGATAATCACAATTAATCGATAATAATGTTTTTCTTGCGATAGTAAAAGTAGAATCAGCGAGAATCAGTGGCGTCAATATTAATAATTCTCGTGGGCTAAGCAAAATTATTACCTCTTTTAAGGCTGTCAAACATTTTAGTGAATGTACAAGATACTAAAATGCTACAAAAATAATTGATACTGCTTGATACTTAAGTACATTAATCATTATTTAATTATTGTTAATGGAAGAGGACCCAATTTCAAAGAAGGGAAATTTAAGATGTTCCGAAAATTCGATTTTCAATGTGAAGTTTAAAAACATTACGGTATTTGTCAAAAAATACGTTTAATTACATTGTATACTTAAATTACTTTAGCGATAATGAAACGGTTACGAAGTGTGTGTTAATTAGGATACTAAATATTTTGGAAGTAGTCCGACATCTCTATATATCTCCGATATATACAAAATACAGTTAAATCTATTTCTAAAGATAGTCTAGGGACAGGGAAAAGATATCCTTACAGATAGTTCATGGTTTCAGACAAGGTTGAACCTGTTTCATTCTATATTTGGAAAGACCAAGGAAAATCTTGATATAGACAGATTTATCGTTACAGGCAGTATCGTTTCAGACAGATTCATCACTATAGTCCATATCGTTATAGACAGGTTTATCGTTACAAGCAGTATCGTTATAGACAGATTTATCTTTACAGGCAATATCGTCATAGACAAATGCATCGATATGGGCAGCATTCTTATAGGCAGCATCATTATAGACAGATTTATCATTACAGGCAGCATCGTTGTAGACAAATTTATCGTTTCAAACATATATTACATCGTTATAGACAGATTTCATTTCTCATATCTTTGTGTATATCATATATTTGTGATTTGTATTGGCTTCTCTCTTCGAGCTTGAGACCTCTAGAAAACAAATATCAGTGTTTTACCGAAGTGTTTGAAAGAGAGTAGACTAAAAATATGATAAAAATAACTATGTATAGCAGACCGTTCTGATTAATCCGGATTTCGATTAAATGACATACGAATAATCGGGGTCCTACCGTGTAGAAAATACCATGTCTTAAGGGTTTTAGTAAAATCTGATGGGAGTCAAAATATTTTATGCAGATTGCCAAAATTTCCAATGCATTATATAATTCTAACGGCCTTATTTCTCTTTTTACAATTTCGCTATCAAATTTCATTGCAATGCTATTTTTTTTCAGGATTGGAGTATATTACCGTAAAACATTCTCACCCGATTGTGCTCATTAATATCGAAAGCGGAAATTTTGCCCATGCGGATTCCTGACGCCGATCGAAATCCGTAGCCGTAGATTTGTCAGGTGAATATGAATATATTATTTGAATCAAATTGTCAGCTCCAAAGGGTCTATTTGTAAGCTATTAAATTTTCATCAATATTAATTTTCCAATTTGAACAGTTTATTTAAAATTAAGATTGGTATTGGGTATTAATATAAAGGTGACTTTCTTATTTGGATAATTGGCAACGATGACAGGATCCGCAGAAAAAGCTTTGGACAGTTTGATTTTTGTAGTGCAAGCTTAAAAAAATTCCTTGGGGTTATTATTTAGAGTTTATAAAATAGGATTTAGTGTTGCTTAAGCATTATAATGATTTCTCTCAATATCGATTTTTTAATTAGCGACTACTTGAATTTAATGACGGAATTTTGTTGTCCCGGCAAACGTTTTATAGGATTGCACACATTCTAATTAGGGTGTTTTCTATTTAGCAAATTTTTTCTTCCTTAAAATTTAATTAATTAAATTATAAAATTTAATAATTAAATTATAAATTTAATAATTAAATTATAAAATTAATAATAAATTATAAATTCTAATAATTAGAATTCATAAATTTAATAATTAAATTATAAAATTTAATAATTAAATTATAAAATTTAATAATTAAATTATAAAATTTAATAATTAAATTATAAAATTTAATAATTAAATTATAAAATTTAATTAATTAAATTATAAAATTTAATAATTAAATTTTTCCTTCCGCCCCGTACAAGTCATTAATGCGAGGGATTGCTATAGATTTGAAAACGAAAGTTATTTATGTGCCAAATTATTTATGCCTATTCCTTGATAATGTATAAAAACATACAAAATAATCATTGGCTTACATAGAAAAATAGAAAAAATTTGATATAACAATGAAAATTGGTTTACATAAAAATGATATCTTTTAAGTTATAATGATTCCTGGGATCCATGGTAAAAAACCGTATAATCCCTGGCATAGAATACATGGCAGAAAAGTCAGTTAATATGAAGCTTAAGAAACAGTTCAATAACAATTAAGAAAATTTAGAAGATGTAGCAACAGTCCCGAAGATAAAATAGAACATCGTTATAAAAACCCACTGTCGAACAATCTCGTTGCAGAGAAAGTTCGGTGTAAAATAATGTGTTATTTTTAAAAATTAGTGTACATATATTGTATATAAAACTAAATGCTATTATGTGTCAAGAAATGTTTTGTGAAAGTCATTAAATATGTAATACTTTGCTTCGGGACGTCGAGAACTGTGGCCACTTATTTTTACTAGATTTTGCAAATTTCTTGATGGTTGTTTTCACTTTTTTATTGTAAGTTGCAGCAACGACATAATTTTATTTTGTCGTTTTCATCCTTGGGATTGGCAACTATGTATTTAGTTAATTTGGTTGGTTGGTTGGTTGCTTTTTGGTTTTACGGCTCAAAGACTACAATGGTCATGCTGCACCGGGACCTACTGTTTTCCGAGGAATCTGAACCTCTTAAGGCCTAGGGAACCAAACCCAGGTTTACAGTGAGCCATGCGATCTTTATGAGATCTCTGAGTAAACGTTCTTTGCACTGTTGGGAGTCAAACCCGGATTAGCTGGCGCACTAGGAGACGCGTTACAACACTGCCACCGCAGTTGGTTGGTGTTGGAATAGTAAAACAAGTCTGTAGTTCATAAACGGTCGATGGATAGTCTGCATATCAATGCAATAGTATGTTATCATAGTTGCTATTTATCAGACCAATTTAAGACAATTTTCAAAATTTACTAAAAATTAAATTTATGGCTAATTTCTCAAATTTTGGGGGTCATGCGCAACCTGAAGATATTATCAGATTCCAAAACTTCTTTTTTCACTGTGTTTATCTTGACGAGCAGCAACTTTTCCGCACTATTACGTTTCGATTCGAGCAACTTTTGAAAATTCGACCCACCTAACATAATAATGATAAACTTATATATATAAAGGTGTTTAAACTTGTATATAAAGGTGTTAAAATTGTCGCAAAATAAACATTGATTAAATGGAATACAAGTCATGAGGAATATACATATTTCTGTATACGTACATATAAATATTAAGTAAGATTCAGAATGCATAACGGCTATGTAAGAATTCGAAAATGCCTTCGAAATGAATTTCTGGTTTTACATTCATTTAATGTTTAAATTACAGTATATAATCTTCCATACTAAAAATAAAAAATTTACTAATCAACCTAACAAAATAAAATTCAACGATAACATCCTAGAGAGAGTTAACTCAATTAAATTTCTTGGATTAACAATCGAAAATCAATTAAACTGCAACCTAAAAATGTTTGATATTGAGAAAAAAATTAGATCTAATGGAATTCTAACAAAACTTAATTCATTACTAATATTAAATACAAAAATTTTGTACTACGCATTAATATTTAGTCATATAAATTACGGAAATATAGTATGGGGAAATTTATCCCAAACAAATTTAACTAAACTCAATAAACTACTTGATAAAACATATCAAAAATTATGTTTCAAAACAGGTAAGCATAAAGATAAATTGATTTACGAAAACAAAATATTAAACATAACTAATATATATATTTTAAAAGTAGCATTATATATTTACGAAAGATTATACGAAAATAAGCACCTAATTTTGATTAAAATAAGTGAAAATAAACATAATTATAATATAAGAAACAAAAAAGAATTAAATAAAACAAAAATAGGAACCAACATAGGTAAAAACAATATTAATTATTATGGAATAGACATATGGAACAATATCCCGCCAACAATTAAAGAAATTAAACCAAAAAGTAAATTTAAAACCAAATTAAAAGAATATATTTTGGAGCGTCAATTAAACAAAGTGCCATGGTTGCAAGTGTTTTAAATAGTCTTATTTTTAACTTGTATCCAATGTATTTCATTTTTATAGATGTTATGCATAAATAAATTCTGATTGATTGATTGAATATAAACATTTTATTTCATCACATTATGCAAACATATTTAGGTTTGTGCGGTAACTTTTTTGCCCTATTAATCAGATGTTAAATATGTGTGTTTTTATTTTGACAGGAACATAAAATATTTCTGCATTATCATTGAGTTTGAACGATTTGTTCTTATTATTATAACTACTCTATTTCGATATTTTAGTTGTAACAAGATGCATGTAGGTAACAGAAATATAAATTATTTTTTTTCCCATTGCATTTATAAGTATTTGGTGATGTGTTTGTTTTTACTTTTCAGAATTCCCGTCCCCAGAAAAACAGCTCACTTTAAAATTTTACTGAATAAACATCCTCGTGAGTATTTACAGCAGTGTTTTGATATCAGATTGTTTATATATGTGCCAATTTATATTTAAAACGTTTATATGACATTTGAATTTGTATATTATGCTGGGCCGAAAAAACATCTTTACTACTATTGATTTTATTTTTTTTACTATTGCTTTACCCCGGAAAAAGTTGCTTACCGTCTAGTTAAGCAAAATGAATAAAATAAAAAAATTCAAATCAAGAAACGTCGTCCGTTTGCGCGTCGCACTCAAAATTTTGAAAAATTGTGAAATTTGGATGATTTTTGTCGATTTGTTTTCTAAGTACTAAACTCAATAATGTCGAAGTGATAGAGGTTCTAACTTGAAGTTTGGGGCATGAGAAACACGGAAAAAAAAATAAAATGTGCAATTTTAAAATATTTCTCGTTCGCGCAAATAGCTCAAAAAGTACAATTTTTTGTTAAAATGGCGATATTTCGTAGTTTTCTTCAATTTTACTTTTTTATCTTTAGTAAACAAACCTTTATAATAACCTTTATAATTAACGTGCTTTTATTTTAAATTTTTTATTTAAAACGATGTATTTTAATGTCTTATTTTTGGGAAAATTTGGGCATAATAGATGTTGATAAGATCTTCCTGATCAGACCACCTCTTGCTTCAGCACCTCATACTTTTTGAGGTGTTTTTCGGTAACAAGTTCGATATATCGTTCAATAGCATAGATGTGACAAGGGAAGCTTTGAATATCTGGTTGCAGTGGTGAGCCAGTCTATATTAGATTTTTGATATCCTCATCTGTAATGTTCGTTAATAGTGGAAGAGAAGAGATTTTTACAACTAACCTACCGAATCCCATCGTCGTATTCTGTTGTCTCGAAGTCGATATCTGGTGTGGTGAAGTTTCGAATAGTCTTTTCCTTAGACAGTGATCGAGATTTTAACAGTCTGCGGAGAACTAGTACTCTGTTATGCCTTCTTTAACCCACAGTCATTACAAGAATGAAATTTTCCGTGCGAAAAAAGAAAACATTTTGTAAGTTACTGTGTTGATGACTTGCTATAAATTTTGAGTTAGGTACCATGATGTTTCGATGGCTTCAAAAACTATCTTTGAGCCGTCTTTGAAAATTTTGTATGGTTTTAATTTTGAACCAGAGAGGTATATAACATTTCAAAACAAAATGCATCAACCGCCTAATTACATCAGTAGGTTTTTCTAAGCTCACGTATATTTTGGCAACTCCGTTTGCCGTTATCAACCATCTAAAATGTGAAAACAGATCAGGCTCACGGTCTGCAAAATTATCTGAAATTGTTCCTGAATTTATGGAAGTAGAAATATCAAGTAGATGTAAGTGATCCTTGCTCAGCATCTTTCTGTCAACTTGAGGAATGGAGCATTCAACACGATCAAAGCGAACCAGTGAAGGTTTTTCACAGCCAGGCAGTTTTTTCTCGATCGGCCCACTGAAGAATTTGGGTTCTGTGGTAACACATCCAATTCTTCCTAACCCATATTTGCTTTTCTGGGAAATAAAACGTAAATCAATGACAGGAAATCGGTTGTCTTTATCACAATAACAATTTATTGAAATCTTGCACTCACACAAGTTTCATTGATTTATTTTTTTTTGCATGTGCAGTCCAGGAAAACAGGACATTTACACGCTGCTTCATCGAAAAGCATAGCAGAGCACAATCACATTTGAAATCGTCAATCTTTTTTTGAATGTAGCTTTTTATATATCTCGGTACTACGACATTCTTACCACTCATTATATAGTAGTACTTAATATGGTACTTATTGATCAGCTTTATTATCCTATACTCGGACACCACAGTTAAAGTAGCTCATATAAGTACTTACTCTTCCTAGCCACTGTTGCAGCCACTTCATAAAACTCACCTTTTCGTTGTTGGAACGTAGTTCATTCTTTGAAGCAGCACATTAAGACATCTTCGTAATAAGGAAGCTTATTCGGCAAAAATCTCTTGGATTACCGAATATTGGGCATTCAAAATACTTTCTTCTAGTGTTTTTCTTGGACTTAGCCATTTTACCACAATTATCCGATGACAACTCAACAAGTAGGTGAAATCAAAGTCAAAACATTTTCCGAGCAATTCACTGTCAAGCGCGGATTCAGAAATCTTCCGGGTGGGGAGGGGGGCGATCTATTTCCGAATCCTATTTTTAGACAAGTGTCATGCACTTTTCACTTCATTTTCCATGATATAATCCAAGCTCAATTTGGGGCGATCATCCCATCGCCCCTTTTTGATCCGCCAGTGTTCACTGTTACACTGCTGGCCATTGACTGAAAGACAAAACAACTAGGCCAACTAACGAGAGAGGTTCTCATGGCAACGTGAATGAGCCACTGGTCATCGGCTAATCGCATGAAATGAGGTGGGGGGGTGGAATCGGAGACAGACGACGCGGTAAAATGGCATGTTTCATATGCTATGCGCAAATGGTTAATATTCAAATATCACTAATTTCATTTTTTTTTTAATTCTTCATGCCCCAAACTTCACAATAGGACCTACAGCGTTTCGATAATAGTGAGTTTAGTAATTATAAAAAATCGACGAAAAATATCGAAATTTCGCCATGATACAAAACTTTGAGTGCGATGCGCAAACGGAAGATATTTTTTGATTTTTTTGATTTTGCTTAACTAGGAAATAAGCAACTTTTCTGGGGTAAAACGATAATTAAAAAAGTACTGTTTCGGCCCATCCTACTGTATATTCATACAGGGTGTTCGTAAAAGAAATATAAACATACAAATTGCATTTACATCGAAACTACAATACATAGAATTTTAAACTACAATTAAGATAGAATCTTAATTGTTTTTTCTGCAACAGCTATAGTTTTTTTTCTGCATAGTTAAAATGCCTCCATGTATGTTTCGTCATTCCCTCCAGCAGTTTGCAAAAGAAAGTCTATTTCCATCAACGTTCGTTGTAAAATGTCGGGTGTTACACTAAGTAAGGCTTCGTTAATGCGCTCTTTAAGTCCGACAAGAACCATTACATTTATTTTGTACAGAATATCCTTAATAAATCTCCAAAGCAAGCAATCACAAGAGGTGAACTCAGGAGAAAGAGGTGGCCATTTCGACGGGACACCACGTCGAATCCATCGCCTTAAGAAATATTTTCTGTAAACATCTCTGAATATCCAAAGATCATCAAAGGTACTGGCGTACGCAAGGGGGGGCGTCTCTGGGGATTGTAACCCCCCATTGCAATGAAATTTTGTATATTTAACATAGGAATATGTGACTTACAACTCTATAACTCCCATTGAGCGTATAACCCCCTTTACGAACTGTCTGTATACGCATATGATTAATGGGGAGGCCCATCACCTTACTGAAAAAGTTTGGAATATCCTGGAGTTGCAAAATTGCAAATTGTTACAACGTGTCCAAATACGTTGTGACGGTAACCATGCTTTCAGCAAAGAAAAGTATATAATAAGCCTGTTTACCATTACGCCACGCCAAGCATTAACCTTCGGGCTACCTTTTTCATGTTCTATGACTACATGGGGATTTTGAATGCCCCAGACTCGATAGTTACGCTTGTTAATTTTGCCAGCAGTATGAAAAGTTGACTCATAGCTGAAATAGACATTTGAAAGGAAAAAGGTTTCCACCTCAATGCCATAACTACTGATTTTGGCGTCTATTATGTTTTTAGGAATGGACGTGTATTGTTTGTCATCTGGAGACATTCTAACTATGCTGAAGAACTTTGATAATTGCCTCATAACTAAAAAAGTAATTAAATTTCTAGCTACTGTAGTTTCAATGCACATAGAATTTGCAGTTGTATATTTTTTTATGAACACACACTGTATTTCTTTCAAAAATAAATAAGTATTATTGTTGTCGAATTATTAAATATACCAAATCAAACAATATATTTTAATGATTCCTATTTATAGGGAAATCACATAAGATTGACCATTCTGTCTTACATTTCTGTTCTGTTCATAGTCTATCCCTGTTCTATTCTGTTCTTAATCAATCTCTGTTCTATACTCTTCTTAGTCTATTCCTGTAATATTCTGTTCTTAGTATGCACCTGTTCATTTATAAATGCACTACTGTTTGTGGTATTCTTTATAATCTGTTTTTGTAAAATTAATTTGCCGTTGTTAGTCCGCAATTCCGTAATTATTGACAGTGCTCGATATCAGTTGGATATGAAGTTCTTTTATCCTTTTAGTAATCTTTTATTTATTCTGCCTAAACATTATATTCCATCACTTTCATAAAAGACACTCGTTTATTTGCATCGTATTTTGATATTTATA
This sequence comes from Dysdera silvatica, assembly GCA_006491805.2. NCBI lineage: Eukaryota > Metazoa > Arthropoda > Arachnida > Araneae > Dysderidae > Dysdera > Dysdera silvatica. The sequence continues at coordinate 76,147,838 of QLNU02003225.1, forward strand.
CTATTAGCAATGCACGAAATTTTTTAATTTTATCTTATTTACTTATGGTGACTACTTTCATGCCACTAACCAAATAAACTGAAATATCTTTATCCGCTCCTATCGTACTTAAAATATTTTTGGTACAAAACTAATTTCTTGTTAACCAAATAATCAGTGGCATAAGCAGAAAGTTCATAAGGGGGTTATAGACTTAATGGGAGGGGTTACAGAGCTATAACTCATATATTCCTATGTTAAATATACAAAATTTCATTGCAATGGGGATTACAACCTCAACCCCTCCCCACTAGCTGCAACTCTGCAAATTATAGACCTGTTTGTGAAAAATATAGAAAAGCGTTTCGTTCGAAGAATTAGGAATGTTAAGTTAGGCATTACATTTAGGTTTCACATTTTTGCGGACACGTTAAAATTTTCTGAATCACTTTTTCATTTAGGCGAATAAAACAAGGAGTAAATATTTGAAGAAAAATTAAAAACATTAGGAAAATGTAATTCAGTTTAAAAATATTATTTTGTTTTTAGAAAGTAACGTGGAAGAAGTCAGTTTCATATTTATTCGGAAAAAGAGTTCCTCTTTTACGAAAAATATGCAAATTCGTAACCCAATCATGACAGCATTTTTAATGCAGGGGCTTTGGAATTTCGCTTACGGTGTTTTCGTTGCTTGTTTGTTTGTTTATTTTTTGGCGTTCAATGGCGAATAAATGAAAAATATATGTGTAACTGAAAATAGTTGTATTGCAAGTACGATATCTTCTGATAAATCAGCTAAACAAATTTCTGAGACAATTGGCAGGCCAAAGTCTACAATTTGTAATTTTTGAAGTAGTAATGCTAAAATAAAATTTTGAAAGAAAAACCAAAACCAAAGAAATCCTCACTTATCGAACTCGATTACGTATTATAAAGAGAGTAATCAAAAATATATCATCCTAAAAGGGAGGCAAACAATCATTATACAATATTTGCCCTGTTCAGAAATAGCTATATGGCGGTCCTTACATAAAAATCACCATATTAAATACGTCAACTTTGTCCGCAAATCATTTCTTACTAAAGCACATAGAATCATTCATTCGCAGTAGGCTCATTATCATATAAATTTTGGAAATTAGTGATTTAGATTTGCTTTAAAATAATTTACAAAAATAATTTTAGGAGTTTATGGATCTTATTTATGGACAAAATGACAGCTGTAAATAATATTTAAAAATTTTAGCAAAATTCCGTTTTGTTAATTTTAAGAAAATTTACACTCTTTTAAATTTAAATTCATAATAACAAATTTAAAAAATGATATATAATTCTGCTTGTTTAAATTTAAATATAAACACTTGATTTATGAGGCAAGTCTTTTTCTGATATCTTAGAATTTGCTTACGCAGAGCGATATACGTGGTGTGAAAGAAGTAATTATATTACAGGTAGGGGCGCTAAGAGCTACCGTGGGCCACGGAGCTCACTTCGTCCGGCCCCTATGACCCTTTCCGTGGGCCGGGCATTACATAGCATAGGTCCTTGCCAGCGGAGGCCCCAAGACTTCACCCAGGACCTCGGGCTTCAGCCGCTGCAGCCCCCTCTCATCAGATCTGATTACAGCAGTAGTAGAAGGATGTTACCAAAAATTTAATTTTTTACATAAAGCTAAGATAACTAGTAAAATTTGACACTGGTCGGAATATACGAAATACAAATGAAGAAGGTAAAAGATATTTACCATCTGCAAAAATATTCGCAACGTTTCGAGAACTACTGTTCCCTTGTAAGCGAAAGTGCTTAAGCTAAGATACCATTAACTCATAAAATAAACGGCGTTATATTTGTGCTCAATTTCTCCAACCCATTCGAATTTTAATAAACTGAAATTATAAGAAGTCCGTATCTCAAGAGTAGTTATCAAATAGGTAAAAATAAATTTTTAACTAAATATGAAATTCCCTGAAACATACAGACCTTAATTGAACTACATGTCTTCTCTACATATCTGAAAATTTCATTTCTCAATTTTAAAATGCCATCTGTACTTTTATGGTATTAAAAAAAAATAAAAATACACAGATTATAGTTTTTACTATCGTCTAGGTTAGGTTATCCATAATTTGTCCTTTACTACAAGAGCGTTATTTTCAATACAGCGAAACCCACCTTAACGGACACTCTTTAGATACGGTCATCCCCATTTTTACAGTCAGATAAAAATTCCCTGGCAACGAATTCCTTCACGATAATACCCTCCTTTTACAGCTACATGTTTTTTACGAATATTTTTTTTTCTGTTCGGTGAGTATCCTGAACTAAGGGCCTTTACCGTATAAAATACCGTATAAAATACAGCCGTTACATTTTGAGCACTTCTGAAAAAATCGCCGAGAAATGAAATACATATATAAGCATAAAAAGTAATAAACAGCCGACTCCTTTACTTCCAGAAATCTTTTTATTAATTATTTAAGTAATTAAATATTAATGAAATAAATATTATATATTAATTAATTAAATAATTAATTAAATAAATTAAAATTTATTAAATTAATTAAAATTTAAAATCACAGACATTTGCAAGTGAAAGTAAAATGGAATAACATGAGCAAACGAAAACAGCGGTATGTTTATTTTTTTAGTTAGTTTCTGCATTGTTGTCAAAATTAATTATTTTATAGTTAAACCGTTTCTTAATAATATTTTGTTACTCTCTCTCTTCATATTTAATAGATGATGTTAACACTTACGGGCGAAGAACTACAAATAGGGTATAAAATGTTTTTGGTACACAATGGGACATTTGTAAAAATGCGGAATTTCTCCATAATTGAGAAAATTGTTATTTTAAACCTCAAATCCGAAAGGCAATATTTTTCATTACTTTTAATGGCCTACTAAAGGATGGGGATACCATTTCTCCACATTAAATCTTTTCAGAGATGTAGCCAGTTTGGCGCTATAGAGTGCTGAGCTGAGTTCCTCTGGAAAATATTTTTTCTCAGAAATCAAATTTTGCAGAGTTTTATTTTAAATTTATTGATTTGTACGAAATTATACATGACCATCAAAATTGTTATTTGACTTTAAAAATGTATTCGAAATAGCTTTCTAAGGTAGATAATCTTGCATACGCGATAGTTTTTGCAGAGGTTTGAGTCTGCATATACTTTATATATAGGCTTCATCTCTTTATATATATGGGCTCATAATCTTTATAATAAGAATAGGGAAATTGACGAGAGCTACACTAAAATTTATGTTTTAATGCAAGGTACGTTTAGAAATTTATTTATTAACATTAAATATATTAGTCTGCTTATATATTTAGTATTATTAAATATATTAATAAAATACATCAAAACATTAACGAATTTTAAGCCCCTGTAGCTTTCTGAGCCCCCTTGTAACTTCCGGAGCCTTCTGTAACTTTCAGAGGCCATCCCTGTAACAAGCTTCTAGTTACGAGCCTGAATCTTTTAAATTCTTAGAATTGCTACATCTGTGAACTTACCATAAAGAATTATTACATTTCAGAATCTCACTTAATAGAATTTCCCTTTTGAAGTCAAAGCATGTTCCATTCTATCCTGAACCAAACGAAACGAGCTTCGGTTTATCAAATTAAAATATATTTTCGTAATCTTGATTAATATATTTCATTCAGATCTTTAATTCGTCCTTACCTCCAATTGCATTGCTCGTTGCATGAGTTTCGTGACTTCATTCGCTTATTATGTATATTGTGTGTTTTACAGTTGGGATTATATTATGCTATTTTTTGTGTTGCGTAGTATCTGATTTTCTATACACTGTATTTAATTGGACATTCGGCTCTAAGTTGAAATTCGTTGCAACTGATTTGCTTAAATTAAAGTATTCAAGAATAAATACACTTGTTTTATTCCGGAGAAGCGTACCTAAGATTTTATTGTTTAAAACACTGATTAAAGGAATCACCTTACCAGAATGCAGTCCTTTGGAATAATCGTAACTGCGATATATTTATAACACCTTTTATTTTTGCATGCCCCACTCTTTAGAAAATGAAGCCTTCCTACCACAATAGAAGTGCAAAGAAACGACAGTGATCAATCGACAGCGAAAACAGTCGAATAGAGCACTCACTAGTCCAATAACGGGGAATCCGTTAGTTGCAATGGTTTTCCGTTTCTACTTTTACTCCCTAAAACAGATAGTTGGTCCACAAATCATGATTACTATAAAAATTACATTACAGTTATTTTCTGGTCCCTTTTTCATTCTAGAAGCTGTCTGCTGAGCATCTTGGTCACAGCTTTAGTGACTCTGTCCACGTGTCGTCTCCAAAACTAAACTGTACATTATATCCTCATGACTTATTCATTGATCTGTTTATTTCATTATTTATAGTACCATTCCATGGATCCATAGCCTTTAGCATCTGCTCATACAAGCAATTCATCGGAAGATGACAGCTCCCATTAAAGTGCCTCGTGGAACAGAAACTATGGCATGCAACCATCCTTGTTTCTCAACCGAACAAAGGAACCGCAACTTCGTTAAACGCTCACCAGGCTTTCTACCACGAGAAGACATCGAGATATGCATTACAAAACCATGCAGGTGCATTTGAACAAAGACTGCCACTTTTAGATATTTTTCGCAAATTCTTTATTTAACTAACTAACAATTTGTTCATGTAGAGATTTTAAGAACCCAAAAATGTCGAATACATTCGAAAAGTTAGATCTCTGGAATGCTATTGTCACATATAACGTGTTATAAACTTACTCTGTCCTTGTCATGTATAAAACTTACCTTCGAATTATTATGTAAAGCAGAAATATTTACCCGTAGATTACTGAACAGTTGAGAATGTTCCAAGCATTATGTACATATATATAACTATAGGAGAAAGGGTCGTTGTTGGGGTAAAGATGATGAGCTGTACTGTACATTTGGAAGATAAGTAAATAATATGTTTTTTGTGTCGAAAAAAGTGTTCGGTTTAGATTTAAATATTGAATCACTTCAGTATCGGAGATGTCCTAGATTTGCTGTAAATACGAGGAAATTCCTGTGAGTGGACGTGTGGGTGAGACAAGCTATGCAACTCTGAATGTCCTTAACCACTGCCCGCGTTCTTGCAATTGGTACGCAAGTGTCTTTGATGATGATGATGATGATGGTTACTGTTGGAGGAGAACGGTTAATGCAGTTTTAGCATAGTGATAATTTTAACTTGTTTGAGTTCCCTTGCCTTTCTGATAACGTTTATTATTTTAGCAGCAATGGCAACAAGTTAACTAGTAATGCGAATACAACATCTTTGTATAATTATATAAATCGTGCCAATACTTTTACATACAGTAAGAGGAGACAAATACTGTAACTTCACTTTAACGAACACATAGAGTGCACAGCTCGCCAGCTGTGTTTTGCACCTTGCAACATTCATTTTCAGTGTTGTTATTATTTTTGTAACCAGTAGTTTTAATGCAATTTGCTCACCTATAGTGTAAAGATGAAAACAGTTAATCCAATTGCTCTTTTTAGGTGCTATGCGAAACGTTTTATCTATTTCGTGTTCATCAGCTCTATGATAAACTATCTTAAAATGACTTAGTTATATTTTCTTCATATATATGAGGAAAAACCCAAATTGTACAGTACACTTTCGAAACCATTTGTACATTACGGGTACAATCTCACTCAATTTACTGTTTTCAAATTACTGATGTTTCCATTTGATAATAAAATGTAAAAAAATAATAAAAACAGTTTTGTAGATAAGTGAGAATTATTAAATGATTTCTTAGATCATAGCGATAATGTTTTATTTCTTAGAAATCATCTTAACAGAATGTACATAAAGATATGCCTACCTATATCGATATAAAATTTTTAATCTACAGTAGAACGATTAATCGAGTTTTTCATAATCGGAATCTGGGTAACTGAAATCACCCGCAGTCGTACATTTTTTATTCAATTGTCACTTAAAGTTTTTGCCAAAAATTTGCATATTTTTCTAGAAATTGTATAAAAGAGGAAATAATGAGGGTTATTTATAAACGTCCCTCTCTCTCTGTCCCGCTCTCTTGGCTGGTCGTAATCAACCTCTATCCCCTCCCCTGGATCTTCAGAGAATCTTGATTCAGTTGGGATATCAAAATTTATTTCAAACCGTGACATGATCGTCCCAGTTAATATTTAGACAAACAGCAGTTCAGAAAGTATGGGTCCGTTACTATAGACGTCACCTTCACTCTCTCTATGAAAGATCTGTTCTCAAAGACATTAAAACTACCTTTCATTCTTAAATATTCTCAGGATTTGGGTCAAAGGACAAATTCGTTTTTACAAATTCGTCTTTATCACCTTTGAAAATATGAAACAGATCGGACAGTAAGAACAAAGTTATATTTGTATGTAAAACAAATATAACCACGATGTGCATTTCCACCAGGCTTCGCTGGTCTTCTTCAGGAAGCTGTAAATAACATGATGTTGCCAGTTCTTAGAAGCGTTGTTACAAAACCGGGGCGTCTGCTGACGTCGATGCGTGAAGGGTGGCCATAGTGAGAGTAGTAGGGTGGACCAGGCCAGGCTGAAAAACGGCATACTATTTTGGTCATTAAAGAGGTTAAATTTCTTAGCTTTTGTGTGAAATTCTTACATAAAACCAAATTCAAGTGGAGATTTTGACTGAGAAATGATGGTAGGCTCCGGGAAATTAATTATAAGGTCATTTTTCCAGCAGTGAACGGCTATAGACGACTTCTGAAACTCCCAAACTAAAATCATATACTCGCCAAGAAAACAGTAATTTTTTGGTGCCCGGTAATATGCGAACCAACGACTTTTTACTTACCGATCACGTGGTCTAACCGTTTAGCTACAGGCGTTGATCATTCTTCCACTTGCGACCATATATAAGGCTTTTACAAAACCGATATGTTACTCTCCTTTGCTGCCATAGTAATCTGCGTAATCCGTATATTCATCTTCAAAGTGGAATCTATATTCACTGAAATTAAAACTAGCAAAGCGCATTTCATCACAGCTTAAGTCAGGAAACAAGAAGTTTTATTTACTTACGTAACTTAGCTTAACTTGAATTTTAAAATATTTAAGTAGTTTTGGTAGAAGACATAAAATAAAGGACCTAGATCTCCAATATGATGATTAGGTAATAAATCCTTGTCTGGTATTTGTTTGCTATGGATTATAATAACATTAATGATTTATTGAACCCGATATACGGTTTAATTTATATAAATATACAGTTAGTGAGAAAATATATGATATATACAGCGATGACAGTAAAGACTTTTTGTTACAATGTTTAAGTTAAATAATTTAGTGTTAGAGAAACGAAGATAGCTAAAATATTGTTTCGAATAATAGCTCACTTATATGTGAGTTTGCAGGAGAATGAATATGATAATAAATTTGATTGTAACACATTTTGAACTTCAAGATTAAACATGAGATATTCTATATATATCTACTCTAGATGTAGATTACAATATATATATATATATATATATATACAGGGTGGTCCTAAACTATATGTCAAAAATGTAAAGGCAGGTAGAGGGGACCTAAATAAGCAGATTTCGTATAGGAATGTGTGTGCGGTAATGACACATTAAAGCGCTAGCTTGTAAAGCAGTATGAATCACAGGAAACTGAAAAGACAAGTAAAGACAAAAGAAAACAAAAATTTATTAATAGTTTACAAGAGGTGCTCGAAAGAGCGGCCACCAACAGCGATACAAGATTCACAGCGACGGCGCATGGATCGGCGTACATTAGAAAAGACGTCAGGCATGTCGATCACATGTCCAGCAGCAACAGACAAGCGGGCAACAAGATCTTCTTCAGAAGTGACGGGACTCTCGTACACCAGGCTTTTAATATGACCCCAAAACAAAAAATCCAAGCAGGTTAAATCAGGAGGACGCGGTGGCCAGGGACCTGGACCGCCCCGTCCTATAAAATGCTGGCCGTAGACAGCGTCCAGGTGATTCCTGACGTTTCGACTGAAGTGAGCTGGGGCTCCATCGTGCTGGAACCACATTCGTCTGCGAACAGCTGGAGGAACATCGACGATCCGGCTGATTCCTATCCGGGAATCGCTCCCTGTACATCCTTTGAGCAGCTAATCCATTTCCTTGTGCAGCCCCATACATGAAATGCATGTCGGCCAGCTCCGCATTGGTGAAACGATGCATGCTGCTCGAGATCCGTGCGGGAAATGATGAATCCAGCTAGCGAAGCGCTTTTATACGCCGCAGTCATCAGCGCTCTCTACCGGCTCAAGGCGACATTACCGCACACACAATCCTATACGAAATCTGCTTATTTAGGTCCCCTCTACCTGCCTTTACATTTTTGACATATAGTTTAGGACCACCCTGTATATATATATCATCATCATATTCAACCATTATCTATCCACTGCTGGATGAAGGTCTCTCCAAATGCTTTCCACACAAGTCTATCCTGGGCCATTCGTTTCCACGTCACCCCAACCTGTTTTCTTATTTCATCCACCCATCTAGTTTGAGGACGTTTTCTAGGTCTTCGGTGGTCTCTTGGAATCCAGTTCAGAATTTCTGTTGTCCATCGTTGATCAGTTCTTCTTGCAATATGCCCAGCCCATCGCCATTTCAGTCCTTTTACTTTAACAATGATGTCCTCTACTCTAGTTTGCTCTCTCACCCAAGTGTTCATTTTTAGATCCCTTCTGGTTATTCCAAGCTTGCAATTCTCCATGCTTCTTTGGGATGTCTGTAACTTCCGTATTGCTCCAACTGTTAGACACCATGTCGCTGATATACCTGTATAAGAGAAAACTGACAATACACACTGGTTGAAGACCTTGCTTTTTAGACACAAAGGTAATTTTCCCTTCAGGATAAAACCGTTTCTTCAAATGCACTCCAGCCAAGTTTAATAAATCTATTGAGTTCTTTCATAACGTTGCCTTCCATTAAAATCAGTTGTCCAAGGTAAATATGTGAATCAGTAATTTCTAGTTCAATATTGTCAACTTGTATATTTGTTTTCTCTACGAAATTATTGAACATAATTTTAGTTTTTTGTAGGTTCATCTTGAGTCCAACTTCTCTACTTCTAGTTGAGAGATGTTTACCATGTTTTGAAGTTCTGATGGGATCATTGAAAAACAACAGTCATCAGCAAACCGCAGATGATTTAAATATTCACCATTTATTTTTATTCCCTTGTTATTCCAATTTATTTGATGAAAAATCATCTGTAAAGCTGAAGTAAAAAGTTTTGGAGAAATGGTATCTCCCTGCCTCACACCTTTACCAATTTTAATAGTTTTGGTATCTTTATGTAACCGAAATTTTGCACTTGCATTTTTATACACACGTTTCACCATGTCAATGTACACATCCTCGACGTCTGTTGATCTTAAAGAGTTGATGACTGCTGACGTTTTAATAGAGTCAAAGGCCTTCTCATAGTCAATAAATGCCACACACAATGGAAGTTCATATTCATGTGTCCTTTTAATTAGTTCTCTTAATACTTGAATATGGTCTATTGTACTTTGAATCCACTTATATTACATACTTCCAATCTACTTCGAAATCCAGCTCGTTCTCTTGGTTGAGCTGCACCTAATTTTTTCTGTAGGCAATGCGTTAGCACTTTTGTGAAGATTTTATAAATAGCAGGTAACAAGCTAATTGGTCGGTAATTTTTTAAATCCTCTTTATCACCTTTTTTATGCAAAAGAATTACTGTTGCAGAATCCCATTGGTTTGGTATGTTACCGCTGTTAAGACATTTGGTAAAGAATTTTGCAAGTATGTCTTCTACATATTCTCCAGCTTCTTTTAGGATATCTAATGTAATACCATCATCACCAGGGGCTCTTCCTTTCTTCATATTTTTTATTGCAAATGAAACTTCTTCTTTTAAGATTTTAGGAGCTGTTCCTTCGACTATTTCAGTGTCTTCGTTTAATCCACTGTTACTTTCATATAGTTTTTTGTAGAATTCTTCAACTCTTCTAAGTATTTCTTCCCTATTTCTTGTTACGGTGCCATCCTCTCCTTTTAATGCAATGATGTGTTTCTTCCCAACAGATAAACTTCCTTTAACAACCCTAAGGCTCTTGTTGCTTTCAATGGCCTTCCTTACTAACTCACAATTGAATTTTCTTATATCTTCTTTCATGTTTTTGCGCAAAGTTTTGCAAAGTTCTACATACTCGATCTTGCGACTGGTATTTTGATTGTCCACCTTCATAAGTCTTCGCCTTTTCATGAGTTGTTTCGTCTTCTCAGATAATTTGCTATTCTGCTTTTTACAGGTTACACCACCAATTTCCCCAGCAGTTTCAACTATTGTCTTAACAATGTTTTCATTTGCTTCTGAGATGTCAACTTCTTCAATAAGTCCTTCCAGTGCAGAAAAGCGATTTTTTAATTCCAACTTGAATGCCTCGGTATTTTCTTTTAATTTCTTTAAATCCACCCTCTTACATACTTGTTTCCTAATGAGCTTCTGTCGTTCTAATTTAGTATTTAAGTGCATTTTACATCTCACCATTCGATGATCACTTCCAGTATTAAATCTGTTCAGTACACTGCAATCTTCAATAATTGATTTCTTGTTTGCCAGGATATAGTCAATTTCACTAGTTCCCCCATTTGGGTGTTTCCATGTCCATTTTCTTTGCGGTTTCTTCTTAAAAAATGAATTCATGATGCTAAGGTTTTCAGCTTCTGCAAATTCGATGAGTTGATCGCCACGTTCATTCCTTTCCCCATATCCGTATTTACCAACCGATGTCTCTCCTTGTTCCTGTTGTCCAATTCTTGCATTGAAATCCCCCATGATGAGCTTGATATGTTGTTTCCCTTTGGTGTGTAACTCTTTGATTTCTTCATAAAATTCTTCAACCTCTTCGTCGGTATGGCTTGATGTTGGTGCATATACCTGTACTATTTGAAGTTGGTATCGCTGGGTTAGTTGAACAACAAGCCTCGCTGCTCGATCTGATGTACTTTCAACTTCCAGAAGACAGTCTTTAATTCTTTTGTTGATTAAGAAGCCAACACCACTTGTTCTTCCAGTTTCCGTTCCTCTATAGTAAAACAAATGTCCGCTTTTCAGTTCCACCAACTCTTCACCTTTTCTTCTAATTTCACTGAGTCCTACAATGTCCCATTTGATCTTGTCTAGTTCCTCTTCCAATTCCTGAAGTTTTGCTTCAGAAGCAAGGGATCGTCCATTAAACGTAGCCAAGGTCAATAACAAACGGCAGCCTGGGCCATTCCAGTGATTCTTAGCACCCCCTGCTTTCATGCCACACTGACCGCTGCCTTGATCAGGAGCACTCCAGCACCTGGAGACTAGGGGCCATGGTTTCTGGTGTGTCAACATAATGGAGGAATTAGCCATAATTTCACCACGCTGGCTAGACGGGTTGGTGAATTAGCCCTCCCCTTCCGCCTTTCTATCCGTGCAGCAAATATTAATTTGCCACATAAATAGAAAGCTCAGCCTGCACCACTTGAAGGCGGGGTAGGACACTAGGTTACTGGCCTGGCCGGTTCCACACATCGTCACATACGTTCAGCGTGTGGGTCTCCTTCCAGTTAGATACCAGCAACCCTTTTGCAGGCCATATATATATATATATATATATATATTTGATGGAAATATAGCAAATAGTGTTTTAGTAAGATGTAATGGTAATTTCGGAAATTGTATAGGTAAAAATATGGAAAACAATGGAATTATAAATGAAGATGCAACAGTAATTTTTTTAAATTAAGGTGAAAAATTAAGGTAAAAGTAAGAAAAATATAACAAAGATGGAAAGTATCCCGGCACCAATGCCTTGCAAGAACATTTTGAATGCAATATATAGATGAAAGAAGAAAAATTTAAAAAAAAAACAGCAACGTTATATAATTATGCTGCAAGTTGACGTAACGTATAAATAAAAAGTACATTACAACATTTACATAATCATAAAAATATGCAATGAAAAAAAATATAGAACCACGCATAAATATACGAACAGAAACATAAATAAAAAACCCTCTTTTTAAAGAATTTCGATAAGGTACGTACAAAACATATTGCCTTCACATATAAATAAAGTTATGCTGAAATTCTTTAAAGCATGCTAGTAAAATATGCATTAAAATCTTTACTTACTCATAGTAAAATATACATTAAAATCTTTACTTACTCATAGTAAAAATATATAAAATAATATATACACAAAATGAAATAACAGCACGCATAAAAATAGACATATATATATTTTTTAATTTCATATGTTATATAAAAAACACACTGCCTTTTTATACTTTTATGAAAGCTCAGAAATCTTTAGAAAATTTGCAACTTGGAAAAGTTTGTTAGGCGTGGATGGGAATGATTATGAATGGTATAAAATGTAGTAAAATTAACGTTTGAATATAATTCCAAAATACCCAAAAGAAAACAGTTTTCCAAGGGAGAGATTTTGCCTGCGGAAACTTGATATTAAAATATTCCTCTTTGTTGCTTTTCATTTTTTATGGCGCATGAGCTCTGGGCGATACTGCGCCAAAAAATTTTCCTTATAAAATATTCATATATTTATATCTATCTATAAATATTCATATCTATCTATAAATATTCATATATCTCTATAAAATATTCCTCAAGATAAAAAATTTGCTAAATTCCATGGTAGAATACGTGGTAGGTACGTGTAGGTACATGGTAGGTACGTGTCATGGATAAAAAAAACAAGTCGTCTCTATTTTTAGGGATAAAACGTGGTTTTGAAACCGTAAATACAGTTTCTGTTGAACAAGTTTTGTTGTGCTATACAATAATAGAGGTAAATATAGTAAATACACAAAATTAATTTCTAGTTATAATAAACGATCAAAAAGGGAGAGAGGAATAATATATTTAAAGCATCTAGCATTAGTTTTAACTATAAATGGTCTATTATACCCAAATACAGTCGTGTTTAAAAAAGTTTTATTATTTCACTAAGCGTATTTCCAACAATATATATTCATATAAATGGTCTATTTCCACAAATTATACATATTGACAGCTGTAGAAAGATGCTATTAAGGTTTCACATCCACCTTAAGTAAAATAAATTAATTCACTTTTCAAAAAAAAAAATTCTTCGAAAACGTATGTTTTATGAATTTTTTGTGTAATTCTTTTTATTAAAACTCATTTTTTCTACAATTTGCGTTTTTGCGCAAATTTATACATTTCATTATAATTTCTTAATATATATCATCATCAACAACAACAACAACCATATTCGAACCACTTCAGGATGAAGGCCTCTGTGTTATCATACATACACGCAGTACGGTGAAAAAATGAAGAGAAAGCGGCATTGAGCTTACTACGTTGGCCAGACGGGTTGTCAAGCTGAATCTACAGTTTAACGAAGATTCCGAACTTCGGTCACCACAGCTGAAGTCCTGTACAAAGGCAGGACTCGTTGTGTCACCCAATTACGGAGTGACCGCTATGGAGTCTGCTTCGAAGCAGCGGACATTGGGGCAAATCTCGATCTAGGAGTGCAAAAGTCTGAGGTTGATAACGAGTGATATTTTAGAATGGAAAAGGGTTCAAGTAGTTTTAAATGAAGTAAAATACGATCCAGAAAATTGATTACGTTGATACAAATGTCGAGGATAATTATTGTTTATATAGTTATTTGTCTGGGAGAAAGCTAAATGCAAGGAACGGTTCTAATTTGCGGTTTTACTGTTATTATTTATTTGTTCGAAACATGTATTCAAACAAATACACTTTTCACAAAGTGTGGAAGAGACGATGTTAATGTAAATGCTAAAATAATACACATGATACTTGCGACTTTCAGACATCTGACCTTCCTCTGAATCTTCATATGGCTCTGAAAGTAGAATTGAAGTGCCTTTATCAAATCTTGCTTTCTTATAAGGGTTAGTTTAGTCTTCGCTGATTTGAAATTGTAGATATAAAGGGCACTGAAGAAAATAGAATTGAATAAATCAGTCTTTAAAGAAATACAAGAACATTTCCTTGTGATTCGCTCTCGTTAATCTCCTTAGATTTTTATTGTGGGACACGACGGCTTCTTCGGGCAAAATTCCTATCAGTAGATTGGCTGACTGAACGATGTCTGCTGCGTGAATTAAAATACGGTGCACATGTATGTAGTACCAGAGATAGAGTTCAATATAAAGTTTTTCGGTTTCAGTTAAAGAATTCATAAAATTCAGCAAAATAAATAATAAAATTTAACAATGTAGAAACTTAAATTCGATTGGGTGATGTTTAACCCATTTTTCTCTAACTTCATAATTTAGCCTCCTAATTTAGCTACTTATTTCAAGACAGACAGATATAGGCGTACGCAGCATGTTCATAAGGCAGGTTATAGGTTCCATGGGGGAAGAGTTACGAAGCTACAGCGCATACTTTCTTATGTTAAATATACAAAATTTCGTTCCAATGGAGGGTTAATACACCACCAATACCCCCTGCGCACTCGAGTACAAATGGACGTTTTGCTCATATTCCATGCCCCAGGCTATAAGTAGATGGTACACATAGTCTTTAGAGAAAGAATTTTTCTCTTTTAAGGTAATTTTGGTCTTACGAACATCGAAAAGCTCCCTTCAAGATATCACGAGTGCTCCTGATGGAAATCAAAAAATATTTACAAAGTAACACGTGGTAGCAGATAATTCTTGTGGTAGTAAAAAATATGCATCCAGCAGTTTGAATTTACTCCAAAATAATGGCGGAACTTTGCGAATCTTAAAGGTTATGCATAACTAAACTTAAAAAATCTAAAAGTCGTTTTATTAAAAATTAAATAAATAAAACTATATGGCAATTGTAAGTTACATATTTTTCCTTTGGTAAGCGTACTTGTTGCGTCTTAATCAATTGAAAACTTTTCAAACCCTGATAAGAGTACACTACAGTTTTTAACGCGATTAACATTGACAGTCGTATCAAAGAATGTCCATTCAAGCTTGAATCTCTAATATTTACTTGTATTCATCACGCATCGGAAATGAAAATAAATTTAGTTTCATTTCAGAAATATAATTTAATTTATCTATATATCACATTTTCAATTGGCAAACCTGGCCTTGAATTTTCGACTT
>QLNU02003225.1:76163095-76178577 GCA_006491805.2 Dysdera silvatica
TCTATTTTTGTGCAGCATGCATTTCAACCCATACGACCACTGTGCTGGGGCGAATCATTGGACGCTTGCCTTGTATCTTTTCAATGTTCAATTTTCATTCATGCGGACAATCGCCTATCCAGCATTCACTAAATTAAACGCCTGCCACTGTATAGCACGCATTATCAACTACCATTGCCGGGAACACACAATAAACTTAAAGAAAGCATCAGTGCGGCATTTACAACCGTTGACAGTTGAAAATTGCATTGAAAAACTGCAAATGTTTGGAAAAAAATTACTACAGATCTATTACAGGTAAGGTGTTTGTCGTGATATGAAAGACACACCCATCGAATATTTGACTTAACTGAAAAATAAATAAGAACGTTTTCTTTATTTTCTTATATAACTAATTGTATTATGTGTAATAGTTTCGAAAATATAAATTTTTAAAATCCGGTCATTCATTTATGCTAACCCTGTATAATAATAAAATTAAGAGATTCGGTTAACGATAACAATACTTATTTCTATTTAACACACAAGAATCAAAGTATGGACGCTTGCATTTACTAAACTATAATCCGTATCTGTAGCAACGAAAAATTATGTACATTTCCCCGTCTAGCCTGGGTGAAGAAAGATTTAATTCTCAAAGCCTTCGAGCTGTGAACAATTTTTAACAGATCAATACTCTTTAAATTATTACTATTAGGTTTTCACGCGTTTCGCCTCCAAGATCTGCTGGTTTTCGCGCCCCCACCATTCAGCATAAGATAATTAATTATGCAGTATATTTATAAAACATGTACAATTAGGGGATGTATAATTAACACATATGAATACATTTTCTTTAACAGTCAGATAGTAAAATTTAACTTATTCGTTTTCATTCTGAAGGTAAAAGGCATCATTCTCCAAACAAAGCATCGGTTTTTGTAGACTATATACGTAAGCATGTCCGTATGAAGAGGAGGAATCTTATGGACCGGTCCTCCCCATAAAAACCGGTCCTCCCCGAAATTAAATTTTTAATGGGACTTGGCTACGGATTTGCATGCTGTGATTGTATCGATACATGCTGTAAAAATTTTTGAACATATCGAAATTGAATCTTGGCTACGGTTTTGTACTGCAAGTACGTTACGGATACATTTAGATGAATATTTCGTATCACAGGGTATTGAAAACTACTTTTCTAAATAATATAATTATTAAAACTTTCATGCAGATGGAAATTTAAATTTTATGAATACTCTCATCAATATTTTCAACTGTTAACCCAGATGCAATTTTTATAATGCAAAGTGAAATCGTCATGCCAATTTTTAAGAGTAAAATTTATTGAACAGCTTGAATAAATGATGAAAATGATAAATGATGTGTACGTTGTCTATAATATCATGTAAATAAAAAGTACGAAAAATTAAACTAGTTTGAACATGCATTAAATCCTAAAATAGCCACTAAATCGTTCAAGATTGGT
Organism: Dysdera silvatica; assembly: GCA_006491805.2. Taxonomy (NCBI): domain Eukaryota; kingdom Metazoa; phylum Arthropoda; class Arachnida; order Araneae; family Dysderidae; genus Dysdera; species Dysdera silvatica. The sequence continues at coordinate 76,164,564 of QLNU02003225.1, forward strand.
TTCACAATTCAATTTCACGTTGCGTGGCATCGCAGTCCTTAAACTTAATATGTTAGGTTAGATTCCTGCGAGACTGATTGTGACTATACATATCGTGGTTTGAAGTGCACTTCAAGCTATTCCTTCCAGCCTCGACGTTTCATAGTATTGTCACGGAGTTCTGTAATCAAGAAATTGTTCTGTCTTCGAACCACGAAATAGTTGTAAATACAGAGTGATTCAGAACTAATGGAACAAACTGAAAGGGGTGGTAAAGGACGTCAAATAAGCCATATTTGGCGAAATCTGCATGTCTGCAAGCGAGTCGGCTTGGCCATAGAGTGAAAGTATTATTTACATCCACATCATTGCTATGTAGGCAATTACAAAAACAAGAAAAAAAAAAAGTTCTGACACGCAATTTAAATGATTGGCCGGCCTAATAATATAGCAGAGACAAAAAAAACGGAAATTCCGTTTCTTGACCCTGAGCAGTGTTGCCATTTAGTCATCAAAGGTATGGAAAACGATTGTTTTACCATACTGGAGGCAATTGGAAATTGTCAAGCATGCGTAATAGGTGAAGGACATTAAAAGATACAACCTTGTACAGGTCATTTTTATAACGTTAAAAACGTATCAACAATATTTATAAATAAAAATCAACGCGAACAAATCGGCCGCCCTTCTTCGGGATTGCACGAAGCTAAAGTGTCAACAATCAGAGGTGAATCCATTCACTTGGTCGCATAATTGTCATTGCTATGGTTTTCTAGAAAAATCGATTATTTCTGGAATACTGTGTTGGTTGGCATACGGACAATTTCCCAAGGATCGAAAACAGTAAGAAAACGTTTGGAAAACGCGGAAAAAACAGATTAATGGTAAAGCGGGAGGCGCCGAAGAAGTGAAAGCAGCCTGTGATGTGGATTTAAGGTTTTTCCAGGCGAAGCTGTAGAAGGGTGTGGATCTATGATCGTTTACTATGGTATCTTGAAAATCGTTGATGAAAAAGGCTTCAACACAGTCAAGTTAGATAGGTGATCTGGGTTGGTGAATTATGCGAGGATCAGAGAAGTTGAATTTATGGTCGTGCTCAAGGGAGAGAGGACCGCTATCGACAATTTATGGACCTCGGCCTTAGCGATGAATCGTTGGTATTCTTTTAGTCAAGTTCTTTAGTCAGTTTTTATTGATAAATATTGTTGATACATTTTTAACTTTGTTGTAAAAATTTCTTATATGTTATAAGTATCGAATCGTCATTTTTTAAACAACTTTGGTCCAGTAAACCAATGTCCGAAAACGAGCCGTTCTGGAATTACAGAGATGTTATTATTTGCATCACTTTAGTTAATCATGTCACGAAATTTGAAAAATTTGCTGTCCTAGCCTACAGCTATATTGGAAAAGGTTCCACCATCTACGATGGTCCAAAACAACTTTCTATGTCCCAATTTACACAATTCGGGAATTTATGGCCCAAACATGAGGTTCACGTTTTAAGTAAAAACATTTTACGTAAGTTTATACATAATAATTCCGACACCCACTTTTTTTTTTCTTGAACTAGAACTTTTTGTTATAGGAGAGAAAAAAAATCATCCCCGACCTAGATTCGAACTAGGGGCTCTCTTTTAAGTCGGGAGTAAATATATAAATTCGTTCAGATTCTCTGAGAACGCAAATGTATGAGAAATTCTAAATTAAGTTTAAAAACCGGTTATATGTAAATTTTTATGATGAATAAGTAACGAAGAATTTTGAAAAACGTAATTTTCTTTTCATACCTGACGTTTTTATAGTTTGAAGCATTAACCTAATGTTACCGAAAATCGTAAACCTCGTAGCTGAGAAAAACCAAATTTCCTGGAAATACAAAATTTTCAGTAGGTGAGATAGGAGGCTACAGAAACGAGCTTTTTTTCAATCACACTAGATGGCTTATTTAAAAAACACGGGTTTTTGAACGAAGATCGAAGAGATATGAGTTTTTATATCAAAAGAATAAAAAGAAACATCTATTTTCGAAAAAAATTGAGACGAGAAATTTACGAGTTTTTCGATAAAAATTCGCTTTTATTATTCAACTCTCTAAAGCGTATCTGATAGATAAACTATTATAATGTATCGTAATGTAGCGGGAGACAGAAGGGGAACTGTGGCTCTTGTTATAAGATGCCTTATGACGTGAAACTCGTCGTCGGTCCGTCTTCAAGCACATCGATCCACAATCGTCTATCTCAGGAATTCATCATGTACTTCAAGTGCAATTTTATGCACTTTCATTACACTTAAATTTTGAAAATTACACCAAATATTTTCATTATTGTGCAATAGTATTTATTACTAACTATTCGTCTCGAGAAACTTACTTTCGTGTTAAAATTGTGGGTATATTTGTGGTAAAATTGTGGGTATACTTGTGGTAAAATTGTGAGTATATTCGTGAGATATATGACTTTCGTTCCCGTTACGTTGTCATATTTTCAGAGGTTATGCGAAAGACACGTTTCCAGAAATAATTAAAATACGTAAATAATTATCAATAAATATCTAATTAATAATAAACATATAATTGATAATAAATATATAATTAATAATAAATATATAATTGATGATAAATATATAATTTATAGCCTTTCTGCCCTCTCGGACGGAAAGGGAAGATTCTCCTCCCGGGTCAATTTTTTCGCGTCGTTGTTTTAAAGACGGTGCTACAACGTTTTACTTGAGTCTTTTTCGGTATGATGATAATTTTAACATTTTACATTCAGTTTAGAAATTTTCATCACAATACCTCAATTTCATAACTCTTTTCTACAGATGGCTCAATTATCGGACTCACTGGTCAGAACACCGGTCACGTCATGGCCGGTTAAGTGCTTGTCAGTTGTATATGTAAACAAAAGTATGCAATGAGCGGAAACGTAAAATTTGAAAATCGTTTAAATAGAATGCCTAATAAACTTCCTCAGTTGCATAATTAGACTAAGACTTTATTTCTGTTACTCACCTTACTTTGCATTTGTGTTTTAAATTTTAACCTTCAGTAAAAGTCAGCAAACTTTGACTGACAAGAAATCGTTATCTTTCTATACACACTGTTTTTGATATATCTTCTAACATTTTACGATCTTTGGAAAAATGCTACCCGTAAGGCCAATATCGATATCCGATTGTTTCCTTTGGAAACGCTACACACTTTATCCAGCACCTCGCGAACAATGCCTCTGAACTTTCCATGCAATACTATATTCGCCAGTGCCGAGAATCAGTTCGATTTTCTTTCGTTTTGAGGGTTCGAAGACAAGGAATCGATTCTTCTCTGTCGCCTTCTCTCCTTTCTCATTCGTCGTTGCTTATCTTCCTTCAGTATCTTTTCTTCTTCCATAGATAAATAAATTGCGGGGCAAGAACTTTTTCTTCAGCGTCCATGCAACAACTTTTACGCATCAGTTGTTTTTCTTACCGCTGCTGCCGTTAATATTGAACCAAAGGTGGCGCGTACTTAACTGTTTCATTTCCTGCTTTCGGGAATATGATATGTGGATAAGAAAGTTTAGTATGGTCTGATATAGCAGTATGCACGCATAAACGGCCAATTCTTAATAATGATTTTAACGTGAATATGACAACTGAGAAATCTCGTTTCTATTTGCTTACTTCATATTTATAATTTTATTGTTTTCAAATATTTTCTGTATTCGTGTCCTACCTATCCCAAACTGCCCACTTTATAGAGGAGGTGATGTGAACAGACTACACATTCAAAGCTTTTCGCGGGGTCATTGGGGAAAAGAGAGAGGTAGTGGGGAAGAAAGTCGAATGGGATAATGACATTTTATATATATATAATATATATAATATATTATTTTATATATATTTATATATATTGTATTCTTTTCCTTCTTAGGTTTGTTTGTTTGGATGTTTTATGGCGCAAGAGCATCTGGGCTATACTGCGCAATTACTTCTTAGGTCAAAAAAATTCCTTTTCATTGGAAAAAATGTTCTCTAATTAGAGAAAAGTAATTATTGTTTGCGCATAGTATGATTTACAAAATTTATTGTTTTGTGTAAAAATTAATATTTAAAAATTTTAATGCTGCGAATAACGTTTTTAATATATAAAAAATAGACGAATTTCTACACATTAAAATTCTCCTTTCTAAAAATTATTTTCACTGCGTTTTCCAATAAATCTTTTACTGGAAAAACTTTTCTTGATTGAAGAGATAAACTTGCCAATTGATTAAATTGAAGAAAATAAATTCTGGTGCACCACGATACATATTTAGACTGCAAACTTACATTGTTTTAAGAATAAACGTTTGATAAGAATACAAAATTATATCTGCACTCCATTCTGATACATTACGTGCAAGGAGCGCACTTCGCACGGCTTTAATAACATAACGCTTAAAACCATTCGGATGGTTATCCGAAATCAGTCTGTCATGTTCCGTCTGAATGCAGGATCATTTTTAGTTTATTTATGGCAATGTGGATATACAATGGTAATGGTAATGTGAATATACAATGGTAATGGTAATGTGGATATACAATGGTAATGGTAATGTGGATATACAATGGTAATGGTAATGTGGATATACAATGATACTGGTTGTCTTCCTGTTCCCACCATTAATCCAACCCTCAATTTTTATGTCAAATTAGAAAACTGCAATGCATGTTTTGAGTTAGACTAAATCCTTCACATAACAGAGGCAACATCTTCGTAAATTACCTCTCCTGATTTTGCTCTTTGATTTCAAAATAACACAATTTATAAGGAATAATTGTTAATGAAGGCATTTGCTTCCAGGGCCTCCATAAAAGGAATCAAAGCGTGTTTTCTGATTAACTTTCCTTCTTTGTTTCCAGTTCACTAGGTTTTTCGGCTTTGAAAGGACGCCAAGCGTAAGAATTACCAATAACTAAGTAATTGTCGAGATGCTTTACAACAGATGTACAGATTACTACGCAGTAATGAATCTACGTATCGATCGGGTGCACCTAGGACTTGATATGGTTGGCTGCGTCATCGTTTGAGAATAATTTTAATCGTAATTTTGGTCCCTGACTTTCCGTATATTTCTTTATGTATATAACCATAATTGAAGTATCATTCATCATATGAGCTGAAAACCTCTGCTTTATCCAAGTTACAAATTTGGCATTTGTACTCTTACTATCTTATTCAGTCCATGTAGCTACAAAAAAGACAGACACATTTACGCGTTAGAAAAATCTGCCACATCTAGAAGGAAAAGAAATTAAAAGATTTCAATTTTCCGTTTAGTATTTTCTGTTAAATTGTTGACGATTTGCATCATCAGAGAAGTGTCTGCACTGCAAGTTTAAATTTTCATTAGAACTGCCAAAATATTATATATATATATTAAAGTGTCACCGGAAGTTCCGTGGCTACTCAAGTCACTTTATTTAGAGCCCCATTCTCTACTTCCTGATTAGGGCACATAAAAAGCTTCCATTATTATTTGCAATTACTTGGCAATTGTATTAACCCTTAAAAGGGTAATAGTATCTCACGTCCTTATATACAGCGAAATGGAACGTCATTTCTGGGCCTCTGTGGCCTAGTGGTTAAGTCATTCCGGATCTAACAGAGTAATCCTAGTTCGATCCTAGTTCGATTCTAGGACAGGGCGAGATCTATTTTCTCCTATACTTTCAAAGCTCTAGTTAGAGCTCAAGATCCGCCTTACTGCTAACAAAAGAACTTCATTTGGTGCTTTCTGTTACCACGTTACATTTAGTATATAAATTCAAAGGAACAGTGGACTGGACATGCGGACAAGCAGACTTAATGGACAAGGCTTTTCCAGAAAGTAAATTCATTAATACGTATTGACGCTGGAGTACTGAGATTGCGATTTCTTACATGCTCAGTTTCTTTGTCTAGGTACAAGATGTAGATTCAATTTTCTGGCAACTTGATTATGTTGATCCATCGTTATGTGTGTCGTACATGTTTAAGACCATCAAGCTACCCTCCGCCTTTGAAATACAGTTTGTTATTCGTTTCCAAAATGTAAGGTGTGCGAAACCGGCAGACGTTCATCTTTAACTTACTGAGTGTATCAAGAACAAACATGTATTCCTTCATCTGGAATGTTTTCTAGTGGCCGTCCTTTGACGTTGCGGAATGAACCGTGAGCAAGCGGTTTCCATCACAAACGTACCCCACTCTATTCTTGTGGAGGATACAAAGCATGATGGGCTGTTACGATAAGTGTCTTGTTAATGGTGGAAACAACATGGTGCGGCGAATACTCCCCGGTTTGGAAAGCTAATAAAAAGCAAACAATGGAAAATATAAAAAAAAATCTTGTTTTTCCTGTGTAGTATACACAATGCAGTTTGAAATCAGTGAGTCTTAAAAATGACACCACTCAAGTGACGTCCTTCCAGGGGCGGACTGGGTCGCCGGCCCCAGAGCCGGTGGGTCCTCGCGGGAGATAGGACTCGCGCCCGACGGAAATTTAAAGTATGCGCCCTTTGTGGAGACCCAGTGCGCCCCTGCGTCCTTCGTTGATGATACGCTGTGTGAGCTTCTCTCGATAGTTATGCATTTCCTTGGGTGATCTCCAACTTGAGACCTTCTAAAATTTAGGAAAGATGTTAGTATATTGTTCGTTCACGAAAAAAAGTCCGATGGAACAGTTAGAAATAACGGGAGGTGACGTTACAAACGGCCTATCCCATTACAGCAGAGGAGGAGGACTCCAATTTCAGAACTCGATTTTGGCGCCGACAAACGTTCACCAAAAGCCAGTTCTGAAATCGTAGTCCTCCTCTGCTGTAATGAACTAGCCCGTTTGTGACGTCACCTCCCGTTATTTCTAACTGTTCCATCAGACTTCTTTTCGTGAACGAACAGTACCTGCGCTTTGAGGTAGCCCCAGGAAAAAAAAATGGCATGTCGACTGAACGTGAAACGCAGACAAAAAGTACGCTGTGTCCTTATGGGCAAACCGCCATTTTGAATGAACCTCTCGACAACAAAAGCGCGGTGCTTTTCCGACAAAGCCAAAGCGTGAACTGAAAACGGCATGAAAGCATCTGTCTAACGACAAACTCCCCCATTTCCGAACCCTACCCTATTCCTAGTGTGGTAATTCCCAAATCGGGATTTCTCTGCCGTACCCTATAATATAAAACACGATTTAAGAGATGTAAAATATAATCGAAATAAAATATTCGCAAATATATTTCTTTTATTTAATCTTTTATATATTTATGTCAATCGGTACGTTCTTTCTGAATAACTCATGCAAATTATTGCTTCAAACTGCAGCAATGGAGACAATGAAATTTTCAAAATTCAAAATAATCAATAGGCTATAATAAAATTAGCATTATCCATGCGACGCGGCATAGTATGCTACACTAACAAGTAATATGAAATGCGAGTATGTCCAAATCGTTCGCCGAAGAAAATGGTATAGTGGAATATAAAATATTACTCTTCGTTGGTTTTGTAATGGTGGAATGTTTACCATTATGGCAAGTGGCACGTTACTACTACTATTGACGGAGGGGGGGAGGAGGATTGTGCAAGGGTTTCATTGGGAAGGGTGGCCGCCGGAGGCGGCGCTGTAATCCCAGTACTATTGACGGGAAGCTGTGGCGTTGCTTTCTTACTACCAATCTGACTCCAAGATTTGGGCTGCTATTCCACGCAATACCTAACTCTTGTAAGTGCGTTATGCATTATATCGAAGAACGGAGGACTTGAGAGATTGGGGGGGGGGATTAAATTACCAGTATTTTCATCATGTTTACTGGTTGATGCACCATTATCTTGCTTGTGCACTACACCAAGTGGATTGGTATCACTATTAGACATGTTATCATTAACAAATAATACCAACACAAATAAATAGTAATACAAAAACATACACAAAAAAATTCTATGTAATTATATAACCCTACGACAATAGCTCGCGCACAAAACATGCAACCTTTCAAATGTAACGTCGCGACGCGAGCAGAAAACCGACGCAAGAAACGAACCTAGAACTACGGTACTCACCCTGTTGTGGAACACCCCACGAACATTGCGACAGTGCGCAGTCAAAAGGCTGCGAGGTAGCTGACTATGGATGCAGAAATTTCATCAATTGCCATCCAGGTCGTCACTCGAAAATGCTCCCAGACGTAACATGAACTCCAGCAAAAGAAAAATAATGTTCGTAAAGTTCAAATTATCTAAATTCGAAACTAAGTTCGGTGTGACTGCTATTGCTGTTTATAAGTTACTAAGTTAATGATGAATATCGGCAAAATCGTAAAATGCGTCCAGCGGCATGATGGATGCATATCTGAAGTTCATGGTACTCCCCCTTCACGAACACGTAGCACAGAATAAACGGTTGCGTAGCGGAAAAAACAGAATTTGCTTGCAAAATATTCGAAGTCTGAAAAATAGCCCTCAAAACGACAAAAGTCACGAAACGTCCGAAGTCAACCACTGTAATGGGAGAGTGTTTACCATTATGGTAAGTGGCACGTTACTACTATTGACGGGAAGCCGTGATGTTGCTTCCTTACTACCAATCTGACTCCAAGATTTAAGCTGCTATTCCACGCAATACCTAACTCTTGCAAGTGGCTTATGCATTACATCGAAGAATGGAGGACGACGATGTTACTAACAAATAACTGATTTTTATTAAACTACCATGGTAAGAAACTAACTAACAAACTATCACAGAACTTCTAGTACTCCAAATTAGCGAGTAACATTGTTGCTTATCTTCCATAACGGTGAGAGCAAACGCGAACGAAAAACGAAAAAGGGACGACATGCTTTTTAAAGTTCACGTTTGCTAAGCACGCATGCGCCAGCTACTACAGAGTTCAAAGAACACTTGTAACGCTTGTAGCGACGAACTAAATTACTGGTAGATATAAAATCGGTATGGTAAGTTCAATCGCATGCTACATCATTCCCCTACCAGCGTGAAAGTCGGGGTTTAACGAGAAACATTGCATAATTTAAAGTCTAAAGCGCACTGTTCGTCGGGTTCGTACTTCAGTTGATGTCGTTTTACCCTTTTCTTGGTTTGTCGGAATCGCAGTTTTAGACACCAATTCTGCTGTTGATAACGAATCAAACAGGAATGGATCAATCTATCAATGGATATCGTTTCCTTTTTACCCTTGATGTTTACTACAAATACTTTAGAACCAGTCTTTTCTACAGTGAATGGCAACGCATATGGCTGTTGGAGCAGTTTGCGGACAAAATCCTGTTTCACAAAAACGTGTGTAGCTGTAGACAGTTCTTTGTAGATGAACACGTCCTTAGGTTGACGGTGAGTTGCTGGCACTGGTTGCAGACGTCGTATGCATCCTGCAATTTTCCAACGTATTCCATAGTAATGGATTTATTTGTGTTTAAGCCCAAAAGCTCTCCGAGAAGACGGATTGACTCACGGTACACCAGTTCAGTAACGTATGTTCCCAAATCTTGGCGTAAGGATGAACGAAACCCTAATAGTACAATTGCTAAAACTTCGAACCAATTCTGAGTGTTGTGACATTTGATGGCAGCTTTGAGATGCCGATGAAATCTCTTTACCAATCCATTGGCTGAAGGATTTTAAGCAGTGGTTCCAGACTTACTGATACCGAGGAAACGAGTTAAGGATTGGAAAAGATTACTTTTAAACTGTCGTCTACGGTCAGTAGTAATCTGCAATGGTACTCCAAATCTGGACATCCATCCATTCAATATTGCCACAGCCTTAGCAGATATTTCTTTTATCGGAATCGCTTCCAGCCATCGTCATGACCAAAATGATGGACGCAAGGTAATAAGTATATGAATCTCTGTGAAGTAGGCAATGGTCCTACTATAACCAGGCGCACGTGGTCGAAGCTTGAAGAAAGTAATGTGAAGGCTGCAAGCGGAGATTTAACATGGTGGTATACTTTGCTTCTCTGAAAGTTGAGGCATGACCGGACTCATGACGATACGTCTAGCTTCACGGATTTCCAGATAAATCTTCCCTTCACAAGATCGATGGTTGTATTAACACCTGGATGTGACAGGTTATGTAACATAAATAAAACTTCGCGTCGAAATGGCTCTGGTACATAAGGTCGCACAGTGCTACCTGTAGCGTCGAACCAGACCAGGTAGGTCTGATAGAGGTACCGTCATTGGCTTAAATTCGAGCCCCGAAGGCTGGGCACGCAACGACGTTAACTCAGGGTCATTTTCCTGCGCGCAAGCCATTGCGCTGTAATTTAAATTATCACCAAAATCTAAAGCAGAAATATGCGACAATGCGTATCTGTTACACTATTTTCGTTACCAGAGATATACCTAATGTCAGAGGTAAACTGCGAGATATATTCTGTCCTTGCTGAAGCGGAGAACACTTATTGCCAAGTTGTTTAAAAGCATAAGTAAGAGGACGATAATCAGTGTATGCACAAAAAACTCTACCTTCCAAAGCAAGACGGCAATGGCGGACTGAGGAATACAGCGCAAGTAACTATCCTAAGTGCTATACTTACCTTCTTCTCTATTTAATTTTCGAGAAAAAAACTTCAATGGCTGAATTTCTCCATTATGACATTGCTATAAGACGGCTGCTATAGCTACACTAGAAGCATCAACCTCGTGCAAGGGGGCTTGAAAAATTGCTGAATTTCTATAAACCTGTGGTAAAAATTCGACGTTGCAAGGAAACGCCAAAGCTCTGTAATAGTTTTGGGTTAGGGGTACTCTAACAGCACTTTAACTTTGTCAGGTAAAGGAGCAATACCTCTCCTTCAAACCTGACATCCTGGAAAGGACAGTTTAGACTGCTCAAATACGCATTTCTTCAAATTGATTACCAACCCATAGGAATTGAGTCATTCAAACATCTTTGCTAAGTCTTCGCGATGACGCTCAACCGATTCTGAAGCTATAAGCACATCAACTACATATGCGTAAGTATTGCCTATGCTTCGTAACACCTCATCAACAAAGCGTTGGAAACTTTGGGCAGCGTTACGAAGGCCAAAAATCATACGTGTGTATTCAAAAGGTTCCACTGGAGTAATTACTGCTGTCTTTGGAATGTCTTGTTCAGCTACAGGAATTTGGTGAAATGCCTTAACCAAATCTAATTTTGTAAACACCCTCTTACCCCCTAAATTTAGCGCGAAGTCCTGAATATGCGGGGTTGGGTACCTGTCACGCTCAGTAATCGCGTTAAGCTGACGGTAATCTCCGCATATGCGCCAACCACGCTCTTTCTTGGACACAAGGTGAATTGGACTTGTCCACGGGATATGTGAAGGCTTAATTATTCCCTGATCCATCAAGGTTTGAAATTCCCGCTTAACGAAGGCGAGCTTATTGGGAGTTAAACGCCTAGCTTTCGCAAACACAGGAGGACATTCGGTGATGACACAGTGAACAATATCGTGGTCAACACAAGTGCCCACGAAAGCTGGATAGGTTATAGCAGGAAACTTTGAGAGAGGTGAGTGGTACGGCGAGTCACCAGAAACTGCAGTCAATCCGAAGACTGTTGACTTAACCATACACCCTGTAGATTTTAATGACTTAACACGTTCAACAAGACAATAATTTTTACAATCAACTAACAAGTCATGTTTTTCCAAGAAGTCAATACCAATTATAGGCTTCGTGACTTCGGCCACCACAAAGGTCCAGCCAAATTATCTTCTTAAGCCAAAGTCGAGCTTAAGAAACACAGCACCATAAGTATTAATGGTAATATCGTTATCTGCATACAAACAAAAATCCTTTTTTGTACGATAACCCCTAACCATGTCCCTTGGGATAACTGAAATTGAGGCACCACTATCAATCAAAAATGAGCGGTTAGATCCTTGATCCCGAACATATAAGCGGTTAACTTGCTCGCAATTATCCGACACGACTACATAGGATGAGCATTTTAGTTCTCCGCCCACGTACATGGAGTGGTACAGGGGTTAAACACCAGAAAATAGCCACCCTCCCCAGGACTTTGAAGCTAGTTACGCATTTCCCCTCTCGCCATACTAGCAGAAACAAATAAAATTCTGTCGTTTAGCATTTGAGGGTGCGGAACGACAGAATTTTGAACGTTCCGTACCCTCAAATGCTACAAAAAATCGCGGAGGACAGGGAAGGGGGACATTTACGATTCCCATATGTGCATTATTATTAGATATAATAACTATATTTTTATGAGTAAATTTAGTTTAATTGACGAAAAAATTTTTTTATTTCTTTTCGATGCTCAATGCGGGATAAAGCCGTTAGACTAACTTTGTCTTTTGAGAATTTCAAATGAAGACAAAAGGTATGAAGGGGCGCTTTCTCGGGAGCACTCCCCGAGAAAGCGCCCCTAGGTTGACGGTGAGTTGCTGGCACTGGTTGCAGACGTCGTATGCATCCTGCAATTTTCCAACGTATTCCATAGTAATGGATTTATTTGTGTTTAAGCCCAAAAGCTCTCCGAGAAGACGGATTGACTCACTATACACCAGTTCAGTTCCCAGATCGTGGTGTAAGAATGAACGAATCCCTAATAGCACAATTGGTAAAACGTCGATCCAATTCTAAGTGTTGTGACATTTTATGGCAGCTTTGAGATGACGATGAAATCTCTTTACCAATCCATTGGCTGAAGGATTTTAAGCAGTGGTTCCAGACTTACTGATACCGAGGAAACGAGTTAAGGATTGGAAAAGATTACTTTTAAACTGTCGTCTACGGTCAGTAGTAATCTGCAATGGTACTCCAAATCTGGACATCCATCCATTCAATATTGCCACAGCCTTAGCAGATATTTCTTTTATCGGAATCGCTTCCAGCCATCGTGATGACCAAAATGATCGACGCAAGGTAATAAGTATATCGATCTCTGTGAAGTAGGCAATGGTCCTACTATATGAACCGACGAAATTTTGCGGTAGACGGATTGTACGAAAGAGAAATGTGTGTTGGCCGCTTTTACGTCCCTAAACATTTGGCGTCCTATACACTTGGTATTTTTCTGTGATAAATTAATTTTATTTGACGACGACTGTTTGGATATTGGGGGAGGGGGAAGGGCAGATGCAAGAGAAAATTTCAGGGAGGGCGCAATGATTGAAAATTCACTTATACGTTTAGTTTTGTTTTTTACTAGAAATTAATCATTTTTAATGTAAATTTATTGTTCTTAGGGAGGCACACGTCCCCTAACCAGATCCGTTCTTGGGAGGGGCGAGGATTGTTTCACACAATTTTTCAGAATTTCAGATTTAGATAAAAGGTGGAGGGCGCCTTCTCGGGGAGAGCTGATCGACAGAATTCTACGGTAAATAAATTGCAATTCAAAAAAAAAACAAAAAAACTCCGCCACCTTTTGCGCCCCTGGAAATTTGGTGCATTAGGCAAGTGCCCATTCATAAACCCGACATTCATTCAGATATTCCCCAAATGATAAACGTGGCAACACAATAAAATATTGTTGTCCTATATTACTCTTGCAATATTGTCTTTATATTTTTACGTTTTATAAAAATCAAAGATAATTTCTTATGTTTTATGGCCAAAGAATACTTCAAAGACCTGCTGCATCGGGGCCTGTAGTTCTCTGAAGAAACTCCGAATCCCTCGAGACCTGGGGGAAAAATCCTGGGCTGCGGTATGTAATTAGTCGGTACGCATTCGTTTTCTTTTAGTTGGTAAGGCTGGGCATCGAATCCCGGTTAACGGCACGTTGGGCGAATACCGTACCACACCACCACCGTATTGCCATGTTTTTTTGTATAATCTTTTATTAACTCCCCCTTTAAAAAAGAATGAACGCTTTCTTAGTTTTTATTTAAAATGAAGAGACGATCGGGACTTTATTGTCGAAACTACTAGGGCCGACAATTTAAAAACTGTAAGTCGAGTGGCCTCATTCCAGTCTATGACATGGTCTATTTTTACATTTTGCAAAGAAATCAAAAAGAAAATTCAACTTACAGATAAAGAAAATTTTGTTGAAATCATAGA
>QLNU02003225.1:76178677-76194265 GCA_006491805.2 Dysdera silvatica
CTAGGTCTTAAGAGGCTTTGATCCCTGGTAAAAGTGTTGGTCCCGGTCTCAGCACGACCCGTTCTGTCCTTGCGCCGTAAAATTCAAACAAATTAAGACCTTTTAAATCGCTTTCAAGCGTTAAGTGGCTTCATAATTTTGACAGCAGCTAAGCTGATGAGCTAAAACAGTTGCCCAAACGAACAAGAGATGGCGCCACGTGCGTCATTATTTAGGCAATCCGTTATAGATTAAAATGAAGTATGCTGAACTTCCTTATTCCGCCCACCTTTATTTCACAGAGAGAGGCGATTCTCCCTAAAAAGGACCTGAATTTGTAAAACATAAACAGTTCAAATATCAGGGTGTAGAAAATTTTCCACGGCCGGCCATTGGAAAAAATAATTGCATATCGCCAGCCAAAAACTTACAGCAATTAGGCACAGAGAAGTTCCATTCTTAAATTCATCCTCATTGCGAATTTTCTTCTTCTCATTAAAAAATATGAAACATAGGTTTTTAAATGCTTTTTCCTTTGCCTTTTACACAAACACCTTATGAAGTTCGAACCATTCAAAAAAATTTTAATTTTTGTTGTATTTAAAATTCGAAATAATTGTACGAAATCTATTGAAATATTTTAAGCTATACGAAAACTTTCTCAATCATGAAACCTACTAAATTTTGTTTGTATGCTTTTTGTAATGTTTCCTTCCCAACATTCTACGATAGGTAATCTAAAACTGCATTGACATCTTTACGTCACCGCCAAATCCGTCACATTAAAATTATATTAAATTAAATGCACTGTATAATATATTACATTCTTTTACACGAACTGGAGGTGGTCCTAATAAACATTCAGTATATATTATTATATGCGTTATTTAGACATGGAGTTTAAAAACTATTTGAATTTTCGTCATTATTTAATACGGCCTTGATGTGGCGCATTAGCAACGCTTTCACTTTGCCTTCCGTTAATTCGACTCTCAACCGTGCGAAAAAAAATAACGGTTAGCAATTAACCCTTTCGTTGCGGGAAGGCTACCTATCGACGAACAGCGCGCATAGCAGACAACTCATCAAGCGTATCAAAAGTGAACGGTAGGTACAGATCTCAAATTTTGTAAGCGGTCTTTCTCAGTCATTAATTCAGGTTTTGTTTCCTAACGTTTGAAATAGCGTGATCATAAAAAAATATATGTGTTTTATTTTTTCTTCAATTAATTGAATATATATAAACATTTTCTCGACTACGGATATTTAAAATATGCCAGTATTAATATTATAATCGAATTTTAAACTATAAAATGCGCGAAAAAATCAATATCAAATATTTGTTGGGAGCAAGCATTAAGCTTTAAACTTTTAATTACGAGAAATATATATCGATCAAGAGGCCCGTGCAGTGTGGGCGTAAGTGAAGTAGTTTTGACTCATTTCTTACGTTTTTTGATTTTCGGGTCACTAGGACTCCACAAGCCGTCTTTTATAGGCATTTTTCTAGTCTCCCTTCAGCACACTTTTAATTTTGTATAAATTTGGATCTTTAACTTTGTGTACCGAAAAATAAATAAATGAAATGATTCTAATTTCCCAAAATACTGTAGTATTACGTTATTTTTAAATGTTTATTAAAATTTTATCAAGTTATTGGTTTGAAACTAATTAATTGGTGGTCATCTATATTCAATTTGAAATTTATACAATATGTATAAAACATAAAACGTATTTATGAATTGTCAAATTTTTTTTTGTAATTTTACTTCCATACTAATGGCGAAACTGTTCCCAATCGTGCCAAGATATCGGTAGCAGTAAAAGTAATTTTAATGTACTTTTAAAATTGGTTTTAAGGAAATATCAATTACTTGTATATCTGACATGTAAAGAATATATTTAATAGTTTAGTTGAGGAATAAAATGAAAAGAGAAATCCACTACTATATTTTTACAATTTTATTATATAATATAATAAATGCATAAATTTCGTGAAACGATATAAATAAAAAGCACAATAAAACATGTGTACACGTATTATAGAGAAATTAGTTCAAAAGAATCTAAAAAAGTGTTAGTCTTTAAAGAATCATACACAAAAATAACAACTTTCCGAATCCTGATATAAAACATTGGACACTTTCGATCGGCCGTGTCAGCACGCCTGTAGCAGCGAATGGGTTAACTGCGCATTGTAGTCCGGATGTTTCTTTCCCAGATTCGGAATACTCGGCAAAATGTAGGTAGACTTCCTTACGGTGGCGCGGTAGTAAGGCGTTCTTCTATTCTACCATTACCACGCAATAGTATTGTAGAGCGTGTACTCCACCGTTGTTCGAGGTTTGTTTTCTTTGGTAGAAAAGTTTCCTTTCAAAATTATAGGTTTTAGCGCATAATTACTTTTGCTGTCCTTGTGTCCTAAAAATACAAACTACTGGGCATCATGGGGAGTTGTATCTAATAATGAAAAGTACTGATTATTGCTAGTACGAAAACCATATAGCAAGAAAATGGGGAGGAGTTGTATTTTAATTTTGGATTTTAAATCCCAAAAATTTTTCTATTCTTATTCTTTTCACCAGCAGAAGCTATTTATTCTTTTTAAGCAGATTACAGTTTTTAAAATTACTTTCACTTCTATATTCTTTTTAAGCAGATTACAGTTTTGAAAATTACTTTCCACTTGCCGCATGGTCTTTTATGTTATTGCCAAGGATTACAGTTTCAGAACTGAGTAGAAGCATTTTAACGTAAGTCCAATGGAGATTGAAACGGGATACAATAAGACCAATTGTAATAAGGTTGGAAAATTGCCTCGGAAATAATAAATGCATTTTAGATCTAAGAAATGTCATCTTGCATTGCAATTTTACATTACCGAAAGTACTTTAATCCGTTAGAAATCTCCAGATATTGGAATTCGAAAGAATGTGCTTTATTCTTTCATAGGCCATACAAATAAACATTTAATAGAATTTTTTTTTATTTGTTTCACCTCTTTAAATACAGGTATGGTTTCATTTGTCAGTTTCTCATGATTTGGATGGATAACGCATATTGGCCATATAACAAACACTTTAGAATTACCGACCTACAGTAAAAATGCAATTGGAATCGCCCAAATTACATAGAAAATACTTTCAGAGACTTTTAAACAACTCATCCTTCGAAAATTCCGAAATGACTTGGATTTACCTCATCTCGCGGGATTGTACCTAAAATTAGTTTTCCATTTTGCAGAAGTACATCGGAGAAGAGTTTTTCCTAGAAATTTCGGTTATACTCGTACATGAAAGAGGCAGGAATACTTTTTACAGTCATTATACCTGATGAAGGACAGCTGCGGACTCTTCCGAAAGCAGGAATGATCTGTTTGCAAATTTACCAATTTTTAACTTTTCGTATGTAAAACATATTACGTCACATTAAGTACTCAGCGTGCTTGAGATAACAAATAAAATTTTCAGTATATCTGTTATTATGTTACCAGTAGAGTGCGCCTTTGTCTTTGCTTTTTTTAAGAAAAAGAGTGAACGCCCAGACACGGATTCGACCCGTGCGTTTGGTCCCTGGTTCGATTCCCGGTCAGGGCGATCGCTCTTTTTCTGTATTAAAAAAAGTATTCTAGTTTGAACTCATAGCCTGAGTGCCAGAAAGGATTATTCAAATTTAATTCCCCACGAACAAATTCCAAAAATTCAGAAAACACGCCTCGATAGAGAGCATTATGCTTTGACAAGTTTGACAACTGTGCTAACCCTGAGAAGTATAATAATATTCCATAAAAAAGAAAGCGTGATATTTTCAGAAGAACAGTCCCTTCGGTTATACAATGATAGTGCGTTTGCTTCTTATGCAGTTAACGGGTGTTTGAATCCCAACAGCATCTCAACAAACGCTTACTTGCAGGCAAAATACTCATTGTAGTCTCGGAGTTGGTTTCCTCGGTTTTACGAGGTTCAGAACCCTCGGAAACATTCAGCTCCCCTATCCAAATATAGCGTAGTAGTAATGCAGTTTTCTATCATGCTATTTTACGGAGTGTTCGACGATAGTGTAGTGGACCCAAGAGGGGGAAAGGAGGTGGAAGTTGTGTGATCAAAAGATATAGTTGGTTAATATTAATGTGTTCGTTTGGTGGCAGACATATTGAGCAGATAGTAAGAGATGCCTGGGTATACAGGCAAATCACAGTGGCTTGTAGTGTTGTGTTGAGTTGGAGAGCAGAAGCAGGAATACTATTGGGGACTATGAGGGCAACCCCTCCACAAGCCCTGTCACCAACTTCATTATCTTTACGGAAAATAACATGGTTCCGAAGTGTGGGATCACGGTCAGGAGTTAAGAAGGTTTCTTGGAGAGCAACACAGATAGGTGAGTAAGTGTTAATAAGGTGTTTAATATCATCAATGTTAACTTGGAAACCACGGCAATTCCATTGGAGAATGGAAGAACGCGCCATTAAGGGAAGTGGATAGGACTCTTGGTCCTATTAATGTGTGTGTCTTCATTGTGAATACCAGAGGTATCTATCCCATCTTCCTGGAGACAGGAGAAGGCATTAGAAATTTCAATATCAGACGCAGAATCAGTGATGTCATTTTCGGCTTCTTTAATTTCTTTGCTTTTCTGTTTGGACAGTTTTAAGTCTTTACTTCCCAAGCCGCCCAAAGTCGCCTTTAGGCTTTCACTCCCAAGGCGTGTGGATACGAGCAGGTATGGGGAGACAGGTAGCACGCTTTGAACTTTAGGGGGGTGGGGACATGACTTCCCTACGGGCAGTGCGGGGGGGATTTCCGCTATTGATAACCGGACGCTTTAAATTTCACTGGCTGCCCCACTCCATTTTTTTCACAAAAGTAAAAGGTGGGTGCGATATAAACAAGAAATTGGTCTCTTATTTAGTGTGTCCAGAGTATCTGATCAAAAGGATTTGTTTTCAGATTTATTTTACTTTGACTTCAGACGCTACTTACAATTTTTTTACTGCATCTGTAATTTTTGAAGATTTCATTTTGTTTATTTTTGTTTATTTGTCCATTGCCTATTAATTTTATAATTAACGATGTCTCGCCGTCAGCGTGAGCCACTCAACAGCCAAATACAGGATTTGTTTTTTGATAATTGCTATGGCTCACCCATAGACATCTGTTGGAAGGAAAACCAGCACCAATTTGCCAAGTGTGCAGTGAACCCATGAGTGTTTTACACATTTTAACTCAATGCCCCTATTATAGACTTGCCCGCACTCTTACTTTTAACTCTTCATCACTCTCTGACATTTTAAATGACCATGCTGACCATACGCACGTTTTAAAATTTTTAAAAAGTACTGGGTTTTACAACAGTCTTTGATTTTACCATGTTTGGCGCAGTATAGCCCAGATGCTCTTGCGCCATAAAAAAGCCAAACAAACAAACAAATCTTTTGGCAGCAAAGGTTCGAATTCTTCGGAAAACTGTGGAGCCTGGCCCGGCATGACATCTCTCCTTGCGCCATAAAATAAAGCATAAAAAGATGATACTTATTTCGAGAAAACTCTCTGGTATTTGAGTGGTAATTTGTTTTCTACGTTTTCCCGTTGAGTGGAATATTTCAGCACGGAAGCTGTTAGATCACATTTCAGGATCGCAATGCAAATCAGTTGACAACCAAAGGTAATGTAAATCAGGTGAACTGATATGTCATAGATCTAAGCGCAAGTAACACGCGACGCCCAAAAGACATTGTGGATTGATCTCGACCATCGTATTTTGGAAACAATTGCTATTGGACTAAACTGTGCGTTTCTAATATGTTGAATATTCGAAGAGGCTGTGTATCTGCCGACATTTAACCACTTCTTATTAGTTTGTTTTAGGATCTTTTGAAGTGTTGCAATCAAGGCTTATTTTCTAAATTGTGAACGATATGTCCATTCCTATGGAAATTGAAAATGAAATTTATTTAGCAGTGGTCACATGACGACAGTTTTTATGATCGTTAAGTATAGCGGATAACTAGATGTGGCTTTAGCGTCAAAAATACTGTTCCTTGAGGTCGTGATAAGATTAAAGTCTCATTTTAATATTGTCATACGCTGCCGCATAGCCTGTTATATTTAAACATTAGAATGATTAAACACAATAATAAACGTTATTGTTGATAATGATTTGTTTTGCAGGTAGTGGTTAAAAAATCTTGGATTGCTAACAAATGAATTACAATCCAGCAAATGATTACCAAATTCAAGATTGGTACACAAAACAGCACCGCATTATCTTAAAGTTATTTACCATATAAAGAAAAGGCGGAAAGGCGCCGTGGCTTAGTTGGTTAAAGCGCCTGTCTAGTAAACAGGAGATCGCGAGTTCGGAGGCCCTGCGGTGGCGCAGTGTGGTAACGCGTTCTCCTATTGCGCGGCTAATCCGGGTTCGACTCCCAGCAGTGCAAAAAGAACGCTTACTCAGAGATCTCATAAAGATCGCACTGCTCACTGTAGTCCGGGGTTTGGTTCCCTAGGCCTTAAGAGGTTCGGATTCCTCGGAAAACAGTAGGTCCCGGCGCAGCATGACCACTGTAGTCTTTGAGCCGTAAAACCAAAAAACAAACAAACCATATACTACTACAGTAAATGCAAAAATCTACATCAAATTCTACTATGGTTGCTGAGTGTCAATAATTCGCATTCGATAAGATCGAAGGCATGAAATAAAAGGCTAAAAGGTCTCAATTTTGTTGCAGAGCCAAAACGCATTTTAAATAAAAATTAATGTATTTTTATATAGAAAAATTGACGCGATTCCTTGTAGCCAGCACTAGATGTAAATAACCAACTTCGACGATGGCATAAATGTTTAGAAATTTTATGGGGATGCATTACATATATCGGCGTCTTCAGCATCATATTCAACCATTATCTGTCCAGTGCTGGATGAATGTTTTACCAAATGATTTCCACACAACTCTATTCTGAGCAATTTGCATCCACATCACACAAATCTGTTTTCTTATTTCATCAACACATCTAGTTTGACGTTGTTTTCTAGGTCTTCGGTGGTGCCGTGGAATTCAGTTGAAAATTTCAGTTGTCGATCTTTGATCTTCTTACGATATGCCCAGTCCATCGCAATTTCTGCCTTTTTTATTTAACAATGATGTCCTGTATTACTGTTCGCTCTCTCTCACCCAAGTGTTTCTTTTTCGATCTCCCCTAGTTATTCCAAGCGTGCACCTCTCCATGTTCCTTTGGGTTGTCTGTAACTTCCGTATTGCTGTATTTGTTAGCCCCCAAGCTTCTGAGCCATAAGAAAGGACTAGCGATACACAGTGGTTGAAAATCTTTCTTTTCAGACATAACGGTTATTTAGATTTAAAATTTCAGGATAAAACTATTTCTTCTGAATGCACTCACTCCAGCCAAGTTTAATACATATGTTAATTTCTTTCATAACGTTGCTACCGTTTTAGATCAGTCGGTCAAGTAAAATATATCAATCTGCAATTTCTAGCTCAATATTTTCAACCTGTATTTTTGTTTTCTCTACGAAATTAATGAACATGATTTTAGTTTTTTGCAGGTTCGCCTTGAGTCCAACTTTGCTATTTCTAGCTGAGAGCTTCTGTACCATGTCTTGGAGTTCTGATGAGTCCGTTGAAACAAAAATATTGTCATCTGCAAACCGCAGATGATTTAAATATTCACCATTTACTTTTATTCCTTTTTTTATTTCAGTATGTCAGCTGAAAAATTATCTGTAAAGTTGAAATAAAAGGTTTTTGAGAAATGGTACCGCCCTGCCTCACAACTTTACCAATTTTGATTTTTTGCCTTATACGTATAATGCATAACATCTGGATTAGACTACAAGACACCAGATAACAGGTTTCATACTTGTATGTCCAAAATTCTATTCTTCAAAAATCATTCACTAGCTGAGATGTAATAAACTCATCCACGTAATACTGAATCAAAATAAAATTTTTTGTAGACAAACTTAAAAATAATGAAAAATCCGAAAGCAGGTAAATATTTTCACATCTGTAATTTATTTCTTCCTTTAATTGACTAAAGTCCACTTATCTGTATGAAGTTATCTAAATATTGTTGCGGAATATTGATATATACACTTTGATATTAATACACTGGAGATGTACAACTTTCTCACATAGTTGACAACTTTCGCACAAATCTAATAAGCCATTATTAAAACGGCAATTTATTTCCCAATTTCAAACGCCGGTCTTCCAAGTGATATAAAGTTGCCTGCTCGGATTACCTTGATACGAAATGGGCTGCTCTTTTAATTAATCAAAAGCCAGGGAATATTATCCAACCAATGAAATGAACTTCCGAAGCCCAAACTTCAAAAGTGACCAATGTTTGTAAGCCAAGGGCTTTTAAGCCAATATTAATGACATGTCAGCCGAGACAATAACTGATTAATTAATTTACCGTTAATTTTGCTTTGGATTTAAATGTCGTAAACTAAATATGTGGAGAGAACTGTCGATGCATTCACAGCGAAAAAGAAATTTAATGTTTAATAATACTTATTATCGAAACGAAAAATACTTCTGCCCTTATAAAATAATCTAAAGCTTCACCAGGAAATTTCATAGCTATAATTATTTCGACGGGTTATGTCAAACGGAGGTCAAAATTTTGCCTTTGCTTAACAAATGGAACCGTTGCTATCGAAACGCCATATTTTTGAAGCTTACATCATTGTCGAAATAAATAGAGTTATGGAATTTCCGCTTGAAGCTTTGTATTATTCTATAAGGCGTAAGTATTTATAGTTTTAATAGTAACTATTATTCAGTATTAAAGGAACAGCTAGCTCTCGAACCATCGTGTTTTTAAACTTTATGTCTGCCTATATAGAGTGCCGTGCTGGAAATATCTAAATTCTCAACCTGATTATCAAAGCTAAGCAACTTTGGAAGTGATCCATTTTCCGGTGGATGATCATCCGAAAATGGTTCTTTCGCTGACGGCAGCTGGTACGATAACATAATGGTGGGGCATTCTTGCACTATTCAGAAATTTTGGGGTTAATTTTCGATAAACTTTGGGGCGCTGAAGGCTTTTCTAAAAGCCATGGTTCTAGTTCAAATTAAAGACCAAGTTGACTGATGAAGGAATTCCTCATTAAGGAGTAGGTTCTATAGCTGTGGCTACCAGGGCTGCGGTGGCTAGAGGCAGTCAAGAAACACCAACGACATAGGCGCATGAGAGGAAGGGTTTAAAATCGACTGAAATAACTCTCAGGGGAAATATGACCATGACTAAGGGGAGCAATCTAGACAGTTTTACTGAGGGCGCAGGTCCATCTAGACACGGTCCTGGTGGTTATTACAAAAATCTCTTACAAACGCTACTGTTATGAAAACCTGGAAAATAGTTGGTTAAATTTTTATGGATGAAGGAAAGCAAGGAAAATGCAACGCCAAAAAAAGTGAGAAACCTGGAAAAGACGCCCAGATCCGAAACAGTCGGTGCTAGCAAACTTGTTTCATCCAATTTGTATGTCGAAAATATATTAATAAGTAAAAATAATGCAACACGATTTCACAATAATGCACCTCTTAAGATAGATATACTTTTATATTCACTTTTGACCATTTAATATACTTTATGATAGCGTTAACCCAAGTTTGACACCAATGGTACATTATGGTGGGTGAAGTTATTCTGCCGACCATAATCCGGGAAATAAAGTAATAAACAGTCCATAGAGTAATAGAATAATAAATAGAGTAAGTAGTCAATAGTAGGCAATAGAGTTCGATTCTAATACTTCGGAAAATTGTAGGTCATGGAGCGGCAGGACTCCAGTTGTTTTCTCACGGAAAACAGCTTTTCGTCGTTAAATTTAAAGACATGCTTTTTATGAAATATATTCAAGATTGCGTTCTTTCCTTATTCATCCCTTTCTATAATTATACGTAGTGATGAGTGATAGATGTAACAATGGGTTTGTATTATATTTATTTAGAAATTGCATTTATTATTTTTAATATACAATAGTCCATCATATATTGGTCGAAGTGAAAAGTTTCGCGTTATAATTGGCAAATATCTTACATCAAATCAAATAAACAAAATGCGAAAGATATATATATATACCAAACAAAAACATTGACAAAAAATAACTAATGGAGTTAATAAAAATTGGCCTATCTTGATAAAATATCAATAAGATGGAATAAACGTTTCAGGATGCTATAATTTACTTTTGCCACAAAGTTCTGTAATACTCCTCTTAACGGACACCTCTCCTATATAGTCGCCCAGTGTTTACGTTCAGCGAACGAAAGCCTTTTGCACGTTATCCCTCATATTTAGAATATATCCGTTTTACGGACAAATTTTTCTGTCCTAGGCGTGCAGGCTTTTATTGGTTCTAATCACTGCTAAACTATCTCATTCAATCTTAAAATATGAAACTTCAAACTATATGTCTCATTATTGGATTTCTGGATATGACGTAAGAACCACAGTGTGTGTGCAATGTAATAATGTATGTACATGTGGAAAATGAAGAGATTATTATTATAAATTAATTATCAGAAAAGAATTCTTAAAGGTTTTGTCACGATAAAGACGTCTAAACAATGCTAGGTATTAGTAATAACGTCATGAAGTGTGATGTCCGATGATTGGTAAAACGCGTTGATGCGTTTTGAACAGAAGTTGTTGTTCCTCGTAGAATGCCGAAAGTTCTTACTGTTGGGTAGAATTTATCAACGTTGGATCTCATTTCTACGCCCATATATTCTATCTACCATGGAAAATTATAATCCACAGATCTGTTATCCATATTTATCGTATGAAACATAGAGATAAGTCGATATTATGCTTACTAAAAAATACTTGGGGCTCTTCGTTCTATCATCGTGAAACGAGTTTTTGTGAAAAGAGAATAGTAAAATAAGACGATAATGAAAAATAGTTATAACAAATAATTTTTGTAGATGACGCCATGTCTCTTTAAAAGACGCCATTGGTGGTAGAGAGTTTGAAAATTTTATGGTTAAAATATAGTCTAACTGGTTAAAGAAACTACTCAAGAATTAAAGCTGGCGGATCTATTTACGTAGCCTCATGCAACTTAGATTAAAAAAAAAATTATAATAATACAGAAAATCAGTGCCTTCAGTATATTAAACAGCTGATTTACTGAATATATTAAAGGGAAAGGAAAAGAAAATTGAACGTGTATGGCATAGTTAAACATATAAATGGGGGGTTTATTAGCCAATCAGTGTAAGTCAATAAACATTAGAAATGAGACAGTGTCTTTTAAAAATTAATTATAAAAAATACCAATTCTAGTAAAAATAAAAATTAATGATTTAAATGAAAGATGACATACAAATAAACAAATTAACCACCAAAACGATACTAAATCACCAAGGTTTTTCGAAGTAACTTGGATTTAACCCATTAACGGCCAAACATAGAAATTCATGGTGAAATTGCATAAAAATTCATATGCTTTTTATTTATGACCATAGCAATAATATATTTAAATTTCATTGAAAAAAAAATCTAGGATATGTAGGGGGGACGGGCACGGCAAAATTTTGCGTTAACGCAACGTTGGCGGTTAGCGGGGTCAGTTCATATATATGTACAAAATTCAGTATTTCTATAATGCTTATATAATATATATATGTTTTTCTAAATGCTTTTACAGATATTCCCATAATTATCTGAATAATTATCTAATAAAAATCCAATTAATAAAATTTTAATTATCTAATAAAATTATATTTACGTAATAGAATTCTAATTATTTAATAAAAATTCAAATTAACTACGTACTAATAAAAATTCCAATTCAGGAATGAAAATTTCGTATATCCCAATTAGCTAATGAAAATCTTAAGTAACTAAAAAAGTCCTAATTAGCTAATGCAATTCTTGATTAATTAATAATAAAAAGTCTAATAAACAATCAAAAATGAATAGCATTTTGTTTTTCGGAGATGTGTTCAGCCGTTGGTCTCTTCTCAGGTACTTTCAACGTATACCTTTGGGGCGTAAAACTACCTAAGCCAAACCAAACCACAGCATGTGGCACCAAAACCAGGAGGAGACTTTTTTTTTTTGCTACAAGGAAAGGGGACTA
Source organism: Dysdera silvatica (assembly GCA_006491805.2). Lineage (NCBI taxonomy): Eukaryota > Metazoa > Arthropoda > Arachnida > Araneae > Dysderidae > Dysdera > Dysdera silvatica. The sequence goes on from QLNU02003225.1 coordinate 76,190,780, forward strand.
CCGAGCTATAATTGCATAATTGCAACGGGGTGGGAAGGGGTCATGAGTGTAGCCAAGGGTATAGGAAAGACGCATGCCCCCTAGAAATAAAAGTTGAAGTACATTTGGGTATATTTTAGTATTTTTGATAATATATTTCGGGTTACCAGTGGTTTGTTCAACGAGATGGAAAGCTGGCTACGCCCGAGGGGGAGGGGAGGAGGGCGCGAGTCTCGAACATCCCTATTTCATTTCTATATATATATAATCATCATCATCATCATACATCATCATCATCATCCGATATTGGAATTCGACAATTTCTGTCGTTCGTAGTTCTCTTTCCCTGTTGCTTAAGCGCATGAAACTTGGGCTTAATGGTTAATGCACATGATCAACCAACAATTATTGCCTTATTACAATGTTATGAAACATGGAAATGTGTTGCCATCACAGTATCGTTCGTAATTTATATGCGTGTATTTTATATATAAGAAATAATACCTTCATTAGAAGTATTTATATCAAGGCTATTGGAATGAGGTGAAACAAACAAATATTACACACATACATACACACACACACATATATATATATATATATATCATCATCATCATCATCATCATATTCAACCATTATCTATCCACTGCTGGATGAAGGTCTCTCCAAATGCTTTCCACACAAGTCTATCCTGAGCAATTCGCTTCCACGTCACCCCAACCTGTTTTCTTATTTCATCCACCCATCTAGTTTGAGGACGTTTTCTAGGTCTTCGGTGGTCTCTTGGAATCCAGTTCAGAATTTCTGTTGTCCATCGTTGATCAGTTCTTCTTGCAATATGCCCAGCCCATCGCCATTTCAGCCCTTTTACTTTAACAATGATGTCCTCTACTCTAGTTTGCTCTCTCACCCAAGTGTTTCTTTTTCGATCTCTCCTAGTTATTCCAAGCATGCACCTCTCCATGCTCCTTTGCGTTGTCTGTAACTTTCGTATTGCTCCAACTGTTAGACTCCATGTCTCTGATCCATAAGAGAGGACTGGCAATACACACTGGTTGAAGACCTTTCTTTTTAGACACAAAGGCAATTTCCCCTTCAGGATAAAACTGTTTCTTCCAAATGCACTCCAGCCAAGTTTAATACGTCTGTTGAGTTCTTTCATAATGTTGCCATCCATTGAAATCAGCTGGCCAAGGTAAATATATGAATCAGCAATTTCTAGCTCAATGTTGTCAACTTGTATTTTTGTTTCCTCTACAAAATTATTGAACATGATCTTAGTTTTTTGTAGGTTCATCTTGAGTCCAACTTCTTTACTTCTAGTTGAGAGCTCCTGTACCATGTCTTGGAGTTCTGATGGGTTCGTTGAAAAAATAACAATGTCATCAGCAAACCGCAAATGATTTAAATATTCACCATTTATTTTTATTCCCTTGTTATTCCAATTTATCAGCTGAAAAATCATCTGTAAAGCTGAAGTAAAAAGTTTTGGAGAAATGGTATCTCCCTGCCTCACACCTTTACCAATTTTGATAGTTTTGGTATCTTTATGTAACCGAAATTTTGCACTTGCATTTTTATACACACGTTTCACCATGTCAATGTACACATCCTCAATGTCTGTTGATCTTAAAGAGTTGATGACTGCTGATGTTTTAATAGAGTCAAAGGCCTTCTCATAGTCAATAAATGCAACACACAATGGAAGTTCATATTCATGTGTTCTTTCAATTAATTCTCTTAATACTTGAATATGGTCCACTGTACTGAATCCACTTCGAAATCCAGCTTGTTCTCTTGGTTGAGCTGCATCTAATTTTTTCTGCAGGCGATGTGTTAGCACTTTTGTGAAGATTTTATAAATAGCAGGTAACAAGCTAATTGGTCGGTAATTTTTCAAATCCTCTTTATCACCTTTTTTATGCAAAAGAATTACTGTTGCAGAATCCCATTGGTTTGGTATGTTACCACTGTTGAGGCATTTGGTAAAGAATTTTGCAAGTATGTCTTCTACATGTTCTCCAGCTTCTTTTAAGATATCTAATGTAATGCCATCATCGCCAGGGGATCTTCCTTTCTTCATACTTTTTATTGCAAATGCTACTTCTTCTTTTAAGATTTTAGGAGCTGTTCCTTCGACTATCTCAGAGTCTTCGTTTAATCCACTGTTTCTTCCCAACAGATAAACTTCCTTTAACAACCCTAAGGCTCTTGTTATTTTCAATGGCTTTCCTTACTAGCTCACAGTTGAATTTTCTTATGTCTTCTTTCATGCTTTTGCGCAGAGTTTTACAAAGTTCTATGTACTCAATCCTGGAACTGGTATTTCGATTGTCCACCTTCATATCTCTTCGCCTTTTCATGAGCTGTTTCGTCTTCTCAGATAATTTGCTATTGTGCTTTTTACAGGTTACACCACCAATTTCCCCAGCAGTTTCAACTATTGTCTTAACAATGTTTTCATTTGCTTCTGAGATATCACTTTCATCAATAAGTCCTTCCAGTGCAGAAAAGCGATTTTTTAATTCCAACTTGAATGCCTCGGTATTTACTTTCAGTTTCATTAAATCCACCCTCTTACTTACTTGTTTCCTAATGAGCTTCTGTCGTTCTAATTTAGTATTTAAGTGCACTTTACATCTCACCATTCGATGATCACTTCCAGTATTAAATCTGTTCAGTACACTGCAATCTTCAATAATTGATTTCTTGTTTGCCAGGATATAGTCAATTTCGCTGGTTCCTCCATTGGGGTGTTTCCATGTCCATTTTCTTTGCGGTTTCTTCTTAAAAAATGAATTCATGATGCTAAGATTTTCAGCTTCGGCAAATTCTATGAGTTGATCGCCACGTTCATTCCTTTCCCCGTATCCGTATTTACCAACCGATGTCTCTCCTTGTTCCTGTTGTCCAATTCTTGCATTAAAATCTCCCATGATGAGCTTGATGTGTTGTTTCCCCTTGGTATGTAGCTGTTTGATTTCTTCATAGAATTCCTCAACCTCCTCGTCGGTATGGCTTGATGTTGGTGCATATGCCTGTACTATCTGAAGTTGGTATCGCTGGGTTAGTTGAACAACGAGCCTCGCTGCTCGATCTGACGTGCTTTCGACTTCAAGAAGGTAGTCTTTAATTCTTTTGTTGATTAAGAAGCCAACACCACTTGTTCTTCCAGTTTCCGTTCCTCTATAATAAAACAAATGTCCACTTTTAAGTTCCACCAACTCTTCACCTTTTCTTCTAACTTCACTGAGTCCTACAATGTCCCATTTGATCTTGTCAAGTTCTTCTTCCAATTCTTGAAGTTTTGCTTCAGAAGCAAGGGATCGTCCATTATACGTTGCCAAGGTCAATAACAAACGGCAGCCTGGGCCATTCCAGTGATTCTTAGCACCCCCTGCTTTCATGCCACGCTGACCGCTGCCTTGATCAGGAGCACTCCAGCACCTGGAGACTAGGGGCCATGGTTTTTGGTGTATTAGCATAATGGAGGAATTAGTCATACTT
>QLNU02003225.1:76194365-76213991 GCA_006491805.2 Dysdera silvatica
ATCGCTTAGCAACAGAGGTCAAATAGGTCACCTCTGGCGTCATCAAATCGTACACTCGAGGAAACATACCTTTGTCCAGTACAACTTTGCCGATGATAGAAACTTCGAAGTGATACCTGAAGATAAGTTGTAAATTTTCGCCCAAATTCTGAGAACTAACCAGCATGTTTTGGTGAATGTTGGCGTTGGCGTGACATCAAAGAATTACGCCACTCACTTGACTCGTCCTGGGCTTCACGATAGAGTAACTCATTCTACTTGGCGGTGTACTGGCACCATTTCTGGCGATATCAGTACTTCTATCTCAAAAGTTGGTCACTAAGAAAGTTACTGACTTTCCGTTAAACTGTTACGACATCAAGATGTCCACTTGAGTTTTAATATTTGGGTATTTCCCCTCTCACGTCCATTGTATCCCCTTATGATGGATCAACCTAATAATGCAAGCATCCCTTTTCTTCTTCTCCTTATTTAATTACTAATTTTTGGTGCCCTACATAACTTTAAATTTATTTATTTAATATAACTATTAATTTAATCCAACTCTATATCCAATAGCGTTCGTAACGTCAATCAAGAATTTAAGTGGGGGGAGGGTCTACTTTTAGGTTGATAATTTGTTTGGTCAAACGTTTTATAAAAAAATCTGACTTTAAGTTATTCTCAGTACTGAAGTCAGTTATTGCAAAATGGTATGATCTACAATTGTAAATTAATATTGTGCAGCATAAATAAACTTTATATTTCCCTATTAAATTTCTATTGTATAATTTGCGTTTCCTAGTTATATAATTCTGAGTTTTTTCATAACCATGTTTAGTTAAATAGAGAGTTTTAAGAGAGTTAGAATAAACTAGCTTCGGTCTCAATTTAGGACCCAAGTTCATTTATTAATTAGAGGGTTTTTCACCCTGTTTCCCTTTGTTTACTAGGTTTGAGGTAACCTTTCTATCAACTATATGTTGGAAGAGAGGTTATTTAACACAACGCGTAATTTTTGCAAAAATTAATAATTGAAATCCACCCTATACGATCTCTTTGGTTTAAATAAAATAAAATAAATGTTTAACGTTGACATTTTCTCTCACTTTAGGTTCATTGCAAACCCAAACCAAAATTAATAACGAATAAAAAAAGTCCAGTAACAGCCTCCACCCATTAAGCTACAGACGACGATCACCCTCCTTCCTCTGAGAGCATGTATAAGGCTTTTTCCACGTACAAGTTCGCAAAGAATGGTGTGGTATTTGAAAACTTTTCAGAGACAACCACTTTTTATAAGACGGAAGTTGATACATTGCTTGCTTGAAAAGTTTCTGTCGAAAGTCATTAGCCATATAAACCAAACCACCGACTATGATAAGAGAATTTAACTAAATATTAATACCATCGTGCTGCTTTTCGGATTCTTTGACTTGTCTTGGTTTAAGAAACAGTCAAAGCACTGCACTATTCTCTGATAACTTTTCCTTAGAAAAAGCCTTATATACTTGTATGCTCGCAGAAGGGAAAAGTGATCGCTGTCTGTAGCTTAACGGGCAGAGCTCTTAACAGGAAATTGAGGAGATGTGGGTTCGACTCGAACCAGGCGCAGAAAAAAATTCTTTTCGTTACGAGTATTTAATCGTCTAATACAGCTATATCATCTGCTATCATGAGAGAATTACTCTAATTAAACAACCCACTTCTAACGCTTGTTTACTCTATATGCTGCTGTCTGATAAAGTAAACAAATGCCAGCGTTATTTTTGCCCTCAGCAGGACTTTTTCCGTAATATATTCAAATTTCGTAAATTCTCCTACTTCAAGATTAGTAATCATTTTTTTATTTCATCAATAATGTGTGGAAACCTGCGAATATAGATTTGGAATCTGAAATTTAGTAAAAAAAGAAAGAAGGGGGAATAAAAGTTAGACAAATTTGCTTTACATTTTATTTTAAATTTAATTACAATCTAGTTTATAAACACCATCTTCTAATAAATGAACTTTAAATTCCATTTCTTTAGCCAGAAATTGCTTCTCAGCTCACGTTCATAACATTTTAATCAAATAGTTTTAAGCCTGAAATTTAACACGTGTTCAGCCTCAAAATATGACGTTCATTTTAATCTAATTTATTTCCCACCTGTAAAATAAAAATTTCAACGCCTCGGTAACTTTGCGTTGTTCGTTGTTGCTGCATGTTTAAGTTTTCAAAATTTTAAGAGCGCTGATTTCCCGACTGAATTTTCGGAAGCTTGCCATTTTGGGAAGCCAATAAACTGCGAAAGACGAATTTAATTTATTAAACAATTTGTTTTCGGATATAAAATTATGCTCTGTTCCCTTTTAACTCTCGTATATAAGAAAACAAAACATAGGATATGAAAGTTGACCATAACAAATGAATATGAAAAACAAAGTTTTTTCAAAACCAATAAAATATTAAGTGTTCTGTTATAAGCATAATACCTAATGAAATTTTGAACCCTAACGGATTTTGATTTCGGATATTTATATTTTATATATATAATAGCTGGCTAACCCCCTTCTTACATAATTTGTCAATACGGAAATAAATGACTGCCACAGAGATAGTTATCACATTCCGTTGATATATGTCAGGTGTGGACACGCATGAGGTCAACGAGGCCCGCATTTCAATTTATTGTATGTTATAAAGAGCCATGCCATAGTTACATAGTATTAAATACACAAATTTAATTAATATGGTTACATATTGTACCAAAGTCTTAAGTGCTATGTAAAATATACATATAAGAAAATATAATTAAGAGAAAGAAAATACAAAATAATTATTTCAAAATTTAATAGTAATTCCTAGAAGACGACAACTAAACTATCGACGCAACTAAAGATCTATTTCGAAGCGATTACGTACGATTTCTACTCTTCATTAACCGATTCACTTTCCCTAGTTAGTCAATTTAACAAGATTCATAAAAAACTTCCGAAAAAAATAAGGGATTTGAATTTTCGGAGGGAGCCGCACTTAATGAAGAGCAGCATTTGCCCAATCGTGATGTATATGCTGTCGAAATCTGGATTGGCACATTTTGTTCCTATGTGAGAGTTGTTTAAAAGTATGCTTTACATGGATCTTCCGTTGATTTTTGTCGTTACTTCAAAAATAGAGTAAACAACGTTACGGAAAATTAACACCAATATTAGAGCAGAGGAATTTGATTTTGAAAGTTGATACGTAAAAATTAAACTATTATTTCCGAACAATTTCGGTATCCGAAATTTATTTACTTACTTCAAAAATATTTAATTTTATTTCATAGGTCACAATATTTAAAAAGAGCGGAAACAGTGGCCTGAAGGGAGGCCGAGAAAAAATGCTGGAGCCAGCAGCTTGACTATATATATATAGCCCGATCACCCAAATGCAAAACTGGCGGAATATGTTTTAATAATAACAAAAGAGATGTTACTCAAATCGAATAAGATGGGGTTGGCAGAAGAATATGAACAAACTATATACAGGGTGGTTATAAAATAACGTGAGGTGTTCAGAGCCCTCTAGCGAGTAAAGTTTTGGACGAAACATAACCAAATTTGGTGGGCGTACATAGTGAACTATGGGATTTCGATTTCTAAAGAAAAATAATACCAAAAGTCACTACCAGGGGAATTTTAGCTCTGCAAAAGTGCATTAGTATGAATAATGAATGAACAAATGTCAAACGACAAGCACGCATCAATTTTATCAAAAACGAATAGTACAAAAGGTCTTCACCAGGGTAAATTTTAGCGCTGATAACCGAGTAAAATGCACTAATCTGCATAATCGCGTTCTGATCATATGGATAAAATTAAGTGCTGGAAGAGTTCTCATCACTCAGAGGTCATATGCCACCCGATGTCTCTTACCTTATGTGACTGTGTTTTGTTAGTCAAGCTGTATTATCAGCGGAACGAGAATGCCAATGCTGCCCTACATGAATTTCGATGGATGAAGAAATTACGAAAAGGACTGATAAGCATAACAAACTTACAAAACATGATTCAACGATTTGAAACAACAGGAACTCCAGTACGGCAACCAGGCGGGGGACGCAGAGCGGTGAGTCAGCAATAAGTTGAAGAAGTTGCAACTGCTATTTTGAAACAGGAGATTGCGAATGTGCAGGGTACCACCAGCCCTCGGGTAGTATCCTGGCACACGCATATCGACACTCGACAGTGCGGAATATCCTGGTTTAGATATTGAAGTTTTACCCATATATAAAATCTGTCCTGTTCAAGAATTGCACCCTGGCAATGCGGCCACCTGAATTGAGTTTTCATTGAGATTCTTTGGCACGCATGCCAGTTGATGCATGGCCGTGGCAGATTTTACGGAGTGATGAAGCACACTTTCATTTAAACGGTGATATTAACACACACAACTGCATTTGGACTGCAACTAATCCGCACGCTTGTGTACATGAGTCTCTTCACACACCAAAAATCACAGTGTGGTGTGACCTTACGGCATCTTTTATCAGCGGTCCTTACTTTTACGAGGAAAATCGCCAAAGTGGACCAGTGACCTGTACTGTCAATGCTGACAGATATGCCAATATGCTACAGAACTTCGTGCTTCCACAACTGCAGCAACGAGAATGTCTCGATTCGACCATATTCATACAGGACGGTGCACCACCCCATATTGGAATTAAGGTACAGCGTGTGTTGCGGCAACATTTCTCTGACAGCAGAATTATTAGTCGTGCATTCCCTACAGTATGGCCACCCAGTTTGCCCGATCTCAATCTTTGTCACTTTTGACTGCTGAAATTTCTTAAAAGTGTTGTGTATCAAGGACATGTCTCCGATATCGCAACTTTGAAAGATCGAATAGCGTTACAGGTGAGACAAATTAATTCCGATATATTTCCAGCCGCCGTGAAAAATGCCGTGCAACTTATGCAGTTCTTGAAGTATCACAATGGTGGTCATATTATACCTCATTTGTAAGTAACAATCATTTGTTGGTAAAATTGATGTGTGCTGTGTCGTTTGGTATTTACTCATATATTATTCATGCTCATATATTTTTGAAGCCCCAAAATTCTCCCTGGTGGCGAATTTTGGTACTAATTTTTTCTTTAGAAATCGAAATCTTATGGTCCACTATATACGTCCACCAAATTTGGTTATGTTTCGTCCAATATTTCACTCGCTAGAGGGCTCTGAACACCTCACGTTATTTTGTAACCACCCTATATATAGAATATCAGTAGAACTAAGGTGAGTGTATTAGACAAGGAAATCAACAGAAAAATTTGTAAATACTAAATATATACAGATTAAGAACAACGTTTAGTACGCACTGACAGTATACAAGTGACTATTCGTATAAATGTAATACGTTTACCTGGAAAACTGTTAATTTCAAGTTAACTGAAACAATCAAACTAATGCTAATTTTAAGACAAATACAAGGATCAAAGTAACGTAATAAATAAAAGAAAATGAATAATTCAACGATAAACTCCTAGATTAATGCGGATATTTGTCCGCCGTTTGACATTGGGGCAACATGGAATGCGACTGACATCACCTACAATACATTTGCATCAAACCAAGCTCACATGTGAGTGAAACCCAGCCGGTCCGAAGGCGGTGGATATGACGACTGGGCCACAAATATTCAATCATTTAATAGCTTTAGGTAACGATGCTATCGTTGAAATAGAGCAACGGTTAGTATACGAAGAAAAGCGGAAAGGATAGTAATAAGAAAAATATCGGGAAATGAATAATACTAAAAATTTATGACATTTTGATATCTGAAATAGATCAAACAAATTTTAATCGATATCGACCTGGAAATCAACAAGCGTACACATGTTCACCGCAGTCTGTATAATACTGTTTATTGTTACAATTTTTTGTCGAGAATAAAGAGCTCAAAGTATTCAATTGGCCTAGGATATTTTTTAGCGGGTTTCAATAGATATTGAACCCGCTATTACTTTGGTCCGTCCGTCCGTCTGTCTGTACGCAATGAAATGTGTAAGTTAAAGGTCTTCCGTAAGTGGCTATTGTTAACGTTGAAAACCTACAGAGTTATTTGGAAATTTGACAATTGCGCATCAGAAGGTTGTGGATTAGACAGTTGCGGATTAGAGAGTTGCGGATTAGAGAGTTGCGAATTAATGTTAATTGAAACCCGCTAAATTTAAATATCGACCTTAGGCAATTTTAATTTGCCCGTTTTTTTTTTATTTAAAATGAGCGATTCATTTGCATTGATTAAAAATTCTCTTTAAAATAATGATAATAGAGCTTTTAATGCGCCAATTTCTTGGATCTTACGTCAAATGGCAGTTTTTACCTGTCGTCGTGCATTAGTTAGTTTTCTTCCTTTGAATTTCATAACGGATTTGATGGTATGTCTAGTATGAACGCCGATTTTGTTCAGACGCTTCATAATCGTAATCAAATGAATATCCACAGAATAGGGAGCATTCCATAGCTGAGCGTCATGAATTGGTTTCATCGTTCACTGGCTTTGAACCCAATGTATGATACGTGAGATGTAGTTCAACGTGCTGTCGATGGCAGGGTTCGACCATCGATGAACATTAGGAGGGATTGTGGACTATTATCTAGAAAGCATACGTTAGCTATAGAGTGCTCTAGCGGGCTAGAATCCATGCCACAGGATGCTGCAATTATATCAAAAGGATGTTTTACGCGCCACTAGATACATATCTCTTCTGGAGCGTATGAATATATAAATGCACATACATACAGTTTAACTCTGCTATAATGAATCTTCAGCAGTAAGGAACGAATGTTTTTGGTTAGTTTTGTTTATGAGTTGTTAGTAAATAAATAGAAATGCGCCACAAAAGAATTATATCGAAAATAATTCATATTTAGCGGTAGGGGGGAGGGGCCAAACTTTGAGCACGAATCGCGCGCCATATGATCTAAACCTGTTTCTGATATAAGCATAAACAAATATTGTATAACATATTAGCACAGGAAAATTACGTGCTGTTGTTTTCATTGAAAAATTATATTAATCTTGATGAACGGCGGGTAACTCTCGACAAGAAAATTGCTGTTATTCTACATATGCAATCTAGAAAACCCGGTATGCGAAAGCTAGAAAAAAAAGAAAAAATATTATGTCTAATTCTTATGAACTACGCCCTTCCACATGCTTAAGTGTATTCGAACCTCTAAGCTGCACTGAACAAGTCCTTTCCCTGCTTTTGTTTGTAAAATCATTTGTTGTTGATCCATAATTAATTAACTTAATAACCGACAACAATAACTTTTTATACCTAACTTGAGTGGCATGGACAAAAGTAAGATTACAACATAATAACTAAAAATTTATTCAATGAAAATATAATAAACAAGGCCACAGCAGGAACCGACTTCCACCCATCCGTAGACGTTAGGCCGATAAATTACAACTATAGCTTCAATGGTTCATTTATCTTTATAGAACTTCATAACAATAACTATTTCCAATTCGATAATAAATGCAGCCAACAGTAATGAGGGAATCAACTCCCAACCTACTATATGCGAATTGACTCGGAACATATTAACTTCACAGACAAAGCAATTTAAAAAACACATTACAACCAGCAAATTAAATATCAATATTTAAAGCAACTAAAACATGAACTCACAAATAATGCCCGTACAATTAAAAGTTAATATAGTAGGTAAGTTCGTAATATTGCAGCTCAACAGTTCAAACGCATTTCCTTAAGCTTCCTACGAATCCCTCCCAGTTGCCATCTTCACTTAAATTGGACCCAAATGCCAACTCGGAAACGCCAACTCAAATACCAAGAAAAAGTACAAAGTCACCTATAATCCGACTCGGCATAAGTTCACAGTCAGGCTCCAACTAATCCGGCATAACCGTGCTCGGTGTCTAGGTCGGCCAACTCCACGTTCTCGTTCCACGATGTAAGGAACTCCCCCAAGCAACCAGACGGCAAGGGTCCCAGACCCGGTCTTCGTAGCAAGCATTTCCAACTCGAATACCCGGAAGTATCAGCACGTCCGTGAATCCAGCCAGCCAGGCAAGGGACCAAGTCCCTGTCCATGTAGCAAGCAATTCCAACTCAAACTCCAGGGAAAGTCAGCACATCTCCGAGGCCCCAATCGTCAACATTCCATAGCATTCCACAGAAGCATAATAGGGTTACGTTTCCAAAAAATGCGTAGAAGATTTTTAAGTTCAATGAGGACAACTTTCATTTGACCTTTAACGGGCACCGCCCTTAGCTCCGAGTTCTCAATATCGCGTTTCAGCTCTCATACGAACAGTAATTAAAAATAATGGACGCCCGTTGACATTTCCACTCCGAATATATGTATACCGCTCACGCTGCCACTCCTAAAAAGATCATCTCCATTTAGGAATCACTGCATATAACTCAACTGGAACCGCTAATTAGGAATTCAACCGCAAGTTACTCCACCTAACATTTGGCGTGCTTTAACATTTACAGGCCTTCCACACGAACTCTGGGAGAGTATTTTGTAACTGCACCGTTACATGTTCTCTTAGAATTCTAACAAATAAATTAAATTTGTGTAAACCCCGAAAATTTTCATTTTAAAGCAGCTTAGACAATGATTACTGCTTGAATATGACAAAAACATGCATAAAATGTTAATTCTTGAAACATATACATCTGAGAAAAAATACAATTCTGAGAAAAAGTATTTTCTGCGATCTCTATATTCTTGAAAGGGAAACGTTCCTCTAAGCTCCAGAGCTTAAAAAGAAATAAATGAATTCTGAGAAGCTTAAAAGGAAATAAATGAATTCTGAGAAGCTTAATTGAAAAACTAAATTAATTTTTAATCACAATCCAGTCTTCGTAAGTGAAATTGATCGTTACATTGATTTCTAAAAGCTGCCATCACATCTGAATGTTTAGGATTAAAGAAAGGAAAAACATTGGAAACAACAAATAAATTTTCGTGTGTGTAAGAAAAGCTCTCTGATTTGAAGCTATGAAAACGGAATTAAACTGCAGGACTATTGCAATAGCGATAGTATTTTAATTTCTTCTTTAATTTTTGCTACCTGTAATTCAATGGCGTTTCATTGTTATTTTTTTTCATTTTTTTTTAATGTAGTTTTCTTTTCAACAGCGTGTTCTTTCTTTTTCATCTTCTCCTACATCATATTACATACCTGTGTTCTATGTCTGCCCAATACTGTCAATAAATCAACGTGTGCTTGGTGGAGATGTAGATTTCATCAAGAAATCCATTTCTGTCTAAGAAGATCAGTCGGGATACTGACACGTTTATTGTTTAAAAATGATTCAAAATCCCAGAATTTATTAATATTTCAGGATATCATTTAGGTAATTTATATGCTTTTGTAAGCCGTAAATACATTTTTCTATTAAATAGAAATTAACATAAATGCACTTTTGTAATCTGACACGTCGTTTGAAATTGTTTCGACAGGGATACCCTGCCTTCTTCAGAACCTACATCCATACTGCCATGCTGTCCAGTCCTCGAGATTAGATGGAGGTTCTGACGAAGGCATAACGTATCGCTATCGAAACGATTGTAACATAAGTGCTAGTTTACAAACTTGTTTCAGTGTTCATTTCGACTTAATATATTGTTGCACAATATGCCGCTTGCTTAATTATTTATCTATTTATAACCCATTTTCCTATTTAATTATACAAATTTTTAATTTCCAATATATATATCAAGTTTTATATGTCTTGCCATTAAATCTGAGTTGTTGGCCCAAACAAATATTTGTGGGGCTTTCCTTTCTATAAAATAATAATAATTTTAAGATATCAATAAAGTCAAATACTGAGTTCACGTTTTATATTAACACACAATAAAAATATAAAAGTGATAGTTCGCGTACGTTAGAGCAAACCAAGGATAATTTATAATCAGGGTTCTCCTAGCGGGAGCGCAAAAAGTCCGCACACTGGGCAGCTAAATCCAAGGGCAGCTTTAGACCGTTCATTAATATATTATATTGTTTCTGATCTTCAAACTAAAGACAATATCAAGGATATTTGTTTCACTTCATGAAAATTAAAATTTAAAAAAATTCTTATTCTCATGATAACTATTTAAAAATGTGCATATATAGATATAAATATACATACAAAATTATTAATAAAATATCAAATTAATAAGGCTGACGACATTAACTTAATAATTAAATTAATAAGGCTAGGTTCAAAAACGATTGTTTTTGAGCCTGGGCGACAAAAACAATACAAACGACTCTATAATATAACTTACGCCTAGATCATTATGCTTCATATTTAATTTTGACAGTAAACATGTCATGCCTATTATGAATTTAATTTAACAGAAAAGTCACCCTATTACTTTGAAATGTTCATTTCATTAATTATGATGAATTAAATGTTAGGGAATGAACACAATGCTAAGTTATAGATTTAATGATAAATTTTGGGTTGCTTTGAATCATGAAATCATTTGTAAAATTTATCTGATACTGGTCTAAATATTTTCAAATGATTTTATTGCATAGTTCTAAACGCATTTAATAGAAGTATTATCTTTGTAAATGTCCAACTTTTCTCTTGCTCAAACCGCACATACAGTTTGACTATGCATGGTGCAGAATAATTTCTACAGATCATATGCTATGAAAATGAAACCAAAGAAGTTATAGTTGCAGAAGATTTTTTGCACATTTCAGAAAGACATACATATTTATTTTGAAAATTGCTTACTTCAACACTTCCTTATGGTTATTTTCTATGATGCATTAGGTGGCTATGTCTTGTTTCATTAGGCTGTTGAAATAGATATAATTTGCTTTTTCCGAAAAATCTATTTAAATATTTATTAGTTACGTCAATATAACGCTGGGTAGGGCGGACAGAACTGTTCATGTCAATAAAGCGGATAGGTCAGAGACTTTATGCACAAATGTTCCTAAGACATATAAATTTCTTAAAATATTAAGCATTACCTAAAATAATGAAAAAAAAAGTATTTTTAAAGTATTTTTTAAAAGTATTTTTATAGCAAAAGTATAGAATAATAGAAATTTGAAAAGGATTGAGCTATATTTGAGTTCAATCTCGAAAACCGCGAGAAGAAATTGAAGACTGAAAATGTTTCCCATCAGCTTTAGATAAGAATTTATTGTTAAACTTCAATATCCCCAAGGCGAGTCAATTGACCACTAGAAAAACGTACTTTTTGGTAACAAGAAAAGCAATCAAAGGATTCTTTTGAAAAAAATACACAATTGTAAAATATTTTCGAAGCGTAGTTTATTTTTGGAAAATATTGTACTATTTAAAATCAGAATAATTGTTTTTAATAAATAGATAACATTTTTAGGAATAGTTGAAAAACGCCTGATAAATAGTATTAATATTATTAATATAGAGGGTTTTCTCTTTATTTAAAATTTCTGTCTTTTTCTAGAAAAAATCCCGACATCTAAAGAGTATTCATATCCGATGATACGTTAATGTATATTAATATTGATCTATTTATTTTTCGTGAATTAACGCATGATTAATTTATTATTAATTCCAATAAATCTTTTATTCACACTGAAAAGTCAAGTATAGTAAACCTGTAACAAATCTTTTCTTCTGTCGAATTATAGAAAAAAAAGTATCTTTCTCTTAACGATTATTTTTCTTTAATAAAATTAAAATCAATAGATTGCACATACACATGCATATTCAGTCGAATCTTTATTTAATAGACATCTATTCAACGAATTTTTGAGCGGATATTTTGTTCTGGCAACACTTCTAGCATTTGCGCATATCCAGCTCAATGTGTATTTTTGATGAGGGAAGGCTAAAGTGTGTCCGAAACGTGTTAAAATTTGAATAATAAAAGTGCTTACTATGACTATGAACAATGTATCTCTATTCGTTATTTATTGGTTTAGACGTTTAGGTACGAATGCTGCATTTAGAAAATTGTACATATTTTAAATTTATCGAAGTTTAATGGAAAGACCCTGTAAATTCCTTGAATAGATTACTTGTTTGTGAATTATTTTCCAGCGCAAAAATAGCAAGGGTCATGCTATATCGGGATCTATAGTTTCACGAGAAATTTAAAACTCTTCTTCGCTAGGAAACCAATACACAGACTGCATGGTTTAATACAGGGTTGCCCAACCCTTTTGGGCAGCGGGCCACTTAAAAAATTTCATGGATCCCGCGGGTCACCGGTTCAATTTAAAAAAAATAAAAAAGCACTTCCTTCAGAGTTCCTTCCAGTTATTTGTTTGTTTACTTGCGATATAGAAAGGGGTCACATACTGTCTGTCCACGCGGTTTTTCTTTATTTCTGGGGGGGGGATATTAAATATTTTTTTAGAATTTTATTTTATTCTAAATAATAGTCAGAGGGCCGGATTAACACGGTTGGCGGGCTAGGTTGTGGCCTGCGGGTCGTATATTGGATAACCCTGGTTTAATAGAAGTCTGATTGCATGTATGTGCACACAGTAAGAAATATATCTATAAATATCCTATGAAATGGGAATATATTTCGTTATAGACGAAATTGAACTTTTAAAACACACTATGTACGTCAGGATCGCGACATATATATATATCGCTATAGATATGTTTTAATGTATTTATATACCTACTGTGGGCCATAAATTACGAACTGCTTAAATTAATAGCATTTTGTTTTTATTGATTATATATATTTTTTATCTCCATAAGCTACAATTTAATATAATTATTATCATTTTATGACTTATAACATATTGATACCCACAATATATTTATTAATCAATTTTCATTACTACTTATACACTTTTTAATCCTCATAAACCAATTTTTAAAAGCTTTGCACGCTCTTCAATGGCTTTCAAGTTAGTCAACAACAGCCTGCACTGCTATTTGGAGACTTGGAAAACAAGTTCCAAGTTTTTTTTTTTGTATTTGGAACCAGAAATAAGTAACAAAAAGCCAAGTCAAGTAAGTGAGGTGAATGTTCAATCTTTTCCTGTTCTAAGAAATCCTTTGTTCTCTTGGCTGAGTGCGATGATGCATTGGCATGACAGAGCATCATTATTATAGTTCCTCTCTTTATCCTCTTCTTATGCCATATCTGCAGTCCTTGTTGAGGTCACTTACCTGTCGCTGTGATCTTTTTTTGTTTTTCTAGAATTACTGACGCAACATGTCCAGAGTAGGAGAAGAAATTTATCATCATTCTCTTCCCAGCATTTCTCACATGTCTAACTATTGTGGATGAAGTCTGACCTGAGAAATATCGCATCATGTATTGGCCCTTAGTTTCTGATTCGAACTAGTAAACCCATGATTCATCAACAGCAACAATATTCCAGATACTATTTTGCTTGTTCCATCTTTATTTTATTTTTGTTATTATACGTTTTTGCTTTACACAGCATCAAGGAGATAATCACTATCCTCTTGATCTGGATTCTTGGTTCAGTTCAAGTCTCACCCAGAAACCTGAGAACTGTCCATGTACCTTCTTAATATATAGGCGGTGCCCAGTAAGGCAGTTTTTTGTAGGTCTGTTGTCGTTATGTCAGTAATGTCCAGTTTTTCTAGGAAGTTCTTTAAATTAGGTGTGATGGCCCCCAGTGCACCTATCACAATCGGGATGACTGTTACTTGTTTTTTCCACAGCCTAGCAAGATCACGGCATTTGGAGATTTTTTTCAAATTCTTACATTTTAATTCTGTTATCACCTGCTATTGGATCACAAACATCTGTTTTTCCTTCTCCAATATGATGTTCTAAATGCCTGTCTGTTTAAAGCCGAAAGTCCCACAGGATTTTTATTTAGTCGTTTTCTGTCACTTTTTTGCTTCATGTTCCCAGTAGTTCTTGGTTACAGGTACCTCATAAATTCTGCAGATATTCCAAAGAATCACGGAGGCCACTCTGTCATGCCTTTTGTTTTCTGGTTTGATTGGGCTATTTTACCACAGACACTGATTAAGTGATCGTCTGTCTCATCTTTTACTTTACACAGTCTGCATTTAGAGTTTTTGCTTTGCTTTTGGATCTTTGCTGTCATCACGTTCGTTTGCAGTATTTGCTCTTGCTCGGAAAATATCCGGTTTTCAGTTTCTTTTTTTAAAGTTCCTAATTGATACCATCTCCAGTTATGCTGACTATCGACTTTTCCTCGATTTCTTTCAAATATTGTCCATGGAGGGGGGTTTGTTTTGTCAATTTGTGCGACGTTTTTGAAGTTCATTTAGTTTGAAGCACTTCTTTGAGTCTGAAACCTTTATTAGCTTTCTTGAAACAACTTCTGTTAGGAGCTTTTCATTATTTTTATTTAAATATTCAATGAAGTCTTTTTTTCCTTTTCAACAGTTTGTTTAATTTGTAAGAGGCCTCTTCCTCCTCTTCTCCTCCGTAAGTATAGCCTATCTACGTCACTCCGTGGATGTGAAGCATGGTTTAAAGTCATCTGTTTGCGTGTTTTTCAGTCCAAGTTATCCAAGTCCATCAATGTTCAATCAATAATCCCTGCCGTGTATCTTATTACTGGTATGGCCCAGCTGGTTATGACTCTAATGGTGTTTCCGCTATTCAATTTTGATTTTAAAATTTTTCGTAGACGTTTCATGTAGTCTGAGCATATGATGGTCTTCATATTATTGTGAAGTATTTTATTCAGTTCTAACATGCCTAAGCAGGGCTTAATTTTTAACAAAAAAAGTACAGGAGCCCTAGCATATTCGTATTTTGTACCCGCTTTTGGCGAAGCCACGCCCACTTCTGCTCTGACGTCATGCGAGTTTAGTGCGCATGATCCAAGACCATAAAATTCCATGCACCCTTGTGGGGTGGGGGGGGGATATAAAATGGCTAAAATATTGCTTTCGAGATATTTGAACTCCCCCCCTTTCCTGTGAATAGTAACACTACCCCATGTGTTACAAATAATATTCAATCACGTCAGTCAAAACAAGTTAGAAACATCATCTAACTTCTTAAAAATAGGATCCTTAGTTAGAAAACAAGTTAGAGTACCCAATATCTGTGAACAAAAATTAAACAAAATTGTTTAACTTAATCTGCGTAGTTTTCGATTTATTTAAATATCCGTGAGTAACATTCTGTCAGCAAAATTTAAGTTGCACGCAGTCTGTTGCCATGTAATATTCAATTCATAAATCATATTTAATATTTTGGTTCTTTTGCCTTCACTCCTTCAAGTTTTTCAAGTTGCTTAGGCCTCGCCTGATTATGGCTATCTTCTCCTTTTGTGGTCTGAACTTGCATTTAGGCTTTTGTAAATGTGCTTTATTTCTTCTCTTCAGCTTAAATCCCAGTTCTGTTGTAACTGTGAGTGTAATGCAGTAGATTAGGTTGTCAATTTCCGTTAAGTTATGTGTTTCGAATGTGCTAATAACAAGGTTTACACCCTTCAGTGTTTCTTCCAGTTTATTTCTTTTTATGCATTTCCATTCTGGCAACGAATCCTTTCAATATTTCCTGCCAGATTCAATAAAATCTTGTCTTTCAGCTCCTGTTGCTTTCTAGTAAGGCATGTAAATACAAGATCTTCGATTATCACTTCCTCTTTAGAGGTATTACATTTTCTGTTTCCTTCGTCAACATGTTGTTTAATTCTGCTTCAATCTCGTGATTGCTAAGGGCCATAATTACTTCTGTGGAATAGTTTTGGGCATTTTGCTCCAGTTTTTTTAAATTCTCGTACCGAGAAAAGCTGATTTTTAAAATAAATCGTTTCTGATCAGCTAGTCTCTATTCATTGATATTACTTTACGGGTGGACTTCTTTCCAAATTCCATGCATTCGCTTGAGATGACCACGTATTATTATTATTATTATTGTGTGTGTTCTCGCACTTGGCGGATCACCCTTGAGACTGGCTGCGTCAGGTTCTCAAGTCTACCTTTAGTGTGAAAATGTTTTATATGTTTCATTTTGGTGCCAGGTTTAAAAATTTTCTGACTGTTCGGCAGGTGTTTAGTATCGTTGCTTTTTGCATCTGTATGTATGTGTTGGGGTTAATTTCAAGTGTCTCCTAGTTCTTTTGGAGTGTGGTTGGTATTATACCTGTTGCTGATAAGAGACGACGAATGATGATTACCACATGTCTTTGATTTCCTGCCTCAAGTCGTAGTATTTAATTATTCTTTTGGTGTATGTGTTCTGTATATTGTTTGTATTGGGTATTGCTATGTCCATGACGCGAGTGGTTTTGCCGGTTTTATCAATTAGGGTTATGTCTGGTCTGTTGAGTGGTGTCGTCTGGTCTGTTGAGTGGTGCCTTCTTGTCGTTATGATAATCCTATCCCAGTGCATTTTGTTCTCTAGTATTGTTTCTGGTTCGTATTTGTAGTAAGGGTTTTTGTTAGTTTCCAGGTTGATTCTGATGGCAAGCTGTTGTTGTATTGTTTTTGACACTCGGTCGCGACGGTATTTGCAGTCTGTTTGTACCATTATCTTACAACCCGATATTACATGTTGTATTGTTACAGATGCTAAGTTGGACTGTCTGCATTGTTAATTTTCTATATTCTTCTTCAGGTTGTATCGCTGGTAGTTTCTTGTTCTTATGACCTGTATTTGGATTTTCATCACGAATTCCCGAGTTTCTGGTTGTAAGGTTCCTTTTCGTTAGCCATGCCTTCCAGGCTTTCTTGTCAATGTGGGGTATTGAAGATTCGTGTAGTGTCTGCCATGAAGTGCTTTGCTTTTTCATTTTTTCGGTTTCTTATCACCGTATATGGATGATATTTCGTCATCGGCGCTGAGATATAGTGGTTTACAGGAGGTATCTGTGTCTACTACTGCTTGGATGAGAAAAGACTGCATGCTCTTTTCAGAGAAGTACTCTCTCATGCTTTGGCTTTGTTTATCATTGAGCTCTTTCAAGTCAATTTATCCTCTTTCTCTATCTCCTCGGGGAATAGTTTGTCTTTTAGTTATCGTTGACGGGTGTAGTTGTCTGTATGGTTCTCATTACCCGTTGTAGGTCTTCTTCTTCTTCTTCTCATTATTATTATTGTTATTATTATCTATATATTATTTGTCTATTATATTATTATTTATCTGGTTCAAACGCGTGGACTTTCACTGTTATTAAAGACCGCGTTCCGGCACGTAAACTTTATGAAATCGATTGATAGAGGCTTCTTTTAAATTGCCAGAGTTGTATATCCGGTTCAATTTTGAATAGAGACGAAATTTGTTGACATAACCGAATGATGGACATGACAAAATACCGAATATGATCGTCCTGTACGATCATACTGTATTAGGCATTCTAGTTTATTAGAAACTATTAGAGGAAACCATGCAATTTAGTTGATAATGAAGTTCACACTACGTAAGCGGAAAGCTGATTATACGTAGTTTGATTAAATTGATTAAATTTAACTTGCAATGTAAGTCTCTCGTTCAATAGATTGGCCAGTGTATTTAGGATATTCTGGATATGATCATTCTAAGGCGCTGAAATTTTAATCCAGAAGATCAATTTTTTTTAAAGTAGAAATATCTCTTATTCCATGTACACTGTTGCTTATTATTGGATACTTTTTAAATGAAACAGTGGATCAGTTGGATCATTGAGCGATGTGAATCACTTGTTAAATTACTTTATGTCCTTCCTTTCTTTTAATCTGTACCATATCCATAATACTGAATGAGATTTAAGGAATGAGACAAAGTATGTATTTGAATAAAGATATTTCTTTTTGACAATAAATTGCAAAAAATATGTTGAATGAATTTCTGAATTTTCTTTCTTATGTAATGAATAGTTTTGATTAAGCGTTTTACTTTACGGCAATAAATTAGACTTAATGAGCAAATTAAATAGCAAACATTCATAATTATAGCACTACAGAAAAATAATCATTAATATTAGTTCGAAAGAACTCTTTGGGGAAGAAACTCTGTTTAATTAAATAGTATAATTAGCAAAGAGATAAGTAGAATGAATGTATACAAAGTAATGTATTTTCAAACAAATTACCAGTTACCTTAATTGTCTTAGAACTAAAAGACACGGGAAATGCAGCAAGATAATTTATCCTTATTTCATGTATTTTAAAATCACATATGTATATATATATATATATATATATATATATATATATATATATATATATATATATAAAGAAAAAAGTTTTCCTCGCCCATTCTTGGCGGAAACAGGCTTTGGGACGGGCAGAGCGCCATGTTCCCAAGCCTCTTTTTACATCACTTCTTAATGTGCCATGTCTAGAAACTTCCTGACAATGTGACACGTGTTTAGGATTGTGGCTTTTTGTATTTCAATGTAGGTGTTTGGGTCAATGTTGAGTATCTCCAAATTCGTCGCAAGCGTTTTTGGTACTATCCCTGTTGCTGATGGCTGATTCATTCAGAAATTGCTGATTCATATATCTAACTTGGATAGCTGATTTCAATGGAAGACAATGTTCGGAAAGGACTCAACAGACGTTTTAAACTCGGCTGGAGTGCATTTGGAATAAACAGTTTTATCCTGAAGGGGATATTGCCTTTGTATCTAAAAGAAAGGTCTTCAACCAGTGTGTATTGTCAGTTCCCTTTTATGGATCAGAGACATGGAGCCTAACAGTTGGAGCAATACGGAAGTTACAGACAACTCAAAGGAGCATGGAGATGATGCATGCTTGGAATAACTAGGAGAGATCGAAAAAGAAACATTTGAGTGAGAGGACAAACTAGAGTAGACGACATTATTGGTGAAGTAAGAACGCTGAAATGGCGATGGTCTTGGCATATCGCAAGAACTGATCAACGATAGACAACGCAAAATCTCAACTAGATTCCAAGGGACCACCTAATAGCTAGAAAACTTCCTGAAACTAGATGGTTGGATGAAAGAAGAAAATAGGTTGGGGTAACGTGGAAGCGAATTGCTTAGTATAGACTTGTATGTAAAGCATTTGGAGAGACCTTTAAAAATAATGGTTAAATATGATGATGATTATACATATATTTATAGATAAAAAGAGAGATCTGATTTATTAGCCCCAGAACTACAAGGCATAATGCTGAAGCTGTTAACTAGAAATAAAATGTGTGATTAAAAAAATACAAAAATTAAAAACTTATTCAAAAATATCATAGGAAAAGCCACATCATATGTCGAAAATATTCATCTTAATATTTATTATAGATTCACCTTTGTCAACTAGTATCAATGAAATGTAGTATTATGAAAGGACTCCACATAATGAAACTACACGAAGAAAGTGAATTAGTAAAAATAAAAAATATGTACACATTTATTACAAAAGAACTTCCAACTCCAGTGCAGTATTATCATCACAGCCATGCGTTAATACGGAGTAACCTTTCCTCTGACAGGAATACAAGTCGACATAATGCAATTGTGAAATCAAACAACAGTCTAATTTTACATTGTGCCAAATTCAGTTAGTTATGCTCTTGTTAGCTGAGTTCGTCCATATTCTGCGATCGCTCCAACCAAGGCCGTAGAAAGGATTTAATTTCGGGGGATTAAAAAAATTTCACAAAATAAGGAATAAATATGTCACTTTTTTGTAATGAATAAATATAAATAGGTCAGTGACGTAGATAAGGGAGGAGGTCAGGGGGCCCAAGCCA
>QLNU02003225.1:76222869-76238072 GCA_006491805.2 Dysdera silvatica
ACTTAAATTTACTAAAGTAACAAGTGACTTTAAATGCACTACAAACTTTTTACAAAAATGCGATTTTCTCAAAATGATATTTTTTGTCACAGAAGGAATATTTTTTTCAAAATCTTTAGTTTCGATTGACTTATAATTTCTTGGGTGAGTACGTATAAATATTTTACATACGTTGTCTGTAGCATTTTTTATTTTTATTGTTTGTTTTAATTACTGATCTGAACGTAAAATAAAAATCATGTTTTCTAAAAAAAAAACACTTTTATTTGATATAAATATTTTTAATTTTACAAATATTGCATATGTCGTAAAATGCCACATATAAAATATGTAAATATGTTTACTAACTATACAAAAAAAATTTTGTATGCATCGAATAAGTATTTTCGGAGAAAAATTTCTTTATGCCTCTATGAAAAACCCCATGTTGTTGGTTTCATTGATGACCCCTTAAACAGATTTAAGAAGATTGAAGCAATACGCTGCATCGAGTTCAATGACTTTGAGTTTACATAAATTTCTCATAATTACCTAGATATTTTTTGTTTAATGTAAATTATTTCATCAGTTAGTCTATAAGTGTAATAAAACCCGGAATTACAGAACTGTAGAAATACGTACACCTCCACTCAGTTTATTTTACTTTTATTTCGGGAACTAGCAAGATATTCGGCTACTGAATAATGAGCTGCTTCTGTAGTTGCTTATTATTAATTTAGCCCCGGAATTAATATATTGTAATTTTCAAAAAATAAATAATAGCTGATTTAACATCCATTGAAACCCGCTGAAAGTTAAGAAATAAATTAAAATTTGTGAGCTTTACAAAACATGACGGCTGCGCTGGAAACTACATTTTTTCTCGGAAGCAGAACCATTGAAGGAGAAGGAAACCCACCTTTGGACTACATTGAGCAGTTAGTACTAAAATTTTCTTTTTGTTTTGGCACGGTGGGGAGTCGAACCCAAGATAGCGGCCCGATAGGTGGACGCGTTGCAACCAGAGCCGGCGAGAGGGAGGGGAGCAGGGGCTGAAGGCCGAGAACCTGGATCGATTCTTGCCTGGCTTGCAAGGACCTATGCTGTGGGGGCACTGACTTGAAAAGAAGATCTATGCCACTGCCCAGGGACGGGGGATCACGGCGCCCCTGGTTACAACTACGCCGCAGCACGATCAGAAATGAATTTAAGAGAATTCAAGTTATTAAGCATTCGATAAATTTATGGTTACATTTAAATGCACATATCTCAAGTTTTCGTGTGGGAAAGTTTTCAGCCATTGATTCCGTCTTCACCACAGAACATCGCAAATATTACATCACTACTGAGAACGCCATTTTGGAAAACATTTTTGAGAGACAAAAGTTACACACTCTCTGTATTATTAAACTGTGACTGCTTAAAACGCATTTCATAAGAGCTGCCATGTGTTAAAATTGCAATAATGTTCCCTACTCGCTATTTAGCACTTTTTTCTGCGCCAAATATTAATTTATTTCTATCCTTTTGCTAATGAGGGATTTTGGAAATTATCTTGACTTTTGGAGTCAGTCTAATTAAATTATACATACTAATATAATGACACTAACTGTAACATCTTGTCATCCACACAAAGGGGCCTCTTTAACCATTAGCATTTGCGGAAGTTCATATGTGGCTAATAAGCTTCTAAAGTGGTGGGGGGAGGTGTTACATAGCTAGAAACTCCATTTATTCATATGTATATATGCAAAATTGCATTGTAATGGGGCTTGACTCTATGAACCTCCACTACGCACGCCAGTGTCTTCAACTTATCTTCACTCGTATATAAGTACAACAGCGTGCTCATCGCATGCGGCTCGTTTACGTGTACTCAATACCCGAACATTGATGGCACTCCGAAGTGGCTAAATTGGACGATAAAATCGGAACTAGTGTTTACCACATGATAGGAGCTTGTAAATTGTCCTTAAAATATTCACAAAATGTACCAGTGCCGTGTATTCATAGTAACTATAACATGGAAATTAAATGCCAAATATTGGCAAAGATTTGAAAATGGAAATTTTTGAGTAAATAAAAATGAAAAAAGTATGGATTACAAAAAATAAATTGAAATGTTGAACTTTATGCAAATGAGACTTTCACCCAAAAATCATTTTCAGACGTAGCGTTTTATCATAGAAGCAAAATTTAAACGATTAAAAAAATATACGATTGTTTTCTGCGAGACTTTATGTAACACATTTTATAAATTGTTGTACGTTATAACAAACAACTGGCAAATTATAACACATTATAACGAAATCTTTACAAGGCACAACATAGTAACTCTCGCTGGGGATTAGAGGGAATGCTCCACACTGGACCTTGTTCACCAAAACCCAATTTGGATTCTTCTCTATCACGTCTTGCTAAGAGCTTTGATCCCCAGATAGAGATTCTACCTCGTTTTCTTTCCTCATCTCTTGGACGACGTCACTCCTTCTCTTGGATTCACTATGCCGCTTGCTCGGCCACCATTTCCAGATTATTTAATATGTTTTTCATACAAAACAATATAGTATCACACCAAATTTATAAACAATAATACGCATGATATTTACTATTAAAATTCGCTTGTGAAATGTTATTGTCCATCGTATCGAAATAAAATTAGGTAGATAGACTCACTAGGCCATTCAGTTACTTTAATGCATTTGATTAGTTAAATGTCTATCACCGAGATATGTGAATATTTCGCAATTTTTACAGTAATGTGTCATATTCTAGTTAGTTGACAATATTATGGAGGTAAGCAGAATCCAAAAGTATATTATTTGTGAAGTTATCGTATATAATAATTAATCAGATACCCGTCATTTACAATAAATAAATTTACCACGGATTCAGAATGAAAATACGATGTTTGATGGTAGTATGACTTTTATAATAACATACTCGTTGTCAGTTACTGACATAGGAATCGGCTCTATACGTTACTGACATAGGAATCGGCTCTATACGTTACTGACATAGGAATCGCCAGGATCTTTACCGATATACGATGTATGTTATTCATAGTCTGGTTGCGTAACTGTCCCGCTACCAGTGTTGCCAAATACTACAACAAAAGTTTCAAATCATGGACATATTACTACTTAAACATATATGCTGGCTTATATACAGAGCTAAACATATGCTGAGACATTATTATCCTTCAAGATGGACATTTTTGTGTAGATCCAAATTCGCAAATGTCTTTGTAATAAAACGCAACAGCACTGAAACGGAGTAGCATTTAATAGGAGCTGTAGCTGATAATTGCACAAGTTTCCGATGTCTCATATTATAAATCGGTCTATTAAAATACCCAAATTACACAATTTTTGATTTACTAAAATAAAATGAATAAAAATTTAAAAACAAAACTATTTGCTTCATTTTATATGATATGAAGCAGTCGCATATTCTTCATTTTACAAATCAGGATCAAAAACGCCATTTTTCTAGAATATAAAATTTCTTGGCCTGTGAACGAAGTTCATCTTTTTGCTCTCTCAAACCGTCAAGTCATATTCCTGGTGTCCTTAGAAGAATTGAAATAAAGAGTAAGAACCAAAGTATTTGAAAAATGACCAGTCGTTCAAGTGAACCAATGGAGGCCGGTTTCGAAGATTAATCGACCTACCTTCTCGTCGTGAGGGGTTTCTAATGTTCTGCAAGAACAATCGAGTGTGCCAAGATTTAAAACGGCAGTATTTTATTTCTTTTGTCTTCAAAGTGCATTACCGTAAAGGTAGGGAATGGGTAGGCCAAACGTTTATTCCAGACATTTGACGATGTCTCACCAAATGCGATGAAAATTTGTATAAACTTCTTGCTGCATTTATTTTCTTTAATATTAACAATTTTTTCCAATTCTGTGGTTCCAATAATAATTCTTTAAATTTTTGTACCTGAAATATTGGGACTGTAATTGTTTGTTGGTTCATAATCGCAACATTATAGATTTATCACCATATGATAAATTATTCTTAATTCTCTGTAAAACTAAAGAGACCTGGATGATCGAAAATGAAAAGTTTGAATATTTATTCAGTGAATTTATTTAGCATGAATTCGAGATATGTGAATAATACTAATTGTTTTTTGACGATTTTCTTCTCGAGATCATTTGAAAAAAAGCAGGTTTCAATATTCATTGAATTACAACGTTGGAAATTGGCGATTTGGAAATTGGAAATAAATTTTAACTCGTTAAATTTGAATTCTCCAAAATTTTGGCAAGTTGGAATTTGGCAATTTCAGGAGTCGGAAATAGGCGACTTAGAATTTGGAAATAAACCACAGCTTGCCAAGTTTCAACTCGGTAAGTTCGTACTAACCAACTTTGAATTTTCAGCTTGCCAAAATTTTGTCGAGTTGGAACTTAGAGCTTTTGAGAGTTGAAAGTTTGAAATTTGGAGTTGGAAAGTAAATTGTAACTCGCCAATTTCCATTTGCAACTCGCCAAAATTTTGCCGAATTGGAATTTTGAAGTTTTGCTAGTTGGAAATTGGCGATTTGGAAATGGAAAGTAAATTACAACTCGCCAACTTCCAACTCGTCGAACTTCAACACTCTAGCTTCAATTTTCAACTCGCCAAATTTTTGGTGTTTTGGAATTTTGAAGCTTTTCGAGTTAGAAATTGGGGATTTGGAAGTTAAAAATAAACTACAAATCGTTAATTTCCAACTTGCCAAATTCCAATTTTCCGAATTTCAATATTCATCTCAGCAAAAGTATTTAAAAATACAACACAATAGCAGATTCAATGCTAATTGAAGCCCAATAAATTTAAATATCAACCTCAGTCGATTATCTTTTGCTTGTGTATTTTCCCTATCATTTAATGTGCAACTCGGTATAACAGCGAACTAAACAAATATATTATAACTGTTCCAGCGCAAAGCCAAGAAATATATGGGCAATACATTTCTCCAAATGTTAAAAAAATTAAAGAAATTAAATTTAGCAGTAAATAAATAAAAGTTCAAGATGACAGATTTCCCTTTTTTAAGTACAGTGGACCCTCAATTTCATGAACTTTGACAAACCTTAGAAATGTTGATAAAATCGCACCTATATAATTAACATCATTTCTATACGATATTTGTTGGGACAAAACAATAGTTCATAAAAAATTACAGTGTGATATAGAATTATGTAGTATTGATACTTCCAGCTACATAAAAGTATGTTATTATTCGCCTGACTCCTGCCTCCATTTTCATGGAAACATTTCTGTGTAAATATACCTTTCTCAACTATTCGATTTATTGGTCATATTTCACTACCCTTAAAAGAAAAATAATGGCAAAACCTTCAATGCAGTTACCTCAAGAAAGAACGTTGTTTACAACATGTTGTTATAAGCTATTTTGTTAAAAGTTTTAGCAATTCTAACCAACATTAAAAGCAAAGGAAACAGAAGTCGCCTTTTTCTTATAAATAATAGCGCATAGCTATTAAAACAGCCATAAACCAAGTTTATTCGAAGTAGCTTTATTACTAAAACTTACAACGTTGTATTAATAATAACGCATATTAGCCTAATTTTAGTAACAAAGTAGAATGCAGTTTTAAGAAATAAAACAAACTAAAATCAACGAACTTTAATGATTTACCTAATGAGATTATAACGATAATGGATGTATCCATAATAAATAATTCATCAAGATGTTTAATAAAAGTATCGCGAATTCAACTATCGCTAGTTGGCCGTAACTTTGTAATGAAAGGTTTAACTATTTAACGCAGATACCAACACGAAGGGAGAGTTAACCTGTGAAAATAAATCCCATAAACTAAATAAAAATGAGCTACACCCATTCGATAATATGTGAAATTCATCCGTTCCTTTCCTTTCAAAATTTTAAGAATTGTTCCAGTGGAGGTGATATCAACTCAAATAACATAAAAAAACGCGAAGAGCCTAGAGAATACTTGATATATTATGAAAACTCCTTGTATAATTGCCAATGTCACGTGATCCGTATATTTAGGAGAGAAATATTTATTTTGAAGAGGACGGGGATATACAGTGTAATATATCCCGAGGGTGTTTCTATTCCATATGGCAATAGGATATACTCTCTAAACAGGAACGTATAAATTTTGAAGTGCTAGATTTCTAGAGCAAGATCGGCAATAAAATCATATTTTTTTTCATAGAAAGCGAATAGTCTCATAAAATGCATTCAATTTTTACTCCCGGGTTCAAATGTATGAAAGAAACAGCAAGGCCTTACCTGCCTGAAGTAGTGAATTTCTTCAATCTTGAAAACGTTTGGTAAATACGTTTTGCCATTTCAAGTAAGAAGCCGATTTCATTGCTATAAAAGTTCCTTGTATTTTTCTTTCTTGTTTGCAGCATGGCGTAAAAGCTCAAATAAAACTATTTTTGAAAGAAGCTTACCCGGACTTTACAACACTGGACTAAATTTTGAAAGGCACGAACTGATTCATAAAAGTCCGTTTTAGAAACGCATATAAAACCGGCTGAAAATTGTCTGATGCAATACTTTTTTCATTGCAGAGTTTTCTTTCTAGAGACGGAAATTATGCATAAATCATGGGCAAAACAAATCTTCATTTTCGAACAGACCGAAAAGAATTAACGATTATTGCGACACATAACACACATTTAATTTTATTAAAAAATGGTCATTACAATATATTGCAATTTATTGATTGTCAGCAATTTTAACGCTTTCATTTCAACATTACTGTGCAAGCATCCGGCAGTATGTATTTTTGACCTGTTTCAATGGAATAAGCTAAAAACCAACTTCAAAAAACGATTGCTTTATATTCTGCTTATTTTGTTATATACCTCCTGTTTTACACAAAGGGTATATGTCATACAAATGTAAAAATTAAAATATAAAAAGTACACTACGCAATATTAGTTTGTTTAACTAGTAATTTTAAAAATGTGAGTTAACTTATAAGCAAAATTATGTTATGTACAAATACTTTGTTAGCTTAAAACCACGTTAACCATAGAAGAGTTTTACATTTTTACCTTTTATTCATACCAAGAATAATAACTCTAGTTTAATTTCTGGTGGGCAAAAATACTTTAAATTATCGATAGTTATTTTCTTTAAATAAAAACAAATTCAAATACAGTCTAATCTTGATTTAGCAATTTTCACAGGGCCAGTGAAAATAATCCTCAAATCGAGGAATTCGTTAAATCGTGGGAACATATTTATCGAAACCGATGAGACAAACACGAGGGCGGGGATATAAGTAAGCACCGGCCCTTCCATAGGTTGAAAAGTTACGTGTTAAACAGGTTAAATATAGTTAGTATTATATTGAAAAAAAAACCCTATTTTTACATTTTCGGTCTATTCCCAAGCAAACATTATATTTGCTCTATTAATTGGAACTGAAATAAGAAATTATCGAAAAGGAGAACAATAAAAATGCTTACCAGCATTCTGAAGAATACATGTTAATTTTAATAAACATAAAACACAAGTATGTGCTTAATTACTGCTTCGAAAAGAAATATTTGTCTGACGTTTGTTTTAGTTTTTCTTGGGGAATTTGCAATTAATTTTGCCTTTTAGATTTTTAAAACGCATTGAAAAGATCATCGGTGACGTCAAAGTGCAGTAAATACTTCTTTACACATCAGGGTCGTGCTGGGCGGCCGTTCAGAGCCGCCAAAAAATGCAGTGCAAGTACAAAGAAATCGGTTTTTAGTGGCTCTATATTCTTTCTATTTGGTCAATTTACTTTTTGCGTGTGACGTGACATTACTCGTCCTGCTCATGCAGCTCTTAATTGGTAGTCAAAAATAAATACATGTGCTATTAATCAAATGAATTAGTATCAGTAGTCTATGTACATTATCATTTTTATTGTGGTGGCCAAATACGCGACAACAGAGATTCCTGGTTTTCGATATTTGATAGATAATTTCGCTTTTCAAAAAACTAGAGAAACTACATTACAAATTATAATAGTATATAAAAGTGGCTATAGTCATTGAGTTAGCTTTTTTATTTCGTTATAATTATAATAATTAGAGTAATAAATGATGGTAATTCCTATTTTAATTACTTGATTTTCTCCCTTATTTTTAATTTAACCTCATTATTTTCTCTTACCCTTAAAATTCAGTGCTTAGGCCAGTGAAGGACTTTAGTGTGTTAGGTTAAGCTCTGGTAGGTTTTTTTATCCTTGTGTCATGATAAAATATTTTTGAGGGCCGCTGAAATCTGTTTCGCCCCCGGCTGCTAACGTTAAAAGCACGGACCTATTGCACACTGTAAACTATCATTCTCTTCAATCGAGTGAACTCAATTGAAGTTGCTTTTCTAACGTCCATAGATTTTCTAACTGAAATCCTACTTAACAGTTACAGGGCTAATGACGGAAAATTATCCATAAATCGAGGAAAGCAAACGCTAGATCGATTGGTTGCTTTTTGGTTTTACGGCTCAAAGACTACAGTGGTCATGCTGCGCCGGGACCTACTGTTTTCCGAGGAATCCGAACCTCTTAAGGCCTAGGGAACCAAACCCCGGACTACAGTGAGCAGTGCGATCTTTATGAGATCTCTGAGTAAGCGTTCTTTTTGCACTGCTGGGAGTCGAACCCGGATTAGCCGCGCAATAGGAGAACGCGTTACCACACTGCGCCACCGCAGGGCCGACATAATTCAATTTGGACCAATAAAAACAATCGTTAATTCGAGAATACCGTTAAATCGGGTATCATTCAATCAAAGTTAAACGGTAATTTATTTCTCCTTGAAATGCTTATCATTAGTTCTCTTTTATAAAATTTGGTTTAAGCACAACCACGCTCATGTACAATAATAATAATCCATTTAATTACTCGGAAAATAACGCGTACAATATAAAAAACGTATCTCAAATTCTATGGCGAGATGATGATGGGAGAAAAGGCGTAAGTGTCAAATAATTAGGAATTCTAAAATTATTAAAAATTTATTTTATACAATACAGTGATTAAATTCTGGCAACGTGTACTAGTAAAATGGATGGAAAATCCAATTTCAGATAGATGAGCAAATGTATTTGCATATTGGCAATACCTTAGTTTTGGTATTTTGAAATAAAGACATTGTCTACGTGTTCTTTTTAATGACTGGGACGAGTGAAATGTACTACTGAGTATACGTGAATTAGTTACTTCATGTTGTTTCATGCCTTTATATTTAATTTAGCTGATTTTTTCTTGTCTTGTCTTAAAAGTAATATAGTTTGTTTTGGTTACGTTGATTATTCGTTTGGTGAAAGCCAGTCTTTTAGTGCATTTAGTGCATTACTAATTGAATGACTAAGCAGATTAGGATATTATTTACGAAAAAAATAATGTTGCATTGGATATATATATATAAACAATAAGTAAGGTTAAAGTAGTATAAGACCATTTTCACCATTACATAAAACAATTTCGCTGCAAGATATCAGAACCAACTTTACGAGAACTATATCCACAAGTTATGCACAAATTGAAAAATACCTAAGTGCAATGCAAAACAAAACATATACAAACAATAAATATATTTACAATATTTTACATACAAACCTTTTTCGAAAACTATGAAATATTGCTACGATGCAAATGGCAATATAGTAAAATTGTAAAGAAATGAACCCAAAAGTGGAATAAAAAATTTAAAGTAGGAGTGTAATAATAAATGAAATATGAGAAACCCATAGGATAGCACTTTTTCAAGGGAGACACTTGTCGCAATGAGTTCAGTATTGGATGTTTCCGTTTGAGTCCTAGCCAATGCTAAACTTAGGATCTCAAGTCTCTCGACATCCAATCAGAGAAAAATTCGGAGCAGTACCATAGAAAAGTAAGCATAAAAATTGTTTTAAATGAGAATGAACACTTTGCAAACCCGAACCAAAAGCAAACAAGCCCGAATGTAAACAAAAAAAACACAACAATTCAAAGTGTTTCCAGAACTACATCCACAAAAGCTGCCATTTCCAAGAGTAAGTATTTAGTGCATTAAGTGATACGTCTTCGGCAGCAGAATTTGTCACTTATACAAATCACAAAACCAGCCTTGCTGTGCATTCAAACTTACTAAAAATGTCTAGAATCAAAGGTAGTGGTATATTATTTCCAAGAAGAATATTTTTGAGCCCGTTAATTTAACCAATAAAATTATTATACTTTTTACATATACTATTAATACTGAGAATTTGTGAAATAACAATGTTTATATGAGCTTTTATACTTATACAAGATTCCAAGATTTAAAGTTTGACAGAAACACAACTTTGAAATTGAAATCAGATCTTTTGTCGTAGAGTCTAATATTATAAACACCATCAGTACCATGTCTAATTTTCAAGTCTAAAAAGGAAATATTGTTCCCGTGTCAAGTCTTTTTTAACTTAAGGCTGTTAGGGTAAAACTTTTTATGTAAGACACAAAATTCAGCACAATTAATAACTATGATCGCATTAATGTATCTAAAAGATTTTATACACAAGTGTTCACTCTTCTTTCCATAAAAGTACAGGAACAAATCCATCAGGGAGCTTGCAGAATTTGGCCCCATAGGAATACCATTAAATTACTTATAGAAATCAATCCCATTAAAGATGTTATAATCGAATATACAAAAATCAAAAATGGTATTCCAATAGTTAATGTCTATCCGACTGATATCAGAGAAGCCACTATATAAAAAAGATTTGAAATCCTTCATACCTTCCAAAAGAATACTGGTAAATAAATTTTCAAAGTCATACGTCCGAATTGTATGTATGTTACTATTCTCTTCTAGAATGTATTCAATAGTCCTGGAGTTATTGTTTATAATACATGATTTACTATCATTTTTTTCTGATGTCTAAAAGGATTTTCTTAAGAATATTTTGCAAGGTGGTAGCTAACTTATTGTATAGCTCGTTGGTTACGCATGTAATAAATCTAAATCCTGTAAGTTGTTTATGGAATTTCATGATGATGAAGAGATATGGGAAGTTAAAGCAGTAATTTTTTATGTTTAACTTTTTGTGCACGGCATTCACCTTCTTCTTACAGACGTTAATGTCATATCTAAATTTGGAGTAAGTTTAATTGGTCTCCTATTCATACACGAAGGTTTTTTATAGAACTCTTTGAAGACCAAGCAGAAGTTGTTATTTTAGTTGTCTACAGTTGTTACGATGAATTGTTTTTTAAAAAAGAATTTCTTTTTTAACTTGATGTGTCATATCATTATCTTCATAGTAATGGTTCTTAAGTGCATTTATTTTCTCAGTAAAATAGTATTTTAGAACAGCTAGCCATTGAGAGAAGCTTTATATAGGGCACGTATATTTAAAAGCCATTTTCAGGATAAATTTCCTTAGGTCTTCCAAGAAGCATTTGAGTAGATGTTTATGCTCATACAAATTCTTTTTATTTCGTTTTTTATTTTGTTTATTATAAAAAAGTTTTTTATAATAAACAACACCTCGGCCATTCTTGGCGGAAACAGGCTTTGGGACGGGCAGGGCGCCATGTTCCCAAGCCTCTTTTTACATCACTTCTTAATGTGCCATGTCTAGAAACTTCCTGACAATGTGACACGTGTTTAGGATTGTGGCTTTTTGTATTTCAATGTAGGTGTTTGGGTCAATGTTGAGTATCTCCAAATTCGTCGCAAGCGTTTTTGGTACTATCCCTGTTGCTGAGATGACCAACGGGATGATGAGGATCTTTTCCATACCCCATATATCTCGTACTTCATGTCTGAGATCTTGGTACTTGGTGATTTTCGTTGTGTAGGTTGTCTGTATGTTATTGGTGTTGGGTACTGCTATGTCGATTAAGTACGTGGTCTTATTCGATTTATCGACGAGGGTTATGTCAGGACGGTTATGTGGGACTGTCTTGTCTGTTATGATTGCTCTATCCCAGTAAAGCTTGTGTGTTTCGTTCTCATGCACGGTCTCTGGCTCATATTTGTAGTACGGGCATTTTTCTGTCAGAAAGCCAGCATTCGCTGCCAATTTCTGGTGGACTATTTTCGCTACTTGATCGTGTCTATGTTTGTAGTCTGACTGCGCAAGGATCTTGCATCCTGCCATCACGTGTTGGATTGTCTCCGATGCCGCATGACAGTGTCTGCATTTGTCGCTTTCTATGTCTTTTCTCTGGATGAATTTCTGATTGTTCCTTGTTGCGATCACTTGGTCTTGGATGGCTAGCATGAATCCTTCTGTCTCTGGCTGGAGAGTGCCTTTGGCCAGCCAAGAATTTGATGCCTTCTTGTCAACGTGTGGTTGCTGTAGGTCATTGTAGTGCCTGCCATGTAATGGTTTTCCGGCCCAAGTTCTTAGTTTCTGTTCATTGGCTGCCTCCAGGACACGCTCTTCGGTACTACACAGGTTTAGTGGCGTGTAATTTGCATCTGCTTGTATTATGGCTTGGATGAGTGGCGATCGGGGACTCTTCAACTGGAAGTATTGCCTCATGCTCTGGATCTGCTTGTCATGTAAGTCTTTGAGGTCCGCTTGTCCGCGTCCTCCTTCTTCCCGGGGTAGTGTTTGCCGTTCAATTGCCGTTGCAGGGTGTAGTTGTCCGGCTCTTCTCTGGATGGTTCTCATTTTCCGCTGGAGTTGTTCTAGTTCAGTGTTGGACCATTTGATGATCCCGAAGGAGTAGGTGAGCACTGGTACCGCATATGCGTTAATTGCTTGCGTGGTGTTCTTCCCGCTCAGTTTCGTCTTCACAATGCTTCTAAGTCTTTCTTGGAATGCTTGCGTGAGCTGGACTTTGACTTTCTTGTGCTCCTGCTGCCGTTTTTGCATTATCCCTAGGTATTTGTAGGTTTCGCCCTCGTCCAAGGTCTTCAGTAGTCTCCCGTCTTCGAGTTCGATGCCTGGTAAATCTTCTTTGCTATTCTTCTGTATTTTGCACTTATCGAGGCCGAATTCCATTCCTATGTCCTTGGAGAATGTCTCTGTTATACTGATGAGTTGTCGGAGTTGGGTGATTGTTGGCGCGTATAGCTTGATGTCATCTACGTACATGAGGTGGGAGACTTTATGTAGGTTTCTCTTGTCTTTCTTCAGCATGTATCCGTATTTACTTGTGTTCAGCATCCTTGACAAGGGGTTTAACGCCAAGCAGAACCACTGGGGGCTTAGTGCGTCTCCTTGAAAGATTCCGCGGCGGATGGGGATCTCGGCCGTTTCTATTTTACTGTCTGGCGTGTTTAGCTGTAACCGGGTTCTCCATTGTTTCATGCTGCTCTGTAGGAATCGGATGATTGAGGGTGCCTTTGTGTATGATGAGGTGATTCAGAGTCGGTGGAGTACTATATACGCATACATACGTACACACACACGCAACCACACACACACTTTACACGAACTGCCATATATATATATATATATATATATCATCATCATCATATTCAACCATTATCTATCCACTGCTGGATGAAGGTCTCTCCAAATGCTTTCCACACAAGTCTATCCTGGGCCATTCGTTTCCACGTCACCCCAACCTGTTTTCTTATTTCATCCACCCATCTAGTTTGAGGACGTTTTCTAGGTCTTCGGTGGTCTCTTGGAATCCAGTTCAGAATTTCTGTTGTCCATCGTTGATCAGTTCTTCTTGCAATATGCCCAGCCCATCGCCATTTCAGTCCTTTTACTTTAACAATGATGTCCTCTACTCTAGTTTGCTCTCTCACCCAAGTGTTTCTTTTTCGATCTCTCCTAGTTATTCCAAGCATGCACCTCTCCATGCTCCTTTGCGTTGTCTGTAACTTTCGTATTGCTCCAACTGTTAGACTCCATGTCTCTGATCCATAAGAGAGGACTGGCAATACACACTGGTTGAAGACTTTTCTTTTTAGACATAAAGGCAATTTCCCCTTCAGGATAAAACTGTTTCTTCCAAATGCACTCCAGCCAAGTTTAATACGTCTGTTGAGTTCTTTCATAATGTTGCCATCCATTGAAATCAGCTGGCCAAGGTAAATATATGAATCAGCAATTTCTAGCTCAGTGTTGTCAACTTGTATTTTTGTTTCCTCTACAAAATTATTGAACATGATCTTAGTTTTTTGTAGGTTCATCTTGAGTCCAACTTCTTCACTTCTAGTTGAGAGCTCTTGTACCATGTCTTGGAGTTCTAATGGGTCCGTTGAAAAAATAACAATGTCATCAGCAAACCGCAGATGATTTAAATATTCACCATTTATTTTTATTCCCTTGTTATTCCAATTTATCAGCTGAAAAATCATCTGTAAAGCAGAAGTAAAAAGTTTTGGAGAAATGGTATCTCCCTGCCTCACCCCTTTGCCAAGTTTGATAGTTTTGGTATCTTTATGTAACCGAAATTTTGCACTTGCATTTTTATACACACGTTTCACCATGTCAATGTACACATCCTCAATGTCTGTTGATCTTAAAGAGTTGATGACTGCTGATGTTTTTATAGAGTCAAAGGCCTTCTCATAGTCAATAAATGCAACACACAATGGAAGTTCATATTCATGTGTTCTTTCAATTAATTCTCTTAATACTTGAATATGGTCCACTGTACTGAATCCACTTCGAAATCCAGCTTGTTCTCTTGGTTGAGCTGCATCTAATTTTTTCTGCAGGCGATGTGTTAGAACTTTTGTGAAGATTTTATAAATAGCAGGTAACAAGCTAATTGGTCGGTAATTTTTCAAATCCTCTTTATCACCTTTTTTATGCAAAAGAATTACTGTTGCAGAATCCCATTGGTTTGGTATGTTACCGCTGTTAAGACATTTGGTAAAGAATTTTGCAAGTATGTCTTCTACATATTCTCCAGCTTCTTTTAGGATATCTAATGTAATGCCATCATCACCAGGGGATCTTCCTTATATATATATATATATAAATCGCTTAACCCACTATTTCCTAAGAATCTTTTAGACGGGTTTAAAGAAATTTATTATTCTGCTGCAAAGCAAGGAAATGACAGTCTGGCAACATTACTTCGCTTAAAGCAGATTCGAAGGAAAAGTATTGTTAGCGGAAAACTGTTCTAAATTCCGCTGGAATATTTTAGAGAAACCGATTACTTCCGTTTGAAATAGTCTAAGATTTTACAGAATTTTTCTTCTTAAAAAGTGTACCTGATGTAAAATATTGTCTACACGGTAGTGTGGCAATTTTTCGGTTACGTCACGTTCATATTTTCATTCATTAAA
>QLNU02003225.1:76255083-76300071 GCA_006491805.2 Dysdera silvatica
GGGAACGGAGGGAATCAGATCTTTCATGTGCGAAAATAAGTCCTGGACGAAATACGTCTTCCCGATACCAGAAGGGCCCGCAATAACACAGGAGAACGGAGCGTGTAACGAGAATGACTATAAAACAATACAGGGTTATTTTCACTTTTAAGTAGAGCTGAGTTCTCAAGAAATCCATATAATCATCACCGCTGCCCGAAATATTGAATTCTATGCGCGAATATTTATTTGAAAGAGGATGAAATTCGTTCCATTTTCCACTCTCTGTACTGACCTGAGTGGAGGGCATGGCATGTAAGTCGAGTTCGGATTTGGTACAGGTCGCCGAATCGTGTTAAATTAAAGACATTATGCACTAAAAATATTGCGTGCTTCCACCTTCCTGACTTTGGAGGGAATGGCGCGTTTAGCTGATTTCCTCTTTCTTTTATCATTGAGCCTTTTACCGTTTCTGATCATGTTTTTTTCATTTTGGCCGAAGTTTTATCCACTAATACAGAGCCAACTTCCTTAGAACGCCGGGTTGCCGTCATTGGCGAGATCGACACCGCTTCGTAGCGCCTGCTTGCCTAGCACTCTTGCGTCTCTTTTAAATAATGGTATGACGCCTCTCATCAGCAAACGAAAAAAACCACATAGACCGTGGCCGCGTTGAAGGGGGGCCGCCTCGATAATAAGATAGACCGTAACCGGCCTGGTTCACGTAATAATCTTCCAAAGAACTCGTGCAACACTGGTAAGACTTATGCATGATCTCTCAGAGCTGCTTCAAACGTAGGCGTAGTTTTTAATCAACGATTTCCCCCTCTCTCGAATGGCAAAAGATAACCCCAGTTTGTTCTTATAACAAATTCTATCGTTTGACAATTTTGCTCATTAAAGGTACGTAATGGGGCCTATCGAAAGGGGGTGCACACTATCTCCCCGTGCGGTCTACTTTTACTATACGCAGTAACGGCCGCAAAACATCCCCGAACACCTGGGGTTCGATGATATCCGTATACACGAAAAGAAAGTAAAAATCGGATAGCGGATCGGCTACGTAGGACCCCTCGACGACGCGTTCGCTTTCCACGACACTTCCACTCGGCGGTCTGGTGCTCACGGGACCCGGCAGAAATCCCAAGTTTTCTGTGAGGCCTCGATGCAAGACGAGTTTCGCTTTTTCTCTGCGATGAATTTTCACTTTCTTGTTATAGAAAAATTTAAGAGGGGCGGTTTTTCTTTAAAGGTTTGCAATAACGACTTTATCAACTCATCCGTCGTATCTTCGGATTCGACTTTTCTTGGCAGAATCTTTTCCGTGGGAATTTCGAACGTATTCGCACCTTTCACGACGTTAAACCAAGCATGCAGATAAATAATCTCACTAAGTCCCACTTTCTATTCTCCTTTCAGGTCTATGGACTTTGGCAATCGTATTAAAAAAATATTTTTAATCTGTTTTCCTGATGATACGACAGACTGTTTGTACTAGGCAGTGTCAGGTGGAAGCTCATCGCGTGCATAGAATAATCTTCAATACTCCACTTATATTTTATACATGTCCGAGGCTTGAATCCACGAATTAAACTTTTTGTGGTAAC
Organism: Dysdera silvatica; assembly: GCA_006491805.2. Taxonomy (NCBI): domain Eukaryota; kingdom Metazoa; phylum Arthropoda; class Arachnida; order Araneae; family Dysderidae; genus Dysdera; species Dysdera silvatica. The sequence continues at coordinate 76,256,670 of QLNU02003225.1, forward strand.
CTTTAAAACCGACTAAATATTTTGTCTTTCCGCGCCGACGGCGCTTTCGCAATCTAAGGGGTAATTTTATACCGCTTTAATTTTTTGCAATTCTGAGCCGTAGAACGTCCCCGTCATAGGCTCATTTAATAAATATTTTATTTTAAAAACGGGAGGATCTCTGGGTATAAGATTGGTATTCACAACAAATACTTCTTCCGACCAATTGGACTCGTAACCTTTCTCAAATAACATATTTTTCTTCGAGATCCGAACCGTGTCGCCAATTTCAAAGTTATAATTGGGGATTTTGTTGGAAACGAGAACAATGTCGCCATATAAATTATCACATATCTTCTTCTGATTTTGAATAGACACCTCCGACGATGTCATGCGAATAGGTCGATGGAAGGAATTGTTATAGCTCTGTAATAGTTTATCTATAACATCCCCGTAATTATAAGTATTAAATGCCGCAAAATTTTCCACATTTATGTTTTCATCGTACGGTTAAATCGCGCCACAATTGATGCTTTTATTTTATCCTTCGTCGTGAAAAAATGTACCTTGTTATTTTTTAAGAACTTTTGAAAATTCGGATTCATATATTCTTTTCCTAAATTCGTCTGAAGAGCAGTAGGGACTCGCCCTTCGCCAAAGATCTTTAGAAAAGCATCTACCATAGCTGTACCGGTTTTCTATTTCATGAGGACTGCCCAGGCGAACTTGGAAAAAATGTCTATAGAGGTCAAAAGATGCTTGAAATTCATATTATGCTTGGAAATGTTCGACATATCCACCAAGTCGGCCTACCATTGATCATCGATTCGTCCTACCGATCGCACGATTCGTTTTGAATTTCCTGCGAATGAACTTATGAAGAGTACACGCTCTTAGACCCTGCAGCCAATTTTGAATTTTTTCTTTCAGGACCGTTTCTGTACAGCACGGTATAACCAATTTATACCATCAAAGCTTTCGGGCAACTCGGGGTCCCAATACGTCTGAATCAAGGCTTGTTCGGTCATTACAACAATTAATTTCCTCAACAGAAAGTTATAAATTAAAATTCATCTGACCGGATCACTGTCACGCTCGGAAATAAAATAAGAAAACGATGCAAGCGCTATTTTATAGAACTCGCTAATTAACGTTAATTACAGGAATTAATTACGGGGCAGATATTAACAATATTACCATTTTCATTCACACGGTAGCAGGAGGGACATGCCGGGACGATGAGGGGGGGAAGTCAGGCACCGCGCGCCGAGGTGGAAAGGCACAGGGGTAAAATGTGACCATACCGCTGTCAACACTACTATAATGAAATAAATTTATTCGAAGTTCTAAATTATTAAAAAGTTATCGTGTAATGTAAAATCTTAGGAAATACACACAAGCCAGACTATACCATTAATACTAAAATTCACTGATAAACATTTCGTTGAAATTATTCAATTCCCTCTAAGTATCTTGACTAGCTTTTGACATGTTTTAAAAATTAAAGATTTGATGGCACTAGTTATAATTATTTTCCTAATTATATAATTATATTTCATAATTATATAATTATATTCATATTAATAATATTCACTAATTAATTATTTTCCTAACTCGAAATTTTCCAGACGTAGCGAAGTAAATGCAAATTGCAAGGGCAATAAATCATTAATGTATTTCATGCCAGTGCAAAAATTGGAAGAGATAAATAATTTGATGAAGTTTCTTATTGAAATTGGAAGATCGGAAGGAGAAAGTAGGGAGAATACATCTTTTATGCTTTCAAACTTCATTTGAAAGGGATTTGAAAGTAATTGCTGCAAAATTGCGGGAAATACGTGGACTTCCATAAGGAAATGAATGTGATTAATGTTCCATTTCAAACTTGGGTGAAAACTCGGCAATCAACAAATCCATCTCTTGATAAAAACAAAGAAAATCTGGTTTCTTGGGACCATTCAGGAAATTAGGAATTTTAATAATATCACTAGGAAAATGAAATATCTCAAAACTATTGATTGCGAAACGATTGAATAAAGATTAATTACATTTCGATATGGCGAGCGCTATTGATTGCGAAACGATTGAATAAAGATTAATTACCTTTCGATATGGCGAGCGCTTATGAGAATTGTAGTTACGGATAATGATCTTCAGCATAAAATGGTTCAAAATTATCGGAATTTTGGGTATTTAACCAATTGGGTTTTTACTGGTTGACGTTGACCATGACTTTGGCATATGGATAATACTCTAACGAAATTATGAAGGACGGACATGGGAAAATAGAAATATAAAAAATAAAAACAAAATAAAAAATCCGAATTACCTGTTGAAAACTTTCTTCTTAATTTTAAAAGGGAAATTGGGATTTTATATGAGGAAAAAACAACTTAAGTTTGATTTTCATGGATAAACAAAAACGCTTAAAACTTCTGAAACAAAAGCAGAAAGAAACTATTTTAATTCGAAATATACTTCCAAACTCTCTCCCCATTTTAAACAGAAGTAAATCCGGGAAGTCCAAGAAAAGAACCAAAAAGAAGATAAAATTCGAAACAGAAAAATAGAAAAACAGATTACCCGAGAAGAGCAAATAAGTTTCTCCAATTACTTAATGGAAGAAAAGCAAACGTAAGATAGTTTATTTTCACCGCTGTTGGTTCTTTCTGTTTTAGCTTACTTTGTTGGTAAAATATCGAATTCTTATTCATGTGTTGAATTTAGCCAATTAAAGTGAATTGATTCAACCTGTGTGTAATTTTCGGTTTTATACCTAATGCGCAGCTCTTAAATTGATAACATGATATAGTAAAAATAAGGAAAGAAAATTTGACGATTAGGTTAGTAACAGACAACAGAAAACGAGGGCTGTTTTTACAGGTCTTTTCTAAAATTTGCTAGCTTATTATATAAATCACACTTTGTGTTACTTCGCTTTCCTACATTCGATTCCGCTTTATTTTTCATACGTTCGAAGGACAGTCCATTATTTAAACATTGAGAAGATATAATTTTCATTAATTTGTAGTTTCATTTGAAACAATTCAAAACGTTGCTTTGAGCAGCAAAAATTATTTTTTTACTTACCCCTGCTAAACTGAACACGAGAAGTTACATTGTGTAGTTTTAATTTGTTTCATTAATACGACATTTCAAAACAACGATATATATTGTATATTAAAAACATTTTGTACAATTTCATATATATTTCCCAAAGTTCTAAGTGTGCTACAAATTTAGCGAATTACAATCTATTACGTACCTATTTATGTATATAAAAGTAATTCTGACTATTTCCTTGAAATGTGATAAACGACATTTGATAAATGACACCAGTATATGACATCGCTCGCTTGTAAGTTATCTTTTTAAATATTTAATTTTAATACCCTTAATCGAACATAATAATCAGTTTGGTAATATTTCGTTTTTCGGATATGTAGTTCCATAAATTCATTTTTCTTGTTTCCTGTTTTCTTAGATACCGGAGAATTTTTATTATTAATTTGTGAAATGTTTCCTGTTAGAAACGTAAAACGTTTTTTGTTTCATGTGGAAGCATATATATGATGAATGAAATCGATTAATTATTAGAAAACATGATATACCATATTGTTCTTAAATAACGTATCAGATAATTTTATTGTTTCGAAAAGTTCTATGTATACTATTAATTACGATATCGATTTTCTTATCGAAATGCTATGAAAACGACTTAATTTATCTTAAAGAACAAATTGCTTTTGTATTCGATGATCTTGTTTTTCATTTCAGTAGAATAGAGAATTTTTACAAATAATTAATGATTCTGTGATCTAGTTGATATGTCGATATTTAGCTGTCTTAATTTATTCACTCTGTGAATGTTGAAGAAACCTAAGTTTGAAACAAACTTATCTTGTATTTTTCATTCCTTTCTTAATCTTCCTCCGGTCACCCGCCGGCCGTCCCTACAACGCCCCCTGTAGATTTAATCTGGAATTATAGTGTTATCTGATGTGACCACCTTTCCTGATCAATATTATGAACAGTGCATCACCTATCGCGACATTGTAATTAAAATAATTGGTATTATGTAAACTGTATATTGTTGAAATTAAATTTAAAATTTATGCTCACACTTTCGTCATATTTCTAAAATATGCTGTAAAATGTAGAATGCAAGTTATAATAAAATTTATGTTCATAATTTCTGAACAACTCGATTATGTGTAATCCATATTCAAATTGCCTTATTAAATCACGAAAACTGAATCTTGTATGTTACATACACCAGTGTGTGTAATTTTTTTTGCCTATAATTGAATGCATATAGTACTTACAATCAATGACATTTTATACTCATTGCATCATACAGAGCATACATCCTAAATACATGTAACTAAGTAAATGTAATATAAAATCCAATTACATTAGAAATCATATATTCCATTCGCCAACAGCATACGGGTGGCTATAATGCAACTAAAATAAGTGAGGTTAAGTTTCAAGAGGCATTGTGGAATATATGTAGTATTATTATTAACGATATGAAATAATTTTTATTGCCCAACTTCTTACCCTTTTCACCTTTCTAGATATTTGGTGCCATATTACTCTTACTTTAATGTTTTTATATATTTAAGAGAAACTACGGAGCTTGCAATATTTTAGGACACAACGAAATAATATTGCAAAAAGACATACATCTACAAATAATAAACCGAACTAAAACGTAAAGGAGAATTCTAAAGGGAATAGAAAATATAATAAATAAATACTTTATTCCAATATATTGTTTTGTATGTTTTAACATTGTTTCTTATTCTAGGCTATATTCCTTATATTGCTGCTGAGCCAACGACTAATTTATCCTAATTAACCGACTAACTGTTACTTTTAACTTTGCATGGGAGTAAGGCTAAAGAAATTTTACGGAAACCGTCTTTGAAAATTAAGTGCGGCTGTAGAATTTTATAACGTCCCTTTATTTTTATATCTTACTGCATCACATTTGGCATTCTTTCATACCATTCATCCATTGTTTCTTCATATTCGTTGAAAGAAAACAATTCGACACAAGAGAACTTCCAAATGCAATTATTTCGACAAAAGCACATTGTAATTGGCGTAGCAGCAAAATAATGAGCTTAAAAGTACCGAGTTTCGGAACGGGAGCAAATTTTCTTTTAGGAAGAACAAACATAAGCGTATTCTAATTTAGAAAAATCTCATTAAGAGTGCGGACAAAATAAAAACATGAAATAACGAAAGTCAAATTAGTAAACATGTTCCGTCAAACGCATGTTACTTATTATAAGCTTCACATTCGACTTCGATTAACTTCAAAATATCACATTTGTTCTTAAATTGCGATTCACGGTTCAGAAAAGGAAGTTTGTTACAAAAATTTGTCGGAATTTCAAACGTCTGGAAAATGGGCATTTCACGCTCATTAACTAAAAATGAATCAAGTCAATCTGCTAATTGGGAAGGAGTTGAAGAAAAAACGCTGGGTGGAAAACCTATGCAAATCATATGAATGCATATTTTTGAAAAAGAAGTACCTAAACTAGTTTTTTTTGTTGCCTTCTAATTCATAACTCAAACTAATTTAAATTACAATTTTCCTCTTCATATATTTTCTTCCAAGAAGTCCTGAAGCACTGTTTCAATCCTTTTCTCTCTCTCTCTCTTTCGTATTTTCTTGATCGTTTACACTCTTTTCAATTTGTTGAGTTTTTAATATCTTCGAATAAAGACAGTCTATCTACATGTATATGTCTGTACATGTAGATAAGATAGTTTATCTACATGTATGACAGTCCATCTACATATATCTATATGTCATTCCATGTATTCGTACATAGTTCAATATTATTCATGTAAATATAGAAGAAAATGTGAAAAGATTGGATTTGTAATTTGTAGAGGCAAATTAGAATGTATATCTTTAGTGGAGTTTAATGGACATGATCGACATGGTATATTGCTGCTTAAATTTACTGCACTTTAATGCAGGCCGATAAGCGAAATATTTCTGTGATAAAAAGTGTGTTTAAACTATGACCACAATAAAGATAGAAGATACAACTCGCAACAAGTACGATCAACGCAATGATGGATTCCACATGCCTCCAAATAGCTTTCATGGTAAAGGAATTCGGACTTTATTGTGATAGGTTTTATCTAGTAGTAAGTGAACAAATCGCGCTTGAACAGGACACACAAAGATGATTTTGCCTTTTTACTGTTTTTAAGATGTTTTTACAGGAAAATGCAAAACGCTGACAATATCATTCTATAAACGCAACATATCTTCATGAAAAATATTCTTCGTAAATACGTTATATACAGAGTGTCCCGTCAAAACCGCATAAACTCTGCACAGCGGTATTCCTTGCAAAATTCTAAGCAAAAAATTTAATGCGAAAATGTTGAGAAATCCATATTTTCTTAGTTATTAATGTTTTAAGTCCAGCCAATGAGAACAAAATTTGACCATACTTTTCTTGGCATGAACCACTTACAAAACAAATCACCAGAGCCGAAGAGAGGGGGGGGAAGCCTGGATTGCAGTCCGGGGGGCCCAGATGAAGTATAGGGTCCCGCGCTGGCAAGGACATACGCTGTTGGTTGGCCCAGCGCAGGGAAGGTGTTATGGGGTCGGTCGAACTGAGCCCTGGGAGCCCGCGTTGACTCTCGGCGCCCCTGCAAATGAATAAGCCCTGCTTGTTATACTAGAAATCGTGAATCTCACTGGGCTTCGCAATAAGTTCCTCTTTTAAAGCAAAACCTACTTCTCTGAAAAAACTGTATTTGTGATGTCATATCTATTACGTAACTTTACGTAAATTTACCAGAGTTGGCAATTTTTCCGTCTGTAACAATTAGATTGTTTTGAAAAACTTTTTATTTATTTGTGACGCATAAAGACTTCATATACATTTTGCACTCTATGCAGCATCATTTAAAATACAATTTTTGCTATAATTAGTCATAACATCATAGATTACATATTCATCATTCCCTATTTTATACAATATAACAATTAAGAATGACGACTCTTGGTTATGACAATATTGGGATTTAAAAAATAACTTAATAATTAATACTTATTTCAATAAATATGCCTTAGCGTTAACACATGATTAAATTAGACAATACAAAAAAAAGCATGATGTAAAAGGAATTTACATGATTTTAAATTGTTTGAATAAGTTCGCATACGTTACGCCTCCAAATTGTCCTAAGGGTTTGCTACGATGGAACCCAGTGGTTGCATTTTACATTTCGTTTGGGGTTGCGAGATGTGTAAGGGCTGAAATCCTCAATGGTGGATGAATACAAAATTTGGGCCTAACTGGACAATAGAAAAAGAAAATGTGCTAAAATTAAATTCTATGTCAGTTATGTGTTACCTACCAGTAAAATAATTTAAACCGCAATTTAAAAATGGATTTTGCTGCAGAATTTGGGGCGCGATCGCACCCCCTATTGCCGCTCCTGGTGTAACAGATAGCTTAACGTGGATTTCGAAACATTTTCCATTCGATCAAACATTTTAGAAGTCCAACCAAGTCCAGCGGACTTGAAGTCAGTGGTAGTCACTACTAGATTACTGTGGTACGTAGACCCGGCACTATATATTATGTAGTTCGAGGCGACCAAGTACTTCGCAGCCCCCCAAAAGACTTCATTTTTTGTAATAAACCCATTTTGCTGCCCCTAAAAAATGTTCTACTCAAAGCGACTGCTCGATTTTCACCCCCCCTGGCATCGGTGCTGGAGGTACGTACATTAGATCAAAAATATCTCTTTACACTCAAAAGTTTGCTAGCTTTATTTAAGTTTAAGCGGTATTTGAAATTTCGGTTTTAAGATCGGAATATTTTTATATTTTTCTATATTTGCATATCTTTGTTCGACTACCAGTTTGGTCATACCGTCGGAGAGTCCTTTGTTCTATAAAAGTTACGATTTCGGACCTGAGATCCTACTTCTTTATTTAGTGGATGTGCTTACATATACATTCATAAGCATAAGCTTCGGAAACACGCGGGGATGTATAAGCATAACAATTATTTAGCAGTTTCTTTGAGAGCCAACTGCAATTGCTTCTCAACAAGATTCAGGTTTTCTCCTATGCAAGAAAATTGCAGATTATCCATATATATTGGAACTTGTACAGTGGTGGGAAGGTTTTTAGCCACACCATTTAGTCTCAAAATGAAGAGTGGTAGGATGAAGAATGCTGCCTTGAGGAATATCTTATTCTTGCAGGACAGTGATGGAAAATGTTGAACCGATGTGTACTTGGAAAGTTCTATGGTCCAAAATGATGATAATTACACTGAAATTAAACTTCGCATCGAAAATACAGTGCTATTGTTATTGTAAACTCTTTTCAAAATTAAGACTTCCTTATGTGAATAATGAACAGTCAAATTTAATTAAGTTTTAAGCGACATACTATTTAACTTGCTCATCAGCAGACATCATCTTTTAATTTGGTTAAATATTACCATTAAAACAAGATGTTTTAAAACCGCATGGCTATTTTATTATTTAAAAATATTTTAAAAGCAACTCCATCCAATTAGCATCAAAAAAGAAAAATGAAATTTAATCATGAATAATTTACTAATTGGGTGGCTGCAAATTAAAATTAGTTAGACCGTCTAATTTTATTTTTTCCAAGATTTCAGTAAATAAAGTTACCGACAATTGCATAGTAAAACATTTTTGCTATCGCTTATCTGAAAAGCCCTAATTTTTTCTGAGTCTCCTCATGTGATGAATGATAAGAGGTCCTAATAAAAGAGCAAGCACTTGAAGATAATGAAAACTTGATTTATTATCCGAACCGTCAGATTCTTCTGAATATAGGCTGCTATTTATTTCGGAAATGTATCTAAGAGCTACCATTCATAATACGAAGGTAATAAAAACTGACCCAGTCTTTATCAACTTGACAAGTTCCCTTCCCTGACCATAAAAAGAAATAAGCAATGCTACAAAAGAACTTACTAACCCTAATTATCATAATAGGGGAGAAATCAGTTTCTAAGCCGTAATTAAGGTACAGTTGAAACTCATTAATAAGTACCATGCTAATCTGAAAATCTGGTTAATCCGAGGTTTTTGCAGTCGGCTGCCATTGCAGGCCACTGACAAGACGTAAAATAACAACGCAGCGTGTGTTGCCAACTAATTGAAATGGTCCATAAAGAAGGGGGAAATTTTTCGTCTGTTGTCTATTAAGCATGCACACTAAAACACATCTTATAATAATTACAGCTTACAGCAAATTCTCCAGTAAAGATTTCAAATAATCCGGACAGGTCACGGTCCCAATTATTTCCGATTAAGGAGACTCCACTCCAGATTATTTTATACAAATTTGATAACGTGCATATATATTGAATATCCAAACACTTTTCACTACATTGTGCAGTGGGAATTTACTGTGACAACTTTGGTGGAGAAGTGGCTGCGGTAGCTTTGGCTATTGATGCTATTAGTGCTTGTTCTGAAAATCAGGTAATCATTTAAGTGACTCACAAGCAGCCATCACTGCAATCTCGTCTCAATGTTGCAATGACTCTCCAAGAGTACCGGGCTGTCGAGAGTCCATAAGCTTGGCAATTGACAGCGGCACATCAATTACACTCCAATGAATCCCAAGCCATTGCGGTGTGTTTGGTAATGAGAAGGCAGACCAATCTCCTAAGCTGGAATCATCTCGGCAACAATCCAACTCCCCAGTTGAAATAAAATCAGTGAAAAGAATTATCAAATATAATTTAAAGCGACAAATACGATTGCGTTACTCTATAAAATTACTGGGAAAAGTTGGGACTATCTCCTGAAATACACAACACCAAAAGATCTCCCGAGAAAAGTTGGCGTAGCTTGCTTCAGTCATACGACTGGGCATAACTACCTGCAACATCATCTATATCGGATTAACCTGGCTAATTCATCTATATGCTCTTTGCATATACTTGACCTAATGACAGGCAATCACTTTCTTTCATGCCCAAGACTAAAAAATATCATGGACGATAATCCTGTGTAAAATTCATTTGTTTTTCAACTGGTCAAACCGAGAGTGGGCCGCTAGAACACCAATATGGAACATACTAGAAAATGGCGTTGGATAAAAAAAGTATATTGATTATATAAACGTATTTATTCTTGATTATCTAGTTGAGTGTACCAAATGTACAGTTCTTTCTTTCTTTTCTTTTTTTTTGTTTATTCAACCTTTCTTTACAACGTTGAATTTCACGCGATTTACTGTAAATAGTTTGAAAATATTTTAACACACTATGTAAATATGTTAAGTGTGCATATAACTATAATGATATGGGGAAATTGCTATTTGCAGGAATACTGTCTGTTGTTCCGTCGCATGAAACATATCTTCTTCTTCTTCTTTCGCTTTGCCATTTCCCATGTTATATGGGGTCGGCGTTATGGTCCTTTAATCTTCTCTTCCACAATCTTCTATCCAATGCCTCTTCTCTACTCCATCCATACTCTTCCAGATCTTCCGTCACTTTATCCTTCCATCTCAACCATGGTCTTCCCCTCTTCCTCTTACCCATTACCACCAACTTATCCAATACCTTTCCCACATATTCCTCATTTCTCATGAAATATATAAAAGTATTTATTATTATGATAATTTTTGAGTACTATTTGAAAGGCCTTAAATGATTACTATATTATGAACATAATATTAAATAATACAATACCATATATACATGCAATGATAAAAAAAAACCACTAACCCTCGAATGGGTGACAAGTGGGCTGTTGAATTTTTCCAAGAACAATGGCGCATGGAAAAATGGTCGGTGTTTTTTTTTTTCACTTTAGGACGGGTCGTACTATTTCACCATGTATTAGGAAAATTGTATTAGGGTGTTATTTCACATTGCTCTTTGGTAATAGTTGGTATTACAGGATCGATTTCATTTCGGAAGTTTTGGTTTAATGTGCTGAAGGCATTCGTTAATACCGCGCGTTTTTCTTTGTGTTAATTTTTTACGAAAAGTATGGATTTTCCATTAATTCGCAAAACAATTCAAATTATTGAAGAAATTCAAATCTTAAAATAAATGCATTTCTGGTTCCATATACAGATACAGAAAGTATCGAAACAATGCTACAGACAATGCTAATTAGACATTGTTGAAAACGACCCGTCTTCGTGGCGGTAATCGAATCTTAAATATAAGCAATTTCATTTTAAGATAACTGGTGACCGTCCATAGATCTTCAACATATACCCCGGTTTTCCTCACATGCTTGCACATAATTGTAGTAAAATTTCTATTTTAAATATTCAACGAAATAATATACTTTTGAAATCCATTTTCTACTTCTGTTATCCAGTATCTCTTCAAAAATGCAACATGGTATTTTGCGGAAATTTTTTTCTAAACTTAATTTTTCAACTTCTTGTTCCTTATTTTAGTGTTCTAAAGGCATTTCTCAGATAATAAGCATTCTGCTTTTTTATATGCAAATGGTCTCATTGCTCACGGTGAAAGCAATGTCTTTGAGAACAAAAAAGGAATGACCTTAACAAGTCTAGTATGCACTCAAAAAACAATTGTCAAAAAGACAATTTCTCCACTAATTACAATACTGTCAACTATTTAATATACCATTCGATCATTTTAGTGTTCTAAATGAGTTTCTCCGTTAACAGGCGTTTTTTTTTTCCGTGATGAATGGTTTTGTTTGCCACGGCAAAATCAGTGTTTCTGAGGAAAAAAATGGCAAGGACGCTCGCAAATGTGATATCGAACTCAGGACTTTACGTAATGTCGAAAAGTCATTTTCTTCTTTAATGGTCATCCAATTCGAGCTTAAATTGGGAGCGAGCCCACCGTATCCTGGCTGCGGCAATTTATCGTTTTTGGTGATTATTTAAATATTCGCCGGAGCCCCTAAGTAGACGCTCTCATAGAAACGAATTAATCTCTAATTAAAGTCATGAATTTTGTTGTCCAGAAAAATGGACATAAACAATTGATATGATTTATCGATTCTTTTGCAGCCATTTGATTTTTTAATCGATTTATCATAATATTAGGGCTCCTTCACTTTTTTTTTGTTAGAAATTAAGTCTTGCATCCAACTACTACTAGCTATTAGACAATTTGCTTCCTAATTTCAGTATTTCAAACGCGTGTTTTAGAAAATAGGCGTTCTGGTTTCATTTTATATGGTATAACTTGGGTTTTTGTTGGTAAAAAAACGACGGCGTTTATAACACCGTAGTCGAAATATGGACCCCATTTAATGTCGAAAAGTTACATTTTTCGTTAATGGTCTACAAACGTCATGCTATTCAACGCTTCGTTCCATTATTTTGGTGTTTTAAAATAAATGGGGGAAAGATATGTTAAACAGGTATTCCAAAAGTATTTCTCAGTAAATAAGATTTGTGCTTTGTTTTCATGGTAAAACTAGTTTTGTAAGGACAGAAACACAAACGAACTACGTTTACAAATTTAGTGTTGAACTTAAGATCTCATATAATATCAAGAGATCGCTTTTTTCGGTAGTAATAAGCACGCTAACTATTATTCTTGCTCTCTTATTTCATCGTTCTAAAGGCCTGTCTCAGTTGATAAGTATTGTGCTTTATTTCGATGGGTAAACTATTGTTCACTACGGCAAAAAACCAAGTTGTTGAGAAAAAAGAATGATGTTCTCAAACTTTGTATCGAACCCGGAACCTTATGTAATGTCAGCAGGTCCCCTTCTTCATTGAGGATCAACAAACTGTTGTTGTTTCTTCTTCCTTTTTATTTTTTATTTGCCATTTAATCGGTCATGGCCAAAGCAATAACTTTATAGAGAGAAAAAAGATGGCACTTTTATATATTATATATATAGACTGCAAATAACGGATTTAGGATCAAATATATAGTGACAAAAGCCACTTTCATCGTTATTTACGACCAAACTTCCAGTTTCTATATTTTTTCCCTTATTTTATTGTATTTTGTCAATTGCTAATGATTAAAACTTTCAAAAACTCTAAACATTTTCAAGATTTCGGTGCCCTCTTATATATGTAATTCAAAACATATGCATTAATTAATCACAGAATAAAACTTACTGTAAGATAAAAAATGTTTTTTTTTCCGTGGAATTTCCGTTTCTTTGAAATACAACGCATTTATTTATGTGGGAGTTGAGAAATAAATTTAAATACCTTTAATCATATCTATCAACAATAATCTTATCTCACATAAAACAATTGCTTTTACCTGCGCTTAGTCGAGATTAGGCTGTCAGCCTGCATTCTAGCTTTCCCGCATTGATTGTGGGTGCCCGTTTTGCCCCATATGGTTCATGTGAAATCAGACAATGGAATTCGACAATTTCTGTCGCCCGTAGTTCTCTTTGCCTGATGCTTAAGTGCGTGAAAATTTGACTTAATGGTTAATGCATATGATCAATTCAATAATTATTGCCTCATTAGAATGTTATGAAACATGGAAACATATTACCATCACGGTGTCGTTCGTAATTTATATACGTGTATTTTATATATAAGAAATAATACCTTCATTAGATGTATTTGTATAATGGCTATTGGAGTGAGGTGAAACAAACAAATATCATATATATATATATATTTGGGTGCACAGAGGAAAATGGTAGATAAGATATTAATCGCATAAGTGAATATGTTGTGGAACTAAATATTAGTAAACATACGAGCACTAAACTCTCCAATACATGGAGCCACACAGAAGCGTGAAATAAAAGCTTGTATCTGTGCCAGATGTATGATCGAAATTATAATCTCATGACACAAGAAGCAAATGGCAAATATAATAATGGGGAAAATAGGTGTAGATTAATTTTTATTTCAACTTGAAGGTGCGTAATTTATTACTAGAAAGTTTGTTCCATAACTACACGTTCGGTATATTTATGTTTTTATGGTGAAAGAGCAGTAAGTGTCATGTTCAGCTTGGACCTACACATTTTCAAGGATCTACACATTTCTACAAATCTTTCCGTTTCCGAGAATTCAATTCAGGATTACGGTGGATAAAAAAATGGCATGCGATCTACAATGTATTGGGAGTCGAACCCTAGTTAGTTGAAAGACAGTAAGTGTCTTACCACTATGTCACCGTAGTACCCTACAATTTTGCGCGGACTCTGAACCACTTAAATCCTAGGGTAGCCCTGGTATCAATTATACCAGGTTTAGAGTTGTTTTCTTGGAATTTTTATTTTATTTGTTTTAAGTATTTTTTATGATTAAGTATCTTATAATGAAATTATTCTGAGAAGAATAATATTTCTGAATATATGAAAGAAAGCTCATACACAGACCATCTAAATTGTATCTGTATTGCAAATATTTATTTTGGCATAAAATATACTGGGTGATTCATAATTAATGGAACAGAATGAAAGGAGTGGTAGAAGACGACGTGTAAGTCATATTTGGCGAAATCCATATGTTCGCAAACGAGCAAATTTGGCTGTAGAGCGTAATTACTTTTGACCTGCCTAAAATGTATCCTGACCCTCTGACGTTCCTAGGAATATAACCTAAATGTATTATTTCATATATTCTTCGTATGATATTTTATTTATTTTACATCTATTATTTCAAGCATTCTTCACGTAATATCTTATGCATTCGTCATATTTTACTTCATGTATTATTTCACATAGCTTTGTTAACGTTTACAATTTTCGAAGTTATAATAAATTTCATTAAAACAATTTATGTCCATTTTGGAAGTATTTGGTGTTATTAAATACTTCTAAAACGCATCGAAATATGAATGAATTCTAAGCTTACCTGCAACTTTCAATGTCCCCTTTTTACAAAGCTCCTACCTACGGCACTGAATGGTCATAAATCACAGTCCTATCTCCGGCGGGGATGCTTTTCAATACTAGAACTGCCGTCATTTTACCCCCAACTTTTTTCTTACTTTTTGAACTCGCAGCTTCAGGCACTTTCGCCGAGTTTTTGAAAGGCAAATAGAAGTAAGTAAACAAGCATTTTTTGGTATAATAAGATTTTATTTTTTAGTGGAGGAACGTAGTTTTAATTTATTTTTCCCTTTTCCAGAAAAGGTTTCGATGGACAATTGGCGGTTAAACTTGTAGTTATTTGTAGATGGAGAACCTATTTTGCAAATTCATAATAACCAGAGATAAGGGTAGATGATTAGTGAGGGAGTTGTGTATTTTAGATTTATAATGGTTTACAATTGGCGTTACGTTTCGATGGACATCTTCGACTAAGTAGATCTCCCTAAGGTCAAGATATTCTGCGTCCTGTTCTCAAATATAGTGCTATTGAGTGCGTTTTATTTGCAAGTTTGCATTGCAGTATAAATTACCCCGTTTCGAGCTCTAATAAGTTGTTTAAATCAATAAGCGTGAATATTTGAGCTTAACATTAATCAGAGACTTCATTAACATTTGGTGTACAAAACTCTTGTATTCAACGCGTTCGTGATCAAAATGATGGTAATTTATCCACGTCAGGTTTATAGAGCGGCCAATAGGATATATAAAGTGGGGGAAGGAAATCACAAATACGTAGACGGAAAACTCCAAGTTCGCTCAAAATGTGCATTGAAAACTATTCAAAATTAGGTTTCATACCATGCCCTAATGCTAACCAATTGCCACGATCTCCATGTGTCTACATCTGTGCTACGGTTTTGGGAAATTAAGGTATAAAGCCATGGCGATTAAACTTGTATCTCAGCACAAAACATTCCGATCTAATCAAGTAAGTGAATAAATTGTTTATGCGTAAAATAAATGAATTCAAAATAGGAGAACAAAATATTTCTCAAACCTCTACCACCAACATTTGACTTCAGGAGGTATCATATTTGAAATCATTACATAGACCTAAATGTAAAAAAAAAAGTATTCTACTGATAAAGGACTAGTTAGGTATTTTTATTGCCAAGGTTATGATGAAGAATTAGTTCTGTCTGTGAAAAATAAAATCAAATACTGTAATTGAAAGGCGAATACATGCAAAAGACACGGAAACGAAATCCCTGGAGACAGAAAGTCAAAATTGAAATTCTTAAAACTGAAGAGATCTACAAATATTATGAACAACAGTTTTTTTACGTGCGCATATACGATATATTGAATATGATGAAAGTGAAATAAAGGAAAATATTTTAATTATTTAAGAAATTTCTACGCATACTAGTAGAAGTGAATTTTTAAAATTTTAAATGGCCTCATTGTCGGGAAAGATGTATAATGGAAAAATTGCATTAGAGTTTCTATTGACGGTGCTGCTTGTCTTACAAGTAGAAAATTAGGAATAGTAACAAAAATAAAGGGCATGGTATTCAATTCTTTGTTCTTAAGGCATTGCTGAATTCATAGGCAAAATCAGGCATCCAAAACGTGGTACCTAAGCTTAATGAATTTCTATCTCAATCTGTTGAAATTAGTAAATATGTTGAAAAGGGAACTTTCAATATGAAGACGTTAAAAGTACTCTGCGATGAAATGGGATCTGGCTATAAAATTTTTCTTTTCCATTCGCAAGTTCGTTAATCTTGTCTACCGACAAAATTTTAAAGAGGTGATGTGAACTCCAAAAAGAAGTTGAGTTGTTCTTGCTTTATATGAAAAGTGACGTATTTCATTATTTCCAGGTTAAAAAAAATGAGTAGCAAGGATGGCATACCTAAGCGACATATTTTCTTACATAAAAGAGTTGAATTTAAAATTTTAAACTCCAGCTACGATAATTAATATTACTTGGCACACGATCGAACCATTCAAATAGAAAATCAAATTCTAGTTTAATATTACTGCAGAAAGAAAGGAATAATCAACGAACTGTCTCAATCGTATTCAGATTATATTAAGGAATCAGTTAATTCCTATTCAAAGAATTCAGTTGCAAATATTATTGCAGCCCACTTGAAGATGGTGTCGTCTTTTGAAAATATTATCTTGAACATGAGGATACTCGAAGGCAAATTATATGGATTGGGAGCCTTTTTGTTGGGTATAAAGGGACATTTCTTTCGTATCAAGAAACTCTAAATCTTATTGAATTATAATCGGACAAAAGACTGAAGAGTATCTTCATTTATGTGAATAATTCAAAACTTTGGATACGAATGAAAAATTAATATCCCAGTTTACCTGAAATGACGATGAAATTTCTTATTTGTTTTTCCATTGCATATTTTTGTGAATTTGTATTTTCTGCCATAATTGTGCTTCAAACCAAACTGACGAATAATTTGCAACTTTCGAATAACCTCAGTTTGGTTGCCACTTTAATCCAGCCTAGAATTTATAACATACCAGACAGAAAACAACAGCAAAAGCCATATTAGATTAAGTTAAATCTTCAAAATTTCAGTGGTAATAAGCGAAGCTGTAAACTTAAAAACAATATCCAAAACTATTGTTATAAATCTAAAAATGAAACTTAGTTTAGATTTTGAAGTCCCTTAAAATGGCTGTGTTAAATTGCTGCATTTTTAAATTCAAAGGATTGATTAGTGGTGGTACTAGCTTTTAAATATGAGAATTTAAATATGCATTTTCTTAGTCGAGATATATTCAATGTTGCAAGCCAGTTTGAGAATGTATGACATTAGATCTGGTGAGCTGAAGTAATTGTTGAAGAAGATCTTGTGCATATTAGGTTCTGACACAACCTAAGCATAACCAAACTAGACTTGCTCACATTGAAGTTGTCAAATCATATAAAACGTTGCCTATTTTTCTGAAAGGGATATTTGTTGCTGCATCATAATGGGATCCTCTATTGCGTATAAAAGAAATTTTTGTTTTATTTGAGTGTTCATTTGTGATCTTAAGACATTCATTCGTAACTCCGATTATTCAAGTTACAAAATAATTTTTATTTATAAGCGGATTCTAAGAAAAATGGACAATGCTTACATTTTTGATATAACAAAGGAGGCAGCTATTTCTATATGTGCATATTTATAAGTTAAGAACTATTAACACCTGTTGCCATTTTTCTGAACTAGGTAATGGAACATTCGTTCATGTGAGGCAAAGTGTATCTTGACTGCACTGTTGGTTTTAATAGGGAAAAAAGTATGATGTCAGAGGAATATTCGTTCCTTCTAGGTGGTAAAGGGTTAACACTATCCCACCCAAGAACATGCAAAACAATTATGAGTGTTTAAAATTTCTTCTTTTTCTGGTTAAACACCACCTGTGTTTCACAAGTAGTTTACATTTTAGCATCCAAGTAGTACCATTTGAAGTCGAACTCGGCTCAACGGCATCCAAGACGAACACGTTAATACTGTGGTACCCAAGAACATGTAATATTTATGACTATTTCATATTGATACCATTTTCTTCCGGTTAAACACTACCAATCTCTCATAAGTAGTCTATATTTTAGAATACAAGTAGTACCATTGCAAATAGAACTCAGCTCAACGGCACCCAAAATGAACACGTTAATATTGTGGTATCCAAGAACGTGTAATGAATATTTAGAATTGCTAAGTCTTTTTCTGGTTAAACACCACATATGCTTCATAAGTAACCTGCCTTTTTGGCATGCAAGTTGTCTACAAGTAGTACCATTCGAAGTCGAACTCGTCTCAACAGCACCCAAGATGAACACGTTAACATTGTGTAACCAAAGAACATGAAAAATATTTATGAGTATTTAGAATTGCTATTTCTTTTTTCCGGTTAAACATCACCTTATCTTTCACAAGTAGCCTACATTTTAGCACACAATTAGTCTACAAGTGATTCCACTGTAAGTCGAACTCAGATCAACGGAACTCAAGATGAACATGTGAACACTCTGCCACCAAGAAACATGCAATATTTATAACTATTTAAAATTGCTACCAATTTGTCCTGTTAAATACCATTAATCTTTCACAAGTAGTCAATACAAATTTATCGCATATCGGTTTGCAAAACGTATTAGGAGTAGTAAATTATATAAGCAGAATTAAAAAATGTCGTTATTTCCATCATTATGAAAGGATTCCACTTTTATAACTTTACATTATTCTCCCCACTTTCACTTTCCGCTTTAATATTTCGCTTAAGTAGCACATACATTAATAAGCACATCTAAATCAAACAACACACCACGTTATCTAGTTAAAGCATTAATTAACTTTTACACAAACAAAAGATGCCAAGACAAATAATGTAAACTCTGGTATACATTTGCCTGCAGACAGGTACACATATTACATGTTTTAAGAAGCTGACTCAAACTTGTTCATAATGGCGAAGGCAATATTTTCAGCATAAATGGGAAAGTACTTTGTAAGCACACTGTAAAAGAAAAATCCGTTTCTTTGTGAGTTCTCTACTGTAAGCCAAAGAGCTGGAAACAGTCCAATTCTCTATTCTTTGCGCCGTCTTTGATTTACGAGTGATTTATAGTTTGATTTATGGCGTCCGCTCGCTAAGCACGATTTCTTTCAGCGCAGGGATACAACTAACGGGAGTTATGTCACTCTTTCATTCAGAATATATATATATATATTGTATAAAGCATCTTTTTAAAACTTTTCACCTGATCCCCTACCCTTTTCCAGAAACTTTAGATAAATTCCGCATTAAATGTGCATTCTTTGAAAGGCATTTCCTCTCGCCTCAGGGAAAATGAAATCCCCTTTTCTATTTGCAATTTAACACCTGATTCTTCTTATTAAAATTTCTTTATTCATCAAGCTTTTACTCGTATACACATCTTACGATAACTAGGGCCTGGACCACATGCAAATGTATATATATGCAATTACGTAATTTAGGCTTTCTCAGCTTTATTTCCTAAAAATAAGCAGAAATGGCAAATTTTCAGATTAAATAGATAATTCTAATAATTTTAAGCTTTATTTGTTTACTGAAAAAATTCCCTACAAGGCTGAAATTAAATTTTGCTTTTACTCCCATCTCAGTAGAAAGGAAAATAAACTTCGATCTGTACAATTTCAATTAAGTTCTAAACTTTCAAAACAATAATTGCAATCATTGTGGAATTAGCTACTGGGGATGGGATGTGCACTCCCCATATATTTAATAATAATGTTTATTTAACCCAATTTTGTATACATTTTCGTGAGGTACATACCATCAGCGCTTTGAGAAAAAACATAGAAGAAATCTTTTTACATTTTACGTTTATGATTTGGGTTAGAATTGCAAGAGAATATAAAGCCGAAGAACTTCTGGCCCGTAAGCAATATTCAAGTGTTAAACGCCGAAAATTTTTTGACAGGTACTTTTTTTAATATAACCCTCTTACATGCAGGCCACACACACACACACACACACACACACATATATATATATATATATATATATATGTGTGTGAGTGTGTATATCATCATCATCATCATATTCAACCATTATCTATCCACTGCTGGATGAAGGTCTCTCCAAATGCTTTCCACACAAGTCTATCCTGAGCAATTCGCTTCCACGTCACCCCAACCTGTTTTCTTATTTCATCCACCCATCTAGTTTGAGGACGTTTTCTAGGTCTTCGGTGGTCTCTTGGAATCCAGTTCAGAATTTCTGTTGTCCATCGTTGATCAGTTCTTCTTGCAATATGCCCAGCCCATCGCCATTTCAGCCCTTTTACTTTAACAATGATGTCCTCTACTCTAGTTTGCTCTCTCACCCAAGTGTTTCTTTTTCGATCTCTCCTAGTTATTCCAAGCATGCACCTCTCCATGCTCCTTTGCGTTGTCTGTAACTTTCGTATTGCTCCAACTGTTAGACTCCATGTCTCTGATCCATAAGAGAGGACTGGCAATACACACTGGTTGAAGACCTTTCTTTTTAGACACAAAGGCAATTTCCCCTTCAGGATAAAACTGTTTCTTCCAAATGCACTCCAGCCAAGTTTAATACGTCTGTTGAGTTCTTTCATAATGTTGCCATCCATTGAAATCAGCTGGCCAAGGTAAATATATGAATCAGCAATTTCTAGCTCAATGTTGTCAACTTGTATTTTTGTTTCCTCTACGAAATTATTGAACATGATCTTAGTTTTTTGTAGGTTCATCTTGAGTCCAACTTCTTTACTTCTAGTTGAGAGCTCCTGTACCATGTCTTGGAGTTCTGATGGGTTCGTTGAAAAAATAACAATGTCATCAGCAAACCGCAAATGATTTAAATATTCACCATTTATTTTTATTCCCTTGTTATTCCAATTTATCTGCTGAAAAATCATCTGTAAAGCTGAAGTAAAAAGTTTTGGAGAAATGGTATCTCCCTGCCTCACACCTTTACCAATTTTGATAGCTTCGGTATCTTTATGTAACCGAAATTTTGCACTTGCATTTTTATACACACGTTTCAATATGTCAATGTACACATCCTCGATGTCTGCTGATCTTAAAGAGTTGATGACTGCTGATGTTTTAATAGAGTCAAAGGCCTTCTCATAGTCAATAAATGCCACACACAATGGAAGTTCATATTCATGTGTTCTTTCAATTAATTCTCTTAATACTTGAATATGGTCCACTGTACTGAATCCACTTCGAAATCCAGCTTGTTCTCTTGGTTGAGCTGCATCTAATTTTTTCTGCAGGCGATGTGTTAGCACTTTTGTGAAGATTTTATAAATAGCAGGTAACAAGCTAATTGGTCGGTAATTTTTTAAATCCTCTTTATCACCTTTTTTATGCAAAAGAATTACTGTTGCAGAATCCCATTGGTTTGGTATGTTACCGCTGTTAAGACATTTGGTAAAGAATTTTGCAAGTATGTCTTCTACATATTCTCCAGCTTCTTTTAGGATATCTAATGTAATACCATCATCACCAGGGGCTCTTCCTTTCTTCATACTTTTTATTGCAAATGAAACTTCTTCTTTTAAGATTTTAGGAGCTGTTCCTTCGACTATTTCAGTGTCTTCGTTTAATCCACTGTTACTTTCATATAGTTTTTTGTAGAATTCTTCAACTCTTCTAAGTATTTCTTCCCTATTTCTTGTTACGGTGCCATCCTCTCCTTTTAATGCAATGATGTGTTTCTTCCCAACAGATAAACTTCCTTTAACAACCCTAAGGCTCTTGTTATTTTCAATGGCTTTCCTTACTAGCTCACAGTTGAATTTTCTTATGTCTTCTTTCATGCTTTTGCGCAGAGTTTTACAAAGTTCTATGTACTCAATCCTGGAACTGGTATTTCGATTGTCCACCTTCATATCTCTTCGCCTTTTCATGAGCTGTTTCGTCTTCTCAGATAATTTGCTATTGTGCTTTTTACAGGTTACACCACCAATTTCCCCAGCAGTTTCAACTATTGTCTTAACAATGTTTTCATTTGCTTCTGAGATATCACTTTCATCAATAAGTCCTTCCAGTGCAGAAAAGCGATTTTTTAATTCCAACTTGAATGCCTCGGTATTTACTTTCAGTTTCATTAGATCCACCCTCTTACTTACTTGTTTCCTAATGAGCTTCTGTCGTTCTAATTTAGTATTTAAGTGCACTTTACATCTCACCATTCGATGATCACTTCCAGTATTAAATCTGTTCAGTACACTGCAATCTTCAATAATTGATTTCTTGTTTGCCAGGATATAGTCAATTTCACTAGTTCCCCCATTTGGGTGTTTCCATGTCCATTTTCTTTGCGGTTTCTTCTTAAAAAATGAATTCATGATGCTAAGGTTTTCAGCTTCTGCAAATTCGATGAGTTGATCGCCACGTTCATTCCTTTCCCCATATCCGTATTTACCAACCGATGTCTCTCCTTGTTCCTGTTGTCCAATTCTTGCATTGAAATCCCCCATGATGAGCTTGATATGTTGTTTCCCTTTGGTGTGTAACTCTTTGATTTCTTCATAAAATTCTTCAACCTCTTCGTCGGTATGGCTTGATGTTGGTGCATATACCTGTACTATTTGAAGTTGGTATCGCTGGGTTAGTTGAACAACAAGCCTCGCTGCTCGATCTGATGTACTTTCAACTTCCAGAAGACAGTCTTTAATTCTTTTGTTGATTAAGAAGCCAACACCACTTGTTCTTCCAGTTTCCGTTCCTCTATAGTAAAACAAATGTCCGCTTTTCAGTTCCACCAACTCTTCACCTTTTCTTCTAATTTCACTGAGTCCTACAATGTCCCATTTGATCTTGTCTAGTTCCTCTTCCAATTCCTGAAGTTTTGCTTCAGAAGCAAGGGATCGTCCATTAAACGTAGCCAAGGTCAATAACAAACGGCAGCCTGGGCCATTCCAGTGATTCTTAGCACCCCCTGCTTTCATGCCACACTGACCGCTGCCTTGATCAGGAGCACTCCAGCACCTGGAGACTAGGGGCCATGGTTTCTGGTGTGTCAACATAATGGAGGAATTAGCCATAATTTCACCACGCTGGCTAGACGGGTTGGTGAATTAGCCCTCCCCTTCCGCCTTTCTATCCGTGCAGCAAATATTAATTTGCCACATAAATAGAAAGCTCAGCCTGCACCACTTGAAGGCGGGGTAGGACACTAGGTTACTGGCCTGGCCGGTTCCACACATCGTCACATACGTTCAGCGTGTGGGTCTCCTTCCAGTTAGATACCAGCAACCCTTTTGCAGGCTATATATATTTCTCAACGCACTCGATATGATCTATCCTTTTCTTTAAAATTTCAGCCGCCATCTACTCAAAAATTGAGGCAAAAGATGATTTTTCTATAAAAATATAAGCTAGCAGCACAATATTTCAAAAATATTGTTTTGTTTTAAAGATTTCTAACCATTTATTTAATTTTAAGTTTAAATCAAAGAAAAAACCAACTCATGGTAATATTAAAAATAAATTGGGAGTATTATTGACGAGTGTCGTTCTAAAATTCCCCCGCGATTAAAATCTGATTTATGTAAACTATGAGTGTGAATTCTGAAGTGGTTGATCTTTTGGTGCCTGTTACATTGGCGGCCAAAATTGCGTAGCAAACCTATAAGTGATGGCATCGTTAGCCAATCAGATTGTTTAAATCGGTCCTAATGCTAAAAGTGTTATTCAAATGTCGCGGCCGGGCTAATAACCTAGTGTCCTACTCCGCCTTCAAGTGGTGCGGGCCGGGCTTTCTATCTATGAAGCAAATTAATATTTGCTGCACGGATAGAAAGGCGGAAGGGGAGGGCTAATTCACCAACCTGTCCACCAGCTTAGTGAAATGAGAGCGAATTCCTCCACTACGCTTATGCACCAAAAACCATGGCCCCCTAGTCTCCAGGTGCTGGAGTGCTCCTGATTAAGGCAGCGGTCAGCGTGGCATGAAAGCAGGGGTGCTAAGAATCACTGCAATGGCACAGGCTGCCGTTTATTATTGACCTTAGTAGCGTATAATGGACGATCCCTTGCTTCTGAAGCAAAACTTCAAGAATTGGAAGAAGAACTTGACAAGATCAAATGGGACATTGTAGGACTCAGTGAAGTTAGAAGAAAAGGTGAAGAGTTGGTGGAACTTAAAAGTGGACATTTGTTTTATTATAGAGGAACGGAAACTGGAAGAACAAGTGGTGTTGGCTTCTTAATCAACAAAAGAATTAAAGACTACCTTCTTGAAGTCGAAAGCACGTCAGATCGAGCAGCGAGGCTCGTTGTTCAACTAACCCAGCGATACCAACTTCAAATAGTACAGGTATATGCACCAACATCAAGCCATACCGACGAAGAGGTTGAAGAATTTTATGAAGAAATCAAAGAGTTACACACCAAAGGGAAACAACATATCAAGCTCATCATGGGGGATGCTAATAAAAGAATTGGACAACAGGAGCAAGAAGCGATATCGTTTGGTAAATACGGATATGGGGAAAGGAATGAACGTGACGGTGAACTCATCGAATTCGCAGAAGCTAAAAATCTTAGCATCATGAATTCATTTTTAAGAAGAAACTACAAAGAAAATGGACATGGAAACACCCCAATGGAGGAACCAGCGAAATTGACTATATACTGGCAAACAAGAAATCAATTATTGAAGATTGCAGCGTACTGAACAGATTTAATACTGGAAGTGATCATCGAATGGTGAGATGTAAAATGCACTTAAATACTAAACTAGAAAGGCAGAAGCTCATTAGGAAACAAGTATGTAAGAGGGTGGATTTAAAGAAATTAAAAGAAAATACCGAGGCATTCAAGTTGGAATTAAAAAATCGCTTTTCTGCACTGGAAGGACTTATTGAAGAAGTTGACATCTCAGAAGCAAATGAAAACATTGTTAAGACAATAATTGAAACTGCTGGGGAAATTGGTGGTGTAATATGTAAAAAGCAGAATAGCAAATTATCTGAGAAGACGAAACAACTCATGAAAAGGCGAAGACTTATGAAGGTGGACAATCAAAATACCAGTCGCAAGATCGAGTATGTAGAACTTTGCAAAACTTTGCGCAAAAACATGAAAGAAGATATAAGAAAATTCAATTGTGAGTTAGTAAGGAAGGCCATTGAAAGCAACAAGAGCCTTAGGGTTGTTAAAGGAAGTTTGTCTGTTGGGAAGAAACACATCATTGCATTAAAAGGAGAGGATGGCACTGTAACAAGAAATAGGGAAGAAATACTTAGAAGAGTTGAAGAATTCTACAGAAAGCTATATGAAGGAAACAGTGGATTAAACGAAGACTCTGAGATGTGAACATGGATTAGTTTAGCGTATTTCGTTCAGAAGAAAATAGAATGCGCTTTTGAAACAGCAGCTAACAACATGTTAACTAATTTTAACTTCAACGATATTGTCTGTTTTTATTATATATATTTAAATAATTACATAATAAATATTTCGCAAAATAATTATTATTTAACTTACTTAGTTAGTTAGATATTTATGGCGCAAGGAGGACAAGGGCCATTCTACCACCAACAAAGTCAAGCACCATTTAGTGTTAGCATGGAACTCCTTTATTTATGTATTTACTTGGAATATACATCATTATACAATAATTTCTGCCACCCACGTATAGATTATAGCTGAAAGCTTTTAGCTTTATAGCTGAGCTTATTTGTTTTGGAGAAAAAGAGACGCTTTCCCCATCCTGGATTCGAACCAGGGTCCCTCCGTTTAGCCCGGAGTGTCTTGGACCGCTAGACGAATGAGGACAGGAAACAACGCTCTCTTTCTCCGTATGTAAAGATGTTAAGGTATTATTACCCTCCGCAGGGATAACACAATTGCCAAATATGGTCAACACAAGAAAGCCTCCGGGGCGAGATTTTTGTGAGTTTTCGTGGGGGAATTTATTATACTATAATTTTTGCCACCCACGTATTAATTACAGCTCAAACTAGAGCTTATTGATTTTGGAGAAAAAGAGCGTTGTTTCCTGTCCTCATTCGTCTAGCGGTCCAAGACACTCCGGGCTAAACGGAGGGACCCTGGTTCGAATCCAGGATGGGGAAAGCGTCTCTTTTTCTCCAAAATTACATAAGCTCTAGTTTGAGCTGTAATTAAAACGTGGGTGGCAAAAATTATTGTATAATAAATTTCCCCCACGAAAAACTCACAAAAATCTCGCCCCGGAGGCTTTTCTGTGTTGACCATTATTTGGCAATTGTGTTATCCCTGTGAAGGGTAATAATATCTTACAATATACATCATATTCGTCAAATTAAGAGGCGTAGCTGCCTTAGCCATTGTCCGTTAGACAAACCCGTTTTATTCATATCTCAAATTATCAAAAATTTCAAATGTGAAGTCTCTGATTCTTTACTACAATTTTTTTAAATAAGTTGAACAAGCGTAGGCCTTGATTTGGATATCCTATTTCCATTGTCATATAAATCAATGCCCAAAGGACATCTTTTATGTATTTCAACTAAACATTTTGAAAAATTATGGTATCTGGATGTGTTTTAAAAATACTGGCAATATTTCCATTTTTGTTTATAAAAGCGCTGTAAACAGTAACAAACCGCAATTTACGGATAAGCTCAGATAACGAATCATTTGCTATAAAAACAATAGTTTAACAGACACTTCAAAAAAAGGCATTTAAATGATGAGATTTCTTTTAAATAAAAAGACTATTTTCACGATATATATTAACGAGAAACATGGGTGACCTTCAGGATTTCCGAAAGTTTAGAAATAGACTAAATAAGGAAATTGTCGCAAATAAGGCAGAATTTTATGAAAGTATTTTTCAGATTAACTGTCTCAAAAGATCTTGGAGATGTTCAAGAGACTTTATTGGTTTAAGTGCTGATATTGGACAGATTTGTACCTTAATCAACAATGGTAGACAATTGATACAGGCTAGAGACAAGGCTAATATTTTGAATTAAACGTTTATAAACAGACCTCTTGAAATAAATTTACTTTTTGACATCACTGACACTAATTATGAAAGTTATTTTCAGGACCTAAATATTCGTTCATTGGTCACTGAACCAATAAGAAATTCAGAGGTTCGTATGTGTCTCAAAAAATTGAAGGCAGATAAATCTCCAGGTTATGATGGACTTCACTCCTTACCTTTAAGGCATGCAATTTATGTTCTGACTCCTTACCTGACCCGAATTTTTAATAAAATAATTAATGTAGGATATACACCCGATGATTTAAAGATATCAGAGGTAACCTCAATCCATAAGAAAGGTAATAAGAAAGGTCCTGAAAATTATCGCCCAATTTCAGTGATTTCTATTTTTGCAAAGGTGTTAGAGTCCATTATTTCGGTTAGATTGGATTCCTTTCTATTTAGGAATGCTATTATCAACTCTAACCAATATGGTTTTCGAAAGAATAGGTCAACGGAGATAGGGCTATTAAAGTTAATGGGAGTTTTGAAAAATCCTTTGGTTCTAGAAATTATACATTCGGAGTATTCTTCGATATCAGTAATACAAATCGGTAATAAATATCAGTTGATACAAAAGATCATAAATTACTGATTGAAAACTTAAATAATATTGGAATACGGGGAATCAATTTGGAGCTGTTCAAGAGCTATCTTGAAAACAAGTATAATAAAAAAATTTTTTTTTAAAGTCAATTCCTTCAATGCGCTGCTCAAATAAAAGGGAAGAAAGGGAAAAATTGCGAAAAGCAATTTTGGCGACATTTGGCTGTAATTGGCGGCAAGCATTAATCGCCAAATACACCAAAGGAAAGCAAAAAAAAAATCATTTAAATTTAATTAATGAATTAATATTTGAAAAAACTGTATTAACATCAAGTGTCATCCACTACAAGTTTAAAAAAATTTATTTGAACTTGATTGGATGGATAGAAAGTATTTTATTAACGATTGAAAATTTGAACAAGATATATATAGGGAGAGTGTGAGCTAATAGAAGGAATTGAATAAAAACGGCACGTATTGATCGAAGGTGAGAATTTCGAGTTACTAATGAATACACTTGGAGTTCCACAGGGGTCAATACTAGGTCAAACATGCTTTCTGATCTTCATTAACGATATATTTGATCATGTTTAAAAACCACTTGCAATTGTATTTGCTGATGATACTGGTTTCTTCAATACTGACAGCAATTCGTACTAACTTTGTACCGATATGCAGGTCTACGTTGATAACAAACTCAAATGGTATTGTAAAAATCGACTAAGAGTTAATGAAACTAAAACAACATGCATATTATTTCATAACAAGAGGCGGATGGATGACTGTCTTGAGATTATAATCAATAATCATGCAATACCCTACTCCCTAAATGTTATATTTCTTGGAATATGATTGCAGGCTAACTTGGGTTGGGACAGGCACTTTAACTCTATGACTAAAAAATAAGTAAAACATTGGGGGTAATTCGACGGATCAAGAATTTGATTCCATTGCAATTTTTAAAACTTATTTATTCCTTGATAGTCTTACCCCAGTTGGTTTATTGCAGTAATATCTGGGCCTTTTCCACCTTGGGAAATGCAAATAAAATTATGGCTGTACAAAGGAGGATACTAAAGATTTTACAAGAAAAATCTGGGGTCTTTGTAGAGAATCAATGGAAGCAATATAAAATTTTGCCTTCTGATTGTTGATTTCTGATAATTGATTTTAGAATTGCAAACTTTATGTTTAAAACAAAAAAATTACAGTTATATGGAGGTATTATAAAATTGTGTAACATATCTGATAGATAACCTGCTCGACATAACAATTTACTTGTATCAAGTGATGAATCAAATAGATATGCATACTATCATATTGACTCGTTGGGATCAAGAATTTGAACTCATTACCCCTAGAGATAGTTCAGAAAAATAATTTAAAAATATTTAAAAACAAATTGAAAATATATTTATTTAATTACGTACATTAAATATTTACTTCAGGATTATGATTTGAACGACTGTGAAATACTTATTAGTATCTGTTGTTTAGTAATTTGTAAATTATCCACTTCAAAATTTTGTAAATACAAATTTGTAAATATGTTGATTTTATAAATACATTGTATAATATGTTGATTTTGTAAATACATTGTATGATATGGTGGTGGTATTCAATTGAATAAATTAACTTTGACGTTTCGCTGAAGATGATATATAATAAGATTAGAATTGAAATTGAGTGTAAATCCGATCATTTATATTTGCGTTATTGATTGTGTATCTAAATGCATGGAAAAATGTGTCTCATGATATCAATGGACATCTTAGTGTTTGTGAGTCTATTTTTTCTATATTTACTGATATCTATTTGTACATTTGTTGATGTGCATTGTGAATATATTTTTACATCTGCATTTCTTATGGTTGAGTGATTGATTGTTACTAATTTGTATGTTAATATATATTAGTATTTGCTGTATGCATTTTTTATATTATTGATTAGTTAATTATTATTATTATTATCTTTTTTTTCTTTTCTGTTGCTGTGGCTACCATTGTTTTATATGGTGTAGATATTGGGGGATTGGGGCTTGTCAAACTGGTTTTTCATTTTTTCCTGATTTCCCATTAATTGACTCTAAATTTTCTACTGGTGGCTTATTGTCTATACTAAAAAATTTATTTAAAGTCTTAAAAATGAAAGAATTGCAATGAAAAATATGAGTTGAGAACAGCTCATGAGAAAGATGTTAACCTTTGCGCCTGTGCTTCCCAGGAGACAAAAATTGCTTATTGAATTCAGAAACACACATATAAAACAATTTTTCTTTATGCTTCAACAGTTTCGTTCTGCTGGGTTGCACATGTTTTTTGAAAGTTATAATGTTCTCTGGGCTCCACGGTAAAAACCTTATAATCTCCGGCTTAGAATATTTATGTGGAAAAGATCGTTTAACATGAAGCTTTACCTTTAAAAATAATTCAATAACCATTATGAAAATTTAGAAGACATATTAACGGTCCTGAATATAAAATTCAATCAATATCTTGATAAAAATCACCGTCCTGCATCATCGTCATATACCGTCGAACATACTTCGTAATAGAGAAGGTTACAAAATAAGGTGGTAGATAAGGTGTTATGGTCTAAGAGCAAGAAATTTTCTTGTAGGGAACTCTTTCGAAAACGGGGTAGGATTTGGATGGTTATCAATTCTGGTAAATGTACTGTTTTGAAGCGTAGTAAGGTATTCTTCAAAGGGTATAATTTTGCTATCACTGTAAATAGCATTTTTCGATATGAACCATTGCGTTTGAGTAAATCATCTGAGTAATTTGCTTTTGAATCGTGCCAATTTTTTATTGGCATTTGAGGCAGTACCCCAGGATTGCACACTTTAGGAATCAGAAAAGTAGTTGAGGAGCCTCAAGAAATTTTTCACTAACTAGGCTCTTATTTTTTTCTTCTCCCATAATAATAATAATATATTTATACTTAGATTTGTCGCAACCTTCCTTAGTTTTTAAAGGTATAGGAAAAGCAAAGTACAATCACATTTTTCTTGTCTTTAACTGCGGGAATGATGAATTTGAAAACTTAGTGTCGAAGTAAATATCATCAAGTAAGTATAAATAAAAAATAATAAGATGATTAACAAGAAGAAGAGAATGACGAGATTACAAATATTATTTTAGTTTTTAAAACGTTAATTCTCTTACTCAGAACGCAATAATGAGAGACAAAATTAAAGCAGCTAGAGTAGACTGTTTAAATATTGTTGATATAATAACTCAAAGCCTTTTCAATTTTTCGATTAAAGTTTAATGTTAATTTTTTCAATTTATAAATGCATTTTCAACGGGGGTAATAAAATATTAAATTTTTACCGAATTATGTTCTTTTTATTTCTAAACAACAATATAAAATTTTACCAGGAGGTTCCACAATATTATGTTATTTCGGCACTGGCATAAGGTTTAAAACATTATGTTTCGGAAGACAATTACACTTCCTTGGACAAGTGAAGGCAGAATACAATGCGAAACGTCGTGATAGCCACTCGCAGACTAAAGAAAGATTTCGTGTGCCTTTCGGAGTACCATCCCACGATCTTTCCATTGCCGGTGAAATATTCTATCCATTGAGCTACGGACAGTTCTCAAACTCTAACTTTCCAGCTAATATAAAGCTCTACAACGAACAAGTTAGCAAATATCTAAAACTAATGAAACCCTAGCTGTACTCAGACAATTGTAACTAGGTTCTTCCGTTTTTTTCCGCAAAATAATGGTTTCACTAATGATGTACAAATCAAATTCCATTATATACGCTAAAAAGAATAATTTGAAACTGCATTTTTCCCAAAGAAAAATTGTGGCACTTATTGGATAATTCTCTCCTGTTTTTTCCTCTTGCACTACTCTTCTGAAATATATCAGTTCTATAATCTACAATAAGTATTAATTCCGGTGTACTTTTCAAAACTAACGCTCTAATTATATGGTATTTATTCTAACAGTCGAGATTAAAAATTAATTTGTTCTCATACGATATACCTTAAAGATCCAACTGAATCGAATTCTGAAAAACAAATGGGATTTATAATTTTAATTCGCTTGTGTACTATTTCAGTTTAATACATAAACTTTATCCACTTACGTATCACAGTTTACTCAAATAAAGCCCAAAAACTCGTTATATATAGTATTAATGTATTCTAGTCGTCGGTTCAGAGAAATGCTGTTAAATCAGTTAATGAACTACACAATTCTCTACGTTTCAGATATGCAAGAAAAGAACAAATCTCAACAGAATTATAAAGCCATTTTTGGAAAAGAATCTTGTAAAAAGCTTCGGCTTTATATTTTCTTCCGATTCTAACCCAAATTCTAAAACATAAATCTAAAATATTTATTTTTCTATGTTTTTCATATCATTTACGACATATACTTCACAAAATGTATAAAAATTGGATTGGATAAAAAGGACTTTGCGACGTAATTTAAGACTGGATTTAGGCTATGATTGCAGCAAGAGGGAAAAAAGGCTCGTGGATTCAAATCCAGAATTCGTGTTTGTAAACTATTAGGCTTGCCACGCATAGTGGCCCCATTGTTTTAACCCTGACCACACAAATCGTTTATAGTTAAGACTTTGTCACTAATATTACTAGAAGAAATTTTGTTAAGCCACACCAATATCATCTATCGCGAAAAACGTAAAATTATACTCTTTTGCACTAATTCCTATAATTTTTCAATTAACAAATCCTATATAAACTGAAATTTGTTCTTGGTGGCTGGAATTTGGGTTAGAGTCTAGAATTTTCAAAAATATTTAGCCATTTTCTGCTAAATCGAAAATTTTGCATTTGATATTTTCGCCCAACAAACTCGCTACTCTATTTTGTATTTATCCCTAAATTAATGAGATTTTCTTTGTAATCTTTACACCGCTTTGTGCGTTCTCTCATGACTTGGTCAAATTTTAAAATAATTGCAATGCATTTTAAAAAAAAACACTGTTACTTTCTTCAAATAATTTGCTCGTACTTTCCAGACAAGCTAAATACAGATCATCTGAAAACTAAATTGCATACAAAATTCTTTCAATAACAACATGTCAATATTTAGTTTCTATGTTTATTAGAGTTTGAGTTTCAAAATCAATTATTTTTATTAAAACGCCTAGAAAAATCTAGCAATTTAAAACATTTTCAATATGTTACTTGCTTCTTCCATGGATATTTAAATACACACATTGATACCGCCAACCGCTGTAACCAACCTCATCACTAAGGTAAACCGATTTCACATCGGAATCAATAGTGTTGCGTTGTGTGAACCATGTTTTAAACCATCCCCCAACCGTGTCGAACGAAGCAGATATCCTAATTAAGACAAATATTAATGCAAAAAACTTCCATCTGCAAGCGCGATGGCAGTAGTATTACTTGATAAGTCATTCTCAGAGGTAAGAAAGGTTTCGTTCGTCCCGTGGGGTATGATCTCAGGAGCTCGCAGAATGAGAGTTTGATAGCTCCCCGTAGCTCATCGCGTCAGCATTTCATCGCAAATGGAAGAGTTACAGAATCGTACCCCACAGGACACACGAAATTTCTCTTTTTTTCTGCGAATGATTTATCAATAATTTATCATACCATCGGCCTTACAGATTAAAATTATCTGTATTCATTCGAAACGTCGTGTTTTAAACCTTACCCAAATGTCGAACTAATGGCAGTTTTAATTTCGTAACGAAAACGAAAATGCTCTGTCTATATAAACAAGATTTGTGCAAAAAAAAATTACGAGTACCATTATTGGTACTTCATCAGTCCATAAGTAATTTTCGGAAAAGAAATATTTGAGATAAAAGGTTTTACACTCAAAGTTGTGTCAAAGTTCGGAATTTATTCTGAAATTTTTGTGAGTTGGTAAATTGGGGACTTCAAAAAAAAGAGAAATTTTTTAAAGGTGGCGCATATTGTTTTGCTTATAAAAGTTCTAGTTTAAAATAAAGTTCCAAAGACAGGTGCCTTAATTTTATTTGGGAAAATGAAAATCCATTATTTGATTAATTTGGTATTGATCGAACCTAGTCAGAGAACTGAGATGCCAATGGTCCTCAATTTCTTATGGAATATACTACCACGTAGAAAATATTGCCTATTTGTTATACATAAACTTCTTAATGTTTTAGCGAAGCAGCATTTTTCTGAATTTTTCTGAGGAACTGGAATTTTTCTGAGGGACTCAATTCCTAAATGTTGGATTAAATTTTACGTTCTTTTCAGCATACAAGAGAAAGTACTTGGATACTTGCTCTTGACGTTCCGTCTTAACTCTGGCTAAAACTTGTCGATCGCGGAGCAAAAGCAGAAGTCGTTTATCGTTTCACTGTAAACTTTCATCTCGGAAATCTTTTTTTTTTGTTTCTTTTACCAAACCCCGTTTTTCCGATAATAAAATTTCTGAAAGCGAAATTGCGCCAATTGACTTGAATATTACTGAGTAATATAACATCCTTAAAGGTATCATTTCTTAAAGTGTTACCTCTCTGATTCGTTCTATTGAATTAATTTCTTTGAAAGAGATGTTTCGTTTCGGATATTCCCACACCAGGAGAGACGAATGGACAGAAAAGAAAAACTATCTGATGTGACTTCATCCTCTTCCCCAAAGATAAAATTTAATTCTGATAAAGTTGAAATCGTTCAAGCAACTATGGACATAAGGTTATTTATACGTATTAAGTGCATATATCAAACTAAGCTCAGAATAAAACCAAGTAGATGTTTACCAAATTTGAGGTGTAAATTTTTTCAATTTCTTATATTTTGGAAAGATTATTTTGTGTTCCTTAGAGAAAACGGGTTTCTATCTGTTCACAAAAGGCTATGTTCTCATTCAAAATTGAACAAAATTTCCGTCAAAATAGATGGATAGCAAGTAATAAAATTTTATGTTATGTAACGGAATCAATGATATGACAAACAGTTGGGCAGCGATGTACTTATTCTAGAATTAGAATTAAAACGAACTTGAAAAATTGAAATCTATTGCTGAAGCACGAATTAATTTCCCAAAGGAAAGCAACACAATTTGTTTTCTGGTGTCATCCATCTTTACTGCAAGTTCCAATATAGTCGACGATATGTGGAGGTAAGTGATATGGATGATAGTATTTAATTTTCAATAGATATTTATGAGAGATAGTAAATATTCAGTTTATTTTTCGCATTTTTATTAAGTAAGAGGCGAGAAACTCTCATTCAAAAGCTGCAAATTTGAAGATAAATCTTCAATTTCCAAACTTTAATCCTTTTTGTATTTTTCTTCTTCTTTCAGTGAGAAAGAAGATTAAAAACCTGCTGCATCCCAAACCATTAATCTTTTTACCTGGATAATCTCATGCAATTCAAACTAAGATCATTACTCAAGAATCTTCCTTGTTTCGTTGAAATCTTTTTTACTTGCGTCTTAAGTGTAAAAATCGTTCTCTTTTATCTTACAACTGACCATGAACTACATGCTCCGCTCTCCCCATTTTCCATTTATCTTTGCCAACTTTCTCTCTAGCTTCCGTAGTGGATTCTTGATGCATAAGTCATGTAGGACTTTGCAGAAACGAAATAAAATCAACGGTAAGGACCACTTAACGTCAACGTGACAAATTAGTTCATGATGCATAAAGCTTTCTATTTTTAACAACTAAGATAAATACGCATCTCCAACGCAACCTATGATGTCATGGATTTGTACAAGAAGTAAATTTTATTTCACTTCATATCAACGAATTCGTTTTCCGTTTAATAAACAGTAAAAACAACTACCGTATGTTCTCTATTAATCCGAATCTATTGGGCTAGAACCTACTATATAGGATAATCAAAAATACATTAATTCAGGTCGGGCTCCGATCATAGCGCTATTTAGATACAAATACCTTTATAATGGGTATATATCATCATCATCATCATCATATTCAACCATTATCTATCCACTGCTGGATGAAAGTCTCTCCAAATGATTTCCACACAAGGCTATCCTGGGACATTCGTTTCAACGTCACCCCAATTTCTTTTCTTATTTCATCCACCCATCTAGTTTGAGGACGTTATATATATAAACATAAATATAAATATATTAAAAAAAGAAAGAAAAATTACTGTTTTCCACCGTGAATATAAATAAATGAATACTATTTATTTACTATACCTCAAATGTTTTGGAAAAGGTTATTTTCAGTCAAAGATGCATGGGTTATTTTGCTGGTCGTCCATATAGCATGTCAGGTTGTTTATGTTAACGTTGTAGATAAAAAAGAAAGTTGAGTGATTATGGGCAATTCCTCAAAAAATTGCTGAAAATTATGACCACTCTTGAGTAAACAACGAAGTTGAGTTGACTTTAGAAAATTGAGTTGACAACGAAGCAAGAATTTATTAGTGGGAACGAAGATGGCACGTTATGAAAAGCTTGGTTAACAGCTAATATAGGTATTAGCGGTTTGCCAAAGCGTGCAATGATTGAATCACTGTAGGAGCCAACTCGTTTATGATAAATGGGAAAATCGTTGTTTAATCAGTACAGTGAACAGTTTTGGCCCACCTATAATAGATACAGTAGAACCTGCCTAAAGTTACCACCTTTTGCACCGGACCGCAAGTTTTAAAAAACGTGTTCACTTAATTAAGGTGGCCGATTTTCAAAGGTGCTCACTTTACCAGGTTCCGCTGTATATATATAGATTGGAAACTTCGGCTAGCTACCAAAAGACGATGCGCACGTGGTTGAATGCTTGGCTGTAGATTCGGAGTGGGAAAAGTAACGGGTTACATGTCCGGAAAGTATGGAGGCTGAACAATACAGTAGCTAGGAATTAATTTCGGGCGTTTAAAAATTGTACATAATGTATCGATACAATCACAGCATGCAACGCTGTAGCCAAGTTCCAATAAAAATTTAGTTTCGGGGAGAGCGGTCATAAATACCCCCCCCCTGGATACGGCGTTTAGCTAGGTGTTGTTTCCTAGTTGAAAACACTTTTAGACTGAATTTTGTGGTACATTCCACTTTTTTTTATTGGTGCGAAAGGCTCGTATGGTTGCATATTGGACCGGGATTGGATGAAATTTATCTGGAATTTGAATCTTTTGTATATTAGAAATGTCTTTCTGGTTTGAACTTTTGTTTTTAGAGAAACCAAATATGCCTTATTTAGAATTTTTATATGACCTTTAGAGTTACGCAAGGGGGAATTTTGTTGATGTCTTGAGATGACTAAGAAACACAATCCAATCGATTTATTTAATAGCGAACCATAGCTGACGGTTACAGAATTAACATACACGTTTCTGTATATCCACTCTCGGCACTAAATCATATCTCGGACGTCATCTCGCTACCAGGACAACAGCCACATTACAGGCATATCATGAGCATATAGCAGAATAGGATTTCGCTCTTAATCACACACGAAAAGCTCCGTATTGCGTACTGGAAAGTTCATGATATGAGATGGATAACATTGAGACAGCGTCAAATATGTTTAATCTCCAAGAAACTAAATGTTCAATGGAAGATGATGTGCAACCACTAAACGTTTAGAACGAAGTTTTCTTCGACGGAATTTGGACGGAATTGCTACCAAGAAAAGAACTAATGACAATAAAGTATAAAGGTTGATGAAGGCTAACCACAACTAATAAAATTGCTGATACTGGTCGGAATACTAGGTACAGAAGAAGAAGAAGAAAGAAGAAGAAGAAGAATACCATCTGCAAAAAATATCCGCAATTTAGTCTGCGATTATTGCAGGTTCGACTCCCAACTGTGCTTAAACAAAAGTGCATACCGACTACCTGCTCCGCTTAGTTTAGAAGTGGGTTCCATAGTGTTTTGGAGGTTTGGATTCGTCGGCAAACTATGAGCCCTGGAGCAGCTTGACTACTTTTGCATTTGCACAGTAAAACTGAAACTCAAACAAACCAAATATCTGAATCCACAAATAAGCTTCGCCGAAACGTACACTTTTTCCATGGCATAATATTTTACACGTTAGTTAATAATGAACTTATTCCAAACAATTTTATTTGACCGTAAATCTTTTTAATCTGCATCAAAGAGCGTTATATAAGGTCATGATCAAAAATCATGTAATATGAATTTTATTAAGATATATTCGAGCACACACCTTCAAATGTTTAACCCACGCGCTCCTCTATGCAACGTTCGATCTGACATTGCAGGACTAAGTTCATCATCATATGGCTGAAGTAGTTTTTGGCGAGTTGATTAATACTTGTCATTTTCTAAGCATCCTAAATGCCTGGAATCTCTATTTATTATAGCAATTGATAGAATCCCATTAATCCGTCTTCAGCGTTGAAGTGTTCACAGATATTCTACTATAAACGTACGCTATAGTCCCTCAGACCAGGGCGTTTTCGAAAATATTTGGGGGCGGCTTTAGTAATTTTAAAGATGCTCATGTGATCCAGCCTTAAAAGGAGCAATGTGCATTGATATGCAATCAGAGGGGCTTGAACCCCCGGAGGGCCCCCCTCTCCTACTCTAATGACTCAGACATT
Organism: Dysdera silvatica; assembly: GCA_006491805.2. NCBI lineage: Eukaryota > Metazoa > Arthropoda > Arachnida > Araneae > Dysderidae > Dysdera > Dysdera silvatica. The sequence goes on from QLNU02003225.1 coordinate 76,295,062, forward strand.
CCAATCATACCAACAAACTTCCCCACCACTTGAAATGAATATCCACGTTCTTGGCCCAAAACAAAAATGCTCCCCCTTTTCCACCTTTTAAAAATCACTTTCGCCGCTTTCGAGACCAAAGCTTGTACATATCAAAAGCATCGTAAGATGCTTCAAATACTGCTAAGCGCAAACCTTTCTGTTTTCGTACACGCAGATATTCTCAAATATGATCTAGTGATTTCATCTCAATATATTCGACTTTTGTTTGAGTGAGTTTTATTTCCATCATCTTCATAATTATGTGCATATTTCAATCAGTACTCCATCAAGGTTTACGCTCGGTATGCTTATATTTTTTATAGAAGATTTGTACCAACTATACGATTTCATTTCCTTTTGAAATACTTTAGAAATTGCAGAATATTTTGTAGAGAGGAGAAAGTTAATATATTTTAACTTACATATGGAATATTCTTTGAAATTTTCGAGGTTCTTATCCTCTTTTCGCTTATAATTAAACACTAAAACCTGGTTCGTTATGTTTTTAGAAGTTTCAGTCAAGTGCATTCTGTTTCGATTTGTATCTGGAACACAGTTCAGGAAAGTTTTGACGAAAATAGGAAAAGACTGTCAAACAATTCAACAATTCTCTTGTAATATCCTACAGAGCAATAGCACGTATCAGAGAAAGAAATGGTCATACTGTGAAACCCCTTCTTAAGAAAAATAAATTAGAATACCTTTGAAAAACTACTTTAATTTTCTCTTTTACCACATTTGTTTAAGAAAGTACTCTTGGCAATGGAAGAAACCTTTTGAATCCCTTAAAGTCAATGGGCTGGAGTGAGTAAGACGAAACATTTACAGGTCACGCCAAAGCTCCATTAGCAAGAATTTCACCTGAATTCCTCCAACTCCCCACAGATGTTCAGTTCTTTCTCTTAATATTTACTGAGCTCTGTGGCAATATAAAAGAAAGAAGAAAAAAATCTAACCTAATTCTCAGCATTTCACCTTCAAACTTCATTTTGTATTATATAACAGTAATGGGAAGATGCAGTTTGAAACCTTTCCTTTGATAGCTTGTTGGCATGCAATGTGGCGTGTTTATTATATGCAATAGCCAAGAGTGAATTTGTGTAAACATCGGGAAGAAATCAACCAAAAATTATCAAAAAATTCGAAAAATTATAGAGCTGTGTTGAAAAAGTGATAATAACCCAATAAAATGTACAATAATAATGGTATATGCGAATAAATATAAATATTGTTTACACACGTAAAGGAACAACACCCAAATTTTGTATCAGTCTTCTTGGAAAGAGTATATGCGTATGTTCTATATTTATCACAATTGACAGACGACCAAATTTCTGCTCATTACTCAATAACGATCTGCCGTTTTCAAACCAGCATATACATTTATACACATTTTTCATAGGAGTTTGAAGGCTTCATAAACTTCTTCATATTATCCACACTTCCATCATTTTATCCAAAGACACTTTATATGTGTGTGTGATAACTCGTTATTTAAAGTGATGCTCTCGGAAAGAGGTGCTTCCAGGTGTCAGCACAAAGTGCAATTGTTTCATAAAAGTCAAAGACATAGCTATACCGATGGACGCATAAATGATAATTGAGACGTCTACCATTTTGACGCCACATTTTTTTTATATATATGTATATATAATTGAGTTTGAATTGACGATTCTATTGACAAAAAATTATATGCAAATTGCCTATACATATTTTGATTCACATTTTTGTAAATTTCCATCGTTCCTAATACATATACATATACACAATAGGGTGAACCGAAAATCATCGTTTTTCACTTTTTTTTTCGAAATTGATACTGTGCCAGCGCGCAAAAGTGGCTAAATGATCTCATTGGTATGAATGCATAATCTTGTACCGATCAGATAATATTTAGGTCTCCCGCAGGGGCCATTTATTTCCGCCTATAGTAGGTATAGGCATTTAATGCAGTTTTTTTGCGTATTTTTATTAAATATGTCGTTTATTCAACAGGCATCCCCATAAAGTTCGCACCTCCCGACTACCTCATTTTAATCGCGATGCCTCACATTACGCTGAGCTGATTGACTGGGGCATACATTCGGAATCAGATTGTCAAGTGATAGAACAACCTTTGACGATGCACATCGAAACCAAGAAAATTTCACGTATGTTAATAGGAGATATACCGCTGAAAGTGGAAATCATAAACATACCATACCACACTCAAGCTGTTGAGCGAACTGTGAAACTTGTAACCGAGGAATCAGCAACGGCATGTGGTCCTTTGAACAGAGATGGCTTCATTTGAACAACACATAAAGATTGGAAAAAAATTCTAAGTGTAGAAACAAAAAGAGATTTTATGAACAAAACTTCAGATGATTCAGATTAAAAACCGCACCCACATGGATGGGTGGTTGGAGTGGGTACGTGTGAAATTCGAAATGCAGCCATCTCCTCGTGGTGAGTTCTGGGTTATTTTAGTTTGAATCTGAAATAAGCTAAGAGCAGCATAAAAGGGCAAATTTTTGTATCAAACATTTTTTTTTTCGTAATAAACTACATTTTTGGCGCCAAAATGTGGTCCTAAACTTAGCAAACGCAAGTTTTCTATGTAGTAGTGCACAACGGGGATACTACAGGACGAAAAGATTCCAAAGATGAGTCTAGTCCGAATTTAGCCTGTCGAATAAACAACTATTTAATAAAAATGCACAAAATACTGCATAAAAAGCCTATACCTACTATAGGCTGAAATAAATGGCCCCGGCGGGAGAACTCTATATTATCTGATCGGTACAAGATTTTACATGCATACTATTGAGACCATTTGGCCACTTTTGCGCGCTAGCCCGGTTTCGATTTAAAAATAAAAGGTGAAAAACTCTGATTTTCGACACACCCTATTGGATATGTGGGTCGAAACGATGTACTGGAACGGACGGTACTCGCAAGTGTGGGTCAACAACGACAGATGTCAGTGTCGGGACGGCAGCGGTCGACCTAGGGCCACAACAGAACGGGAAGACAGAGCGATTGTCAGTGCAGCTGTCACAGTACCGGATTCGTCGTTATCAACTATTCAACATGTGGCCCGCACACATGTGTCCAACATGACCCTTTGCACGCGACTTAAAATTATTGTGAAACTTAAGACAACATATTACTATTAAAGATTTGAATATAAGTCATCAAAATATAATAATTAATTAAAATATTAAAATGATATAATTCACTATGATTCCCATGCTGGCAATACTTTGAAAGTACAATTGGTCAGGTATATATTCAAGCTCCTTGATAGCACAATTTGAATAACTATAGTTTTTTAAAAAATAAATCCAATTTGAATTCCATAAAACAGTTTACTAATAATTATGTTGCAAAGAGGAAACTTATTTGTGTATTAGGAATCATAATTGGATTAATCATATTTGGATTAATCATAATTAATCATAATTGGATGATTTGAATGGTATACTAATTAAATAAAATATATTTTTCTTCTTTGGTTTAGATTATTTTCCATAATACGAAATACTTTATTTAACTTAAATTTAAGTGATTCGAGAAAACTCAAAATCTAGAGCATGAAAACCTTTAATTTTTTTTTGAAAAAATTTCCCCTCCCATATGGAGGCCAATTAAATTAGAAAGAATACACTCTATAACAAAAAAATCGATGCACCAAGAAGGAGTTGTCCGATTGTAATGAAATTTCGTATGCAAAGACATTTTGACCGAACATGCAAATGATTAAAATTTGGTGTCCAATGAATGAATAGCGGGAACTCCAGCGCATCGGAACTGCGCATTCAGCAGGTGTATATAAGGAGCGATTCTCAATATGTGGTCAAAATTTCTGTTGCATTTTGACTGCGGATATCTTACGTCGACTGTAACAATGCCTCGCCGAAAGATTCGTGCTCATTACGAGCATATGTCAGAGTTTGAAAGAGGTCGTGCTATCGGATTGAAAGAGGCTGGTTGGACGAATCGAAGAATCGCTGGACATGTGGGTCGAAGCGATGCGGCGATTGGACGGTGCTGGCAAGAGTGGGTCAACAACGGCAGATGTCAGCGTCGGGACGGCAGCGGTCGACCTAGGGCCACAACAGAACGGGAAGACAGAGCGATTGTCAGAGCAGCTGTCACAGCACCGGATTCGTCGTTATCAACTATCCAACGTGTGGCCCGCACACATGTGTCCAACATGACCCTCTGCAGACGACTGAGAGAGCGGAATTTACGCTCGCGCCGACCGTTACGCCGCTTACCTCTCACGCCTTTACACCGTCAAGTCCGATTACAGTGGTGCCGGGCTCGATCAACTTGGAACTGCGCTGACTGGGGACGTATAGTCTTTAGTGACGAGTCCCGTTTCCAACTGTGTCCTGACGACAACCGCAGACGTGTCTGGAGACGTCCAGGGCAGCGTGGGGATCCTGCCCTTACTATCGCACGCCACACATGCCCACAACAGGGCGTTATGGTCAGGGGGTGCCATCTCCTTTGATAGCCGGACCCCTTTGGTGGTCATTTCTGGCACACTTACAGCACAGCGGTACGTAGACGACATTCTACGACCGGTTGTGTTACCGTTCCTTTTGCGACACCCTGGACTTACGTTTCAACAAGACAATGCCCGGCCGCACACGGCACGTGTTGCTATGAATTGTCTTCAAGATTGCCCAACACTTCCCTGGCAAGCTAGGTCTCCTGATCTCTCTCCCATAGAGCACATTTGGGACGCTATGGGAAGGCGATTGCAACCATCCCGGAATGTTGACGATTTAGCCCGACAGTTGGAGACAATTTGGCAAGAAATTCCGCAGGACACCATCCGGGATCTTTATCAGTCTATGCCACGCCGGGTGACAGCTTGCATCCAGGCCAGAGGTGGACCAACGCCTTATTGACTTCCTCCCTTTGTAACGGTCAAACTCTGCAATAAATCATTCAATTGTTCTGAAATTGTAACTGTTTCTCTTTCTATATATATTC
>QLNU02003225.1:76300171-76337845 GCA_006491805.2 Dysdera silvatica
ATTGAGACAGCGTCAAATATGTTTAATCTCCAAGAAACTAAATGTTCAATGGAAGATGATGTGCAACCACTAAACGTTTAGAACGAAGTTTTCTTCGACGGAATTTGGACGGAATTGCTACCAAGAAAAGAACTAATGACAATAAAGTATAAAGGTTGATGAAGGCTAACCACAACTAATAAAATTGCTGATACTGGTCGGAATACTAGGTACAGAAGAAGAAGAAGAAAGAAGAAGAAGAAGAATACCATCTGCAAAAAATATCCGCAATTTAGTCTGCGATTATTGCAGGTTCGACTCCCAACTGTGCTTAAACAAAAGTGCATACCGACTACCTGCTCCGCTTAGTTTAGAAGTGGGTTCCATAGTGTTTTGGAGGTTTGGATTCGTCGGCAAACTATGAGCCCTGGAGCAGCTTGACTACTTTTGCATTTGCACAGTAAAACTGAAACTCAAACAAACCAAATATCTGAATCCACAAATAAGCTTCGCTGAAAGGTACACTTTTTCCATGGCATAATATTTTACACGTTAGTGAATAATGAACTTATTCCAAACAATTTTATTTGACCGTAAATCTTTTTAATCTGCATCAAAGAGCGTTATATAAGGTCATGATCAAAAATCATGTAATATGAATTTTATTAAGATATATTCGAGCACACACCTTCAAATGTTTAACCCACGCGCTCCTCTATGCAACGTTCGATCTGACATTGCAGGACTAAGTTCATCATCATATGGCTGAAGTAGTTTTTGGCGAGTTGATTAATACTTGTCATTTTCTAAGCATCCTAAATGCCTGGAATCTCTATTTATTATAGCAATTGATAGAATCCCATTAATCCGTCTTCAGCGTTGAAGTGTTCACAGATATTCTACTATAAACGTACGCTATAGTCCCTCAGACCAGGGCGTTTTCGAAAATATTTGGGGGCGGCTTTAGTAATTTTAAAGATGCTCATGTGATCCAGCCTTAAAAGGAGCAATGTGCATTGATATGCAATCAGAGGGGCTTGAACCCCCGGAGGGCCCCCCTCTCCTACTCTAATGACTCAGACATTCCAATCATACCAACAAACTTCCCCACCACTTGAAATGAATATCCACGTTCTTGGCCCAAAACAAAAATGCTCCCCCTTTTCCACCTTTTAAAAATCACTTTCGCCGCTTTCGAGACCAAAGCTTGTACATATCAAAAGCATCGTAAGATGCTTCAAATACTGCTAAGCGCAAACCTTTCTGTTTTCGTACACGCAGATATTCTCAAATATGATCTAGTGATTTCATCTCAATATATTCGACTTTTGTTTGAGTGAGTTTTATTTCCATCATCTTCATAATTATGTGCATATTTCAATCAGTACTCCATCAAGGTTTACGCTCGGTATGCTTATATTTTTTATAGAAGATTTGTACCAACTATACGATTTCATTTCCTTTTGAAATACTTTAGAAATTGCAGAATATTTTGTAGAGAGGAGAAAGTTAATATATTTTAACTTACATATGGAATATTCTTTGAAATTTTCGAGGTTCTTATCCTCTTTTCGCTTATAATTAAACACTAAAACCTGGTTCGTTATGTTTTTAGAAGTTTCAGTCAAGTGCATTCTGTTTCGATTTGTATCTGGAACACAGTTCAGGAAAGTTTTGACGAAAATAGGAAAAGACTGTCAAACAATTCAACAATTCTCTTGTAATATCCTACAGAGCAATAGCACGTATCAGAGAAAGAAATGGTCATACTGTGAAACCCCTTCTTAAGAAAAATAAATTAGAATACCTTTGAAAAACTACTTTAATTTTCTCTTTTACCACATTTGTTTAAGAAAGTACTCTTGGCAATGGAAGAAACCTTTTGAATCCCTTAAAGTCAATGGGCTGGAGTGAGTAAGACGAAACATTTACAGGTCACGCCAAAGCTCCATTAGCAAGAATTTCACCTGAATTCCTCCAACTCCCCACAGATGTTCAGTTCTTTCTCTTAATATTTACTGAGCTCTGTGGCAATATAAAAGAAAGAAGAAAAAAATCTAACCTAATTCTCAGCATTTCACCTTCAAACTTCATTTTGTATTATATAACAGTAATGGGAAGATGCAGTTTGAAACCTTTCCTTTGATAGCTTGTTGGCATGCAATGTGGCGTGTTTATTATATGCAATAGCCAAGAGTGAATTTGTGTAAACATCGGGAAGAAATCAACCAAAAATTATCAAAAAATTCGAAAAATTATAGAGCTGTGTTGAAAAAGTGATAATAACCCAATAAAATGTACAATAATAATGGTATATGCGAATAAATATAAATATTGTTTACACACGTAAAGGAACAACACCCAAATTTTGTATCAGTCTTCTTGGAAAGAGTATATGCGTATGTTCTATATTTATCACAATTGACAGACGACCAAATTTCTGCTCATTACTCAATAACGATCTGCCGTTTTCAAACCAGCATATACATTTATACACATTTTTCATAGGAGTTTGAAGGCTTCATAAACTTCTTCATATTATCCACACTTCCATCATTTTATCCAAAGACACTTTATATGTGTGTGTGATAACTCGTTATTTAAAGTGATGCTCTCGGAAAGAGGTGCTTCCAGGTGTCAGCACAAAGTGCAATTGTTTCATAAAAGTCAAAGACATAGCTATACCGATGGACGCATAAATGATAATTGAGACGTCTACCATTTTGACGCCACATTTTTTTTATATATATGTATATATAATTGAGTTTGAATTGACGATTCTATTGACAAAAAATTATATGCAAATTGCCTATACATATTTTGATTCACATTTTTGTAAATTTCCATCGTTCCTAATACATATACATATACACAATAGGGTGAACCGAAAATCATCGTTTTTCACTTTTTTTTTCGAAATTGATACTGTGCCAGCGCGCAAAAGTGGCTAAATGATCTCATTGGTATGAATGCATAATCTTGTACCGATCAGATAATATTTAGGTCTCCCGCAGGGGCCATTTATTTCCGCCTATAGTAGGTATAGGCATTTAATGCAGTTTTTTTGCGTATTTTTATTAAATATGTCGTTTATTCAACAGGCATCCCCATAAAGTTCGCACCTCCCGACTACCTCATTTTAATCGCGATGCCTCACATTACGCTGAGCTGATTGACTGGGGCATACATTCGGAATCAGATTATCAAGTGACAGAACCACCTTTGACGATGCACATAGAAACCGAGGAAATTTCACGTATGTTAATAGGAGATATACCGCTGAAAGTGGAAATCATAAACATACCATGCCACACTCAAGCTGTTGAGCGAACTGTGAAACTTGTAACCAAGGCATCAGCAACCGTATGTGGCCCTTTGAACAGAGATGGCGTCATTCGAACAACAATTAAAGATCGGAAAAAAGTTCCACGTGTAGAAACAAAAAGAGGTTTTATGAAAAAAACTTCAGATGATTCAGAATAAAAAACGCACGCACATGGATGGGTGTTTTGGGTGGGTAAGGGTGGAACTCGAAATGCAGCCACCTCCTCGTGGTGAGTTCTGGTCTATTTCAGTCTGAATCTGAAATAAGCTAAGAGCTGCATAAAAGGGCAAGATTTTGTATCAAACTTTTTTTCACAATAAACTACATTTTTGGAGCCAAAAATGTGGTCCTAAACCGAGCAAACGCAAGTTTTCTGTGTAGTCGTGCACAATAGGGATACCACAGGACAAAAAGACTCCACAGATGAGCCTAGTCCGAATTTAGCCTGTAGAATAAACGACTATTTAATAAAAATGTACAAAAAAAGCTGCATAAAAGGCCTATACCTACTATAGGCGGAAATAAATGGCTCCAAGTGGAGACCTAAACATTATCTGATCGGTATAAGATTCTACATGCGTACTAATAAGACCATTTGGCCACTTTTTTCTCGCTAGCTCGGTTTCTAATTTCGAAAAAAAAGTGAAAAACGCTGATTTTTGACCCACCCTAATACACAACAGTCATGATAATAAACTTAAACGATTATGTATCCTACGTGGCAAGTAACTACAAATTAAAAGAAAGTGTTGTTTTGTAATTTAAATTATGCTACCCCATTTTTTAATTTGGTTTAGCGTTTAGCGAGATTTTCTGAACTTAGAGTAATAGTGTTTCGTTGCATTTATTGAAAAAGTTTTGAATGAAAATTTTTCGCCTTCTGGAATTTGATTGCTTTTAAGCTCATATTTTTTTTATACCAATTGCAATTTGCTTCGGTTGAACTAATAAGTTCGTATGTAAACTTTCGTTCTAGCGCTTGAACCTGCAATACACTAATTCTTTGAAATGATGAAATCTTAGATATTAGAAATGAATATTTCAAATGATTACAAAATTCTTTAAAGGAACTCAAATTTAAAACTTGGGACAAATTGACGATACACTGTGCAGCAATAAAAAAGTCTACACGATGCTTAAGTTTCAAACCCGAATTCCATAGTTTAGTCTTGCCAAAACACCAGTGGGGAAACTGGCCATAGGTTATTTCATAAAACGTAACAGTTAAAAACGTCTATCTCCACATGACCGCAATGTTTTTGAGGATATACGCGTAGTCTTTTATATTAATATCACAGCCACTGGTAAGTTGTCTTCCAACACCATTTTTTTTCATATGCGAAGATTTTCTCCCATTTGAAAAAACACTCTACAACCAGAGACAGGTCTACAGTCTAACTGTCTATTTCTTGCAGTCCTCGACCAAACCTTAATACCTGTATTTGTGACCACCGTTTTATACAGTACTATTTGCCATCTCATGGTGTGAGTTATCAGTTGCCGTTCTGACGATGATGGCTCAAGGCTGTAGAAAGAGCTGCCGTCGATCAAATGTTTGAAGTGTATTAATTTTATTTGATCACACATTTTCAATTACTTTAAATTTAAAACATCGTTTTTCTTTCAAAAAGTTCATCCAAAAATACTGACAGTGTAAAAATATGAGTATATGCTAAAATTGTAACTAAGTTAATATTCAATTGACGGAACATACAAATACTGGATTTATATTTCCACAAAAACGATAAAAATAAATATGCTCTAAGTTAGAATACGGAAATTCAATAATAATTTTTTATCATATCTTTATTATGCCCTTTACGATGCGCGTGGGTATGTATGCAAGATGTCCGGATGCAAAGTATCCGAAATAAAATGAAATTACATATATTAACGAAAGTAAATACTTATTATCGACATTATAGTTGAATAAGTATTATATAGATTACAGTAAAAACAATTAATATATACAATATAGTTAGGTCTTAATTACAGACATTATAGTTAAGAAATTATTATGGATATTACAGTTAAATAATCATAACAGATATTATAGTTAAATAATCATAACAGATATTATAGTTAAATAATTATAACAGATATTGTAGTTATATATTTGCTATAAATATTATGGTTAGATACTTTCTATAGACATCGTATTTAGATAACTTATATGCATTAGAGTAAAAAGATTATTATAGACATTTCAGGTTTACACTATTCTATTATAAACTATAATTATCAAAGTTTTTTTCTTCACTATATTTGTTTCGATACATTTCGATGAATTTCATTAAGTGTGCATTCCTGGCTCAAAAGCTGACCGTGCCCAACTTCATTTCACGCTAACTTACCCATTCTTGACGTAACTACGCCACACCCACTTACGTGCCACATCAGGCACACTTCAACGCGGATGTTTAGAATTGCAAGTTAGCAGGCTAAATTATAAAATACGCAGACTTCACAGGAATTATTTTCTGACACATTCGGCGTTTTCCAATGACTTGCTTGGTTTTCACTGGAGAGTGTTCAAGTATTCAACAGATATCTTCTATTCTGTAGTTTATTGTCCAAGAACCGAATGTTTCTCCATTTTGGTCGTTGACGTATATGATGCGTTCGCTCTAAAACGACGCCGAATGATGGTAACAAACTCACTTTGAATAGCCGTAACACGCATCGCACTATGTTTCGTGGTGTCAACATTGTTGTTGATGAGAATTTCTTTAACTTGTTGCTGAGCTTCGTTCCATCACAAATTGGCTAATGCAGATGTGTTGGTACCAGTTTGCATATCCACATGAGGGACAGCAATTTATACTTCTAAGTCATAACAACTAAAACTTTAACTCTGCATTAACGAAACTTATTAGCATTTCCTCTTATCTGAATTTAAACTGATAAGTTATGAATGTAGAAAATACTTGTTTCTACTATATTTTACCTTATACGAATAGAGCACAGAAAGTTAATTTTTATACTTCCACTATATATGGCTCCTAAAATTAAAATTATTTTGCGAAACTGGCGCATTCGAATTTAGTATATTTAATACGTAATAGATTGGTATCTCATTTATTTCATGTGCTCTATAAGATTATATAAAATATTTTATTTATTCCACATTTATGTTATAATTTAGTATGAATACTGTACTTTATCTACCCTAGAATATTACATTATGATTCTGGTGTAAAAACTCTACTAGTTCATATAATAGTCGAATTATACACAGTGTATATTTTCATAATTTAATAAAGATATATGAAATATTATTTAAAGATTCCATATTTTTAATTCGTTCCTAAAATTTAGCACATTTTCCGTAGTTTATTTTATTTATTCCAGGAAGAAAATTTATGTATTGCACATTAATTTTTCAAAATTTCACTTTACTTTTACTGATGTTAATTTTTTTTATATTTTAGCGAAAGCAGCTATTTATGTATGTTTCCGTTCAGAGAGAAGTGAAAAATCGTTTTTCTCTTGCACACGAGTTAATGTATTTGAACAAATATGTCCTAATTCTCTTGAAAGATCGATTTCTCATGTAGATGGTAATTTTTATAATGTATTCACACTATCAACAAACGATAAATTTAAGGCCTCAAAAAACTTTTTTTGAGACTGAGTTTCCAACAGCGCAATTTGTCACCGATAGCGGATTAAACAACGCTAGCAATTATGCAAAACGGAAATGAGCAATCAGTCAGAGTTTTATTTTTCCCGTTTTAATTTGTATCTTCTTAGAGATGACGGAAGACTATTTCCTATTTCTAAAACTAGTTCCAGAGATTCAAAAAAAGGAGGAAAAAGATGTTGGTGGTAGATAAAAATGTAAGATATTTTCTGTTTGAAAATTATGGGAATTGTGTAAATGGAAGTATGTCTAAGTTTATTTTTTAATAAAGGGGACTGAGTATATCTTTTGCATACATTTTGCCATATTCGAAAGAAGGAGAAAGAGAGAGAGAGAGAGAAAGAAACCGGCATTATTCAAGGAATTTGGTTGTGGGTTCGGGTTATTAGGTAAGCATTTGTTTAAAATTTTCTTATCAAAATTTGGATTTTTTGTGAAAACTGCGTTACAAATGAAGAATTCGCAGTATCCCAACCGTCAAAGAAATGTGTTTGATAATAAAGTAATGATTAAGTTCTGAATATAATCTACAGTTTTGAATAACTATATATCAAACCATGACGGCTGTAGTAAATTGGAAAAGATTTTTGACTTTTAGTTTCTCTTTACACTTAACGAATATTAAAATTTTATAAATATTTTTATTCTACATAGATAATCAATACAAAGCATATTACGAACATCAGAATATTACGTTAATTAATTTTAATTACATTTATATTTAAATTAAAGTGCAATTACGTTTTTATTATATATTGCTTTATAATTACTTTGTATATATCATATTACAATTAAATTTAATTTTAAATGATATAAATTTATAATAAATTATTTTTAAATTTTACTTTATAATTAAATTATATAATATTATTTTTAATAATGTTTAGAGCATTAAACGATTTGAATTTGCAAAGCGAAGTGTACTATATTTCAAATAATATATGTACATATCGTACTACATCCATTATTATTTAACATAATTTTAAGTTTTAATATTTTTAACGTGTCTGGTAAGAATTTTCATTTAAGTTTGGTACAAGTGATTATGTTTTACATTCAAACAAGAAAACTTGTGTGTCATTCCTAATATACGTATATGTAAATTATATTTTGTAATAATAATCATAATAATTTTTTTGAAATATATTCTATTTTTAAGTAATTTGTTAGAAGCAAAAAATTTAGAGAGTTGTAAAAAATAGGAATGGTAAAAATTCATTATTTTATGTAAATTAACTCTGCGAAGTATTCGCGCCATTTGAATCCTGATATAGCAATTACTTAAAATACTGTGTGCCCGTTAAAATAACATTGCTGTTACAAGAGGAAAAATAATACGAATACGGTTTGTAAAATTTACAGAGTATTAATGCTTACCAATTGAAATCGAAAGACAGAAAAATCTTTAATATTCAAAACTGCGATTACGTGATTCATGGGCAATTCGTGAATTTCCCGAACGTCACACTGAGCATATAAAAAACGATCACATATCATTATTGGAAAGCATCCCATATTTTAAACCAGTATCTTCAGTTATCACTTACACTTCGTTTCGTAATTAATGTAAAAATTCATCTTATTGAGCTTGAGAGTATATAAATAATTGTGACTCTTTTATTTAAATATACGTACATAAATGGAAAGAAAGGATAATTTTAAATTTAGGCAGCAACTGCAAGTGATAGAAACTGATTCAATATGACACGTTTGTGATGACTTATAAGTAATTTTAAGACCAAGTGCACAGACATTTTTTCTAGTTGAAGCTGAAGTCAAGTAAGCATGGTCGTTAACACAGTGGTATTTTACGTTTTTTGAAAAACGTAATTGAGCGCAATTTCTTTACGTAGAGAACGTAAAACCCCCTGAATATGACCAAAGGATTTTGGCTCAGAAAGAAGACAGAAAAATCATGAATGTATGAACATTTTATGAACGTAGAGAAGCGTGTAAAGTGAGAAGAAAATGTTCAGTCAACGAAGTTGAACTTGTTCGTCCATCAATGTGGCGCACCCAAGTTCATATCCGCTGCGATGATGTCTTGATCACACACACAGAAAACAAAGGTATTGTGTTGTATGCTGTTGCTAAACATCTGGATATTTGCTTGAGTCTACATAGGCTACAGAATGACTTGTAGAAACATGAAGGCTGTGTAAGGTAATTTTCTAAGCAATTTACTGATCTGCACAAGACGCAGCACTTGTAAATTACGACCAAGTTTCTGAAACATTAAGAAAATGATTCGAGTTCCTTAAGGGGGATTTTCGTCGGCCACAGGGACAATGAACCATAACTGTTAATTAGAAAATTGGAATATGCAGTGGAAATGGCAATTTTTTCCAGTGGAGAAGAAATTCAAGAGATAGCCTGTGGTTAAGCAAATCATGCTGATCTGCTTTTGGGATATGAAGTTTTCTAGTTTGATGTGTATTTTTATAGAAACATGGAAAAACATGGAACAGTGTAACATACATTGTAATGCTTGGAAACCGAAAGCTAAAATTTGTAGCAAGAAAATAAAGGAATGCTTTCAAAACCGGTCTTTCTGATTATGATGTAATGCACGTTTCCATGTAAATACCGCAACGGTGATGTCAGTTTATGGTATATGGATTAAGCATCTTCCATTCATCACTTTACAGCGCATGTCACATCACAAGAATATCGTGGCTCTTGTCCATTTAAAGAAGTGGGTTCAAATTCGTCTTCGATGACAAAATTTAGAGTAAAATGTAAATCAACATTAAGAACAGACGCAGACGAAAAGTTTACTTTCCCCAAAGAATGAAGAAACTTGTTGAAAAATCCATGAAGTAAAATTTCCTGCAAAGAGATAATATGGATAATGAAATTTATCTTCATCTATTTATAAATATTGCTCAGAAAGAATAATTTTATTTCTTAAATTCCCTCCTTTCTATAATTTTATAAGCCTATGGATATTACCTTATTGATATACTGAAAGACATTCCTTACCAAACGATCGTAGTCGTGAATAAAATATTTTTACACTTTCTTACAAAGGGCTTATCGCATCAAAACAATCCTTTTTAAAATTTTATGTAAATTTATCTACGAATGAAATATCGTGGAATTTTTTTAGTTCGTTTTACTTTGGAAGTCTATACCATTAATCTTTGTCCTACAAATGTAAAGAAAAACGAAAAGCGAAAGCAAACTGTAGTTAACCAGATCTAAAAACGAAGCAGAAAGAAGGAAACAGTACATTAGTTTTTTAATTCCGGTTGGGAAACTTTGCGGAAATATTTTTTCTTCTCGTTCTGCAAAAAGAAACAACTTAACTTTAAATTTTATACGAAGTTAAAAAAAAAAGGATTTATACCTTGTGAATACACATCTTTAAAAATACAAATTATTTCTTCAGAAATTCATATGAAAAATTATGGCAGACCTTATATAAAACCACGTGTCTTATGTTTAATGAATTTATTAAAGAAACCATGAAGCTATTTAATTTTTAAAATAATTTATATATAAATAGCACAAATATAAATTTCAGGAAATTAAAAATGAATTATTTTAGTTTTTCTAAATCATGGCTATATTCGATTAGTTTGCTTTCAGCGCTTAACCTCTATTTAAGGATTATAACAGAATAAGAATGGAGAGAAACACTACAATAATATAAGCATATACTTGCTGTAATAATTTTACCGAGGACATGTTAAATTCAGTGCAACGAAAAAAGCCCCAAGTGGATATATATACATAGGATTAAAGAACGAGAGGCGACAGGGCATATACGAATTAGTCAATAAGTCTGAGAAGGAGAAACCTACTTCTTGATAGGAAACAAATAAGTCATGGTAACGTTCCGATGAATACCAATGAGACTAAAATGTCATTATATGAATTGGAAAGATAATTTTTTAGTGGAGTAACGCAACAGTTGTTGTAGATTGGGAAGTTAGTAGATTTTATAATAGCAAAAAATTACAGTGTAAAAATCTTGGAAAACGTCAAATTCTGAAATATATAAATGTTTATAGAACAAAGGAAACAAAGTAGCAAAAGTTAGATTGCATTGTCACTATTGTTAGCTGTCGATAATGCTAGTCAAAGTAAACATTCAAAGAAAGAATTTGGAAAAGCCAAACCAAACTCAAGGTTGCCCCAAAAGGGTGCAGCTATAAGCCGGCCAACATTGCGTTAATGCAACATTTTCTTTCTTCAATATTGCGTATTTATAATTATCATTTTTTGTAATTTCCATTTTTCACAAACTGTTGACATCTGAAAGATTATGTTTAAAAGAAAAGAACGTTGATATTCGTCAATCAGCAATTAATATACTTTTTCAAAAAATGGGTCTTTGAAAGTCCCTCAAAACACTTAAAAATAAAGAATTATAAAGCAGTAAATTTTACTCGCTTCCATTTGCAAAAAATTATATTCAGTAAGATTAAATTTTTCTGAATATAACATGCCAAAATTTGAGGGGAAAAATTAATTAGAATATATAAAAAAAAATTCCGAAATTAATGTTGCGGTAACGCAACGTTGGCCGAACATGGGTTAAAATTTATTATTTAAGAAAAAAGAATTAAAATTATAATAATTTTAATGTATGTTAAATTTATCTTTTTTAAAATGTAATCATGAAAAATGAGTTCATTTCGAAGTATCTCACACGTGAAATTGAATCCCAGTTACAAAACCAAAGGTTAAGATACATACTCGATTTGAAGCGAAACCTTTTCTTCTTTAATTGCATTACTAAAATGTTTTAGCTCAGCTAATTACATTTCAAAATTTTGGATCTTCTACATCAAAATCAGAATTGTAAGCCCCATCTGTAATTAGAAAAGATCTGCTCTTCTGAGTTTTTACATACATAAAAGATGATTCTGGAAGTCGAGAAAAGCATTTTGGTTGAATATTTATCCAAATCTGTTATAGGATAATTACTGATACACACAGATTTACTTCCACTTGAATAATTTTGTACATATTACACCATGCATTTCCTCAGTTGACATTTTCTAATTAGATTTGGTTAACCATGACAATCAATGCTTGGGTTTTCGAATTGTTGATCTGGAGTGGAGTAGCAATCAGCTTTAATATCGATCGAACCACATAAATAAAGAAATGAACATATAATTACGCCATTTCAGATCATGAGACGTTCCCTCCAATAGAGGCTTCCGTAATAATGTCATTACTCAAATATAAAGCTTGTTGCAGATAATAGTTAATACTTACTCACCGAAGTAATGACATCAGATCAGTAACTATCTCCATACTAGTTCATGGAGAACATAAGTAAAATATTTTGCTCTTGACAGAATTAAAAGTATCGTAGCTATTCTCGGGTGATTTATATTTTAAAGTACTAATAAATTAAGCCATCGTTACTCTATTGCCTCTGAGTACCACAAACTAAAAAGATAATTATTATAAAAATCATAGGCGTACGCAGAAAGTTCGTAAAGGGGGAGTTACAGGCTCAATGGGGGGTTACCTCATTGCGATGAAATTTTGTCTATTTGACATATGTAATATGTGAGATATATATATGGAATATGTGAGTTGCAGAACTCACATATTCCTATGTTAAATATACAAAATTTCATTGCAATGGGGGGTTACAACCCCATGAACACCCCCCTATGTACGCCAATGATGAAAATACTTACTGTTTCAAATAAAAAACAGAAAGAGAAAGAGAGGGACAGAGAGAGAGAGAGAGAGAGAGAGCAATCTCAAAAACCAAATATATATATTTTTATAATAAAAATGTCAGAAAAACATCATATTTTGTAAGATAAATATTTCTGAACCCTATACATATAACAATAAATCGAAGCTCTGTGATCACATCAGCGTTGGAATGAGGGAAAAAATTATATATGCCTTTGATTGGCGTCTATCCAACGATGTTTCCCATATAATGCCTAAATAAGCTATTGGAAGACAGCCACCACGGGCGTGGCTTAGTAATTACATTACTAATTTTAACTCGGCAATAGAAACTCATTAATTATAAAGCATTGATAACTAATTAGTAGCATTAAGCTGAGAGTTCCTAGGTTTCCTTCATTGAGGGAATTTAGTTCAACGGGATTACACATCATGATTAATAATTTGATAACACGAATGCGAAGTTCAGGCTGTACTGTAGAATAGGAGTTAGCGCGGCAGAACTTTAGTTTGAACACCTGAGCAATATTTAGTCATTCAGAGTCAGCAGATCAGATTAAGGCACGATTTCTTTTCCTTTAGCGCTTGCGCTCTGCGGTGGTGCAGCGTTAATGGGTCGAAAAGGAAGTAAAATGTCCACGTAATGGAGCAGCTACTGTCCGTTCAGAAAAAAAGAAGACCGGTGGAAGAGCTAGAAATAGCGGGAGGTGATGTCACAAACGTGATGGCCTCTTAAATCAGAGTGGGACTCCAATTTCAGGACTTGCTTTTGGCAAAGGTTTGTTGGTGCCAACGATTACAATATATTTCATTTATGAGACTACATTGTTGTAAGCGGCTGGCTGGTTTGTGACGTCACCTCTCGTTATTTCTGTTCCACTGGACTTCTTTTCGTAAACAGACAGTAAGATTGGCGTGACTAGGGAGGAACTAAGGGAGTTTTAATTCTCCCTAGAGAAACGAAAATTACAAAAGAAGGCAATGTGCCTATCACTAGGGTGTTGGCGATAGCTCTCCCTAGACCTAGAGGTTACCTTCGCCAGCATTTCTAAAACGTTCACTTAGTGTTCCGTTAATCCGTTTTTGAGTCTCAACCGTGCCAATCAAATAAATTAACCAATCACTCTGGTCTAGAGATTGGTTTCCTAGGTCTTCGGGAGTTTAGGTTCTTTCGTAAAATATACGTCCATTGTCTTATACTGGTGTAACGTTAACGCATTTGTGTATCCTGCCGTCTAACTCGGGTTCTTCTCCCAGTGGTATCAGTGCGCGTACCAATTGCCAACGTCTCTTGGTATTTAAAATGTACATGTCGTTAATTTTATTACTAGTAATCATACGGCTCTGAACTTGTCAGAAACAGAAATTTCATTTCAATTAACTGCTTCCGACGGAATTCGGGGGACTTAGCTTACTCTGAGTATTTCGTGAGTTTGCGTTGTTTCTAAAAAGTAATTTATATTTAGCATACGAGATTCTCTCAAGCGTTATTTCTTCAATTACAAAAAAAAATATTTAGCTGCTTCTATATATAGTCTTTGGTGAAAGAACTGGAAACAAGCATAGAATTGCTTGCCGACGTAAAACTTGTTTTTTCGTTATTTTCCTGCTTAATACCTTCAAGTTTGTAGTAGTTTATCAACAAATTTGTTTGTATGTAGTGTCAGCTTCATCGTGCAAAAGTAATTATTTTACAAAAAAAAAAAAGAAAAAGAAAATGGTTGAAGCATATCAATTTCTCCTAGCAAACTGCTATAACATAATTTATTGTATTCGAGTTGAGTAATTAAAACTTAGGTGTTAAATATGCATAGATTTTACAAACATGTGGTCTTAAAAATAAGTAGTTTATCAAAGTGAAAAGATTTGGGATGGTTATTTTTTTACTTGTGATAGCCTTGATTTTAACTAAGAATTAAAAGCAAGAATTAAGAAAATTAAATGATTCAAGACTAATCCGTGAAAGAAAAAACTATTATTTCTTGTTTCATATTTTCCAAAATTTAAAAATTATAATATTCGATTCTTTTATTCCAGAATTCTTTTGATCATGCTGAACATAACTACAGATTTAAATAGAAATTACTGCCCAATTTTATTTTTATACCTTATTTTATATCTTATTTTATACCTTATTTTATATCTTATTTTATACCTTATTTTATATCTTATTTTATACCTTATTTTATATCTTATTTTATACCTTATTTTATACCTTCCATTTTTATTAATAGCTATATTTCCTTGCCATTTTATAAAAGTGCCTCAAAAAACTTAAAAATAAATGGCAAGGAATTGCTTTACTTTAACGGGGATACCTTAATTTATACGCCGAACAAATTTGTGTTTAAACAGCTTGAGAAAGGCGTAAGGGAAAGGCTATTAACTTTGTGCTTGTCTCCCTAGAGACATAGATGTTGCTTGTCAAATGCAGAAACACTACCTGGGAAACGGTTTTTCTTTATCTGTTAATGTATTCGCCATTCTCGGATTTCACACTTTAGGAATTAGAAAATTAGTTTTGAAAGCCTAAAGAATTATCAATTACTAGACTCTTCCTTGTTCTCTCATCCTGGAAACAAAATATTGTGTATGCAGAGTTTCCGAAATTTGTTATTTTTAAAGAGATAGGAAATTATTGTTTACTTTCTTAGGTCTAAGCTTCGAATGTAACGAAAGCAAGAGTGCCTAAAACATTGAAAACAACAAAAGAATAAGAATACTAAAGATTACAAATCGTAAGCTTTTCATTAAAAATATTGTGTCCTATATTCAAAATAAAATTTAAATTAGAAACGAATTGAAAATAAAGCAATTCGTCTAGACTGCCAACACTTTTTAATGAATAATTTAAATATTACTAATTCTTTTCCTTAGAGGCTTTGCAAAGCATCAGTTTTTCGAGGAACTATCAAATCTATTTCTACAATTATCACATCCTCAGCTTAAATCTTAATAATTGAGTCCTTTACTGTAGAAACGATATAATTTATATATGTGTATCTCTATATAAAATAACGAGGAATACACGTAGACTAATTTTGTATTTATAATGATTTCAGAATGCTTATTTCTGATATTTGGATAACTATTACTAGTGTGAAATTTTGCATTACATAGCCGATGCAGGAACACCAAAATATAGGAAACTACAACTAATAAGGTCTTAAAGATTTAATCATAAAATTTTTATAGCTAACAACTTCATTCTTTCTGAAATAA
This sequence comes from Dysdera silvatica, assembly GCA_006491805.2. Taxonomy (NCBI): domain Eukaryota; kingdom Metazoa; phylum Arthropoda; class Arachnida; order Araneae; family Dysderidae; genus Dysdera; species Dysdera silvatica. The sequence continues at coordinate 76,316,011 of QLNU02003225.1, forward strand.
ATTAATTTTAAATTTAACTACAAGGTGTGTAAATTGACCAATTTAAAATCAAAAGAGCTGCATATGGCATTAAACGTGATTTTTATTTAGAAAGTAATACATTCTCTTCAAATTTAAAAAATGGAGGAATAATGCATAAATTTTTTAACTTCACTGGATCTTAAATTGTATTGAAATTTTGCGAAAAATATCGAGCTGATGGTTGATTTTTCTACTTTTAATTTGTAAAAATATCAAGATTTCTAAATAGATATTTCATTGCGATATTTCTTGCAAAATTATCAGAAAATTTATAAAGAAATAATATGGAATGAACAATATACATTTTTTAAATAAATACACAAATAGAATTTGAATCTCAGTAAGACATGAATTGATACCGAATATTCCAGTTTAGTTTTTGTTCCAAATGAAGATGTTTATAACCGTATACAGAAAAACATTCTATTTCCATTCATCTGTAACACGTGTACAGAGAACTTCACAAAATGAATTCGTCCACCGGTTGTTTAGAAAATTGGCTTTGAACTTCGTATTCGCATCAACTTGTATAACAAATTTGAATTAATATAAAAAATTATAAATTATTTGTTTTTGTAATTGATTTCTATCAATTTATTTAATATTGCCGACTTTTTTCAACCGTCCATATTTCTAAAACACTTTTCGAAGACTTTTATCTATTTGTATATTAATTTATTGATTTATTTCGAATATTTCTGAACTTATTTAAGTAATCAAATTTATTTGTTCTAATAAATCTATAATAAGCCCTATTTTATGTGACATTTTGTCAGATCTATTCCTTTTTGTAATTTTTTTTTAGTGTTATTTTTCATGTAAATGTTTCATTGTAAATATCTGTTAATTTATTTACAAATGTTTTATATTTGTTTTTATTTCTATACAATTCTCTTCCCAGTCAGCTTCCTTTTCGCTCTCTAAAACCTAATTCCTTTTACTAAAATTACTAATTCTAATTTTATTTTTCGCTTCTGTCACTCTATTTGTCAACAGCCATTGTTCTGTGGTCAGTCAATGGAAATCTATGATATCTGTTTTAATCTCATTAAGATGTGTAATCTATTGGTTTAAAGTAACCTATCGTACCTGTTTTAATTATTATACTTGTATATTCACGTATAAGGTTTTTCAAATATTATGCGCTTACATAATTTTACAATAAATTAGTATATTTTATTATTTTTATTAACTTAAATTTTATAAAAAAACATGGTGATTATTTTTTCATTTTGACTATCCTATAATATTTTCCACAATGTTTCCACAAACGAATCTATATTTCCTTTTGCGGCCTGTAAATCACATAGATTATAAAAAAAAATACTCTTTTTAATTTTAATAATTTCGTATTTGTTCATCATAAATTTAATTTTTAAATCACAAGCTTTTCCGAATTTGAATTAAACTAATAGCAAAAACGGTTTTAAAATATATGACGCCCTATATGAAATCGAAATCACCCCAAATAAATATAAGCAGTTTTTAGAATAATTTAGTCTGATTCGGTTTATTTTAGGGATTTCAAAAAATGGCCCACTAAAATATTATATTATTATAAAAAGGGAAAATCACGATACCAATTAAAATTTTGCGGACAGCATTTTTCGATAACAATTAAAAAAATCGGTCAAATATGATCTTCAGTATCCTATAATATTACAAAATGAATTGTTTTCTCTCACATCAGTCTTAGAAGAGAATGGATTTCAACGTCAAGAAATTCGAACTTCCTCCTTTAACTCAAGAATATAATTTCCCAAGAAATTCAAACTTTCTCTTTTAACTCAAAAATAAAATTTCCCTTTTCGGGAATCATCTACGATTGAGAGCAAAAACCAAATAACATACATAAAACTTTCTTGCTATTCATTAGTAACATTACTGTCTGCATTAATAACATCACTGACAGTATTAATAACATCACTGACAGTATTAATAACATCACTGACGGTATTAGCAACATCACGGACTGTTATTGGCAGAATTGAATTCAACCATAACACATTCAGCCCATATTATGTTCCCAAAAAACAAATCTTCAGTTTTCGTAATCCAGTTGCATTGATCAACAAGGTTTATTTGAAAAACAATAAGTGCAAATTTGCTATTCTTGGAGGGAGTGCAGACACCACGCCTCTATTCGCCCTTCTGATATTGTTTTGTATATTTATTATAATTTTGGGGAGAATGGCTACAGCAGATATTGTTTATTTTTGATTGCACACAAATATGTCTTTAACATAATTACTGTATTATTTCGAACTTCAAAATATTAGTTTGATTTATTGAACTATTTACTTTAATATTAAGTGATTTAATTATTAGATTGGGTTGGGTTTTTTTTTGTACAGGGTGGATGATATGGCCAGATTGAGACTACAGCCCATCTCTAACATTGACACTGGTATGGATTGAGGTTCTCTATATTAGTGGACTTCAAACAACATGAAAACAGAACCGCATAAGCAAAAATTTATTTCGAAAGTGCCTATAATAGCGGACGAAATTAAAATTGAGGGTGCATAGATTTTACATATTAAGAAGACGCCTGTTTTTCTATTAATATTCTGTTATGAGTCCTCTGAATTCTTGAATATTGGTTATCTAGTTCGTAAGACAGAAAACTCGCGACTGTGAGAACAAGGAATTGTTCAGAGGCTCAGAATGATATGTGATTGAATATCGTGATAGTTTAATTGTTTGTAAGCGTAAATCCCTACAACTCGTCCATGGTCATTTGGCATTGCCCTAGGTTTGGCCTCTTATGAGACGGAAACACTTGCATCACCTAAAATAATAGATTTCCAAAACTGAAAAAAAAACACTTTTAAACATGTAAGATTGATTCCTTTCCAAAGGAGAAAGATACCCATTCTTTTGAAAGGTGCTTTTTTCAATAGAAAAAGATGTCTATACACAGAAAATGTCTGTCATATATATATATATATATATATATTGAGATGCTGATTATGGTGCAAGATCAGTTCGCAAGTAATTTGAAAGGTTTTCGCCAAATGTTTACCACAGGAAAGTAGATTGAAATACGAAAGATTGTCCAAAATTTATCACAACAAAATTGGGATACAGCATCAGCAAAAACATGGGCCCTGACGGCATAAAAATATTGGTGGGGACAATATACCAGTAAAAGGCATTTTGTTTGAAATTGGAGGGTGATATGGAACCCTAATACCAACATTTTGGCGGATGAGTCCCCCCTGTCCCCCCGTTAATTGCGCCTGCAAAAGCTTACACATTAATAAGTGACGATTATTATTTCATCTCAAAATTGAAATGTCAATATACAATACCTGAAGTCACGTATGTAAATTTCATTAAGGAAAACTAATGAATTTTTCAATCCACACAATCTTTTACCGATGGAAGACAAAAAACTAAGGGAGGCCTATTATTTCACATTTTTCATTACTATGTATCACAAGGTATTACATTGTCTATTATGTAATCTTCTTTAGGTTTGAAACAACAAAGATACGATTTGCTCGGAGTCCCGTTTCAAAATGTTGAAATGAAAGGGAAATTTCTGGGATCCCTCTTCTTGGCACATTTCCTTAACTCTGGTTGAAATGGGTCGATTGTGGAGAAAAAACAGCTGTCTTCTATTGCTTCAACTCTAAACCCTTATATCGGAAATCGTGTTTTTTCTTTTCGCAGAACCATTTTTTCCCCGATAATATTGGCTGGAAATGAAATTGCATCAAGGAACTTGGGACAATATTACAAGATGAAAGAACATTGTGTCTTGGCTTGAAACGTTTCCCATCTGAATCACTCTGGTGGCAAAATCTATTCTATACAAAACCTTCTGTTTCAGCTATTTCCCACACTAGGAGAGTGAAACAGAAAAAACTACCTGATGATGTTTGATATTTTACCAACGATGAAATTTAATGCTGATAAAGTTGGAATCTGCGATGGAAATAGGATTAGATATACGCATTATATATCAAACTAAACTTAAAATAAGACGCAGCTGGGTTTTTGACAAAACATTTCTGTTTGGAGGCAACATCATTTCTAAGATGAAATTATGGGCGGGAATTTATATATTTTTTGAATCAAATCCAAAAGAAAATTTGAAAAGCTACAATATAATACCCAGTTGGTTACCAATCTTAGAAAGGAAAAAAATTACATAATTTGTTGGCTGACACAAAAAATTTCTGCTGAAATTTTAAATATTGTGCACGATATGCCAAAATAAATGGTAAGGATTAAATATAATATATATTTTCCGATTGATACTAGTGTGATGATAAATTTGAAATTTAGTTTTTGAATTTTTATCTTGAAGGGGAAGTCATTCCCTCATTCAAGAGTTTAAAGTCTTGGATAAATTTTCAAGAGTTTTAAACTTTAATTCTTTTTGCATTTTTCACAAACCATGAAGTACAAAAGAAGATTAAAAACCCGCTGCACACTTTAATAAATTAATTTTTCCACCTGGACCATCTCATTCAATTCTTATTAAAATCATAACTCAGGAATTCTCCTTGTTTTGTTAAAGCCTTTTTACTTCCATCTTAAGGTAAAAATCGAGCTCTTTAGTCTAAGATTTACCACGAACTATATTTTCACTTTTCGTCCTTTTCCATTCTTCTCTACAAACTTTCTTCCATTTCTGTTAGTAGAGTTTTTAACTATAAGTCATTTAAAGTCAGCATACAAATAAAAGAAAAGCAAGAGCAAGGGTCACCCAACTTTACCATGACACATTAGTTTGATGCATAAGATCTATTTACTTTTATCAAAAAACAAAAAAACAAGAGCAAATAGAAAACGCAAACTCTTTCGAGGCAAATTTCCTTACAATTTTTTCTCACTTTTCGTATACGCAAATTCCTTTTTGAATAATACTATAAGATTATAATAAATATTACCATAAGATCCCGGTCCACCGCCGTAGTGGGTGGCACGCTTATGGCAGATAAAGGAACTTGTGGATAATCGGAAAACTTTAGCAGTAATTCTGAATAAATATTAATATTTCGAAAAGCTACGCCTTATTACTACAAATACAAATACATTTTAGAGCAAAACTTGGAATTGCAGAATCACAAAAAGCAGTCGCTTTGAGTTTCAGAACCCCCAAAAAAAAGCAGGCGCTTTGAGTTGCAAAACCCCAAAAAAGCAGGCTTTTTTTTGTTAGAGTGGATAACCTTTGTTAAGTTGCCACGGGAACAATTGCCCATGTAACAATAAGGAGAATTTTCCGACAATAATCGCCCACAGACTACTGAGTAATGTAGAATAGTAGTAGATCGTCTGTAAGTATGAAATGGTTTGAAAAGAAATGCGAAGCCTAAAAGTGTGGGGAATAGTATGCAACATGCTAAGAAATGATAAACTGTTTCCACATAATATATACTAGTTCATGGGATATTCACTATCAGAGACTACTGTGGGAAAATTCCCTTTATCTCTGCGTAGGTTGTTTTGCGACATCTGGGCCAAAGCTATTTCCCCAAAAAATCTTGAAGCATCTCTTCTTAATGCGATTTTTTTAAATAATTAACTGTTTAATTACGATTCGTCACACTTGCATTTTACAGTTACTTACGAATCCTTTAAATGAACTGTAGATTGATACGATGATAAGAATTCAGTCAGAAATAAATTTTTATATACAGCTGTTATAACGTGGATTTTGGATTCGTGACTAATCTATGGTAATGTTTAATTGCGTTAGTTACAAAAATTAATTAGGTTTACCCTTTCTGATTTTCATTTTCTCATATTTTTATTTTTTTAAGCACAGGTAATACGGAGTTTATGTACAATATAAAATTTTATCCAACATTAAAAAATTAATGATACTTGTATTTGTAAGATATCATTACCCTTCACAGGGATAACACAATTGCCAAATAATGGTCAACATGCAAAGCCACTGGACGAGCTATTTGTGCGTTTTTCATTTCATTACTAATAAATTTGACACCCACTTATTATTAGCTTAATTTAGAGTTACTTTTGTTTAGGAGGAAAAAAGGGACACCGTCCTCATGCTGGACACGAACCAGGGTCCCCGCGTTGAGCCCGCGGTGTCTTGACCTACTAGACGAACGAGGACAAGAACAAACGCCTTTCTAGAAAGGGCTCAACGCGGGGACCCTGGTTCGAGTCCAGGATGAGGAAGGCGTCTCTTTTTCTTCTAAACAAAAATAGCTCTAGATTGAGCTAATAATACGTGGGTGTCAAATTTATTAGTAATACTTGTATTATTTATGAAATCATTGAAAAATAACAACATATCGAGTAACAAAATAAAAAAATTAAAGCCTCAAAAAGTATAATCAAATAGTAAAGCTGAAAGAATCGCATATAAAATTAATTTTTTTTATTCATATTTCTACTGAACAAAATTCAAAGTGGAATATTAAAAACGGTGTACCCATTTATTTCGGGGTTCAATATTAAAACTTGAGTATTTCTTTATTGAATTCTAAATTGTTTTTGCATGACTTTTTCTAGAAATTTTGTGATGTTAACTGCATTTCGTTTCTTTATAAAATTTTAAGGAATTCTACGAGAAGTTTAGCGATAAATTATTTTATCCAGCAATCATGATTTTATATATTCAGCGAAGAAAATGGGCATTAGTTCAGCCATTTTTCGCCCATTTTATTAAGCCTTAAATAACAGAGATAGTTCATTGATTTGCATATAGATTTATCTAGCTATTTTCTTGAAAATATAAAAGAATCGCTCCATGAATGGATGCAATAATTTATACTGTTGTTCTTCATTTTGAACAAATGATACAGCTTTCATTCAAAGTTTAAAATTTACGCCACAAATAATAAAACCCGCTCACTCTAAACATAGCGCAAATCAATCTAATAAACTGCAATTATTTGTAATTAGTTATACCTACATATACACATTGGCCAGTGAACCATAAGCCTCGTTTTAATGTCCGACTGTTCAATCCTCAATAAACTTTACATCACTAATGCCGTTTGGTAAGGATTCCACGAGGTGTTGTAGTCAATCTATGTCCAATTCACGTATTGCATTCAGCAGACTTCCCTGTTATTGCGTTCAATCTTATGCTTCATCCAGGGGTTTTCATCTTATACACTATGCTAATACTTTCACTATGTTTAAGGTTTATAATTATTAAAATACAGAAGAACAACAATTTTTGTTTATGAAGATTCCGATACCCACATTTATTAGCTCCTACAAATCTTTTTGTTTTAGGAGAAAAAGAGATGCTGTCCTCATCCTGGATGGGGATGGCATCTTTTTTTCCTCCTAAAACAAAAAGGTCTGATATGAGCTAATAAACGTGGATGTTGGAATTTTCATTCATAATTATTCCCCCATGAAAAACACGAAAAACTCGTCCCAGAGGCTTTTTTGTATTGAACATTACGTGGCAATTATGTTATTCCTGTGAAGGGTAATAATATCTTCAGTAATTTACCAAAGGTCACGAGTAATATTCGTGAAAAATATCTTATTTCCAGGGTAAATGGATGGGAGTCTAATAATTAAAAGTATTTTAAGATCTTAAATATTAAATTTGTGATTTCCAAAGTATGAAATCAGGAAAGGATGAAACGTTAACAGATAAAGAAAACCCGGTTCTCAGAATAGTGCTTTCGAATTGCACAAGTAATGTTTGTGTCTCTGGGGGCAGCCAACGCAAAAGTTAATTTCATCCCTTCTCTTTCTTCAACCCATTTAAGCGCAAAATTTATCGGTTTACCCATTAAACTATTCTTTGTGAAGAAAGTGATCCAGTTCCGTAGTTTATTGGTAAATAAAATCTTTTTCACTTTTATAAACGAAAACGAAAATTTAGATAATATTTTTAACTTATTTATTGAGATAGTTCCATTTATTGTGATACTAATTTTCAGCCAAAATATGTAAAGAATATTCGATAGGAATTGGTATATAAACAGTAAGAATGATATTCTAGGAAAAGTGTAGTCATGTTTAAAATGGTAAACCAATTATAGAATGGAGAGAGAATATATGAAGGGTGACTTTTTTAATTTTGGGAAATTTTGGACTATAATTTTGGCCAACGGACTAAAATTTGTATTTTCACGATACAAGAAAACATCCATTTTTCCGAGGAATCCCAAACTTTCTTGGCAAGAGATTAAAAACCCGGCTACTATGGAACGGCGTCATACGATTCTTGCCATTCAGAGTCTAAGGACAATGATGTAAAATCACTGGTACAGAGCCCGAAATATTGTTTAGTTTCTCCCTTAAAAAATACGAGTTGTATTGTATTCTGACAATAAATCGACACTTTAGTGATGAAAAATTGCCAATGTATGTGCTTCCACATTTTTGTCCCTTATCTGTGCATGAAAGTCAGCTATTGAGAAATGCATATATATTTTTTTTAAATTTTATGTACTGACAGTCTTCATGAAGAGCTAAATAAGATAATGCCAGCTTCAGAGATATTCGTTATAAAATATCAATATGATAGCGACCGGAAAATTAAAATATGTTGCACAAAAATGCATGTGCATGTGATAAAAGTTACGTATATTTGACAAAGCGTGCACATTTAGAATTAACGGTAAAATAAGATTAATCATCCTAAGGATCGATATTAATAACGACAATAAATTTTCTGTTTATATGTCGATACTATATTATTAATTTTTTCACCATAATTTAATATTATTTGTCATGCGAACGATTATCGTTCCCTCTTTATTTAGCACGCATGTTTCTGTATTCGTTATTTAGGCATTTACATACAAATCGCACCTTGTTATTTCAACTAAACTTCTAAATGAACATTATGCACATATTTTGTGTTAATCGTTGAAACCCTAAATTTAAAATAGTTGAATTTATGCAACCATTTTTAGGCTTTCACATCTTCAGTAGGGGTCTATAGCAAAAACAAATTTTCTACGATTTTTGCAAAGGACACAACATATGATCCAAGTTCTTCTTTTGGATAAAGGCATAGAAGCTATATTGTGTCTGATGAATCCAGATAGCGCTCTGGAAAGGTCAGGAATATGTTTAAATTCGACTTAATAAATATTTTCAAAATATTTTTTGAAGTCGAATTTGAACATGTTTTCCAAGCTATTCTAGCGTTGATTTAGGTGCAGTAGATAGAAAACAGTTCCTAATTCCTTGTTTAGAAATACAAATGGGCTCACCGGTGGCACCGTTTTTAAAAATCGTCGAAAATATATTTCTCCTATAGAATACTATTCATTTGAAGTTGAATTTGAACATTTTTAATACGCTTTCCTAGAATTAAACCATATGCGTTAGATGCAGCATAGTATCTAGCTCAGAAGTGGAGAACATTTTCATGTTGGAAGGCCGCTTTACATAAATTATAACTGAAGAAGACCGAATTAAAAAAAAATTCTGTTGAGACGCAGGGGCGTAGAGGTCACAAATTATGGGGTGGGGGCACAAGTAGCATTTTATCAAATCATTCGATTTGGCGTTGAACAGAGCGATGTATTTTGCTACCCAATGTGGGCTTGAGCTTAATTTTGTACGCCACTGATTGCATACATAGCAGAACGCCGATTATCAGAACCCGAAAATTAGTTTGGGAGAATTATTTCGTTGATATTTATTTTATCTTTTGTATTTTAAATACGCTCATTTAAGATAATAATCAATATAAATTAAATAAATAAAAATACTTACAAAATTATATTAATAAAAGGACGTGATTTGGAAATTTTGTGGTTCATTCAAAAGGTCGCATTTACGTGCCCAAAAAGCCACATGCGGCCTTAAGGCCTCAGATTCCCCGCCCCTAATCTAACTCCTTATTTAAAAATGGAATTGAAGCCGTCTATAATTTTTTTCGTAGAAATGTTATGAAGTATTTTTCTCCCATAGGCTTTTAATTTCGTAATATTGAATTTGAACGAATCTCCGATGGTTTTCAAACATTAAGAGTTTGCTAAATATTAAACTGAGGTCGACTATGGTCCCCTTTTAGAAATCGTATTTCTTTATTCATGGAATTCCATTGTTATTTGATGTTTTGAAAATGTTACTTTCCCAAAGCATGCCTTTAAAACCTTTAAAGATTTGTAATTATACTTAAAAATACTTTTAACTTGTGCTAATCGTTTTCATTCCCAAGGAGGACTTTTATGGGAAAAGGAAATCGTTCTTTTTTTAATTTTTATTTAGAAAACGTGAAATTTGAAGGAAGTTCTAGATCAGGAGCCGCCAACCCCCTCAAGAGTTTCTTGACCTTTTATCGACACCCCACAATTTAATATTACGTAATTTTAATAGGACAAGTAAAAAAAGATATATTAGATCTCAGATTATTTATTTTTTATAGGTTGTTTATTTTATATATAATATAGTATATATTATTATATTGGTTTAAATTTTAAACCAATATAATAATATCTACTATACTGAATATAAAAGTAATCATATATGTATATATACAGGATGTTCTGAAAACAACGGATTAAAAGTATATAGCCGTTATCCTTGTGCAAATTGGACCATTATGGCCCTTTACATAGGGTTTGGACATGAATATCCACGGAGTTATGGCTATAAACAAATAACAAAGCATGATTGGATAAAAAAAAAGGAATTTACACCTACAATCAACGTATTTATCCAATACACTGCATCTGGGCTGTATTATCAAAAAACATGTTTTTTATTTTTCATACGTCTCTGGAATGTGGGAGTTAACAATTTCGAGCCAATGAAAATTGTGATTGAAAGTTTGGCTCGCCCCTTGAATTTAGTTTCCTAAATTTGTCCGTCGCCAGTTTTTGGCGAGAATGTCGAATTTTTGGCAAGCTATAAAATTAAATTAAACAATATAAATCAACGTCCATTGGCGTAGTGAGACCAGCGCCGATGTTATGGCGTGATTAGATGGTGAAACGTTCGGAATTGTTTTTGTTGAAATTGCTGAAGTCCTTCGTCGTTGTTTAATTTAATCTGCGTAGTGTTCGATTTATTTAAATAAATAAAAGCTATTAAGAATCAAACCATTGACTTTTTGGCCATTTTATTCCCCCCCCCAGGTAAGCAAAAATTAACATTGGAAATAAACTAACTAAACTAGGAAAATAAGCACAACAGCAAACCCCCCACCCCTTAGTGCTTGCATAATAATTGAACGCTCCCTATTAAATTTTTTCCATGGTAAATGGAAATACAAGTCCTGCGACCCGGCCACCATGCCGCGTCCATAGACATAATTCAGAATCGATCAAGAGGGGCGGACTGGGTTCTCTCAAAGGGCGCATACCTTGGATTATCGGAGGACGGAAGCTCTATCTACCATGAGGGCGCACGGGACCGGGGGCCGGTTGGCCGGCGTCCAAGTCCCCCCCTGAATAGATCTACCGAAAGCTATGATATAGAGGTAAACCTTCTCATTCGAACCAACCCCTTTTAGGAATTTTCTGGGTACGTTACTGGATCAAGGGTAATTTTTCGATACTAACTTTTATTATCAAGCTATTTATTATTTACCTGCAGGACAGACTTTTGAATTCTTGGGCTGTAAAACATGAACGAAAAGAAAAGAATCTTCGGAGCATAAAAGTTTATGATTGGCAGGTGGAGGGCATTGACGGATTCAGTAAGTATCCCAGAGGTGGGGAGGGTGCAGTGGCATAGGCAGAAAGTTCAAAAGGGGAGTATAGGCTTAATAGGAGGGGTTACAGAGCTACAACTCATATATTCCTATGTTAAATATACAAAATTTCATTGCGATGGCGGGGGTCGCAACCCCCAAAACCTCCGCCTGGCTACGCCTCTGGGAGGGTGTCGATTTGTATGAACGTGCACAAAGTAATTTTAAACAGCATGGTTGGGGGAGGGGCGTCCCAGTAGCGCTGTTGGTAAGGCGTCTGTGTGCGGATCATGCTAATGTATAATGGGCGAAGGTTTTTTTTTCCTTTTAGTACCGGGCTCCCTTGGCCGCACCGGGTCCCTGTGCAATCCCCCCTTCCCCCTATTGCCTGCCCTGCCCTTCGTAGCAAAAATTGAAACACTCCTTCGGTAAACTTCTTTAATCGGTGTTGCGAGTCTCGAGATATTTATTTTTCAAACTAAACTTCTTGCTTTAGCATTTTCGTTGCCCCGTATTTTCGTAGTGCACCACTGAGGAAAGTTGCCAGCCCTACGTAGGAGCCTTAAAATCTTTATTTATGAAATTGCGCTAATTATAAAATCAAGTCGCCAATCTCAGCAACCACAAAAAATGCCAACACGCCTGGAAACCTGTTTGAGGATGCAATGTAGCAACCCCGCGCTGGAGTTGAAATTTTCGGGGGAGACAACTTCATGGTTTGTAAGCGCCATTGGTCATTATAGATCCCGCCTCTGCGAAATAAAAGTATGCATAACTCCGTGGATATTCATTTCCGACCCCCCATGTAAAGGGCCATTATGGTCCATTTTGCACAAGGATCACGACTATATACTTTTGACTCGATGTTTTTGGAACACCCTGTATATATATATGTCCCACAGGCGTCCTCTGCCAAGAATACCGGCACTCGACCTCTCGCTGGTGAAAAGCGTCATCGGTAGCGATCACTCCGTAGGGGATTGACACAACGAGTCCCGTCTTAGCCACCGCATCCTAAATTTAGAGGGTAAATTTAGGAGGCAGTGTCTTAGTGCAGAACTTTGGCTGTGGTGACCGAAGTTCGGATTCTTCGTAAAACTGTAGATCCAGCTTGACAACCCGTCTGGCCAACGTGGTGAGAGTAAGGCTGCTTCCTCTGTATTTCTTTCACCGCACTACATGTATGTGTGATAACAGAGAGACCTTCATCCTACAGAGGAGTGAAAGTGGTTGTTGATGATGATGATATATATAGGTTAATTTCGGGAGAGATGGACCCCTTTTTAAGAATTGCTATAATTTCGTTATTTATAGCAATATTGGTGAAAAAATGGTACTATAGTATTCTGGAGACATATGCTAAAACTGTCCATCAGTATAAATGCGAGAGACGTACAAACAAAACCAATTAATGATTAACAAAAAAAATCTTCAAGTGTTCCATCTATCCCATACCACTCCGGGTTAGATGGACTATGTGCTATGGGAGAGATGGACCATGTGCTACGGGAGAGATGGACCTACTTAAAATTGAAACAGGAATGAGACTAAACATTAGTAATAAAAATTGATAATTGAATATTATAATCACAACTTTTTTTAACTTTATTATTTAAATTCGTTAGTTTTAGATTTTCTTCGCCCACACAAGTCGGGAGGTATGCCATCACTAAACTCTAGTTTTTTGTTTTCCCCCTTGAATATGCAATAAGGAGGAATGTAAGTGCCTTCTTCATTGAAACAACCAACCACAGATATCATTTTACCCCTTTCACCGGATTTAATAGTAGTTATGCTTTTTGGTTCTTTTATTGCGATAACACTTCTTGGCTTATTGTTCAATTGTAAGCCATTTTCATCTATATTGAAAATGTGTCCAAGCTTATTTATGAGGTCCTTTTCAATCAAAATAATTTTCAATAGTTCAAAATATTTTGTAACTACCTCCTTATTCATCTCTAGAGCTCTATTCACAGACACTCCTTCTGACTTCCTTACTGACAAGTCAGGATTCCAGCTAAAAAGGATGTCAGCCAATCATAACCCGCCTTTTGACTCTCCATGTTAAAATTATGTTTGATGTTTAACTGTTGAGCTAACTGGAAAGCCACGGATCGAACACAATCCCGTGATGGAGTAAAGCCATGTGCTTGCAGTTTCTTAATATGAAGCACCATTTTCTTTTCGTTTGCTTGACCTAACAAGGATGATGGACCGAAACGTCCCTTGGTAAGATCATTGGATTTTATCCTCCTTTTCAGAGTAGTTTTGGGGATTTTAAAACACTTTGCAGCTTCATTGATCCCCATAACTTTACTTTGTATGACATCAGCAGCCTTCAACAAATCGTCTCCTTTCCACGTTCCTCTAGTAGACTCCAGTTTTCTTTCATACGTAGTTGGCATTTTTCTGGGGAAAAAAAAATGTAGGCTATATGGGATATTTTATGTGAGCAGTGCGTTTTATCAATATCAAATATACAAAAGGTCACATTATAAACACATAGAGGCAAATTATTATTATAAATATAAAATTATTAATCATTTGTCGAAAAAAATAAAATTTTAACTATATAAAACCTGGTCCATCTCTACCGATTACCAGTGAGAGAGAGATAGAGCAGGCATCTATCGCGTCCACTAGGGTGCTATTACCACTATGACTTACTACAATTATTGATTATTACACCTCCTGTCAGATGCTGGTTCGAAATATTATCAGATAACTTATATACACCTTACGGTCTAAATAATACAAAAAACGTTTAACTCAACCGATTTGTACTATGCAGCTTTTTCGCTCAAATACTTGATCAAAGACGATAAAAACAACATACCGTAAGATTCACATCCGCCATTACAAAATGGCACTGCCCTCAGTACCATATAACGGCCGTTTCTAAAAAATAAATGAGTAGTCCATCTATCCCGAAATTACCCATCTCATAAACTTAAATTTGTTTTATATATATACATGTAGGTGAATTTATAATGTAATCAACAATTATATATAGTTATATATCCTTTAGCTTACGGGTGGGCGTATTCCAGCAGGTTTACTTCCCAAAAGAACGGGGCTGGGATGCGTCCTAGCCCAGCGATTTTTTTTTTTCCCTTTCGTGTTCTTCCCATGTAAATGGTCAGTTTAGTAGAACAAATGGCTTTATCGCAGGTGGTAACAAAAAAGGTTACGAAATAAAGGCCTATCGTAATGATATGACCTTCTTCTCCCCTTCCTCTTCGTCACTGCTTTGTACGAAAGTTAACAATCTACTATTAGATTATCTGTAAGATTCTTATCTTTCGCTTAAGGTACAATACATGCCAACTAAAGTTATTTGGCGTTGTTTATTTGCACTTAGTTGCCCCTATAGTGTCCTGCCGCTAGAGGCCAAGCAAAAATCGTGCCAGTAGCGACCATTTCAGTACCACTATCGCGTTTTTGCAAAAGAGAAAAATTGATAAAATGAAATAGAATAATTCGCCGAGATTATGTGCCTTTTCCCGTCGCCAAATTAGTAATGCACTTGCCAAGCTAATACGGGACTAAACTTGTGTAATAATGAGCATGTTTTTTGATATTTTATATAATACGGACGAAGCGATTTTTCGGGCACTCTATTATACACTACGTATTCTATTTCAACCGATTTATAAATATTTTTCTTTATGTAATTTTCCCTCTGTCTGTTTAATATCTGTGTTATGCGTGTGTTTCGAGTTAGTTATTGAGGTAGACTGAAATAATATATATATTTCTAACAATATTTTTAAATTCTTAAAAAATAAAAATGTAATTTTTGACTATTCCTTACTTTGATAGAAACAGTTTTTCTTCTAATTCAAAACTAGGTATGTATTAAAAATATACGATGATCGTGTGAGCACATAAAAATCCAATCAAAAGTGTTTCGTTATTTTTAGTTTGGACTAGCAGAAGACACTAACACTTGGCTATGAAAAAACAAATAATGTGCTATGTCGGAAAATTGAAAAATTCGAATTATTGGGAATAAACGAAGAATCAACGATATGTGCATATTGTTACATATATTAATATAAAATACACAGAAAGGATAAGTGACACATATAATTTACCCTTTAAAAACAACGAAGGTTTGGTTAAAATATCAGGAAATCCACTCGTTATTATAGAAGTTTTGTCCATTATTTGCTTGGCAAGTACATTATTAATTTGGCGACGGTTGGCGCGGGGAACAGATACGCAATCGCCGAGAATTATTCTATTTCATTTTATCAATTTTTCTCTTTTGAAAAAACACAATAGTGGCACTGAAAGGTTCGCTACTGGCATGTAACCGCCCTTAAATCTCCTTCCTGACCCCATGTAGCCACGCGGTCAGGGGTCACAGGTTGATTTGTATGAGGAAAGGGTAGAAGCTATATTTTCCCGTGGGGAATAACAAGTTTCTGTTTTCCAGCTCAGTGAGCTAAAGGATATATATGTAATAACTAGCGCCCTTACTTCTATACATTTGCATATTTTTGCATGTTTCTGCATATTTCGCCTTTGTGAGCATACTTTGAATATTTCTACATATTTTGGCATATTTCTGCAACATTTGCATCAAATTTTCAAAAAGTGTGTATTTTTCTAATCCGCTTGTAATTCAATCAATTATATTAATCTAATGTGTTTTTTTAAAAAAAAAGGCCTTTTTTTTAAATTTTAAATAAGAATAAAAAAAATGGTACAGAATATGTTTCAAGTGTAAATGATATAATTAGATAATATTAAAGTTAGAAAAAAATAATTTTATGAGTCTTCACATTTCTGTGATGATGTTTCGCAATATGCGTAATACTTTCCAAGTCAAGACCAAGTATAATATTTTCCAGCCCAAGCTATGGGCGCCGGCAAGTATAGGCAATGGAGAGCTCATTGCGCCCTTTATATTTCGATTTTCTTTTAAAAAAAAAGGTAAAATTAAAAAGGTATGGTAGAAAATTTCCATTTTTTAAGGCTTTTGCCGCCACCCTGCCGGCATCTTCGGGCACAAGCTAATGCTTGTGATGCCATATTTTCAAACACATCTCCGTACGTATTTCATGTGTTTTGGTGCATATTTTATATTAATTTTGTGCATAATTATATTCAAGGACATAAAGAGTTATTTTTTGTACATTTCAATGCACATTATACAATAATTTCAAGAACATTTGCACTGTTTCAATAAATTGTTATTTTATACATTTCGAAACATCGCTTATATTAAGTAGAAACCGGATTTTTATGAACTTGCATATTTCTGTATATTTTCGTGCATATTTTGTAATAATTTTGAGCACATTGGATTATTATTTGGGCTAAATTTTATGCATGAAAATCCAGGCCATAGTAATAAAATATGTAAATATATATTACATAGTAATAAACAAAAACGCATCTCTTCGACGTTCAGCCTTAACGTCAAACCATATGCGCAAGTAGAAAATTCATAAGGGGCGTTATAATCCCAATGGGCAGTTACATAACTAAAACTCCATATATTCATATGTTATACATAAAAAATGCCATCGAAATGAGGATTACAACCCCCACTATCACCCTCTGCTTATGCTAGTACGTTAAACGGATACGTTTTCGTTTTTTAAGTCCTTCTTTCTCAACATTACATGTTTAATAGGAGGGATAAATAATATTTAAAATCTAATTTGAATAACAATAATATGATCATTTTTATGTATGTATGAAAATATAACTTTATAGTAACTTAATAAACAAGGAAACTTAATGAGTTAGGGTAGAGGTAATCCAAGCTCACTGAATTTAATAAATATTACCCGTAGAACGAATTCTTATGCTTTTCAATTGACCCCTTACAATGTTATATCAAGCCCTGGATGTTGATATCGACTACTTTGGCGACCCCTGATCTAGAGTATCAAAATTCAACATGTGATATTTAGAGTATCCAAATTCAACATGTGATATTTAGAGTATCCAAATTCAACATGTGATATCTAGAGTATCCAAATTCAACATGTGGTATCTAGAGTATGAAGATTCAACATGTGTTATCTAGAGTATCAAGATTCAACATGTGTTATCTAGAGTATCAAGATTCAACATGTGGTATCTATTGTACCAAAATTCAACATGTGGTATCTAGAGTATCAGTAATTCGACATGTGGTATCTAGAGTATCAGAATTCAACGTGTGGTATCTAGAGTATCAATAATTCATGTGGTGATTTATGTGAACTTTGATGAAACTATTGCAAAATTACTTTTTTTTTTCCAAATATTCATTCGTTTTCAATAGTTTTGGCTTCGAAAATGGAATGCACTTCCGGGTGTGAGATATTCCATATGTAAAACCTAATTTAAAAAAAAGTCAATTAAAAATGTATTTAAATAATTCTTTTAAAATGGCCAAACATCTAATATTTTCTCTTAACTAACATATTTTCTGCAAAAAGATTAAACTATTATAAAAAATAATTATTAGATTTATAAAACTGTAAATGTTACTTCACATAATAATTTTTTTTTCCTAAAAATATTTTTGAATGAATTTTTTTGGCATTAATATCATTATTTTACATAACATCCTTATAGTTTTTTAAGGTATGCATATTTTTATGTTTGAAAATGTGAATAATTTGTTCGTCCCCCTAAATAAACATATTCACTCTAGACATAATTTTTTTCAAACTTTTTGGAAAGCAGTAAAATTAATTTCTTTCCTTTTCTACAATAAGAAGAAAAACTATTCTGACTGAAAACTTTTGAAACCCGGAATTGAAAACGAAATGCCTTTTCTATCTTTTCTTAATATCTGGTTAACTAGCTTTCCGTTTCTTTTTTCTTTCTTGCTTCTTTTGAAAAAAGATATATGGCATATACTACTAAGTAAAATGAAGTTTTCAGAGATCTGAAAAACTGCATTTTTTCATTAGCTGTCGAGGGATTTTTCTACGGCGTTTCGGAGAAGGATATGCGGAGAATTTAAAAAAAGTTGCCATCGTGCAGTCTGTATTTTGTGAGACAGTGTCTTAATATTTTTATATGAGACAACACTCCCTTCGTAAAGAATGTATTATAGTAAATAGTAAAATTTCGTTACTGTCCCAAAGTATGAGGAAAGCCCCTTCAATTTTTAGGGAGAATTACTATTTCCTTTATCAAGTAAAGTTTAAAAATGGGAATTGTTTGTTAAGGGGATTTTATTTACCTTTAAAAAATTTTGCTTGAAAAGGGGACGTGGGTTCGGGTCCCACCGAACGTTTCACCATCTAATCACGCCATAACATCGGCGCTGGTATCACTACGCCAATAAACGTTGATTAATATTGTTGTTTGATATTATTCTAATGTTACGGACTTCCGTTCTATATGTTAGAACAGTAACGAAATTTTACAAATTACGGCAAGTCTTGTCCAGTCTCATTGTATTATTTTGCTAATGCATGCATAGTAATGGTTTTCTATATATCAATAAAGTGGCATGTATAAAGTTAACATTTTGAGTGTATAGCTTTATGTACGCATTTTATACTATTTTTGCAAATCTACGAAATATAAAACATGGTATAAAGACCAGGAATTTTACATTAATTACAGGTTTCATTTCGAAATGCTTATGATATCAGAATGTATAAAGTAAAATGTTGAATTCTTTTATGGTAATGTCACTTCCATTAATTGATTAGTGGAAGATTTATCAGTGTCCAACGAGAATCAAGGAGCTGTTTGGGAATTTGGAAAATTGCACATGAAATAGATACATATATAAACATGGATATACATCCTTAGAGGTATAACAAAACTGTCACTCTTTTAGCTGTTTTCGCATTTCGATTTCAGCATGTAGTTCGTTGAACTTGTCAATTTTTTCCCAACTCTTTATTTCATCTCACAGTATTACAATGTCTATTTGTTATGCACATGTCGTTATTTTAACTGATTTGATGGTCAGTTTTTTAAATAACTATTAAATCAGAATTTTATGATAAGAAAGTTTTGAATAGTTTATTTACATAACATTAAAAATGTTAGCGTACACATTTTCTACAACCGTTACATTGTTATGGGCCTGCAAAATTAACTGTTGATAAATTATTGCCTCAAATTTATCATTATTATAATTTTTGAGATGTCAGTCGCAGTAGGGACACCTAGCCAGCTTTTGAATTTGAAGTAGGATTGACATCATCGTTTTCATAAGACAAACTATGAAAGTAAAAAGCAAAAATTCTATTTAAATATCCAGACCTAGGGCTAATTTTCTTGAAGGAAATCAGTTTCCGATCTTCCTTTCATACGTGAAAAAATATAGGCAAAAAATGAGGTTTACCCACCCACCCAACCCCCACATCATGAAAACCATAAATAAGCAACATTTTATTATTAATCTTTTCCATAAGGTTCAAACAAAAATATGATTTGCATTTTTATCTGCTACCCACAACACTCGTTTAGTTTTAACACCGTGGAAATTTCACAATAGGAACTATCCTCCTCCCACCTTATAATAATTATAAGAGGAAAAATACTACATTTCTGTTTTGCATAATTATTGACATTAATCCCGTATCGTTGAAAATTTGTCCTGTCGGTAATTAATTCTAGGATTTAATATTTTTTCAAGGAGTTAAAATTTCATTTTTGTTGATCATATAAATATATAATAAAACCTGCCACCCATGAGAAAAATTGAAGACAATTCGATCATTACATTAATTTCGTTGAGCATATTAATTCGTGTGAAAGGAATAGATGACATTTCAGATGTGTGGACAAGAAATATATATAATTGCGTTAGCTAACATGTAAAAATTTACGAGCGAAGTAAAGTTAATACGTTTAAAAAGTATACATTTTTATTTGAATGAAAATAATAATTTCATCATTTTGTTTTCAAATCGGGCTAGTTGTTATATATATCATCATCATCATCATCATATTCAACCATTATCTATCCACTGCTGGATGAAGGTCTCTCCAAATGCTTTCCACACAAGTCTATCCTGGGCCATTCGTTTCCACGTCACCCCAACCTCTTTTCTTATTTCATCCACCCATCTAGTTTGAGGACGTTTTCTAGGTCTTCGGTGGTCTCTTGGAATCCAGTTCAGAATTTCTGTTGTCCATGATTGATTAGTTCCTCTTGCAATATGCCCAGCCCATCGCCATTTCAGCCCTTTTACTTTAACAATGATATGCCTCTAGTTTTTCTCTTCCCCAAGTGTTCCTTTCCCGATCTCTCCTAGTTATTCCAAGCATGCACCTCTCCATGCTCCTTTGTGATACATCTGTAACTTTCATGTGCTCAACAGATTTAGAATCCATGTCTCTGATCCATAAGAGGACTGGCATTTTTACACTGGTTGAAGACCTTTCTTTTTGAACACAAAGGCAATTTCCCTTCAGGATAAAACTGTTTTTCTTCCAAATGCACTCCAGCCAAGTTTAATACGTCTGTTGAGTCTGTTGAGATATATATATATATATAAATATTCGCACACATATTAAAGACATTATAACAATGACAATTTTACAGCCTACGTGGTATCCATTTTCTATTGTCATAGGGGATATGTGCTTTCATTTTTTGCTCAAATAATGCAAATTTATTTTAGTTTACAAGCAAATATTTTATATCACACAGCAGAATTTCGAAAAAATTGTATTTAAAATTATGTTCTTTGAAAGATTTTTTGGTCATTTTAATATTTTTTAGACAGATCGATTTCCATCAGTAGGGACAATCTTTTTTTGCATTTGAATGTTAGAAAAAGAAATTTCGTAAGAACTACTTCATTTAGTTATTTTTGCAGAAAAGTATTTTAACTGGCAAAAAAGCAAAACAATAATCTTGAAAGAATCAAGTTTCAGAATGCAGAGCATTTTCTTCCCAAACAAACCTTTTAGTGTAAGTTCAAAGTTTTATTATTTTATTTTTAAAAAGCCTCGGGGCAAACGTTGATCCAATTTAAAAAATAAAAGAATGAAATTCAAGTTAGAAAATAACATTTTCTCAAATTCGAATATTTTAAAATATATCCAAGGTTATTTAAACTTATTTTCATATTTATTGTATGACATATATTTGAGATTTGGTAAAAATATTATTTTTCTGATTTAGCCACTGAAAATAAGCAGACCGAAAATATAGTTTTAAACTAGCACAAAAAGGTGCATTCCTAATTTCACACGAACCAAAACACTTTGATATCT
>QLNU02003225.1:76342467-76381276 GCA_006491805.2 Dysdera silvatica
CAAACGATAATTTGATTATCACTAAAGCAGACAAAGGCGGGCAGATAGTAGTTATGGACAAAGAGAAATACATTGAAGGAGTCGACAACCTCATCAGTGAAGGTCCTTATAAAGTGCTCAAGAAAAACACATCTTCCGATCAACTCTCTAATGTTAGTAAAATAGTCCGGTCATCAAACATCTTGGATCCCGAAACTAACAAATCCGTAGTTCCTTCTATTGCTAATGTCGCAAGACTGTATTGCCTCCCGAAGGTTCATAAACCCGGCATTCCATTGCGGCCCATAGTCTCCAACATCGGTACTGCAACCCATCCCCTAGCCAAATTTCTCGTCCGCAGATTTTCTCCTCTCCTGGCTAACAACCATGATACTGTAATTAATTCTTCAGAATTCATTTCCAAATTAAATTCCTCTTCTTCTTTCGCTTCTTCAAAAATGGTCTCGTTCGATGTCAAAAGCCTTTTCACAAATGTTCCCGTTCAGGGAGCTCTTGAAGCTCTTATCTTTCGTATGAAAGAATTTCATTTTGCTGATGCTGAAATCCGTGAATTAGTCAAATTTACGGAGATCTGTATCACACAGACTTGCTTTTCTTTCCGTGATCAATTATTTTCGCAAACTGATGCCTTGCCATGGGAAATCCTCTTTCACCCGTTTTATGTGATATTTATATATATTACGTCGAAGAGGATATTCTCAATCGCATACCATTTAAACTGTGGATTAGATATGTGGATGACACATTCGCTATCCTTCCAAACGATTGTTCAGATCTCTCTACAATTCTCACCACCTTAAATTCCGTCAACCCTCACATACAATTCACTTTGGAAGAAGAAAACAACGGTTCATTGCCTTTCCTGGACGTTTTGGTACATAGATCGCCGTCCGGGTTCCAAACCAGCGTATATCGGAAACATTTTGCTGTTAGCCAAACGCCGCATGCTGCTTCCGCCCATCCACAAAATTAGACGATAAGCACGTTCTACAGGTTTGGTCTCATGTACTCTAAAATTGTCATCATCTGAAGAATTACTCAAGATTGAACTTAACCATATTCTTGACATCGCTCGAGATCGTGGTTACAATCCTACCATTATTGACGACGCTTTGAAGAAACTCACTAGACCTAAGCTGTGCAGTACACTCTTGATTGATTCCTCTCCTTGTAATTTTATCAGCATTCCTTTCGTTCCACGAATTTCTTCAAAAATTGCTTCCATCCTCCGTAAATTTAATTTCAAGGTCACTTTTACTCCAATCAATAAACTCGGTTATTCCAAACTCAAGGATATTATTCCTGATTGCAATTATTTTGGAATTTACTCCATTCCATGCCAGTGTAATCGTGTTTATATTGGTCAAACACGTCGGGCCCTTCGATTTCGTCTTAAAGAGCATGAAGCCTACGTGCGTAAACAACAACTGGAAAAATCTGCTTTGGCCAAACACGCCTGGGAAGCTGGCCACAAATTTTCTTTCGACAAGGCCCATCTAATAGAGAAAGTTTCTTCACCAGCCGACCTCAATTTCTTTGAAGCCTTCCATATTCTTTCGCATTCCTCTTCTACTGTTAACGATCAGCTTCCGTTCAATTCCATGTCCTCTATTTGGAGAAACTTCATTCGTCCCATAGCAAAAGACGCGGCTACGGACCCACAACTGGTTTACCCGAACTAATTTTGGACTAGCAATTTGGCATCGATAGTTTTTCTAGCACGTGTGCCACATTAGTGTAACTAGGGTTCTGAAGAAGGAAGCCTAAACGCGCTTCCGAAATAGCTATAAACCATCGTATTTATTTTAACTGTGTTAATGTGTTTAATTTTATTTAACTTGATATCTGATAATATTTTAGGCTGTTTAACATTCAATCGCTGAATGCGTAGAAAACTCAGAGACTATAATAAAAAAAATGTAAGTAATTATGCAATTCCATAGAGTAAAATATTATCTCAGACGGTCATCTCTAAACTATGCTAATCTTCGGAGAGTGGCCATGCGCTAATGATACCGAGTATGTTCCACAGTATCAACTTTAATCTCCGAACGAGTGTTTGAATGAATAGCCATCAAAAAAAAATCACCAGCGAAGTCCGCTTTCCAAATTCATCTGCGAACCAAAATGTTAGTAATGTAAACTATACTTTTAACCCATTAATGGCCAAACATAGAAATTTACGGCGAAATTGCATAAAAATTCATGAGTTTTTTATTTATGACCATGGCAATAATGCTTCATTGAAAAAACATCCAGTGTTTGTGGGAGGAGGAGGGGAGTACGGCGAAATCTTGTGTTACGCAACGTTCGTGGTAAATGATGTCAGTTCATATATAAGTACAAAATTCAGGATTTTTATAAAACGCAATTAATTTTCACGTAACAGAAATTTTATACATTTTTTAAAATGCTTTTACAGATATTCCCATAATTATCTGAATAATTATCTAATAAAAATCCAATTAATAAAATTTTAATTATCTAATAGAAGTCTAATTATTTAAATTAATTATTTAAATAAAATTTGTTAGGGTATAGAGAAAAATAACGAAAATAATGCTGCGCTAACGCAACATTGTCTGAAGATGGGTTAATGTGCCCGCAATTTGATCAGTTCTTGTTTCTAGGCAAAAATCTTTCATCACATTACAGCCATTGTCATTGGTTGAGTCAAGTAGAAAGCAACGAAGAATTGGTAAGAAAAAATATTAAGGAAGAAGAAAAAATATGCGGAAAATTGAAGAATGAGGGGACTTTGAAACGGCCACAAAATTCTGATGTTAAAATCTATTGCGATGTTCTTGCCAGCTTTCGGAAGATCCAAAACTTTGCTTTAAAGTGGTGAGTTGTAAAGAAAAAATATGTAGCCTATCAATTTCTTTAGAAAATATTTATGTCAAAGAAGACCAAAGAATTAATGAATCACTGAGTTTTTTAATGTAAATTGAAATAAATATTAGCAGAGTTAAGGGGGGGTGAGTATCTTTTAAATGGTCAAAAAATTGATTTTTCAATTATACTTTTTTAAATGGCCTAAACAATTTCGGACACTTTAAGAAAAACGCATCAAAATATTATAATTAGTCACTTTACAACAAGCAAAAACGTAACACCATACATTACTTCTGAGCATGTTTTGTTTACTTTTTCGTTGTTTTTCTCAAAATGTGTTTTTTTCAATTTCAGAGCAGGACTATTTTTAAACCATTCGTGCTTTTTCCATGAAATTTCGTATTTAGTTTTGCACAGTTTTTGTCTTTCAATTACCCCCATTAATATTTTGATATTATGTGAAATGACCACCAGGGTGGCAGTGTTGTTATGCATAAGTTATTACGAAATTTTTATACAAATTATGGAAGGTGTGTTTTAACGTATTTTTATTATATGTATAACAATGATTTTAGGGGAATTTTTAAGGTACGTACCTTGGAAATGTTTCCCACTTTCCATGGCAATTCTAATTTCAATACAACTAGATTTATCTTGTGCGTAACAGCATAAAGTATTTTTATTTTGCTTGAATTTCATGTTTTTAATTAAATAATTAAAAATAATTATTGCATCCAGATATTATTTTGTAATTTCTTTAACAGCTAATAAATTGCTTGTGGCTCACGAATAAATTCCATGTAATTATGTAATAACGTCATTTATATATTAATACTTCAAATTATTGGAAATTTTCTTCGATTTTTAGTCCCGAAGGTACTTACCCTTCTTGAGATTCCGACTCTGGTTCTCGGAGAGAGAGAGGACGCTCGGCACATTACACTTTCTTTCCTCCATTTTTCACATTCTACTTTCATTTTTGCCTCCTTCTTTGTCTTGACCCCAAGTTTTTTGCTCCTAATTTTGCCTCGCATCAATTAATTGGATTTAATCGGTTCAATTGCTTTTTCCTGGTGCCCCTCTTCCCCACTTTCTCCGCAAAAGTTTTCTCTCGTAATGGCCATTTGTCTGCTTCTAAAGAGTGCAGCGGAGTGTTCGGCAACGTTTTTCTTTTCAGGATCCGTGGCTACCTTTGTTCATCGTTTCTGTCTCGTGTTCGTCCTTGCCTGCTATGGTGCCTCTGCTGTTTCGGCTCTGATGTCCTTCGCCTACCATGCTGTACCTTTGCGTGTCCTCGTTCACCCCCTTCGCGAAGCTTGTTTTGCATCTTCGTCCCTCACCGGATCCTGCCCTTCTTCATCAAATTTCATCAGAATTCGTCCTGCCTTTTCTGATTCATGAAACTCCACCATGTTTCATTTTATCCCTCATACTTCCTTGCTTCATTGCAATTCTTTTGATTTAGTGACCCTGTACCATTCGTTTTAATACGTGAATTCTAAAACTGACATACTTGAGGCCAAATTAAGCTGTCGGTTTCATCTTAGATAATTTATTAAATAGTCCGAAATGAATATCAGGTCTATATCTTAGTTTAGAGTATCCGGGAATATCAATTATTCCCATATATTCTAAACCAGAACGTTCCCATTTTTCCATATAAAATTTCACTAAATTTAGAAACGTCTTTTACTTAGGTTAGTAATTTAAAATGAATGTACTTACTAAAAATGTTTAATTATAATTTACTGAAAATAATGTAAAAATGTCGAAAGAATGCAATTAGCAAATGTATATGTATTCTTTTCTTTTCCTTTTAAACCAAGTCCAGTAGTTATTAGACTTGAAAAGTTCGGTAATTCATGCCATAATGAATCATCTCGAAATTATTAATGGACGCGACAACAATTTATTTTAGCGGAAAAATCCTGCCTTTTTATCGGAATCTGTGCTGAGTGCCAGTATTAACGTCAAGTCTTACCAACAGCTGTTCGTTTTTAGGCCTTGTTCTGCCAGTTCCGCTAGTAGAAGAGAAGAACTTCGAAGTCGTGAAAAACAGAAACTCCACTTTAATTAACTGTTTTCTCCGAAGTTCGTGCGATTCGCTTAGTCTTATTTTTTCCCAAATTTGCGCAGTTGTTAAACAGTTACTCATATTTAAAAATACGAACTTGTCTTAAATGTAGCTATAAATCACAAAATTATTAGATTGTATAGTTTCTGTATACCAGTCCAGTTGGAAAGTTGGAAATATTACTGCGTACAGAAATGATTGACACAAATGCAATCACAGGGTGGAAAATATTTTATTCAGCAAAAATGAATATTACATTGGTTAGACATGCTCCCCATCTAAGTTTATGCATTTCTGCCATCTGACTGAGAGTTTCCAGATGGCTGTAGTGAACCAATTTTTGGATGTGTTCGTACACCACCTGTGGATTAGCCTGCAGTTATCCGCTACGCTACAGTCGTCCACTGTTGAACTTGACCAACCAACGGAACACAGTTCGCCTTGATGGTGCTTTGTCACCGCACACTGACACTATGCGACGATGGATATCGCCTTCTGAAACCTCCTATTTCCACACAAACCATGCTGTCCATCGCTGTCCGTAATGATCATCTTCCACCTTTGCTGTCCATGCTTGCACTGAGGGCGACTGGAAGAACAACAATCGTTTTCCTTAATCGTTCACGAGCTGGTAGCGCCATCTGTGCGCTCACGTAAGGCACGACCCCCGGTGTCTATTTCTTGGAGGTTCCCTGTCGTGTGGAGTTTATTTACGACGTAAGAGAGCTTGTGTCAATCATTTCTATATGCAGTAACAATGGCACAGAAATTAGCCATTGTTACAAATAAATTTGACACCCACGTATTAGTAGCTCAAACTAGAGCTATTTTTGTTTTAGGAGAAAAAGAGACGCCGTCCTCATCCCAGATTCGAACTAGGGTCCCCGCGTTGAGGCACCCTGGTTCGAATCCGGGATGAGGACGGCGTCTCTTTTTCTCCTAAACAAAAATAGCTCTAGTTTGAGCTACTAATACGTGGGTGTCAAATTTATTTGTAATAAAAAATCCCCCACGAAAAACTCACAAAAATCTCGCCCCGGTGGCTTTGTGTGTTGACCAATATTTGGCAATTGTGTTATCCCCCCGCCCATTGAGCCTATAACGCACCACTTATGAAATTTCTGCGTACATATTTATGTCTTCGTGGTCGTACAACTACAATTCCTCAAATTTGCTTGTAGTCGGATAGGATTGCTTAACCTCCTGTTCATGTGAACTGTAAGTACGCTACGATTAACTAACTAATTAGTAAGTTATGAAGACCTAAGTTGTAAGGCCCTTATATACTCAACCGCGTGATTGCTTCCGCAATTATGTGCCGACCGCAAGCCCGGATAAATGGGGAGGGGTTGAGGAAAACGACGGTAAACTACCACATAAAAACATTACCAGAACACTTCATGCAAAGCCAACGAACTTCAAATATGTATACTGACAGTGGACTTCTGGGAATGATCTCTGGATTCAGAAGGAAAGGCCGGAAAAGGACATGTTGGCTTGACACCATCCAAGCAGACACAAAATTGAATATTGTACAATTGAAGGAGAAAGTTCTGGATAGAAACGCATGGAGGAAGTTGGCATATGAAGTCTCTAAAGGTCGGACACGACTGACTGGATAACAACAAACAAACAAAGGCCTAAATGTACTTTGAATGTAAAAGTTAATATTATCTGTAGAAGTATGTTTGATATCCTTTCTTTGACTTATTACTATCTATTAAATTATTTGACGGATTTATTGTTTTCTAAGGTGTACGCTACCATCTCAGCCTCCATATTTATACGTTTTGTTAAACTACATTTCCTTGTTTTTGTAGTCAACCAATTAATATACAGTTTTTGTTCGCAAACGTCTTTTTTTTGCTTAGTTTAAAGCCAATTATATCACATTTGTGAATTTGTTGGATAATATAGCTTCGAAAGCCAACACGGATTCGTGGCTATTTTCCTCAGTCAATCTAATCCTTGATTGCGTAATTTTTACTAAATTAAACTTGATAAACCTTATACCTACTATACCTAAAATACAGATTTTCGTACTAGTTTCGGTTTGTGTGCAGAACAACCCATTTTTTTAAAAATCCAATCGGTTACTGGAATTTTTGTTACGCATTAAATGTGGAGTTGGGGTTTATTCCATTGGTCTGTCAATGGCTGTTTCCAAGAAACAGTAAAAGAAGTTTACTTTTATTAGTTACGATCGGGAGAATGGGCGGAAATTGCTGGAGGCCAGGTGGTTAAATAAATATTTTTGTTGCGTTATTAATCGCACTTCTGTAATGGCTCACTTTCTGCTAAAAATGGCGAGGGATTTGAATCTTGATGTTATGTGTCTTAACTTATTCACGTGGAATAAGGGCGTTACAAGATCCGGCATAACGTGACAATTGATGTCCTTGCGCCATAATGGTCATAAATAAAAACTGAACTGCCTAAAAAAATACAGTGAAACCTCTCATAATGAAAACCTCTATTTAGCGATCAGCTCTCTTAACAGCCACTTTCCTGAAAACGGATTTCCTTCCCCCAATAGACTAAATGATAAATTCACATCCATTCAGAGACCTTGCTTTGAACGACCGTTCTTTCACTGAACCAATGGTGGTCGTTTTAGGGAGGTTTTACTGTATACTGTTTTTAAAATAAATATTTAGTTTATCAGAAGGGATAATTTTCTGTTTGCAATTTATTTACTTGAAATATGCGTTATATTATGAAAATTAAGGAAATTAAATATTTAGACTACAGATGCTAGGAAAATTCATTTTATGCTTGAAGCCCTATGGCGGTGCGGTAGTAAAGAGTTCGCTTAGTCTGCAGATATGCCAGTTATAGTAATTAATATGTTCTTCATTAATAAGTTATCATCATTTTGTTCTAAACTCAAACTGCGCCCTGCGGTAACGCGTTCGCCTAGTACGCCGTTAATCCGGGTTCGACTCCCAACAGTGTACAAAGAACGCTTACTCAGAGATCTCATAAAAAGATCGCACTGCTCACTGTAGTCCGGGGTTTGGTTCCCTAGGCCATAAGAGGTTCGGATTCCTCGGAAAACAGTAGGTCCCGGCGCAGCATGACCATTGTAGTCTTTGAGCCGTAAAACCACAAACAAACAATCAATTATAATTATATTCTTGTCATCAATTTATCTAAAGTGTACAATAACGTACTTTAAGAACTGCGAACAAATATTTATTGTCGATTATAAAATGCATTTAAACACACCATTAGCATAAAACTCCTGTTTCGAATTTAAATGGGCCTCACGTGTGTTACTGTTAAGATTGCTCTTAATCGCACTAGAGCAGATAATTTCCTCAATCTGCTTTAGGCTGGTGAACTTTGACCTGAAAGGGTAAATAATTTTTTAACTTACGAAATGTTGCAAGTAGCCCATCAACATCCATGTTTCAGTTCGCTGCGCCACATCGTGTTTTAATGAACATTACCCATTTCTTCTCACCCACCGCGCCAAGAGAGGATCCAGGATGTTATTACGGGGGGGGGGATGTTATTACGAGGGGGGGGGTTTCACGGCCCGCACAGAAAAATTTTTTAGTTTTGGACTGTTAAATAGTTTAGGTAAATGTTGTTATATTACTAGCCTTCCTTTATACCAGAGTTGTCCAACATATGGCACGCAGGCCACTATCTGGCTTGCCTACAACTGTTTGAAATAAAAAAAATTCACAAACAAAAATTTTAGATTTTTTCAAGAATAACGAAAAGTAGTAGGGACGGCATAGGTGACCCCTTTCTATATCGCATTTGCATAAACAACTAACTGGAAAAAATTGTAAAGGGAAGCTGTTAAGCGTTAGTCTTTTTGCCTTTTTTTTAAGAAACCACTAGACAGCGAGATCCGTGAAAATTCTTTAAGTGGCCCGCTACCCAAAAAGGTTGGACAACCCTGCTTTATACTCGTTAAAATATTTAATTTACGACAATGAATTAAAGCTGGGCTTTTCTTTAATTAAGCAATATGGTTTAGGGCAGATTATAGTCAAGTATGACAGAAGGATAACATAGTAAAGGAGACATATACAATAACCAAAAACGATAATTTACAATGTAATTAATAGAACAAGTTTAAATTTAAACTATAAAAACATTGTAATTATTTTACTTTTTTTATAACAAGCAACCGTTTGAAAAACTTGAAAACTTGAAAGTTGAAACCGAAGTTTATAGCGGAAAGTAGAGCCATCTTGGTTTCTTTGAAAATTTGTTTGTTTGTTTGTTTTTTGGTTTTACGGCTCAAAGACTACAGTGGTCATGCTGCGCCGGGACCTACAGTTTTCCGAGGAATCCGAACCTCTTAAGGCCTGGGGAACCAAACCCCGGACTACAGTGAGCAGTGCGATCTTTTATGAGATCTCTGAGTAAGCGTTCTTTTTGCACTGCTGGGAGTCGAACCCGGATTAGCCGCGCAATAGGAGAACGCGTTACCACACTGCGCCACCGCAGGGCCGGCAAATTTGTCAATCACTTTATTTACATCAATATGAATGTCTCTATGGGTGTGTATTAAAAGTCTCTTCTGTCATCCGCGTTCGAAGCCAAGTTTGACGGGGTTTCAACGATAAAAAACTACGTTATGCTGAAGTAACCCTTACTGAAAACGTAGTTTGAAAGACGAGTAGCTTGAAGATTCGTGGAAAAACGTCTTGATCGCATTTCTCCAAGGCTTGGAGACTTTGGTGTAAGACTTTTATTTATTACAGTAGTAACAAACAACACATAAAATATTCTTCATCGTCTTTAATTTTTTTTCTTATTTAAGCCTGACGAGGGGGAGGTCGACCGCCCCCTCCGCCCCTAGTTGGGTCCGTAATGCATTGCGCCAAGTTCATTTACGCGGATTCGCGAGAGTTCCCACAAGCCTCCTGAACATTTCACGTATCTCGGAGTTCTTTACTTTTACGAAACAAAACTATTTCTCTCAGAGCTCTGAATTCTCCACTGAGAAAGGTTATTTTTTAACTCACTCTCATTCTCAGCCTTGTGTCAATTCTCACTATTTTTATACTAGGACCATATTAATTCAAAAATTAACTGTAGCGTTATAAAACGGCGAAAAGCAGGAAAAACGCGAATCTTTTGCTTATCTTTTGAGGAAAGATATCCGTGGCCACGAGGAAATCACATAAGTTTGATATATTTGCAACGGGCTGTCAGAGCAGATAACTGTATAAAGCAAATCATGCTAAAAATTTTAAAGCAGCTTTTTCTGCAGCTGCACGATTTGCAACACAAATTGTACAATAATTTATGTGAATGCTGCCACACAAGAGAGGAACCCTACTCGATTTTTAATTGCCTTTTCACATGAAAGAAGTTTTAAAAACCATTGTTTGGTTCTATTCAGTATTTAAGCAGTTGGTAGAGCAGGAATATATGTAACGCAAGTCTAGGTTTTCTCAGAAATCTACAAAGGGACTTCTACTTTCATTGGTTTATGGTACTTTGATTGGTCGTACTCTGTGGGGTCGTAGAAAGTTAATGGTAAAAATATGATTAATTTTGTTCTTTCTTTCGTGGAATTTAGAAATTTTGAAATATGATTAAAAAATTAGAAATTATTAAAATACTGTTTATATTAGCGTATGTCAAAAATGTTTTACTTACAAACGTATTTCTTATTCCATATTTATAAAACTTGTTCAATCAGAACCGTGAACATTATACATAGAAACCTCTTTATCTTAATTGTTTTCTTTTTTCCGCTAAATTACAAATAAACAGGTTAAATTGTAATACGGAATTTTCATGAGATTAAATTAAAAATAAATTTTTTAAAAGGATAAAATGTTCATTTATTTCACCACACTAGGTTATTCTTTTGAAAGGAAAGGGAAACATAGAGATTATGCTTGCTTGCTTTTGGTTTTACGGCTCAAAGACTACAGTGGTCATGCTGCGCCGGGACCTACTGTTTTCCGAGGAATCCGAACCTCTTAAGGCCTAGGGAACCAAACCCCGGACTACAGTGAGCAGTGCGATCTTTATGAGATCTCTGAGTAAGCGTTCTTTGCACTGCTGGGAGTCGAACCCGGATTAGCGGCGCACTAGGAGAACGCGTTACCACACTGCGCCACCGCAGGGGAGAGATTATGCAAATTAGACTTGTGTTATTTATAGAGACACCATTGCGGTGCAACGTAAGAAGGGATTTCCAAATTTTCTTCCAAATATTGCCCCCTTGGAAAATGAAAATCTGGAATGTTATCTGGAATTTATGAAAGAAAAAGAACATTAATTTTGTAAAGACCCATATTATTCTAAGTTTGCAATTACTGTGCTGTTTAGAAGGGAAAATTAACCGGTAAAGGCATAAAAGAAACATCAATTTCATTAGCTAAAAAGATCTATCTATTCGATCAACACAATACAGTTTGTATTGACAGGAGGTCAAGATGCGGACGGTCTTAAATTTCTTATGATATACACCATAATGTAATTTTTTTTCATCTTCTAATCTTTCTTAAATTAGGAACTTGGAAGTCGAGGTTCATCCAATTTCAAAACGTTGGGCATAAGTTTATTTTTCTTCCACTCTGTACGAAAATTTCTTGGAGTCTTGCTCTTGGCACTTTTCCTTGTTTCTAGTTGAAATGGATCGATGGCAGAGAAAAAACAGCTGTCGTGTATTGCTTCGAATGCGAGCCCTCATATCGGGGATCCCGCCTTTTCTTCCCCAATCCAGGTTTTTCCCGATAATATTGGACGAGAATGAAATTGCACCAAGAGACTTGGAACGATATCACGAGGTGGAAGAACATCTTCAAAAGTGTCATGACTTGAAATGTTTTCCTCTCTGATTCGTTCAACGTACAAAGTGTCTCTAAAGAAAACAGCGTTTTGTTTCATCTATTCCCACACTAGGGGCCCCAAACAGAAATAAAAGACAAAACTATGTATGATATGAGTGTATCTTCTTTCAGCAAATATAAAACTGAATTCTAAAAAAGATTAAATATGTCAAATGAGGAAAAATGATTATTTAAGTGCATTATATATTTAACTAAGGATATTGAGGAGTAGATATTGGAAATAATTCACTGTCTAATCTTTTGCATGCTCTTATGTTTTGCAAAAATTTTATATCAAAATATTGTGTTATATAGTTATGTTGTATTATATAGCAAAATATGTTAAATACAAATATTGTTATATAACACTTTTATGTAAAACCGTTTATGTCAACTCTTTGTAATGGTACTTGTTATCAATAGAACAAAAATTTACTCGACAATGATGGTTAGAATTTCGCAAAGTTTTTAGTTAAGAAAATATATTTAACAATTTGAACTGACAGGTAATATATATATACGAATAATATTTTTATCCTTTTACTAAAAACCGGAAGGTTACTTGACAATTTATGACAACTGGTAATAATTTTTTAAGAGAAGAAAAATTCACACTTCACCAGCTTTATATACCTCTATTTTAAATATAGTCAACGATATTCCAAATGAGTGATATGATTTATAATGCAATAAAATTTCCCCCACTAAGGTTTTCAAGGTACTAAGCTATGGAAGTACGTCTTTGAATAGAAAAAGTTAGTAATAGGCGATTGTGTAGTTCTGTTTCGTGGGGAACGCAAAATAGAATTACATACATCATATTAAACAAAATTCGTCGACAATTGAGACGACGCTATTAAAAGAATTTACTCTATTTATTTTTCAATGCATGTTGGGGTGACGCTAAAATTGAAATTTACTTTTTTAAGTTTTTATTAAACATGGGACGTAAATGCCGCAAGTAAAAGCCAAAAAATTCATAGATAAACTAAAAAGTTTATAAATTTAATCCCTTTTTTTATGTTCCCCTCTTTTTAGAATAAGGAGATTAAAAACCTGCTGCATCCCAAACCATTAATCTTTCCACCTGCACTATCTCATTCAATTTAAACTAAGATCATTACTCAAGAATCTTACTTGTTTCGTCGAAGTCTTTTTCAGATCCGTCTTAAGTGCAAAAATCGCCCTCTTTTATCTCAAAATTGACCATCAACTACGTGCTAGGTTCTCTTCATTTATCTTCACAATTTTTTTGTCTAGCGCTATTAGTAAGGCCTTCATGCATTAGTCATATAAGTTAATACAGGAGCTAAATAAAATCAAAACAGACTAGGGTATTGATGTCGGCATTAGGAATTAGTCTGAGGCCTAAACGTTCTTTCTATTTTTGGCAGAAGGGACAAGTGTCTACCATACCAGCAGGTAATCCTTTGTCGTAATAAATTTTCTCGCGGAAAAAGAGCTCAACTTCTTTCCTTATAAATAAATAGACTTTTATGTATCATACAAAGGATATAATTATATGTATAGTGAGCAATATATATATATATATATCATCATATTCAACCATTATCTATCCACTGCTGGATGAAGGTCTCTCCAAATGCTTTCCACACAAGTCTATCCTGAGCAATTCGCTTCCACGTCACCCCAACTTGTTTTCTTATAACGAAACAATACAGAGTTTCACCAGGAGATTCCATAACAAACAGTTATTTCGACACTGGCGTAAGGTTTAAAAACACGACGTTTCAGGAGTCAACTGCTCCCTTTGTCAAGTGAAGGCAGAATGGCCAAGAAAAAGGCTGTTTTCTTATTTCATTCACCCATCTAGTTTGAGGACGATTTCTTGGTCTTCGGTGCTCTCTTGGAATCCAGTTCAGAACTTCTGTTGTCCATCGTTGATCAGCTCTTCTTGCAATATGCCCAGCCCATCGCCATTTTAGACTGGCAATACGAACTGGCTGAAGACCTTTTTTTTTAGACAAAAAGGCAATTTCCCCTTGAGGGTAAAGCTGTTTCTTCAAAAGGCACTCCATCCAAGTTTTATACGTCTGTTGAGTTCTTTCATAATGTTGCCATCCATTGAAATCAGCTGGCCTAGGTATATATATATATATATATATCATCATCATCATATTCAACCATTATCTATCCACTGCTGGATGAAGGTCTCTCCAAATGCTTTCCACACAAGTCTATCCTGGGCCATTCGTTTCCACGTCAAACCAACCTGTTTTCTTATTTCATCCACCCATCTAGTTTGAGGACGTCTTCTAGGTCTTCGGTGGTTTCTTGGAATCCAGTTCACAATTTCGGTTGCTCAACGTTGATCAGTTATATATATATACAGTAGTGGACAAAATTGTGGAAACCTTTTGAAAAAAGTTTATTTTAGAGGTTTGATGGCTAATAACACCACTTTTTTTTGTACCAATACTATAAAATTATATATCATTAGAAAGGTAATTTAATAAAGATTGTAATGCAATAACATTTGTTCAATTATCTGTATTCTATCAAAAGTTATAGCCAAATAACCAGAAAAAAGAAGCACAGCTTGCTTACATTTATATGAAGTAGCTTTCCTTCATTTGAATGTGGCCAATGAGCATGAGTGTTTACAGAGCCAATCAGGTGTCATCTTGTTTTGGCAATGAGCCAATCATGTTTTCTCTTGTTTTGGCAATGAGCCAACAGGTTACAGGACATTTATCAGTGTGTTCTGTAATTGCTATCAAGTTGGTTGTTTTTTTTTTGTGCTCTTTGATTTAGTGTGCTTGTAAAACGTAATAAAATTAAAGAAATGGCGCAAAGAGTTGACTGGTCACCTAGGAAGCGATGTAAAATAGTAATATTAAGTGAACAAGGCTACAGTTATGAAGAAATTAGAAGAAATATTGGGGGAAACTTAACTAAAGGTGGCATTTCTAAATTTTTGAAGAAGTATAAGGAGACTCAGTCATTACAAAACCAGACTGGTAAAGGCAGAAAAAGGTGCACAACAGCAAGTGATGATAGAAGAATTAAAAGACAGTGCCTAGGTGACAGGAAAAAATCATCTCTGTGTATACAAGGTGAAATGGCGCAATGCAATGTGAAGTTAAGTGCAAGGACTGTTCGGCGCAGACTGCATGAATGTGGTCTAAATGCAAGAATTCCACGAAAAAAGCCATTTTTGTCTGTCAAACAGAGGTTGAAAAGATTAAACTGGGCTAAAACCCATGTTAACTGGACAACGGAACAATGGGACAGTGTAATTTGGAGTGATGAGACCAAAATCTCACTGTTTGGTAGTGATGGCGTAAAATACGTATGGAGAAGAATTGGAGAAGATTTCCATCCTGAGTGCATTACACCTACCGTGAAACACCCAGTTAGTGTTATGATTTGGGGTTGTATAACATCAAGAGGTGTGGGCAGAATTTGCGTGATCAATGGGAATATAAATGCCCAAAGATACATAAATGAAATACTTGAGCCCAAGCTGCAGCCTTCTGCATGTGATCTTTTCCAAGATAATGAAGCATTTATATTTCAACAGGATTCAGCTCCATGTCATGTTGCTCGTGTGTGCAAAAAATGGTTTCAAGATCATCATATTCAACTGCTGGAATGGCCTGGAAATAGCCCAGACCTTAACCCCATCGAAAATCTATGGAGCCGGCTAAAGAAGCTTGTTAGTCGGAAGCAACCCAGCAATAAAACACAATTAACAGAAGCAATAATTCAATCTTGGTTTCATATTATAACAGCTGCAGAACTAAAGAACTTGGTTCACTCCATGGGAAAGCGTTGTAAGGCCGTAATTAAGGCTAAAGGTTACCCAACTAAGTATTAACTGGTATGGTGAACATTTTTGTATATCTCATTTTTTCTATGTATATCACCTTTCTTCTTTATGAATGCTGTTCTATTAAAATACGATTCATAAATGTTATTGCATTACAATCTTGATTAAATTACCTTTCCAATGATATATAATTTTATAGTATTGGTACAAAAAAAAGTGGTGTTATTAGCCATCAAACCTCTAAAATAATCTTTTTTCAAAGGGTTTCCACAATTTTGTCCACTACTGTGTTCTTGCGTTAAAGGATGCTGAACACAAGTAAATACGGATACATGCTGAAGAAAGACAAGAGAAACCTACATAAAGTCTCCCACCTCATGTACGTAGATGACATCAAGCTATACGCGCCAACAATCACCCAACTCCGACAACTCATCAGTATAACAGAGACATTCTCCAAGGACATAGGAATGGAATTCGGCCTCGATAAGTGCAAAATACAGAAGAATAGCAAAGAAGATTTACCAGGCATCGAACTCGAAGACGGGAGACTACTGAAGACCTTGGACGAGGGCGAAACCTACAAATACCTAGGGATAATGCAAAAACGGCAGCAGGAGCACAAGAAAGTCAAGGTCCAGCTCACGCAAGCATTCCAAGAAAGACTTAGAAGCATTGTGAAGACGAAACTGAGCGGGAAGAACACCACGCAAGCAATTAACGCATATGCGGTACCAGTGCTCACCTACTCCTTCGGGATCATCAAATGGTCCAACACTGAACTAGAACAACTCCAGCGGAAAATGAGAACCATCCAGAGAAGAGCCGGACAACTACACCCTGCAACGGCAATTGAACGGCAAACACTACCCCGGGAAGAAGGAGGACGCGGACAAGCGGACCTCAAAGACTTACATGACAAGCAGATCCAGAGCATGAGGCAATACTTCCAGTTGAAGAGTCCCCGATCGCCACTCATCCAAGCCATAATACAAGCAGATGCAAATTACACGCCACTAAACCTGTGTAGTACCGAAGAGCGTGTCCTGGAAACAGCCAACGAACAGAAACTGAGAACTTGGGCCGGAAAACCATTACATGGCAGGCACTACAATGACCTGCAACAACCACACGTTGACAAAAAGGCATCAAATTCTTGGCTGGCCAAAGGCACTCTCCAGCCAGAGACAGAAGGATTCATGCTAGCCATCCAAGACCAAGTGATCGCAACAAGGAACAATCAGAAATTCATCCAGAGAAAAGACATAGAAAGCGACAAATGCAGACACTGTCATGCGGCATCGGAGACAATCCAACACGTGATGGCAGGATGCAAGATCCTTGCGCAGTCAGACTACAAACATAGACACGATCAAGTAGCGAAAATAGTCCACCAGAAATTGGCAGCGAATGCTGGCTTTCTGACAGAAAAATGCCCGTACTACAAATATGAGCCAGAGACCGTGCATGAGAACGAAACACACAAGCTTTACTGGGATAGAGCAATCATAACAGACAAGACAGTCCCACATAACCGTCCTGACATAACCCTCGTCGATAAATCGAATAAGACCACGTACTTAATCGACATAGCAGTACCCAACACCAATAACATACAGACAACCTACACAACGAAAATCACCAAGTACCAAGATCTCAGACATGAAGTACGAGATATATGGGGTATGGAAAAGATCCTCATCATCCCGTTAGTCATCTCAGCAACAGGGATAGTACCAAAAACGCTTGCGACGAATTTGGAGATACTCAACATTGACCCAAACACCTACATTGAAATACAAAAAGCCACAATCCTAAACACGTGTCACATTGTCAGGAAGTTTCTAGACATGGCACATTAAGAAGTGATGTAAAAAGAGGCTTGGGAACATGGCGCTCTGCCCGTCCCAAAGCCTGTTTCCGCCAAGAATGGGCGAGGAAAACTTTTATATATATATATATATATAATAGGTACATGGTAAATCCTTGATTTAATTTAAACGTCAATAATACTTACAATTTCAAAATAAAATTATAATTTCAAAAATTAAGCGAAGCATAATTATATAAAAAAACATATAAACTTTTTACAAGCAAGATGAAATTAGCATAAAAAAATAAAAATTTTAAACGAAGAGTTGATGGACTAAAAAAACAGAAAATATTTACTAAGTAATTAACTCGTGAATTATATTTTGCAGGATATATTAATAAGTAATAAAGAGAATATGTGCATATCAAAAGTTAGATTTCTTTTTTTTTAACTTTCGTTAAATTCTTCCTGTCTATGTTACATTATAATAATTTGTTCTTATACTGTTGCTGTAAATATTGTTTATCCTTAATATTCCAGCAATAAACTTCCGTTAAAATATAGTCGCACTTGAAAGAGCTTTCAACAAACAGATTTTGCTTGTATTTGATTTTTTTACTACCACTGTTCTTACCAATCAGTCCAATTATTTAAATATAGACTGAAGTATAACTGTCAGCAAGTCTCAATAAATTTGGACAGAACTATAACAGCCGCAAATGGATGTATTTTGAAAAAGTTGGGTCAGTTATATAATAATAGGTAGTGTTATAATAGTGATTCATTTTTAAACTCTTATTCTTTAAAATTAAGCTTTAATTTAAATAATAAAAATTCACAATATTGTTTGTTTTGTTTGTTTGGATTTTTATGGCGCAAGAGCATCTGGGCTATATTGCGATATCACATGTTTGAAAAATATAAATTGCAAACCACAACGATACAAAGTTCACCCATTTTGGTACATGAAAAGAAACTTAAGTATTAATAAAAACATATTTCGCATAAAAAGAAACACATGTATACTTTGAAAATAAAATATGCCTGCGGGGAAGTTAGAATTGGCATAAGGGATACACGGAAAATGTGCGACATTTAAGTGCAACCAATGTTAAGCTAGAAGCGCTGAACCGAACTGAGGAAAACTTAAAGTTTATACAGTCCTCAAAAAGAAATTTTCAGTGTTACAAGGGATATTGTAAAATCCTGATAACCTTTATGTTTGCTGTTAGTAAAGTAAACGAAAAATTAAAAGAATGAAAGAAATAGGGATACACAAGAAATCAAAACTTGGCGCTGGAGAACGACGTTGATATATTGGACGCTTGTATAAAGACAAACAAGAAGAAATGTACAAGCTATTTGCGATGAATATATGAAAAAGATCATCTTATACGTGGAAATAACCAAAACACTATAAGTTCCATTAGAGAGCTGGGACATCAAAGAAAGTCAGTAAAATGTCCTCAAGAAAGTGCGATAGGAAACAATTATTACAATATTTTTTTTATTTTCAATTTATTTAACTGAAGCATTGGATATAAAATATAATATTTCCCTTTTCCTTCTTACTTAAATCACCTTTATGTCTGTTCCCCTAATGAACTGATCTTACGTACCATCTTCTGTTTTGTAAGTTAAATTTTCAATTTATTATAGTTGAAAGCGTATAAACTCTAACGTAACATCTTGAAAGAGTGTAAAAAATTCAAAACAGATTTATATAAAGCAAATAAAATTAATGATCCAAGAGCAACTATTTTTAAAAAAACGTGAAACAACGAATTAAAGCATGATACAATAATTACCAAGTTAAACTATTTATACCTATGACATCCACAAGACAAAAAAGGCGAAAAATGTGGAAAAAATCCTCAAACTAGATGGGCGGATGATATAAGAAACAGTTTGGGGTGACGTGGAAAGGAATTGATCAGGATAGACTTGTGTGAAAATCATTTGGAGAGATTTTCATCCAGCACTGTGGATAGATAATGGTTGAATATGATGATATATATATAATTTTTTTAATTCGCAAGAAATAAGACTTGAACTTTTAAATTTTCATGTGTTTTTCATGTAATTAAATAATGGAATCCGATCAGTCATTATTTTTTATATTTTTGCATTTGTAATTACGTGGAATCAATTTCAAATTGTACTTGGAAAAGGATCTTGGAAAGATTTAACAAAAGTTGGGAGAGAGTTCCAAACAAATTCACAACTTTTTGTAATGTAATATACAGTAATAACATACTTAGAAAAAAAGAAAAACGCCATTTTAAGGGTCTCTCTGAAAAATGATTTAATCATGTTTGACAAACAACTTCAATTTTTCCTTTTACCAGGGTTGTATAAAAAATTACTCTTGAGAAATGGAAGAAATCTTTTGAATCTCTTGCGGTCAATGTGTGGAATTCAGTAAGCCCGGAAATCGCAGCTGACGCTAAATGTCCATTAGTAAAAAATTCACATGAATTCCCCAATTCCCCACAGATGTTACATTCTTTCTCTTAATATTTACTGAGCTCAGTGGCAAAATAAAAAAGAAGAGGGAACTCAAACTCCGTTCTCCGCATTTCACTTTCAAACTGCGTTTGATACAACATAAAAGTAATTGGAAGTAGAAGCTTGAAACTACCTCTGCGATAGCTGGTGAGCATGCAACATAACGTGTTTATTAGCTACAATATCCAAAATTGAATCCATAGACCTTTAAAACTCGCTATAGCGCACGATGTCTGTCTTGAACGTTCGATCCTGTCATCTGTCCGTTTTTTAACATCAAAACGTATGTAAAATTTCATATTAACGGAATAGCGGTTCTATATGTAAAATAAATTTTATCAACCTCGAAATTTGAAACATCGCCCTTCCCTTAATATTTTGAAATATAATTCAAATTATAGATGCTCATAACTTATATATTAGGATATATTTCGTCAAATGTAGTAACGTATATTGAGGATATGTTTTTAACATGCCAGTAGCACTTAAAACTAAGGATATAAGTGAAGTAAGGCTATAAATTTGTAAATGTTACATAGTTTACAGCGATTATTACTACAGTTCTTCTGAACAATATCCATATTAAATGTTTCGATTCCTGGTGCATTAGTTAATATAACATATCATTATGAAAGGTATGATAATAAAATTTTTCTAAAAAAAGGTGCTA
The DNA here is from genome assembly GCA_006491805.2 of Dysdera silvatica. Lineage (NCBI taxonomy): Eukaryota > Metazoa > Arthropoda > Arachnida > Araneae > Dysderidae > Dysdera > Dysdera silvatica. The sequence goes on from QLNU02003225.1 coordinate 76,362,976, forward strand.
TTTGGAGTATATATATTTGAATCAAAGAGTGGTATAACTCAAGTTATTTGTGCTATTGTACCGAAATAAATCATGCTTAACAAGCAAACGTCACAAATAAAGCAATTAATCATTCATAAATCAAAGATATAGCAAAGAATAGAGTTGGACTATTTCCAGAGCTTTTATCTTACGGCAGAGAAATTAGAAAGTAAGGTATTTATTATTTACAAGATACTTATAAAATGCTTTTCTATTTCTGATAGAAATACAATTGTAACTTTCTTTGATCAGGTTTTGGTGCACTTTTTAAAAACAAATGTAGTACGCGTGTTTTATTTTTATCTGGTATGTGAGTATCTCGTGTCACATATTTCATGTACGTGTGTGCAGATGTTAACACTACCTGCGTTAATATGTATTATTTGTGTTATCATTATTTACGGATTTAGCTATCTAATATGATTTATTATTTGTGAGAAGATCCCAATTTGTACTTAATGGGAAAATCGTTAAGAGCATGCAGCAAAGGAAGAGACTGGATGGATGAATTTTAAAGGATTGAAATAGACTAAGCACAGAAAATAGTATTCATGACAATGGAGATGGGAAAATGGGCTCTACATTTGACGCCACCTTTCGAATCAGTGAAGCCACATGATGATGATGATGATGAGTGGACAAACAAAGAAAATCATGTGATAATGTTCTCATCAGATTGTCTGTATAATTAGAAATGTACAAAGTGAGTTTAAACCGACGTCTGAAGCATAGCTCTTTCCGGTTTTTCATTCGCATATTTGCACGTGCGAAATAATCTTTTAGTAATATTTTAAATTGCAGAGGAGTTTTATATTTTTATTATTAGCGATTATAGCAGTAAACAACCGACTTTATTGTCAAAGTTACGCGCATGCGCAGTTACCCGTGCCAACGTGCTTGAACTGCTAAAAGTAGAAAACTAGAAATTATTTGCAGTAACTTAAAATATTAATAACTTCGCATCGGCGAATGTGCGAAAGAAAAGCCGGCAGGATTATGCGTCAATCATTGATATGGATCAGCGGCGTCTAGCAAATTGGGAGTGTGTATTGCAAATGAATTTTATTTTAAACATAACATACGAAACTTTTTTAAAAAAAATGCATATCGATTAAACGTTCTATTTATTTATTTTTATAGTAAAAACACATCCTTCTGTCTTTTAACACGTTAAGTGCCAGGCGAATTTATAAGGAAATCCCCGTCAGGCCACGCGCGTTGCTTAGAAGTGCGCTGGTATTGTGGTATAGCAATGCGATTTTTTGAAAAGATATATTTAAATACATTAATGATACAATCCTGTAATACATAAAAATTAAGTGAATGTTGAATAAATTTTAGGTAATTACTTAAAACGATGTAAATTTTTTAGTTTTGATATCATATTTTACACTGTCAGTCACCGGTGACTGACGCGGCCTGAACGCAAAGTTCAGTGTTAGTTACCGATAACTGACGTGGCACTCAACATGTTAAAAGAACGGACACTTCAATGCTTACAGTAAAGACCCGATTATCGGCGCTGATAATTATCATGTCTAAAAAATGCTCTTAAAAATATTTCCAATAATAAATATGTAAGTAGTAAACTTTTGTCACTGGTCCATCTAAAGTATAAGAAAAGAATCCGCAATGTTTCGAAAACTACTGTTTCTCTTATCAAGTGAAGTGTCGAAAAAGTTAGAATGTCCTGCGTTTATACCCCCAGATCTGGATTTATTCAGACCGGTCAACGTCCAATGTTTTCCCAAATTCTTACTCCTGTTTTTCCTATCTTCCTTCACAAATTTCATACGATTAGGCATAGATTTCACGGTGTTAGTTGCCCAATTTCGTACTCGAAAAGTCTCCCAAGGCCTAAGAAAAAGTCTACAAAGGCGAGAAGTAACATTTTTTGACTACTTGCGATTGCATGCCAGGAGAACGAAAGGAGTTTTCGTGATAGCTTTGTGGTATTTCGGATTCCTCGGAAAATTGCAAGTTTTCATGCAGAATGACCTTTAAAATTCTAGCGCCATAAAGACAAGAACATTAAATTGCATCGACAGTATTACTATTCATTTAGCATATTTTGGAATCCGCGATATTTGCTTCACGCATCATAATTCTTATAATCATAATTTTAATAAAGTATTCATGAATTTGTTTTCATAATATTTTCGGTGATACTTTTTTTTCTATGTCCTAATTTAGGTTTATCCGCAGTGAAAGATTTGAAACAAATTTTAATTATTTCTATAAACATTCTTTACAATAAATTTAAATTAGATAATATATAACTGACTTGTTGTCGGCAAAGATAATAGAAGGTAAAATATGTAATATAAAGTTGTGGAAATATACTAGAATGTGATATTACTGGCATTGTATTAATTCAATCCTTCCTTTGCGTATAAATTGGGACGCTTCGGTTATTTTATATTGAATATAATTGAATTTTTATGCCTTTTAAAAATTCCAATATGAAACTGCTTACAAAGGCGTTCCACAAAGGAGATATGAAATTTTTAATCTAAATGAATCTTTTCTAAATTAAATAAAATATTAATATTTCATTAAAACGTGCATAAAATATCAAAATAAATGCTAAATGCCGACAAAAAGTCGTGCAATAAAGTTATCTATATTATGAATATATATTTTCACTATTCATTATATTAAAATTGGTTAAAAAACAACCAGTCCAGTTTCTTTATATTAAACCTTACATACATAAATGTTACACACACGTTACATATATGAATGTTACATACATAAATGTTACATATATAAATGTTACATACATAAATGTTACATATATAAATGTTACATATATAAATGTTACATACATAAATGTTACATATATAAATGTTACATATATAAATGTTACATACATAAATGTTACACACATAATGTATAATGTATCCTATAAATCAATTATGGGCAAACAACCTTCCCATTATATAACGTATCTGATGTCAGCCTTACTTTTCGGAATGTTTTTTCGACATGACAGAAACAGATGCTTTTTTCTATGAGCTGAAAAAAAAGCAAAATATTTTTTCTTGTTTCATTAATGTCCCGTGATACTTTCAAACTTTTTATAAAGAATCTGTACAGTAATTTAACAGCAGGTTAGAGTTAGAAGGTCATGTGATTCTATAGCCTACTTTTGTGATATAGATTACTCCAATTCTGTCAAAATACATTCCTAACAGTGTAAGACCCTTATTACGTTTTCAAAGACGGTTTTATTGCAGATTTGTGCCGAGTTTGGAAAGCAGTGACCACGAAAGCACAAATGTAGAAAACTGTTTGTAAAAGTAAAACCTGGTTCTTCTTTCAAATGAAGAAGGTATTTTCAAAGCATTTCGAACATCGAAAGATTTCGCAGATTTAAATATTTTCCTTTTATAGGTTTGGACTTAAGAAGTAAGGAATTTGAAAAATATAAGAAGGTTCGAAGACTATGCAAACATATAAGCTTATCGCTCGTTTTGCTCCATCTTTTCAAAATTTATTCAACTCTTTATAGTGTATATGGTCTTTTCCCCATGGAAAATAAAATTCTCGATCCAATCCTCGTTTTTCTCTCCATATAGCTGTATCTTACCAAAAGGTAGGGTTCCAAATATTTTTGGGAATAGCAAATGTTTGTGGGTAAAGGTCAAATATATCGAACAAATTCTTTACGAATTTTAGGGGGTTGAGAAAATTTAGATAACTTCTTATGAGGTCCTTATACGAATCTAAGCCTAAGAAAAACGTTGAAGAATGAAGTTTACACAGCGATGTTTTTCACATATTTCTTGTACAGCGTACTAAATTAATTTTTCATTTCAACTGATGATTTAGCATAGAAACTACGATTAAGAAACGATAGATGGATGACTGGTATTTTGAGTTGGCTTACTGCATTATGCATACCAAACAAATTTAATGGTGACTGTAAGCGCATTAGAGAATATTTTTAAAGCTATTTTATTTTACATTCCAAAGACATAATGCAATTTTTTTATACAGGGTGAATTTAATCCTCCGCACCTCCGATACATTTTTGAAATCCTTATGTTATTATAAGCCCATTTGCAAATCATTGTTGGATCGGAAAATGGAATTTTATATTTTTTTGTTTTTTTAATTTTTTCGAGCGGACTATATTTGCTGATTCAGCCAATCATGGGTTAGTGGAGGCCAACCTTCTTTTCAAGATTTCACGCCCACTTGGAGCAATACTCGACTTGTTGAGTTAAATTAGTATAAGATTTATTACGGCAGTATTTCGTTCGAAAAAAAGTTTAATTATTGGTTTTATGACTATTCAACGCGGAATAGACTGGAACTGAATGATTTCATATTTTGGATTGGTGTTATTCCAAAATCATGGCAAATTCTGTCCTTGGTTCTCCAAAACCGAAGTCTGTGTCCGCCCCTGCTTGTAATGTAGGCAATTTAGCATAAGTGCTGTCACGGTTTATCTACAATAGCGATTCGCTGTATTTCTGAGAGTACGGGTGCTAGAATGAAATATATTATTAAATATAAATATTTCTTCGTTTACAACCAAACCTGTTGCAATTACTTTCCCATAATTTTGAAAAGCTCTGACAATTTAATTTTTGAGATTTATTTCTTCTTCTGTATATGCGGATAATATATTTTTTGAAGAAAATTTCTCAAAAAGCATCTAAACCACATTAAATATATTTATAGTCTGTTCCATGTTATCCTCACACGGATAAATAGAATACAAGCGATACTTTGTGACAGAATTTTTAAAATAAAAATAAATGCTTCTCTTATGCACAAACCGAATTGCAACTTGCAATGTGATTATAAAAATTAAAGTAAATTGTTTTCTGCTGTGACTTTCAGAAATAAAATAAAAATAATATAGAACTTCAATTTAACAAATAGAGAAAAAAATAACTTTACAGCTACTTCAAAATCTAATACGTTTAAAATCTAAAAAGCTATCGCAATTACCCTCTTACTGGACGTATTTTAAACTATTAGAGTATGACGTCACCATCGTTTTTCACATTTTTCGACCAACTAGCTATCTCGCCACGTATTGCCAAAAGTGTTGCAATTGGCTCTATTTTAACTACTTTTTAACATTTAATTTCTCGATTTCTAGGGGGATATAGCTGCTAATTTTCACACATTAAGGTTTGTAATGTGTCTACATTAAGCTCAATTAATCCTCCTATTGCGTTTTCATTTTGGTTACACGTATTATGCTCAGGTCAATATGACCCGAATGCCTTTGGCAAGGTTGTATGCAGGATTTTAATTCGGGGGAGGGCGAATCTATGCGTGATGCCTTCTCTGAACCTTTATCTCTAATTTTTCAATGTTAAATTTTTCATTGGGGGAGGGGGGGATGCGTCCCCGCTTCTCTGAATATGGCCTTGGTCTATAGTAGTCGTTTTATTAGTGTTAAATTATTATAGCAGTGCTGTGTTTACTAAATAATAAAAAAAAATAAAAATATATATAGCATTTACAGTGAAACCTCCTTTAACGGACACCTCCCAGATACGGAACCATGTAATTTGTTTATTTCAGATTACACTTATTGTGTTCGTGATAATAATACCCGAGCGTCCATTCGTGTTGTTTTATTAGTGTTAAATTAACATGACAGTATTATGTTTACTATAAATAATAAAATAAATAAGAATATATGCAACATTTACTTACCAAAATTTTATTATGGACGGCAGTTGTAGAATAAACAATATCGTTGGATATATCTGAAAAACTTAGAAGTTATATCATATTTGCATTTAATTTTTACAGTCTTGGCAGAAGTAACACACATGAGCTTTACATATGTATTTCGAATATTTACAACATATTACATTAGTTTTGTTGTCTTTTGAAGAGGCACAAAAATTGCATCTTCTACGCATATTTGTTGTTAACTGTTCCCTTGCTTCGGCAGTGCTGGTTGCTGGTCATTCCCTTCTAACCATTTCAGCCTCATGAATGCTTCGAGGAAGGTGTTGTCTTTCTTGAAGGGCGTTATGAAAGAATTACCGAGTTCTTCAAGAAATAATCGATGTTTAGTAAGTTTTTCAGCATTCCAGGTTGGAACTTCGCACCATAGAACATAGGCGTTGTAAGCAGAAACGTCCATGATATTATAAAAGATGGTTATTGGCCATCTTTTAGTTTGTCGTCTGCACGTGTATGTTATAAGCAACTTGTCTAAAGTATCTGCAGTGCCTTTGGTTTTATTATAATCTAAAATAATAAAAGTTTTTTTTTATGATATTCATCATGTACACCGGAATCGTGGTGCATCAATCTCATGAGCGTTACGTTTTTATTACGTTTTGGAAAATAAGAAACTAGTTGTCTTATTGCCGAAGCAGAATTTTGAAGAACGGATTGCCCTCCTGTCGCAACACAATGTAGTTGGGAATTTAGGTTTGCTTTTTCGAAGCTAGCATGGTAATCTTTCTTTTCAATAGCATTCACCCGAGTTCGTAAGATGTAAAAAAATTATCACACGTTACGTTCTGCACCTTTAGACCATAAGTGAGGTCTAGTACAACTCTTTACCCTTGGCCCTTTTCTGGAGATTCACCTATAAAGTTATCTGAGACAGAAGTAGACGGAATGTCGTCAAAAGGGGGAGTAAAAAGAAAACCAAAATAATGCACTGTCTATTCTAAAGAGGTAACCCTCCTTAGCGCCGACTGCTCCTAACAGTAGTTTACTTCAACGTTCGGTAAGGGCTGATCCAGAAAACTTTCAAGGTGGGGGGTGGGGGCGATTTGTTTCCAATTCCAACTTTTAGCCAAGTGTCCGGTATTTTTCATTTTATTTTCCATGATACAACCCTGGCTCAAGGGGGGGCAATCGCCCCTGGGATTCTCTAGTAACGTTCGGAATGGGAGCCGGTGTTTCATCGGTGACCATCGATGGCTTGAAAAATAAAACAAAACTAATAAACTATCATCATTTATGATGATAATTCGCTTCTCATTCGTTAAATTTTAACAAAATTGGTAGTCGGGGCATATTAACCCGAATACCAATACCCGAACTCCGTTATTGGAGTAAATTACTAAAAGTTATAAAGTAGCAGCAAAATATTTAAATAATGATAGGATTTATGGGCATTTAAGGAAGGCGTTCGGGTCATATTAACCCTAAAACAATGGAAGGATTAAATTCGTTAGATTCGGCATGTGAGCTCCGAGGAAGTGGGGGAGGGGTTACTTGTGAGTTTTCCTGACTTTCTCAGTCTGTAATGTAAATACGAGCCAATCTCCTAAAAATTCCTCCAATGAGGCAATCCTCTCTATCTCTCCAAGGGGGGCCGGTACCTACACGCTTCCCCCCATCTTCCCAAGTCCTGTAATGACTTGAGAAATTCAAGAAAAGTTGAATATCATATTCAAATTTAGCCTTCTTATAAAGACCGAAGTATAGGAGGGGGCAACATAGGGTGAAGTCCAGGCCCCCACCACAAATAATTAATAGGCTACGTATTTTTGTACGAGAAAAAGAGGAATCTTGACTTTGTGCCAGTGGAACTCGTAACGTGTCTTATGTTCAGTGTATCTATTGGATAAAGTGAAAGAAAATACAATGTTTCAGTAACGTACGCAAACATTTTATAAGGGGTTATGGGTGTACTAAGAGGTGGGGAGAGTTTCGACAATCAAAATTTAATTGTATACAGGAAAACAAAAGGTCAGTGGGGTTATGACCCCACCAACCCCTGCTCCCGGTGCTATTACAAATAGTTTTTATGTTACAACTACCAAATATTCAGGGCCGGACATTAGCTGAAGCCATTCCTCTCTCCCCCAAAACCGAGCAGTTTTTAAACACAAAAAGATAAAAATAATACTACTGCTAGGTTATACAAAAAGTATGCTTTAAAACATTGTAATAATTTTATGAAAGACGCTGATTGGAGCGGAGCTTGCCTACCCTCTACCCACAAAAAAAATAAAATTAATTGATGCGCTTCGTAACCATTGATTAGTTGTAATATATAATCATAATATCAGATAATAACAATTATTAACACTGTATTAGGGTAAAAGGTCACTGAATTAAAAATTTACAGGACGGTGCATAAGCATTACCAGAAAGTGGAAGGGGGTGAGGTTTATTTCAACCCACAATTCAGAATATTAACCATGTTAAAAAAAATGCACGTTAAAATCTAGGCGATGGAGGTCAAATCCTCGCGACCCCCCACCCTCTCACCGTTGGGATAGGCAAATGGGACGATGTCTAAACGTTCTCTAGTGCATAATATTTAAAAACTGAGGTTTTTTATATTTATTAATTAGGAAGAGATTTAAGAAATAGCTATAAACCACCAATTCTAACAAACTGTTTATCACCGAGCGTAAGAATATTGTAAATTTTATTTTCGTTGTTCGTAACACGGTGAAGATAACTTGTAAAGTCGCCAAATTGGGCTTACCTTTTGCTGATAGTATAGAACTAATGAAAAGGTTATCTCGTAAAAATAAACAACACAGTTGTTACTCGTTAGCGCCTATTGGTGAAATTAGTCCAATCAGTGAACATATGGCTATTTCAAAAATGTTTCGTGGGTGCGGTGGATTGAACTCATTCTGTGCAGGTTAGATGTTTTCATGAAAAATTTTTTCACAAAAATGGCAGAAGATGAAAAGAGGCAAAGAAAGGCAGCGGTTGAGCGACGACAAATATTCTTATATGGCTGTTTGTGCCAGCACTGCGCTTTGCCAATAACTTAAAACTTAACATTACGTCAAAATTGTAACTTGTCATGAACAAATGTCATTTATTCACTTCTAAATGAAAGCTATGAAGTACCTTCATCATGCAAAAATATTTGGCGGCATTTATTGCTATGTACTTATTACGCAAATCAGTTAATTCGTTGACAAGTTCTCATGCCTTTCCTCTCTCCCCCACCTCTGGTATTACAAAGCCGCCTCCGGTGGCCACCCTTTCCAACCTCTATATTCTTTAACTCTTTCTCTCCTCTCTTTTTTTCTATCCTACTTAGAAATTGTACGTCATTGTGTCAAAGGTTAATCTCTCAGTTTGTATTAATTCCAAATCAGGGTTGAACACTAGTTTATTACTCTGATTGCTTTCATGAATCTTCACTTTTGTTTGTTATTGTTTGCTTGTGAGCTCTACGGTGCAAGCATAACTAGGATCATGCTTGCATTAGAAGGAAATTTCATTAATTTTATACATATGCCACCTTCTGTAAAATATATAACATATTCACCAGCCTTATATAATTTAAAAAAAATTATTTTGGCGCGTTTTTTCTATGACTAACGATTAAAAAATAATAGCAGTGATATATTATTATTATTGATATTACTGTTATCGCTATACCATATTTATATTTCAATTTCCTGCCATTTTACTGTTTTTTTGGTTTACGTTTTCTATCTTAATTCTCGCTCTCTCATTTTATTCTTATTATTTTCACTTTTAATTCAAAATTGTCATGCACACATAGAAATGTATACACTGCTTGGCAATTGCTAAAAAATTGAGACTTTTTTATTATAACTAATGCTGATGGACATCCATGGATGGACAAGGCAATAGTTCACAACTGGTGGTCGACAACTGATCCCTTCAGTGGTTGATGGACTATCAGTGGTCCGTCGACAACAGGTGGTTCGCGAGACGGGTTGTTATGTAAAAAATAATAATTGAAAAAATATAAAAATTATTATTAAATGTTAAAATTAATTATAAAAATGAAATTGATGGTATATTTGTAGTATTTTACAATCTAGCGAAGCTTCAAAAATCGGCTCGTATTAAAATTAATTTGTCATAAGCGTATTCACTTTAATGAATTCGATTGCATTGTCACTAAGTTTTGTTTGTTTTTGTTCATTATTTCTTTTTTCCCTCAAAGAACCATTTTGCAAACACATTTCCCCAGCTCAAAAAAAAAAAGGCTTGGCTCCCTTTTTTATTAAACTCTTGAAGTCAACTCGTGAGAATTTTCCAAATTCGTCCTCGGGTACAATTAATAATAATAATATTTATTTTACAGCCAACCAAGAAAAAAAAACTTGAATACAAGTACAAAAAATAGTCAGGAAGGTCCTTGACGGATGACTGGAAAAAAAGCAGACTAAATGTCTGCTTGACAAGTTCCGGCCACTACTCAGATAATAAATTATATAAATATAAAAACACATTGGAAAAAACCATAAATAAGGGAAACCAACATGTAATACAAAATAAATTATGTATTGATAAACAGAAAAAAAGAAATAAATTAAGCGTTGACATTTGAAATAAATATCGAACTGTGAAAAAAAATACAATAGAAGATATAAAGCATTGACATGTAGGACACAGAAAATGGAACTAATATTTGCATGTGGATAGTATGTATCTTTTTAAAGACGACTTAAACTTATGCTCGCTGTTTATGTTAGTAAGACTTGTCGGGAGAATATTCCAATCCATGGGACCTGGGGAGTCGATATGATCGTATAAGTAATGAGAGATGGATTTCAATGGGATAAGGCTTCTGTCGGATCTGGAGGGATAGCGATCACTACGTGGATCAAAATGAGGACATAACTTTTTTGTCGATTACTTTTACACTTTTATCTCCAATCGCTATACGTGTTCTTGATAAAAAATGTACTTCTAAGTTCCGTCCTCACTATCATATCCGAGGATCTAGTAAGTGCAACTTCATCTCTTGCAGATTTCTTCGCTGAATTTTGCACAACCTCAGACTTGACCATATCAAGATATTTAACATGTTTCTCGTAAGAAGGTTATGTATTTGAAGGTAGTAAATCCATGACTGCACAAAACATGTTCATCCCAGATAATCCCTGGCCCACGAATCTTATGGCATACAAGAAACGAAGGTTTATTTCTGCTACATTGTTTTTAAAACCAATAGATTTTAACTTTGGATACAAGCTATAGGTCCACAAGCACAACAGTTCAATATAAATTTCAGTGACAATCCACTTACATTTTCTTCAGAAAAATATATCCACCTCATGTTTTACACGAAATGAATTTTTCGAAGGTTTTAAACATCAAATCTTTATAATTCTACATCCTTGGAAGATCTCATCGGCAGAAGATTTAATTTTCTCTTAGACCATTTCCCATTTTTTACTGGACGGCATTTCAACATTTCTTATGTACATATTGCCTTGGAATTTCCACATTTTAGGTCGAACACTAGAAACTCATTTCTTTATTATTAATATTATTTTTTAACATATTCATAATAATTTAAAAAAATAATTAAATTGCTTGAAAAAAAAAGGAAAATAAAACTTGAAATAGCACAGCATACAAACACGCCTGCACTAAAACGATAAACAGTATTTGTTTACAAAATATAAGACGAGTAAAGTAGTACTTCTTTCGCCGTGCTTCTATTCCTAAATTAGCATATGCGAGTGAGTACGTGCAGCCATTTTTCCCATTTAAAATTCTTTATTTTTTTAAGTGCTAAACATAAAAACACTAAATGTAAACATTGCGTTTCAGCATCCTTTTAACAGCGATTTTCGAAATTACTATTTCCGTAATTTATTTATAACTGGGGTTCTACTTCGATTTTAAGTACGAGGTTGGTATCAACATTTTTAGAAATGGTTGGTCTTTCATTTAAAAAAATAAAAAAATGATTTTTTTTAAGCTGGAAGGGGTATGTGCCTCCTTAATTAAGAATTTGGGAAATTAGAACTTTCTTCCGAGGAGACGAGATCAAAGAAAAAGCGTCTTGTCGAAGGTTTTTGGGTTTACAGGTTTTTGTGGAGTGTTGCTGGCGTCGCGGAGGTTTGGTGGAGAGACCATACGGTTCCTTACAGTTTTTTTTTTGTCTCTCTGTTAGTTTGATATGTTAGTTTGAACGTTTCACCATCTAATCACGCCATACCATCGGCGTTGGTATCACTACGCCAATAAACGTTGATTGATTGACATTGTTGTTTGATTTAATTCGTTTTTGCCTATATACTTAGGTTGATGATGTGTGCCAACAACTTTTTTTGATGTCAGCGTCAATAAGAATTAGATCAATGCTATTGATGGGTCGTTCTCCACTAACTGTTTTAATGATTACAGGCGCATAAGTAGGCTCCAGCATACTCCGATTCGTGGTTTGCTCAACTCGGCGTTTACGGCCCGTGAAGGTAAATGGGTTGTTATCATTTATTTTACAGGAAGAAGCCTCTTCATTTTTTGATGCAATACCCGTGTATATCGAGGTAGGTTCCAAATTTTAAGAAGCATTACTACGAAGATCACTAACCACCATTTTCGCAGAGAGATCGTTTACCTCCATATTTTTTGAGCTTGAAGCAATAGGCCGTGGATTAAATTTGGTTAGCGTAGAAGCTTCGTTATTGGGGTGCAAAGTATGCAAGATTGGCTCCACGCAATAGCTTTGAATGTCAACAAAAGGTTGTGGTCGCGATGACGATTCAGCATTCACTTGAGATGCGGTGATGAAGATGGAGTGGCCAGCAGCTATTGTAACCTGAACTCTCCTAGGCTGTTTCACTCCGTTATTGTGCAGTTTTGAAAGTTACGATTGATTTTTTGAACGTTAGATGATGATCCAGAAAAGGCTTGATAATCAATCTGAATAAGATGATTCATTAGAAGTGCGGTAAAAGATGCAAATAAACGATGATTTGCCTTTTCCACGCTAAAACAAATTGGAAAATCGAAAAACAATAGAGAAATAAAAATTGGGTCCTCAACCGATCTCGAGAGAAGGAAATTATTAAAATAATTGACAAATAATTATTTTTCATTATACACAAAAATGATTGATTTATTTTTAATTTTTTACTAAAAGCAGAAATTTGAACAGTGGTTGCATAATTATAAATTATATACATGGCTTAGAACTTTGAAATTATTCAAATATATGTAATTATTGAGGCATTTTTAATACAAAAGATTTGAAATGCATCATTTTTAAATTACACTTAAGTCAATATTAAATCCACACAATTATTTTTCTCCGTGACCCCGTTCGGTTTGAAGGGAAATAATTATAATATTAATTAATTATAAACAGTTTTTTTTTCCATAAAGCAACGCAATGCTTTGGTTAAACTCAACATATGGGTAACATTCTGATGCCTTACACATCATGTAAGCCAACGTTTGTGCGGGTATAAACGAATTTTGTGGATGAACAAAAAAAAGCAATGTTATATATTTTCTTTTCTTCCATTAGGTAATTGAAGAAACTTTTTTCCTTCCAGATTATCTACCCCTCTACTTTTCTGTTTGGGATTTCTTCTTCTTTTGGAATTTCTTCTTCTTTTGGAATTTCTTCTTCTTTTGGAATTTTTTCTTCTTTCGGAATTTATACTTCCAATTCACGAGTTTACTTCTGTTTAGAATGCTAAAAAGTTTAGAGGTGATTTCGAATTAAACTTTGTTTTTGGTAGCTTTATATTTGAGGCGTTTCGAAGGTTTTCGTTTATCCACGAAATAAAAACGTAAGTGGTTTTCCATTTGTATCAATTACACGAATTCTTTCTTAAGAATTAAAAGGAAAGTTTACAACAAGTAAATATTGTTTATACAAGTTGAATATTACTTAGATTAAATAAAGCAATGATTTTTATCCAGGTTTTAATCATAGCAATATTAACGCCGATATTATGGCGTGGTTAGATTGTGAAACGTTCACAAAGAAAAGAAATATTTTTTGTTCAATGGAACACAATCCCACGACCTCCCACTTGCCGGGTGGGTACCCTACCAACTGAGTTGCAAACGACGAACATTTGATCCCTTACGAACATTTTTGAAGACTATTTTCCGAAACCGGATATTTCGCAGAATGGTGTAGTACATGGACTACTATTTAAACCAAATTGCAAAGGGACATGTATGAAATTCATCAAAAAGACGGTTACAGCAAATATATTCATACAAGTCGAACACTACGCAGATTAAATTAAGAAACAATTTTTATCAACGTTCTTTAGGCGTAGTAATATTGACGTTTCACCATCTAACCATGCCATAACATCGGTGTTAATATTACTATGCCTAAAAACGTTGATAAAAATTGTTGCTTTATTTAAGTGAATATTGGTTAAATTTTTCTTAACGGTTTAGGTTTTCTGCTTTCTCAAATTTTATTTTTCCAGATCCGATAAGATATTTACCGAATATGAAAGCAGTCGTTGATGCTATCTAAGTTGAACTTAAACTTGCGGAAATACGCAAAATCTCAATAATTTGACATGATTTTATGGCGAAAATTATTAGGGATATTAATAATTTCCAGGATGATTTCCCATATTCTTAATCAATGCTTTTTATCCTTATGCAAATATTCCGTAATCCATTTCTTCAAATTATTTTATATTTTTACGAACATATTTGCATTTTTATTTATGAATGTACCTAGGCAGAATGCTTTTATATGCTCTGGGTGTCAATGGCTGGCCTTGTAATTTGGTACTTTTCACGTTGATATGAAATTGAGGTTTACCTTAAACAGATCTATTTTCCTTTGGAAGTCCATGTAGTTTCTTTAGATTGTGTTAAATAAAATATTTTTAAGATTTTTTTGAACGAAATATCAACAGATACGAACTTTCAACAGATAACTGAATAACATTTATTCGATTCCACCAAGTCGAAGGAGTGAGTCATTGAATTTTCTCTTCCAATTTCATTAATATGATGGAAAATATTTTTCATTTCGGGCTCTTCACGTCTACAATTACTTCACGACGTCTAAGAGCCTGCGAGTTAGAAAATGGGGCTATTTAATCGTTAACGTTCTATTATAGGCCGGAAACTAATCTAGACACCAGAAAGACATCAAATGTTACCTACGAATTTGGCTTAGTATTGTGTAATTCAATCTGAACGTAAATTGATTAGATCAATATATTACGATTTATCTTCGCTATCAGGTTTCCCTATCACAAGCCTTTAGAGAATCTGTTGAAATGCAATGCGGACCGACGTTTAAATAAGGTTTAACTTAGATGATACACGGAATACCATGAAGTAAATGGGAAAATAATAATTATTTAAGCAAATATGGTAATTCTTTAAGTAAATAAAAATTGTTTAAGAAAAATAAAAAGTATTTATGAACAATAATAATTATTATAGAAAAAAATTATAAGTTGTTTAAGAAAACTTAACGAAACAATACAGAGTTTCACCAGGAGATTCCATAACAAACAGTTATTTCGACACTGGCGTAAGGTTTAAAAACACGACGTTTCGGGAGCCAACTGCTCCCTTTGTCAAGTGAAGGCAGAATGAAGAGTTCGTGAAAGTCCTAAGCTTATATACCCGCATGTTGGGAATCCCCATCTGACGCCATTTGGTGCGGAGCATTTCCAGCTGGGGAAACCCCAATCGGGGAAACCCTCGCCGGGAAAGCCCCCGCACCCGACGATGTCAGATGAACACCCCCAACTCGAGGTTTTGCAAAAATCCTGTAAGGTTCTGGTAGAGGTTTTGCGATGTTTATTGCACGACTCCTCAAACCGTAGGTTTCCCATGATTCCAGAAAAAGTCTACTCCCCAGATTCGTCACATTCTGATGTAATATTTTCATCGAATGCCAATCTGGTTCGTGACCCTCCCTGAAGACATGTTCAGCCAACTGGTTTGAATCGTCTCCCCTAGCTACCGCACGCATATGCTCCTTCCCTCGTAGACGTATCGATCTTCCCGTCTGTCCAACATACACCTTGTCACAGTCTCCACACGGTATTTGGTAAATAGCACCAGATTTTTCCTCCTCAGGGACGCGATCCTTAACTTTAAGTAATAGATCACGCAGGGTGTAGACAGGTTTGTAGTAGGTCTTAACATTCACACAACTGAGAATTCGAGACAGCTTTTCTGAGACACCCGCCACATATGGCAAAACCACTGATGTCTTCCTAGTCTCATCCTCTACATTCCTGTTTCCACCACTAACACCACATTGGTTACGAGCGATAAATTTAGTCGGGTAACCGTTCTTTTTCAACACGCTTTTGTTGCGTCGTAATTCAACATTGCGAAGGTCATCATTACAACAATGTGTAAAGGCTCGTCGGTGCAAGGCTCTAATGACAGATGCTTTGTGTGATGCCGGGCTATGAGAACGAAAGTCAAGATACCTATCAGTATAAAAACAGTATGAAAACTATCAGTATGAAAATTTAAATTACTTAACAAAATAAAAATCGCTTAGGGAAAAAAAGTCGTTTAAGAAAAAATAAAAATCGCTGAAGAAAAATTTAACATTCTGTATGAAAATAAAAATTCAAGGAAAAATATCTTATCTTAAATATTCTTACCTTATGAGGACTTTAAGGTGCTCATACTGTTGTATTTATTTGGAACCGCTGCAAATATATGAAGTTTAGATGCCTTGCATACTTTAATTTTTTACAACTTCATCATGTATAGATAAGAATTTATACTTGCGGATCAGTTGATCGTACGTTGTAAAAATTATTAGATTTTATGTAACCTTGAAACAATATAACATTGATAGATTACTTGCAAAGGAAAGGATGATTTCTCGGCGCGTATTCGGGACCGAACCCGCAGCCTCTGGTTAAGCAGTTAAGTGCTCTTTTCCAATGGGCTACAAGCACCAATCAAACTCCCTTCAGCAAGAGAACATGTCCTGTCTATTACATCGCTTATTAACAGTTGTACTGCCAGGGACGGGTTATAGCACAGGAGCAAAATAAAACTTTCTAGAGGCTATTATGTTTTTAATGTGCTTATGCCACGAAGGCCAAACGTCAGTTCAATTGCAATTTCAGAAATGTCCCTTTCAGTGTCACGGCGCGTAAAAAGATACTCACGAAATTCCTAAGCCAATCAAAACTAAACAATCTAAACAAAGATTTTTATTGATTTCTGAAACGGTGTACTTTCAGTCATCTACCTCACTTTAGCTCAATGGATTCCTTGGCGCAGTATAGCCCAGATGCTCTTGCGCCATAAAAAAATCAATCAATCAATGGATTCCTTGGCGCAGTATAGCCCAGATGCTCTTGCGCCATAAAAAAGCCAAACAATCAATCAATGGATTCAGCAGCGTAATAAATTGGCTCAATTCCCCCATCTGATATAAAAACACGCTATTTTCTCTAAGGCCGCATCGCAATTTTCGTTGAAGCCATTTAAACCCCCATGAGTTTTGAATTGCTACGTCACGGAATGTATTATCTTTGTATTAAGATTTAAGCACATGCCTTAAGATATGGAGAAATAAATTTATGATGTTCTAGATCAGCAGTTTTTCAACTGAGGTCCGCGGAACTCTGGTAGTCCATGGGTCTCTATCAGGGGGTCCGTGAGAATCCTCCCCGTGTTCCACAAAGGTTCGGTAAAATACTGACCAGAGCATTTACTCTCTAATGCTAAGAATACATTACAAGGAAAAGAGAATTCCTTCCTTAGATAGTGAAATTCAGAGATAAAATATTAGAAATAAATATGTATGATGAAAATTCCGGGCTTTAAACTTTGAGTTAATTCTTGGGGTCTGCGAAGGTGAGTGATCTCTGAAGGGGGGGTCCGCAGTCTAGGAAAGTTAAAGGACCGCTGTTCCAGATTAATGATTAAATGTTCCAAAATCTCAGCAGGGCAATAAGTAATATTCAAGTTAATTAAAATAATTATAATAATTTCATTTGATTAATTTTGTCCCGTTGAAATCGTTTTTTAATTAAAGAAAATAAATTTCTCAATTTAAATGATATTTCATTCATATCCTTATTCTTTTGCTATTTCTCCTCATTCCCTCTAAAGGAGATTTTCTTGATAATATTTACTCCGCTACAAGCCTTTGCATTGTTTTCGGAATTTGAAACTTTGAAAATGCGGGGACATACATTACTTTTCTTATCTCTTTAAAAAAATGACAAAGCTTACGTCTACTCTTCGTAAACAATATCTTGTTACTAGGGGAAAAGAATGGGAACCTAGTGATTGAAAAGTCTCTTGGGGTTCGCCAACTAATTTCCTAATTCCGAAAGTGTGAAATCCGAGAAAGAAGAAAATGCTAACAAATAAATAAAAGTCGTTTCCTTGGCAGTGTTTCTGAATTGAACAAGCAATTTCTGCGTCTCTAGGGAGGAGAACACAAGAGTTAACATCCTCTCTTGCGCGTCTCTCAAACCATTTAAACGCAAAGTTGTTCAGAGCCGTCATTAAGCTATTCTTCTTCGAGTTAAATAATTCAGTATCGCAGCTTATCGGTAAATGGCAGTTTTTTGCAGTTTTCAGCATTTTTATGCATGAA
>QLNU02003225.1:76381376-76394748 GCA_006491805.2 Dysdera silvatica
TGACATTATTGTTTGATCTTCTCTATTGTAAACTCATTGTGTATTCTTTTTTAAAATGTGAAAAGCATACGTATTATAAATCTGTTTTCTCTCCAAATAAAATAAAAATCGGCGTCAAAATACATAATGGGATATGCCCCCAAAATTACAATTTTATATTAAGGTGTTCATATACGAGTCAATATAAAAATTTCATGCAGATTTACGTTTTTGTAACTTCCATTCTTCCAGTTTTTATACACTTATTCTTAGGACTATTGATTTTCTATAAAACCTTCATGCAGATTTATATTTTTGTAACTTCCATTCTTCCAGTTTTTATGCACTTATTCTTGGAACTATTGATTTTCTATAAAACCTTCATGCAGATTTATATTTTTGTAACTTCCATTCTTCCAGTTTGTATACACTTATTCTTAGGACTATTGATTTTCTATAAAAACTTCGTGCAGATTTACATTTTTATAACTTCCATTCTTCAAGTTTTTATACACTTATTCTATGACTATAGGACTATAGAACTATGGACTATAGGCACCAATCTGTGGGGGGTCAATTTATAGAAGTCCCTTTAAGCCGGTCTCTACTCTAATAACTCCAGTGATTGATGTATGATCCATCCACGGAGGGTGACGTACGAACGAAGGTTATCAATTAACCATTAGTAGAAGGAAATTTCGGTTATGACTCCATTTGCACATTTGTAGTGAGACATCGTGAATGAATATTTCAATTGAACGAGCGAATTATCAGAAGCAATTCGTAGGGAATATTATGGCGTTACGTTAAAGTGGTATCGTTTCAAAATAATAAAATGCTACTCATTTGTGAGAACGTGTAACTTGCACTGCATAGAGTCCAGTTGAACAAACGTAACAGATTTAATCAATTCAGATTAGTACCTAAACTCAAATACCAAGTCGAAGTCATCAAAACGGATTTGACGAACAACATCTTCTAAAAATTACTGATCAGCAGCGTAGAATAAAGTTCATTTAAAATCCACAAATGCCCTTAAGCATAGCTTTGGCAAAGTTTACGCTTTAAAACATTATTCCTCACACAGCGAGTGAGGCAAACTAGAAGTGAACCTAAACCGCGCGTAACAGTAACAAGTTACATTGTTATTTAAACTTAACTTATACTGGGCGACGCATGCGCTAAACATGACATCTCACAATCGATTAATCGTTAATTTATTGAAACCAGCGTCGATGCCAGATACTACAGGACTATTAATTTCTATAAAAACTTCGTCCAGATTTACAGTTTTATAACTTCCGTTCTTCCAGTTTTTATACATTTTTACTTAGGATTATTAATTTTCAGCACACTGATTGTCGTCAGGCAATAAAACAAATAGTGGCGGGTCTACGTCAGGGACATGCCCCCCAAATATTACTGGATTTTATTATCCTGACTTTGTCCACTGACGCCGTCAGAGACACCGGTATACAAGTCAGGAATTTGTGTTGAACCAGTTCTGAAATGACATTCTCCTCTCTGCTGTAATCGGCTAGGCCGTTTGTGATGTCAACTCCCGTTATTTCTAACGGTACCATCGGACTACTTTTCGTGAACGAACTATCCATTACCTTGATGAAACGTCCTTTGAATTCTTAAATCCCCAACCTACTAGTTTATGAAGAAAATATTCCTTCGGTAACTCCAAAACCTTCTCGCAAACAAGCATTTAGTTCTATTGGATTGTCTATTTATTTGTGATTTTTATGGGGGAAAGGTAGTAACTGTCATTTTGGGCAGTGAATTCGTGTCTTCTGAATAATGTACAGCTCAAAAATGCCTAGGGAACCACATCCAGACTGCAGTGACCAACCAGCTCGTCAGTGATTTTTTTTCACAGTTGGGAATTGAATCTGAGTTATCGACACAGTACATGGTCATTTGATAAAAGGAACATTACTCCTCGAAACTCTGTGAAATCATTTCTTATATTTTGGACCAGTAAAACATTTTACTTGTGATAGGGTTATCTTTGGTCAATCGCAATATTCTTTCGTTAGGCGAATAAGCTACAATGAAAAGGACACTTTCCACATGACATGCGGTTATATATAGATCTTCATAAAAACCGTTTCTTTATATTAAATGTAACTGCATTTCGAAATATTATTTCACCATGTGTCTTTTGGATATGCAGCAAAGTGTTTGGTACTTTTTTATACAAGTTTATAAAAAGCATACATATTTTTAATCTTCGAGATAGTTAAAAAAAATACGGACCAATTGTAAGAAAAGAAAAAGGCGCAAGATAAATATATTTTTACTCTCAAAGGCATTCTTTGAAATTTCGGAGATTTTCGTCTCTCCCTTTCTCTCTTTTTTTTCATGTATTTACATAATGGAGCTTAGTTAGTCATTGTTTCAGCGTCTTCTGTTACGCGCCTCTAATTTCAATTTTTACTTGAGAAACGATTTATGAAAACATGGCTGAATATTAAAACAAGAGTACAAATATAATGGAATCCACATAAAACAAACTCATATTTTGCGAACTTGGGAATTTAATATACATTTCAATAAAAAACAGTTACTTTGACACCAAAAGTCAGTGTCAAGTGGTCAGAATTCTGCCTTTACTTGACAAAGGGAGCAGTTGGCTCCCGAAACTTCGTGGTTTTAAACCTTACGCCAGTGTCGAAATAACTGTTTGTTATGGAATCGCTTGGAGAAACTCTGTATTTTTTTCTTTAGAAATTCTTATGTATAAGAGTTTGTTTTGTATAGTTGCTAAAGCCAATACAATTTATTCGTTTTAGCGAAAAATGCTTTTGCTTATATTCATTTCAACGTGTAAAAAATCCCGACATTTTAAGAAAAATCTAAAAAAAATCTAAAACAATAGGAAAAAATCAGTGATAGAGGATTTCTTTTTAACTGAAGCGAATACAAAGAAACAAATTTTCTTATACTTGAAACCGGAGAATTTTTAAAATTCTTTCAATTTTAGAATACATGGTAACGAGTTCAAAATAAACTTTTTTAGGCAGTAGATTACAATGTTGACTGTGTGTCTAATGAGCCAAATGTTTTACGACGAAAATTTATTAAATATGAATAGTACAAAACGAAACAAACATTTTACAGATTGTCCTTTGGACGTTTCTAAGCAAAGTTTGTTTTGGAAATAATTGCTGGTACGAGTTCCTTTATAGTATGCTTTTATACTTAGCTTATTATAAATACACGTAGAACAGGTTGTGCTATTAAATTTTTGGGAAAATTAAAAGCTGAATGTTATTATATATATATGTGTACAGAACACATATGCTACCTATATAGACATCATTTTCGCAAAATCTCAAATTTTAAATAGATTTAGCGAGTGGCTGCATATAATAAACATTTGCATTGCTCCTAATCGCCTTATTATATATGGAGCTTACTGTAAATGGGCAGTTATATTGCACTCTCGTATGGGGCGGACGAACTTAGAGAAAGGGAAAATGCCAAATTCTAAAGCGCTCACTTGGATAAAAGAAATTGAGAAACAGCTGAAATATAACTATAAGCTTTCCTCTTGCTACAGTTGTGTAATAACGTACTTTTGAAAATGGAGGAATTCTTTAGAATCTCTTAAAGTCCATGGGTAAGAATCAGTAAGATGGACCATTTTCAGGTCACGATAGATGTCCATTAACAGGGATTTCACATGGACTTCCCATGTCCATACACAAACACCCAACTCCTTATAGTTGTCCATTTCTTCTTTTATTTACTGAGCTCTGTGGCAATAAAGAAAGAAGGGATACTCAAACCGAATTCTAGACATTTCGCTTTCAAACTGCACTTACTACAATAGAAAAGTAATCGAAAACAGCAACTTAAAACCATCAATGTGATAGGTGGTGAGCATGCAACTTAGCGTTCTTATTAGATGCGATTGCAAAGAATGGATCTATAGGGCTTTGAAACGCAGGTCAGCCATTGTTGTCTAAATTCACACAACATTAGATGCTCTCATTCTCTCTCTTCTACCTATTTCCTAAAGTTGAAACGTACGTAACATTTTAAGTTAAAAGAATTGCGGTTTTAAAAGTTTTCTTTGGGGCGTGGATGATGTTGACGGCAGCGGTTCAGATCTATCAGATCCTTCTGCTAGGGAAATAATTTCGTCAACGTCTACTAAGGCTGTACCTTCTTCGACTGCGTTTCCTTCGACTACGTCTTCTTCGACTAAAACGTATGCACCAGAAGTTTCCAATGATTCGGTTCTGTTTGCGGGTTTGTTTGTTTTTTGTAGTTTGGCAATTCATGCTTCTTTTAAAGTTAGGTCTCTCATCATCCTTTAAGCTTTTCTTGAGTTGCTTGGTGGTTCGAAGATCTACGGAACCAATAGCCACTATTTTGGCAGATTTCTGGTCAGTTATGAAAGACTTCTCTTTTATGGGAACTTTCCGGGATTTTTCACAATGCCAGTGTTTATAGTCATTGTACTTGCATGCAGAAACGTTAAAAAGTGCTTTCGCTTCTTTTTTGAAGGCTTGAATTTTATATTGAAAATTAACAGTGTCCTTGCAAATGTGGCAAGACTTCAGAAGATTCAGGTGTTTCTCATGCTCTCTCTTTATCAAGGAAATTATTTTGACACGATGAAGAACTGGGATTGAAGCTTTATTCCAAATTTCTTCAAGTTTAGCAGCAATCTCTTCATAAATTTTCCAGACTTTCGGTTTATATTGTCCTGCATTTTCTTTTTGTAGCCTAATCCATTTGAATGACGCAATATGTCTTCTCGCATCGGCAGAACGATACTAATGAGTTCTCTTGGATTACCAATAATAGAACAGTTAACTTGCTTTCTCGTATGTGACATTCTAATTTGGATAGAACGAAGATACACACTCCAAAGGCGATAAATGAAAATGAGTGGGTGGCAGCGAGTGTGAACTAATAAAACCAATGTCACGTGTCCTAATATCATTGTGGATACGTGTCCTGTTCCGTGGAACTACTGTCGCCATCTTTCAACATCTTTGTAAATGAATGTCAGTCATATCGGTTATTACGACTAATTTAGCGTCGAAACTATTACCGTAAAGTTCCGTTGATCCGCCCTCCCCGGAAAAGCGCCCCCCTCCTTTTGTCTCAATTTGAAATTCTGAAAAATTCCGTGACCCCAAAATATTTTAACTTTTATTCTTTATTGAATAAAATAAATTCATTGACAAAAAATATTGTTATTTTATATCATAACGATGAACAGAAGCATTTTCCGTGATTTTCCATCATATTTGAGGGGAAGAATCAAGGGAATTCCACTAGTTTTGTATGAGAAAATTCCCAATAACCCAATCCCCAACTTTTCCTTCATTTTTTGTTACAAATAAGGGAGCTTTATCAACAGAATTCTAATGTAATGAGAAAAATAACATGAGAGAATAACATACCATAATTTTAAATTTACTGTAAAAATTGCAAAAATTGAAGACTCTTGCGAAAGATGAAAAAATGTAAAAAAATATTAAAAAAATCACCAGTATTATACTTGTCAATAGATAACTTTTGACACCCAGTGCTATTTCATTATATAACTTTTTTAAAATTTCACCCTTTTTCGCTACACCCTACTACACGCGTACATGATACACTGGATGTGACGAAGATAATTAGAATAAAGGAATGTGGCAAGTTTGAGGGGTGCTGGTGTGGCCAGAGAGATGTCAGCATGCGTAGAATGACGCAATGCATCCACCCGAAAGCGTTAGCGGCCCGAAACCCATTTCCTTCTCTCTTTTGCAGCATATACAGGACACCCTTCTTACTTCCATAGAGACCATGACCATTAATTGTTTATTGGTAGTCGACGGCCTGCAGTTATGGCCCCTTTAGGAAGGTTTTTGACTCAACAGCACAGATGCCTCCGCTTGCAATGGTGTCTGGATAGAGGCACGTGAACGTCGGAGCGGCACTGAGTCGTGTTCTCAGATGAGTTACGCTCCTGCTTAAACAGCGAGAGGCGCCATGTACGAGTCTGGCGCTGATGTGGTGACAGGTACAATTCGGCCGCATTTTTGGAACAGCACATGGTGCGGCAATTTGGCATCCTTGTTTAGAACGCCATCACCTATGATGGCAGGTCACTTCTGGTCTGTGTTGAGGGCCCAAAGAAACGATACGTGAATAACGTACTGCGGCCTATGGCACTACCTTTCCTTCGGGGAGGGGGTGCCAATGCCATTTACCAATAGGA
The DNA here is from genome assembly GCA_006491805.2 of Dysdera silvatica. Classification (NCBI taxonomy): domain Eukaryota; kingdom Metazoa; phylum Arthropoda; class Arachnida; order Araneae; family Dysderidae; genus Dysdera; species Dysdera silvatica. The sequence goes on from QLNU02003225.1 coordinate 76,387,591, forward strand.
TAATGCCCGACCACACAAGGTACGCATCATTCATTATGTTTTGCAAGGTACCAAAGCGCTTTCCTGACCACTAGTCTCCCCTAATCTCTCACCAATCGAACACGTCCGGGATGCGATTGAACGTCGCTTGTGTGCACTGCCACCGCTGTGTTCAGAGGGCGAACTCTGGCTCAAAGGTCAATTTTGACCCTACTTGGGAAATAGGAAAGTCGTCGACATCACACACAAATTCCTTTAGACATTTTTCTTTTATTGTTTTAACCTTCATGTAAAACTTAGATGTAACAGATAGTGTAGTCTTAGATTTTGACGTATATGTGGTATTTTGGGGCTTAAGAAAAGCGACAGTACACCATTTTCTACGGCAAATAATTTGGTGGCATTATACTGAAATTCGAAGAAATTTAAAGAAATATGTAATGCGGCAAAGAAAGCAGAAGATTCAAAAATCAATTTGGAAGCAAGATCCTCAGAACTTTTTATTATGAATTTTTCATTTATCGTTACTTTAATTGTATGGAATGATGTTCTTTTTCCAGTAAATATCGTTATCAAAATGATGCAATCAAAGAATTTAAACATATCTGACGTTATGAACTTAAGTGAAGGTTGCGATAATTTTTACATGAATACAGAATCAGAGGATTTGAAAACGCACAATCTATTGCAAAAGAAGAACCGAAAGACTTGAAATTCAACCATTATTTGAAGTGCAAAGACCAATAAAGAAGAAAACTCTTTTTGATTAGAAAGGAGAAGATGAAAAAACAAATCCAGAATCGTTATTTAAGACGGACGTATTCCTTCAGATAATTTATGCCGAAATTTCCTCAATTAACGATCGTTTTCAAATACTACATTATTGTATCAACATGTGGAGTTTCTTATATAATATAAAAATACTTCCCACACACATGAAAACCTTTTTAAAAAAAACACGGGCTTGCATCTGTATTTAGAAGATGGATAGTATTGTGATATAAACAGCTCCGAATTATATGACGAATTAATACCTATTCAAAGGTATTCTGTATCTCTTTCAAATACTAATGATACAGTACAAATTACGCCAGGACGAGTACTCAAGTTAATTTAAGACTACAATTTTGAAGACATTTTTCCTAACGTATGGATCAGCATGGGATTTTGTTAACCACTTCGATGATCGCTGAAAGTGGAGAATGATCCTTTAGCAAATTAAAGCTTATAAAAAAGCTATTCACGTTCCACTATGTTACAAGAAAGGTTAACATTTCTAGCTATTTTATCGATTGAACAGGACATGATACAAAAAGGTAATTTGACTGACGTTCTGAATAAATTTGCTGCCGCTAAAACAAGAAATAAATTTCATTAGAATACACCCTACAATATAATTTCAGTCGGTCCCATTTAGTCAGGTATATCTCCCGCTTATAAGATGATATCGGAACCAAAATTATTCATATGGGATGCATGATAAGTTTTTCCGACAAACAAATAAGCTTCAATGATCGTTTCCGGATAATCGAATAGAGACGGGATAATACTAACATAAAAATCAATGCTCAAGTAAGGAAAAAAAAATAGGGGGGAATTTGTTTTTACAACCACTCCAACCACTTGTTGAAGGATTTTTGAGGTTTCCCCATGACTTCGTGTTTCAGTAGATTGCAAAATCGTAATGTTGTTAAGGTAAGTTTCCTCTTTCCTCAAAACTGTAGAGCGGACCTGTTTGCTTTAACGGCGAAAGCGATAAGTAGTTGCAAATCAAAAGTGTATAAAACTTTTTTATTTTATGCAGGATATTATTATTTTTAGTGCTATTATTATTACGTGTGCAGTTGTCATTAGTGCACTAGAATATTTAAAGATGAGCATACGTAGTTGTGTATTTATTTCCCCACATGGTTTAATACTCCGCTTAATCGTATACTTTTTGGAACCATCAATTTCTGAAAGTGACATGCCAAAATTTGAGGAGAAAATTAATTAGAACATAAAAAAATCCTGAAAATAATGTCGCGTTTGACGCAACGTTGGCCGAAAATGGGTTAAAACTTACAATTTTCTTAAGAATTTGAATCTTTTATGGCCTAGGCTATCAAGAACCCCACTATAGTGTATTAGTTGATAATAGATTTGTAGCGGGTTTCAATAGATATTGAACCCGCTATTGTTTTGGTTTTTATGTCTGTCTGTCTGTCTGTCTGTCTGTATGCAATAAAAAGGGTAAGGTAAATGTCTTCAATAACGATGGCTATTGTTAACGTTGAAAACCTACAGAGTTACTTGAGAATTATAGTTTTGCGAATTCTAGAGTTGCGAACTAGAGAGTTGTGGATTAGAGAGTTGCGAATTAGAGAGTTGCGGATTAGAGAGTTACGGATTAGAGAGTTGCGAATTAATGTTAATTGAAACCCGCTAAATTTAAATATCGACCTTAGGCGATTTTCTTTCACTTGCTTGTTTTTTTTTTTTAGTTAGTTTGATTTTGTTCTTCTTTGAGGAAGGCGAACAGACGAAGGCGGCTCTGGTGTGCAATAGAACGTGTATATGGCGTGCTCGTCAGCCATATTGAATTACGTTGTTCTTTAAATCATTTTGTGTGGATATTAACGTATTATTACAGGAGAATATTAGTTTGCCAAATATATTCTGTGTATTTGTACAAAGTAAGCATGGGTAGACAAAAAAAAAGCCAGACGACGTTTTATGGGTTTAGGCGCCAGAGCCAGGCTAAAATAAACCATGGAAATCCTATTAAACACCAAATTTGATTAGAGGCTTGTAAAATTCCAGTATCGTAAACTCAGGGCGTAGTTAAACTCAAAAACAGTAGACCGCCCCGCGAAAGGAAACCTATCAGAGATCAGCAGTATAGTTTGTATATATAGCAACAGGCAAATGTACTGGCAAAACGAATAATCCTGTGAGTGGATTGTGTAATTTAATGTGATTGACATGCAGGTCATACTGAGGATAGTAAGAGAAGAAAATAGAAGAGAAGAGCGGGAGCAGCGTACGGAAAAGGACGTCTCAACTTAACGTTGAACTTGGAGTTCTGTCAGAGCCTTGAGGGCAAGCAAAGTTGCAGGTGGGAAGACTCACAACCTTCCTACTTGAAAGTATCGCACGGGCTCCACTTGGAAAGTTTTTATTAAAGCTCCAAAAATTCTCGATTCGCTCACGAGCTACAAAATCATACGCATCAGCTGCGTAGAGTTATATTCATCGCCACTGCAGAGTGAAGAATTCCGGCTGACTATAATTATTCATCGTTGATTTTCGCATCAGCAAATCCCGATGTTTGTCCAAAAAATACGTAGAGTCCCACTGAACTGATGCAGCACCATGCCAACTATTCATCGTTGTTTTCCCGCACCTGCAGAGCTTGACGTTTGTCCGTAAAATACGCCGAGTCCTACTGAACTGACGCAGGGGCATCCCGGCTGTTCATCGTTGTTTTCAGCACCAGCAGAGCCTGATGTTTGTCCTTAAAATACTCCCAGTCCTACTGAACCGACGCAGCGGTATTCCGGCTGTTAATCGTTGTTTTTCGCATCAGCAGAGCTAAACGTTTTTCATAAAATACACCGAATCCGACAGGAGTGGAGCAGCAACATCCCCGCAGCCCCGTAAATGTTTTCTCATCAGAAATTGGATTTTGAAGTGCACGACGAGCCACAGCGTAATGCACCTGCAACAAAACAACGGTCACGTGACTGCAACACCCCATCATAACAGTCGCACGTGAGTCAATATCCATTTATTCCCATTTGTACGAGGTGTACCATCATTTAGGTTTAATTTGAAAATTAGGTTATGAAACATTCTATTTTTCCCATTTGCCCTTGCTTACTCAGGCAGTATTTCTTGCATTGTTTTAATTTAATATCTGGCATACGTTCTCAGTATTGGTGTAATTTATTGTATTGTCATATTGCAATTTAGACAGATATTGTTGCTGAGGCATTGATAAATCACAGCACCATAGCAAGAATATCAGCTAGACATTTATGTTTCTTTCCATGTGGAAACTTTCGCCATTTATAAAATTTCATTGAATTTTTAGAGTAGTAGTTAGTCCTAATTAAATTTGTTACGTTTGTTTGAATTAGTTCTCTCCTTTTTTGTGTTTTGCATCCCTATACTGATTTCACAGCCATTTGACAATCATATGTTTCGCAAAGAAACCGACAGGTTATTAAGCAATGATAAGCGTAATGATAGGTGCATTTATCCAAGTTAAGCAATTTGGCACCTTATTATTAACTTAATAATAATATACTATATCGTTTCCTTTTGTCGCCAAGGACCAATTTATGTAAATAGAAGAATATAAAAAATGTTTCTCTTTGGATTGGCGGCTTACTGCTGAGTTCCCGCGGGAGTGCTGACTGAATGGAAACGTAATTAAAGCCGGAAAAGTAGAACGCATATGTGCATTACGACTGTTTTTAAAAACAGTTATTATATAAAATTTTACAGAGGTGGCGATATTATAATCTGTTTTAAAAACGACGTGTGTTGGTATTTTTGCTCGTTACATCATTCGAAGAGGAAAGTTGTTATTAAATGTTTTATAAATTTATCAAAAATTAGCTGCTTTTCAAGGTTTATGAATTTTTAAAATTTATCGAAAGCAAGCATGTCTGTTTCCTGCTCAAAGAGCTGAAAAATCATCAATCTTTTTCATACGAGTAAATATAGTCAAAGACATATGTTTAAGTGCACGAAAGATCATTGATTTTTCGCATCGGCGTTAATTTTTCTAATATATTCATACGATCAGCGAAACTTTAATTTTAACGCCTAAAAAATAAATTACGTGACTTAGTTGCTGACAACGCAATTTGTCATCGATAGTGGATTAAACAACGTCAGAAATTATGCAAAGCGGAAATGGGTTATCAGTCATAGTCTCATTTTTTTTCCTGTTATAATTTGTATCTTTCGAAGGATGAGAAAAAGGATATTCTCCGTTTTAGAACTTCCCAGACTTTCAAAAAAAAAAAAAAAAGCACAAGCTGTGGATAGTAGATTAAAATATGAAACATTTTTTTCGTTTGAAAATTATGAAAATGGAGCAAACAAAATTTCCTGTTATTCGTAAAAATCATATATTTAAAAGTATCATAAATAGTATTAAAAATAACTGATGAGATTAATTTTATTTTTAATAAGAATGTATATTGTTTGAATTTTTATGATACAAGAACAACATGAGTCATTCTTCGCCTAATAAGAAGGTAAACCCGTGTATAATTAAGATATAGTGGAGCCCTAGACAAATTTTTCCATGGCACTTTGTAATATAGAGAGTTCCTAGAGAAATGCAAACGTGGCCAATAACTTTTGAACCAAGACAGATATTGCAAAGAAAGTTAGATATTAGTTAATAAAATGACTATGTACTATCAGACGAGATGAACAGCAGCGCCCCTGGTGGCGAATTGAGGAAGTTAAAAATTTTATTTCGAAAAATAATGAAGATAGCGAAATATTTTCAATTAGAAAGTTGTAGAGCATCCTTCAGTTAGTAAGCAAAACATACGGCTTACATGCACTATGTACACGTACTGCCACAAAGTAAGGTGTTCCGAAAATTTCAATACATCACTTTCAGTTAATGCTTTCTGGTGTTTTAAAAGTTGAGTTGAAGTTCTTATAGGAGAGAGACCATGGTTTCTTTCCTTTAAGAATTTCAAACTCGATCTTTAAAACGCTAGAAACCATTAACTGAAAGCGATGCATTAAAACTTCCAGATGACCGCACTTTGTGGCAGTATGTATATGTGTTGCATGTGACCCGTACATCTTTCCTTACTAACTGAAAGACGCTCTACAACTTTCTAATTGAAAATATTTCCACATCTTTATTATTTTTCGAAATAAAATTTTTAACCCCTTCAATTTGCTACGGTCTATCTCATCTAATAGTGCATAGTCATTTTACTATAACAATCCCTAACTTCCGTTGCGAGATCTGCCTTGTTTCAAAAGTTATTGACCGCGTTCTGACTTTCCTAGGAGCTCTGCGTATTAAGCCAGTATAATTACAGTAAGAGCCGTGTATAATGAGGATATTAGGACCAACGAAAATGCTCGTTATATCAAATCGCTCATTACATCCGTTATGCAATTTTAACTTTAAACTTTAAAAATGCAGTCGTTACAGGTAACATGCTTACATGCAAAGTACATATAAAATGGCTAAAATTCGAGGAAAATGTCTCGCAAATCCTCCCCTATGATAAAATTAGGGCCTCAGTGATTAAGTTTGATTGGCAACGATTTTAAAATAGCTTTGAGTCCTCACCGAACGAGGCCCGTCGAAAACATCGGGCCCTAAATATTTGTCTTGTTTGTCCATTCGATAATCCGGCCCTGGGTATCCATATATTTTGCTTAGATTTTCCATATTAAAATGACAGCTAGAAAACTAACATTATTAATGTAATAGTTTAATAAAATAAAACTCAATAAACTAATTTATCTGAGCACTTAAGCGATAACTTAAGCACAGGAAAAACGAGCTCTGGAAGACGTTTTACCCTCTACTGCAATGAAACAACCCGTCTGTTAACGGGATCGGACGCCAAGTCTCCGCCAACGGACAGTACCTCCTGGGCCGACGCCAAGGAAGGGGGCGAACCCGACGTTCTCCACGCACGGCAGATTTTTAGTGGCAGCAAAATGAGATTATTATAAAAAATAACGTCTTTTGGGGCGGCAAGACATTTTTTCACCCCGAACGGCATAATACGTAGTGCCAACCCTGTGTACCGCACTAGTACATTAGTGGCCACCCCTGTCTACGAGTCTGCCGGATTGGGTTCGACTTCTAAAGTGTTTGATTGAATGGAAGTGTATTGTGGTTCCAAAATTATGTTAAGATCTCGAGTCCATCGCAGAAAAACCTTTATCACAGTTTAGAGACGTAAGGTTTTCTAACTTATTCAAATACCTTAAGTTCATGTAAATTCCTTTTACATCATGCTTTTTGTATCCTGGCATCTAATCATGTGATACTGTTAAGGCATATCTATTGAAAGAATATAGTAGAATATAGTATTAATTATTAAGTTGCTTGTTAAATAATACTATTGCAATAATCAACAATTGTCATTCTTAATTATTACATTGCATAAAATAGAGAATGATGAACATGAAATA
>QLNU02003225.1:76394848-76406856 GCA_006491805.2 Dysdera silvatica
TGACTTCATTTACAATAACTTCGTGACTTCATTTACAATAACTTCGTGACTTCGGGTCTAAAATCTGATTCTCACTCTGTAATTAAATTTAATTGAATTTGGCTACAGAGAATGAGTAATTGCCTACGTCGTTTATTTAATCAGTGTAATTTAAATAAGCTTCAAAAGTGCGCATCTAAAATTAATTAGGTAGAACAAATGATAGTCTGCGGGAGGTGGGTTCAGAAATTGTGTGAAAGTGGAATTTGAAAATTAAAAAAAAAAATCGACCTATTTTGCAAATGACGAGTAATTATGTGTTTCACTAGTTATAAAAATACTACTCACCTGTTCATTCGTATTCGCTTTAGTTATACTTACTTAATATTTAGATGAACTACAAAATGCATTACAAAAGAACGAGGTATATATAATACTATAAATTTTAAATGACGTCATATTTTGGAGAAAAGATTCGATTTTTAATAATTTATTACGAATAATTTTTACAGTGTTTATTACTAAGTAGTTTGGAGAAATGACAGACAATTTTAATAAATGAATATGATTTTGAAGGCTCCAGCTCCGCCACCTTACCAAATTTCCTATTGTTAATCGTTGTTGTTAGAGATCTCCCTACAATCCATTCAGCCACATTTCCCTGGTGCGTTCCAATTTTCTTCTACTTCATCTGGTTCTCATAACATTCTCAACTAGTTTTGATTTTCCCATTCTACCTTCTATTTTGGAATCATTCGAAACGCTCGTAAATATCAAGCTTTCATAGTTTTTATTTATGTATCTCCTCATGAAAGATACCTGCTATAAGAACAAAAACAAAGACATTAAAGGAAAAATGATGTCGCCAAGATTAATTGCAAAGAATTATTCTTTACACACGCAGTTGAACTCGGTCATAACGAGCTCCGTTATAGTAACAACTCGGCTACTGCATCAGGATTTCGAAGTCCCTCATGAATTATTTTCATATAATTGTTTACCGGTCATTGCGCCAAAATTTCGGTGGTTTCTTGAATGCCGTTTCAACCAATTTCGATTGTGTATATATATATAAGAATGTAATAATTACATAAGAATGTAATAATTACATAAGAATGTAAGTGAGAATATATATATGAGTGTATGTTAGAATATACATAAGAATGCAAGTGAGAATATACGTAAGAATGCAAGTGAGAATATACATAACAATACAAGTGAGAATATACATAAGAATGCAAGTGAGAATATATAAAACAATGCAGGTGAGAATGCATATAACAATGCGAGCAAGTGAGAAGCAGTTGATGAATCTATGAGTCGATAATTTGTCATAAAATAGCATCAAAAACGGTGGGGGGGGGGGGCTACTATTTAAAGCCATTTTTGAGATACAAGTATGAGAAAATTTTCCGTGAGTTGGAAATGAACTACGCTCTCCTTTGGCTTAAATTACAAAATACTTAATAATGAATTTGTATAAAGTGGGGTTTTTTTTTGTTCTCATTTTTTTTAATTGATAAACTGAATTGGGTAACTTACTGTAAATGCCTTGATGGCTTAATAGTCATGTCTACAGCATTTAAATTAACTGATATGTGTTCAACTGTCAATAGGATCTTTTCCTGTAAGCAGTAAACCATATTAGGGTGTAAAATACACAAATATTTGAATTCAATTCGTATGTAAAAAATGAAAATTCGTATGTAAAAAATGAAAATTCGTATGTAAAAAATGAAAATTCGTATGTAAAAAATGAGAATTCGTATCCAAGGAATTAAAATTTGTATGTGAGGAATTTGAATTCGTATGTAAGGCATTAGGATTAGCATTGAAAAAGGATTAGTGTTTGTATTCATGGAATTAGTACACTCGTGTCAAATTACACATACATTCAAAAAAGTGTATTTATCCCTATTTAGGGAATTTGTATGCTTAAGTATCCGCATTCAAGGAATAAGTATATTTATCTCTATTTAAGGAATTAGTATATTTATCCCTATTTCAGGAATTAGTATATTTATCCCCATTTACGGAATTAGTATACTTAACCTTATTCAAGAAATTAGTATATTTATGACTATTTAAGGAGTTAGTATATTTATGACTATTTAAGGAGTTAGTATATTTATCCCTATTTAAGTAATTAGCATATTTACAGTAAGCCCCTACTTAAGGCATTAATTGTCCATCTTTCAAATTGTTCGCACTGTTGTGACCGAAACAAGAACTTGGAATTCTGGAATAACGATTTTATGTTGTGTCTTTAGCACAAATACTCTAAATTCTACCTCGTGATGAGAGAAACCCGAATTTTTTCTATTAATACGAAATTAAAAAAAATGAACTATAATTCGAAGAAATCAAAAGTAGTCTAAAATATTTGTTATCTCGTATTGATGTAACAGCATTTATACTAAAAGAATCTTATATTTCTTTTGCGATCAACGATTTTACGACACAACAATGGACAACTGTAGAGAGCGAACCCCTCGCTTGGTTTTAATAGCTATCGTAAAAGTCAAGAAGTAGTTCACTTTTCTATCCCCAGAGGGACGAGTTTACTATTGGTTTATTTCATTGGGGAAAAAGGGAACACCAGAGGAATTCTGGAGGCTTCTATAAACCTTTTTATGTGCTTCAATTGTTGCCAATTTATTGCTGACTGAAGAGGGACTTTAACAGCTGAAAAGGTTGTTTGAAACGCTGACCGAATGTTTTAGTTAATAAAGTTTGTGCCATCGAACTAAGAAAACAGCTGAAAAGCATTACGCTCACACCTTTTCAAGTGGCTCTACAATGGAGTAAATATGGCGTCTAATAACATAAATACAAGTCTAAACATGAACAGCAGAAATTTTAACAAAGCTATTGCATACACCTTCAGACAATTAAATAATGAGACTTATTTTATTGCAAGGAAAACAGAAAATTCATTAACAATTCATTATATGCCAGCGAAATGTCCGACTTTTGTCTACAATTTGGCAACATTGCACGCTAAACATGACAGGAACAAGAAAGCCATTTTTTGTGAACAGGAGGACACCGTTGTTACATTAGAGCAGAGAGCGAACATTAAATTTCATTTTAAACTCGGTAAAAGTGCTGCAGAGACTGTACAGCTGATGTGACAAGAGCTATATATATATGTTGATCTCGTTCACAGATATTCAGATTGTAGGAATGATTTAAAAGTGGTGTGGAAATAATAAAAGACGAAGCAAGGCTTGGGCGTGCAATTTTAATATATAACGAGGATTCCATCGCAGAAATGAGAGAACGGATATTATCGTTGTGTGACTTTGAAAATGTTGGCACATGAGATAGGTGTAAGCCGAAAGACGATTTGTTACGTCTGACTGGCAGGTTTAGGCTAGAAAAAGGTTGCACCTTGGTTTGTGCCACATTCATTATCTGGAGATCAAAAATATGATCGTGTTCAGTACTCGAGGGACATCCATAAAACTGCTCGCAGGAATACAAAATTTCCGAATTTCATTGTTACCAACATTAAGTGTTTTCGGTATAATCCTACAAATACGAGTAAATGTCAATAAAGGGCGGAATGGTCACCATCATTACTAAAGGTAAAAAGAAAGTCCGTCTGCACAAAAATCAAAAGTGAAGAAAATGTTGGTGTAATTTTACAACAAAAAATTCGTGTATATTGTAAGAAATAATTCGTCACGAATTTGTCCCTAAGGATCAGATTGTCACTGAAAATATTTACTTGAGTGTTTTGGATCACTCATGAAAGAGAATGTGCAGCGTATATATGTATATGTTAAATATGTATTATATCATATGTATATGAATATTCAACACCAGGAAGGTGGCTCCTATGTCAAGACAATACAACAGTTCATCGGACAGTGGATATACAAGAACTTTATGCCTGAAAACAAGTGTGTGTGTGTGTGTGTGTGTGTGCTTAATCACCCAACTATTTACCAGTTAATCACCCATACTATTTACCAGTTAATTACCCACACTATTTACCAGTTAATTACCCACACTATTTACCAGATTTGTCTCCCTGCGGTTATTTTCTTTTTCCAAAACTTAAGTTACCGTTGAAAGCGGGACTCTTTAAAGACGTTGAAGAGATCTAAAGGACTGTGACGTTGACTGTTCGAGATATACCACAAAAGGATGGGTAGATCGTTAAAGCTATTGCGCGATCATGCCACTCATTGTATCGATTTAGAAGGAATGTATCTTGAATAAAATACAGGTATTATTCAATTGTCTTGTTTCTATTTTATACTATGCACTTAGCAGTGGCGGCTATTCAGGTGACGCGAGTGAAGCGGCACTTCACCTAAAAATATTGGGCGGTTGAACAGTTTTTTTAATTTAAATTCCAAATCCTTTTTATTTTTTTGTCAAATTTAAAATTTGATTAGAAAAATAAAATTTAGAATTTTATTTTGAGCCCACTATTTTTTTTTTTTTTTTAATTTAATTCCTTTAATATAATTGGAATTACATTCAGGAACAGAAGGCTACGTTTTTAAGTCAGCGCTTTAAACGCGTTAAACGCACCATCGAAATGTTGCCCGCCGAGGATTTTTTTCTCGCTTTTGTTTTCTTGCTTGTTCCAGGATAACTGAGTCGATGGTAAGCTGCTCTTTACATCCCAGAGTCCCTTTCTGGCATCCCTTTTGTTCTTCCGTCATTAAGTTGTTGCTTTCGCTGTGCCGGCTTATTTTTTCAGAGATGCACCCCGTGAGTATCTTGTACAGGGTGTTAAGGCACGTAATGGGTCGGTATTTCGCTGGGTTACTGGTATCCTGGTCCTTCGGTAGGAGGTAAGTTATTCCCTTGCAGAGGAATTCAGGCATTTTGCTGGGGTCTTCAATTATCGCCGTATATATATATATATATATATATGGCCTGCAAAAGGGTTGCTGGTATCTAACTGGAAGGAGACCCACACGCTGAACGTATGTGACGATGTGTGGAACCGGCCAGGCCAGTAACCTAGTGTCCTACCCCGCCTTCAAGTGGTGCAGGCTGAGCTTTCTATTTATGTGGCAAATTAATATTTGCTACACGGATAGAAAGGCGGAAGGGGAGGGCTAATTCACCAACCCGTCTAGCCAGCGTGGTGAAATTATGGCTAATTCCTCCATTATGTTGACACACCAGAAACCATGGCCCCTAGTCTCCAGGTGCTGGAGTGCTCCTGATCAAGGCAGCGGTCAGTGTGGCATGAAAGCAGGGGGTGCTAAGAATCACTGGAATGGCCCAGGCTGCCGTTTGTTATTGACCTTGGCTACGTTTAATGGACGATCCCTTGCTTCTGAAGCAAAACTTCAGGAATTGGAAGAAGAACTTGACAAGATCAAATGGGACATTGTAGGACTCAGTGAAGTTAGAAGAAAAGGTGAAGAGTTGGTGGAACTTAAAAGTGGACATTTGTTTTATTATAGAGGAACGGAAACTGGAAGAACAAGTGGTGTTGGCTTCTTAATCAACAAAAGAATTAAAGACTACCTTCTTGAAGTCGAAAGCACGTCAGATCGAGCAGCGAGGCTCGTTGTTCAACTAACCCAGCGATACCAACTTCAAATAGTACAGGTATATGCACCAACATCAAGCCATACCGACGAAGAGGTTGAAGAATTTTATGAAGAAATCAAAGAGTTACACACCAAAGGGAAACAACATATCAAGCTCATCATGGGGGATTTCAATGCAAGAATTGGACAACAGGAACAAGGAGAGACATCGGTTGGTAAATACGGATATGGGGAAAGGAATGAACGTGGCGATCAACTCATCGAATTTGCAGAAGCTGAAAATCTTAGCATCATGAATTCATTTTTTAAGAAGAAACCGCAAAGAAAATGGACATGGAAACACCCAAATGGGGGAACTAGTGAAATTGACTATATCCTGGCAAACAAGAAATCAATTATTGAAGATTGCAGTGTACTGAACAGATTTAATACTGGAAGTGATCATCGAATGGTGAGATGTAAAGTGCACTTAAATACTAAATTAGAACGACAGAAGCTCATTAGGAAACAAGTAAGTAAGAGGGTGGATTTAAAGAAATTAAAAGAAAATACCGAGGCATTCAAGTTGGAATTAAAAAATCGCTTTTCTGCACTGGAAGGACTTATTGATGAAAGTGATATCTCAGAAGCAAATGAAAACATTGTTAAGACAATAGTTGAAACTGCTGGGGAAATTGGTGGTGTAACCTGTAAAAAGCACAATAGCAAATTATCTGAGAAGACGAAACAGCTCATGAAAAGGCGAAGAGATATGAAGGTGGACAATCGAAATACCAGTTCCAGGATTGAGTACATAGAACTTTGTAAAACTCTGCGCAAAAGCATGAAAGAAGACATAAGAAAATTCAACTGTGAGCTAGTAAGGAAAGCCATTGAAAATAACAAGAGCCTTAGGGTTGTTAAAGGAAGTTTATCTGTTGGGAAGAAACACATCATTGCATTAAAAGGAGAGGATGGCACCGTAACAAGAAATAGGGAAGAAATACTTAGAAGAGTTGAAGAATTCTACAAAAATCTATACGAAAGTAACAGTGAATTAAACGAAGACATTGAAATAGTCGAAGGAACAGCTCCTAAAATCTTAAAAGAAGAAGTTTCATTTGCAATAAAAAATATGAAGAAAGGAAGAGCCCCTGGTGATGATGGTATTACATTAGATATCCTAAAAGAAGCTGGAGAATATGTAGAAGACATACTTGCAAAATTCTTTACCAAATGTCTTAACAGCGGTAACATACCAAACCAATGGGATTCTGCAACAGTAATTCTTTTGCATAAAAAAGGTGATAAAGAGGATTTGAAAAATTACCGACCAATTAGCTTGTTACCTGCTATTTATAAAATCTTCACAAAAGTGCTAACACATCGCCTGCAGAAAAAATTAGATGCAGCTCAACCAAGAGAACAAGCTGGATTTCGAAGTGGATTCAGTACAGTGGACCATATTCAAGTATTAAGAGAATTAATTGAAAGAACACATGAATATGAACTTCCATTGTGTGTTGCATTTATTGACTATGAGAAGGCCTTTGACTCTATAAAAACATCAGCAGTCATCAACTCTTTAAGATCAACAGACATTGAGGATGTGTACATTGACATGGTGAAACGTGTGTATAAAAATGCAAGTGCAAAATTTCGGTTACATAAAGATACCAAAACTATCAAACTTGGCAAAGGGGTGAGGCAGGGAGATACCATTTCTCCAAAACTTTTTACTTCTGCTTTACAGATGATTTTTCAGCTGATAAATTGGAATAACAAGGGAATAAAAATAAATGGTGAATATTTAAATCATCTGCGGTTTGCTGATGACATTGTTATTTTTTCAACGGACCCATTAGAACTCCAAGACATGGTACAAGAGCTCTCAACTAGAAGTGAAGAAGTTGGACTCAAGATGAACCTACAAAAAACTAAGATCATGTTCAATAATTTTGTAGAGGAAACAAAAATACAAGTTGACAACACTGAGCTAGAAATTGCTGATTCATATATTTACCTTGGCCAGCTGATTTCAATGGATGGCAACATTATGAAAGAACTCAACAGACGTATTAAACTTGGCTGGAGTGCATTTGGAAGAAACAGTTTTATCCTGAAGGGGAAATTGCCTTTGTGTCTAAAAAGAAAGGTCTTCAACCAGTGTGTATTGCCAGTCCTCTCTTATGGATCAGAGACATGGAGTCTAACAGTTGGAGCAATACGAAAGTTACAGACAACGCAAAGGAGCATGGAGAGGTGCATGCTTGGAATAACTAGGAGAGATCGAAAAAGAAACACTTGGGTGAGAGAGCAAACTAGAGTAGAGGACATCATTGTTAAAGTAAAAGGACTGAAATGGCGATGGGCTGGGCATATTGCAAGAAGAACTGATCAACGATGGACAACAGAAATTCTGAACTGGATTCCAAGAGACCACCGAAGACCTAGAAAACGTCCTCAAACTAGATGGGTGGATGAAATAAGAAAAGAGGTTGGGGTGACGTGGAAACGAATGGCCCAGGATAGACTTGTGTGGAAAGCATTTGGAGAGACCTTCATCCAGCAGTGGATAGATAATGGTTGAATATGATGATGGTATAATATTAATCACAGCATAATATCGAGTATTGGAACTAATTCGAGTTTAAATTCAATCGTTCAATATCATTGTTAATGAGAATCAAACTGCCCGATACTAAATGCATTTTTCTTGTATTCTAGTGTCCCGTAATTAATGCATATTCTGCTTTCTTAGATTTACTAAAATGTGTGTGATGGACTCATTTAGCAATGGTAGACTAATTCAAAGGAAGAGATGGCGACGTTTTCGATCCCGAAATCGAACTCCAGAGCCTGTTAGAAGCTCTTCTCTCTCTCTCCTGTAAGAGTTATTTACTGTCTAGAACTTCTATTCGTCGGTCCCTTATTCCATTTATGCTGAGGCCTTCTTTAACGTCATCCGTATGTTTTTCTAGGGGCACTTTGCTATAAAACTTTCTTCATTAATTCTCATGGCTTTTCTGATTACACAATCATAGTATTTTCTTTCAACATGTCAGAGCCATCTAAGTGGTCTCTCCTTTATTTCTATTACAGATTTTGAATCTTAATGTAGATAGTACACTTCATTTTTTTTCTAATTCTCCACTCGTATTTTTTAACCTGTCCCGTCTGTTTTCTGAATAACTTTTTGTATCCCATACTCCCAGCAATTCTTTGTCCCTAGCAGTCAATGTGTTTCAGCTTTGTATTAGAATACATGTCTTGTAGTTTTATCCATTATAACTTTAATTTTATTCAGAGATTCGAGGAAATTAATGAATCCCGCGATTAATGATTAAATATTTTTATGTTATTTTATTCATTTGTTTGTGTCACTTTCACAATTTTACTGAAAACTGAATATTTTTTTTGAATAAAACCTAGGGTAAATACATAATATATAAAATATTTATTTAATGAACATTGCATACCAGCTGAAAATTATAGACAGGTGGAGAAATATAAAAAAACACCTCTTAAAAGATGAAATAATTAGATATGGTTGTAAGAATATACATGGATATGGTATAAAGATATGGGTGTACATCTCGTTTACAATAACAAAAGCTTGAAGAAATTAATTTGTAATCTCTATATATCTTTATGAAATAATAGAACCTCGCTTTTAATTGAGAATTTTAAGAAAAAATGTTGATGGCCTTGTCTTCTTTCTATCCAAAAGTTGCAGGCTATAAATAAAAAATGATAAAGGCATTTCGTTTGTGCTTAAATATAGTACATTTCATAAAAATTCTATATATTGTGAAAAAACAGATTCCTTTCCGCATTCTTAGACGAGAAGAATATGCGATTACTTCTGAGATAGAAATTCCAAGTTCTCTAAAACGTAAGAAAGCGATAAAAACGCCTTTACTTTTCCTTCATACATGACTGCTGGTAGGAAAATAACAATAATAAGAAAATATTCTCCAAAAAACAACATGAATGACGTCTCAAGCGACAAAATGTTCCCGAATCTGATATAAAATTTTCTGTGATATCGGATTTCCTTTCGAAATTCCTGAAAAAATATTTCCCTGTTATTGCTTTTTCCACGTCAACTTTAGGTGGACGTGTATTTCAAATTTTCTTTCTAGAAACAAGAGGAGCATGTCAACGTAAGTAGATATTGAGAAGTTCCTAAGTTCGTCATTTCACTATAATGACGTTTAAATAAAAATGCAGTCTCGATAGTTTATACTGCATGATAGTTGATTAAATGTGCGATATGAACATCGTACATTAAACTACGGAATTAACCAATTAGTCTTTAATATTGCGATATTTTTTCAAATATTTATTATATATTATTTATCATTTACGATGTACAATATATTTGAATTATCTTTTGGTTTAAAATGATATTAAGCTGAACGTAAATTCGAGGAAAATTTTTCAGATACGTTTGGCAGACATTAATTTTTAAATCGTTGCTGCTTGATTTTACGCGCTATTGGTAATTCATTTTTTAAGTTATGCCTCCGGCTTTCTGAATTTACTTCTTTTTCAAGAAATATATATTTACTTCTCATCGTTACTCTTCAATTCACTCTCATTGAACTCATTGAACTCAATTCAACTCATTGAACTCAATTCAACTCATTGAACTCAATTCAACTCATTGAACTCAATTGAACTCATTGAACTCATTGAACTCAATTGAACTCATTGAACTCATTGAACTCAATTGAACTCATTGAACTCAATTCAACTCATTGAACTCATTGAACTCAATTCAACTCATTGAACTCATTGAACTCAATTCAACTCATTGAACTCAATTCAACTCATTAAACTCATTGAACTCAATTCAACTCATTGAACTCAATTCAACTCATTGAATTCATTGATTGAGTTCAATGAGTTGAATTGGACTTCAATTCAACTCATTGAATTCATTATGAACGTGTATATTTCATTAAATTTTAATAAATATATGTTTAGGATCTTTTGCCATCAAAAATAGTTATATATATTACACCATAAAGATATTACCACACTGTGATTTAGAAAAAATGTATTTTTTTAATGACTGAATACGTACCACCCCTGTTATTTTCACAATATGTAATTGCTTCTGACTTTTATTTACATATAACATTTTTTGGAAAAAGTTCATCAGATCTTAACATAAAAAAATGGCTTTACTTATGACGAAAAGACGTTGCAATCTCTAAGAGTATCTAGCGTGGAACGGAGAAATGGCAGAAATAAGAACAATTGAAAAGCAAGTTCTCATTGTACAAATTCCTCCATTTTTAGCTGTTTTTTTAGATCTCGATTTAAAAGTTCAGTGGAGGATAAGAAATTTTAAGTTAGCTAAAAAACACCTGACGAATTTCGTTTTGTTTTTACTACTATTTTAATTAATAGGTACCAGATTACTTACTTTTCTTCCTTAATCAATTATTTCTGACAAAAGCAACCGAAATCTGTTATTTTAGTTCCTAAGAAAATAAAAGGATCCGCTGGTTTCAATAAATTTAATTGAGATTTAAATCTGGTGATTTCCTAATACATCTTAAATGGAAAATTTTACCATTTAATTAATTATGAATTGAATGCTTTTGCAAAGAAAATATGAATGGGTGAAAAATGCGTTAAGATTATTTGTAGCATCTGCAACGCCTAGTTTAATTTTAAAATTCCAGAAATTTCAATACTCCTTTCGTTAGTGTCTATATTAATGCTCTAAATGTACGAAGTTCAAAGCAATTTCTATTTGAAATTACATAAATAGCCTTAAGGTGTGTAACTCATGAACTGAAACGCCGGATGTATTATAAACTATTGCAGCTGTTCTTAAACTATGGTAAGGATATCTCCAGTGGTAGGATCCCGGAAGTTAGGGAGATACAAATATGGAAGAATTTCAAGGAAAAGGTAAAAAAATTGAGGAACTTAGAATTTTTTCCTAGTATCTATTGAATAAGGGACAACGCCATATAAGTTGTTAACACCATGTGTAAAAGCGGCAAACTTTAAATAGCTTTATCACAATCGAATTATTTTAATATATGATTTAATATATGTTTTCCTCAACATTTTAAAAATTTTTTGTGTGTTTGTGTTCATATGTGAATGTTGGAAAAGTTGGTCGGTTGAGCGGTACTGTATTCCCATATATATGTTGGGATCGATGTCCAAGTATCGGGAGTAACGATATTTTTTTCTAAAGAAGATCCTCTTTCTTAAAAAAGTGTTTATCGAATCAGATCTGGGTTCAGTTTTAGAGTATCTACTAAGTAAGTCGGTGAAGCGATTTGATAGTTGATTGAAACAGGTGGTTGGGAATAGTGAAGTTCAAGGTTTACAGTGATAGATTACACAGAATACAGCGATAGATTACACAGAATACAGCGATAGATTACACAGGATACAGCGATAGATTGCACAGAATACAGTGATATATTACACAGAATACAGTGATAGATTACACAGGATACTGTGATAGATTACACAGGATACTGTGAT
>QLNU02003225.1:76406956-76435608 GCA_006491805.2 Dysdera silvatica
GGCGGCACTTACCTGGGGGGCGGCATCAAAGTGCTTAAATATAAAATTTTCCGAACTCAACAATGTTGAAAAAACAACGTTCCTTTTAATTTTTACCCTGTTTCCCCAATAGCGATGACATATAGGCGACTACTTTAACTTGCCTGCAAATGCAAACTGCAGAATCGAAAGACAAAGGGCCCTGAAAATTTTGCGCCATAAGCATTTGCGCAGCTTGCCCATTTATAAATCCAGGCTAATGAATAATGAAAAACTCAAACTGATAACGAAAAAATTCATACAAGGATGCGTACGTGTTTTTTTCCCCAACTACGGGAAATACACGTAAAAATATCAGAGGCTCCAGGATTCCAAACTAAAATTATTGTGGATTCAAAAAATGTCTCGAATTCACGAAGTCGGAGATTATGGTAGCAATAATTTCGAATTGTATCTTATTAGTTTGAATAATTATATGAAATATCTGCTTTACATATCAAATGTTAAGAGTATGATATGCGTTTCTTTTTTAACAAATATTCCGTTCTTTGTAAAGGAGGGAGGGGGCGGCAGTACAGGCTGTGCCTAAGGGCGGCAATTTTATAAATCCGCCACTGCTTGCATGCCATTATTTCTTTAACAATGCTGAATGGAAGATTTTAGAACTTAAGAAATTGACAATCTTCTTCCAAACCGAAATTCCTCGGATTTTTCTCTTTAAACAGATGCCGAGAAAGAGTTTTGAAAAGAAAATTTAAAAAATTCATCATCGTGGTCCTCCAAGGCTATACTGTATGTTGTTGATTTTACTGAAGAAATGAATGGAGTTTAAAATGTAGTATATCTGTATAATACGTAACATTTCTATGTTTGTAAATTCAAAGGTTCATATTTATTACCAAAAGAAACAATATTTCTGATACTGGGGGAGTGTTTTGGTAGTTAAAATGATTTATGTCGTTTAGAGGTGTCATTGTCAAGCATGTGTCTGCAAACGGGGTAACAGTCGGACATCTTTGGTAATTTTATAAGTACAGGCCTGCACAAAAGTTTAGACACAGAGGCAAATTATAAATAAAAGCGAGAATTTGCATTGAACTTCGCCGATATTGTATCTAAATAATCCTAGAACCAATAATAAATTGTGCAACTTAAAAGATTACCAAAAGTACTGAAACAAAATATCCCAACACCGTAATATTGGAATCTGCATGCCACAAATGTTTAGGCACATATGTCAGATTTATGCAAATTAACGGCGCGAAGTTCCCAAGTGATCGAAGGGGCGTTTCCCAGAGTTGTTATATAAGGCCTGAAATAATTTAGAATGCTTAGAACGATGCCGAAGTCAAAGCAATTTACGAATGACGAGATTTTGAAGATTTGGAGGCTGAAAACTAAAGGTAAATCTGTTACTCAAATTTCTGTTGCATTGAACCGTTCAAAGCGAGGCATTTATCGAGTGTTATCCCGGGGTGATCAGTATCAACCAAAATCACGATCTGGGAGGCCTCGAGTGACCAGCATTCGGGATGATAGACAAATACGAAGATTGGCTTCAAATGAAAGCCTGTCTGCAAATCAAATAAAAAACACGTTAGCAATGCGAGTGTCAAGAGAAACCATACGTAGAAGGATTGTAGAATGCAGGCATTTGAGATATGCAAAAATGCGCCGCAAGCCCTGCTTGCAATTACATCATAAACAAGCACGACTACAATGGGCAAGGCAGCACATATCATACAGTGACGAATGGCTGCAGGTGTTATTTAGTGATGAAAAAAAGTGGAACTTAGATGGTCCCGATGGCCTTTCGCACTACTGGCACGATCTTCGAAAACGCCCCTTAAGTCGGTTCAGCAGACGTCAAGGAGGAGGTTCAGTCATGGTTTGGGGAGCCTTTAGCTTCAATGGACAGACTTCTTTGGCGTTTTTGAATGGAAAACAAGATTCCAAGGCATACCAGGCAACTCTTGAAAGTCACCTATTACCTTTTGGCGAACTTTTATGTGGACGAAACTGGGTTTTCCAACAAGATAATGCGTCCATCCACACATCCAGGTCAACAAAAGAATGGATGAGCGCTAAAAATATTACAGTTCTCGATTGGCCTGCTCTTAGTCCTGACTGTAATCCCATCGAAAATGTATGGGGCATACTAACGAATGTTGTGTATGCCAATGGAAAGCAATATCCGTCCGTTTTAGAACTTAAAAAGGCTATAGAAGAAGCGTGGTTTAATTTTGAACCAGAAACCTTTCAAAATCTTGTGCTTTCAATGAACGACCGCGTATTTAATCTAATACGAAGTAATGGTGGCTACATTGATTATTAAAATTGTTCATTTCCTTATGCAAGTGCTAAAATTTATGTTTGTGCCTAAACTTTTGTGCCACATATTTTACTTATTTTAAGTTATATATTGCAGCAAGTTCGCTACTGATGTGATTTCTGTTCTCAAATTTTTAATTTGCATATTACATGTGTTCATACTTCGTAATATTAAAGTTCCTACTTCTTCAGTTTTAATAGTATTTTGTTATACTCAAATTTGTGTTGTGTCTAAACTTTTGTGCAGGCCTGTAGCAGCATAAAATATTTTCAATTACACCTCTGCTCTAACTTCGATTATGCTAACTTCGAAAAGTGATGATCTCTTGTTTTCGCCGCAGTTAAATTTTTGTCCTTACTTTTTCGCCAGAATATTAATAATTTTATTGTACTTGGAGATTTTTTTATCTAAATTGGCAAAACCGATTCTATAAATGGAGTAACTGTCTCCGTTCGATAACACTGTATATATTTTGTATTACCTTATCAGTGCATTAGTAGTAGTATATAAATCCACTCACCTTTTCCGTGGTTTCCAATATTTAGTATTTTTTCATTAAAATGTAGTAAATTACCCGCAGTAAAATCCAAATAGTTTGATGTTCGTGTACTTATTGATCACTCTCTATAACTAGAAAGCCACACCACAGTGGCAATAATTAATTATAGAGTCATTCCCTTTGATATCTCGTGACGGCCATTGCAATATATTTATCTGCTTTATATTTCCCAAATTAACTATTTATATTATAATTACTACATTTGTTAACACAAATACATATTTTTCAGAGGAGTGCATAGAGTATGTAGTCAGACATATATCTTGACCTGAGTTATATGGAGGATTCAATACTAAATATTTCATTTAACAAATCTTTTGTTTCTTAAACAGGAAATATAAGATGTCCACAAATAAGTTTTGCAAAGTATGAGCGGTTGTAGATGACGTCATTGAGGTACTGAAGTCATTTACACAGCTTTTCAGAACAAAACTGAATTCCGGAGGTATCAAATGCCGAAATTTTATGACCTAATTCGGTTTAAATGAAATTTTGATCAGTTTCCGGATACATTCACAATGTCACCTGAAAGATACTTCAAAGGTGGATCGTTTTCATTAGAGATAAATTAAGAAAAAACATTTTATGTCGCTGACATACGATTTTTTTCATGTTCTTTAGAGTCAAAGCTAAATGACAAAAGTTACGTCAGGGAGCCGAATTTCCATCACTCCATTTTGTTTCAAAAATACGAAGAAGTATCAGCGATACATAATCAGATACAATGTGGTCTAAATTACCTCTTTTGAAAAAAATCCAAAGTTTGTAGCACCTTCCACGTGAAATAAATGATGTTTCTGGAAAGGGGCTAAAATTTGATTAAAACCGGAAGTTACGTTATAAAATTTCCGCCTTCAGTACCTCCAAAATGAAGTGTGATTTTGGGAAACTACAAATGGCTTTGTTTGGCATCACAAGAACGTCACCCACTTCCCCTCAAATGTTGTAACATGTATTTGCAAACACCCTGTTTAATTTATATAATTAGAAATATTTCAATTTGTGTACTATGATGTACACGTATCTTCTTGCTGGTGATAGCATGGCCATTAAGTTCCCTAAATTGGCTTCGATTCAAAGTCAGACAGGTTGAGTACAGATGTATTGCCATTCTAAAATCACGTTAAAAATCGATCTTACGTCAGATATCTCAGCTCCCCATCTTTGAATGTGAAAACACAAACCTCGGAATGAGAAAAAATACAAACAACTTCCGTTCCATCACGTTATATATATCTATATATATGAAATATATAATCATAGACCTTAACAACGTTATCACAAATATGAGCCATAACTCCTTCAGAGAATGGGAGATACACAAGCTTTACCTGACCATGCTCATTTATAAATTCATAAATAATAATTCATTTAATAAATGATAATTACTCCTAATTTCTTTGTACTTTACTGCTCAAAAACAGTAAGGGACATGCTGCGCTCGGACATACAGCTTCCCGAGGAATTGGAACCTCAAAAGGCCTTTCATAACATCCCCAGAATAAAGGTAAGTCCTCGATAATTGTTTTTTCGCACCGTTAATAGCATAATCCGTGTTATCACTACATCAAACGCAGAGCTTTTATTTGTGACACTTTATACGTCTATATACACCCTTTATATATCCACACATACTGTGCATATATGTATATCACGTGTGGTAAAAGTCATAACTAACAGAATGCTATTTCCAACATTGTGTTAATTTACATGAGTAATTATAAAAGTTTATTTTTCGCCCTGAAGTCCGTGGTCTAGGAAAAGTGGCTCAACACCACAGTGGATATTAAAACACATTGATTTCTCAATTTCTCACATTTCATTAGTAAGTAAGTAAGTAATACTTTATTCCTTATTATTATGTACATCAGGAGACCATACAAACGATTTGCTTGGGAAATGGAAAGAGAGCAGTAGCGATGCTAGTAACGGGGCTCTCTTTCCGGTAGAAAAAGCAAGGGATTTCTCGTATTCAACAAGAAACAATAACGATATAGATTCGCGCGTACAAATCCGCATTGTTATTAAGAGATTTACATTCGCAGGTGTATCACATTTACAGAGTTTATGAGCAGAGTCTTGACTCGAAGATGTTACAAGTGAAGGTTGAAGTCCAAAGGTGGAATCTTTGTGGGCTGCAGAGTAAGAATGTTTTTCCTTGTAGCCAAGGCCGAGAGAAGAAGTAGGAGAAACAAAAATAGTAGAAAAATGTAAATGAATTTTGAGTTGACCGTTGCGGGTGCAGTTTTAAAGGACATTTATAAGGAAAGGCAGACAAAAGAAAAATGGAAAAGGAAGAGCAGGGAGAGCAGAGGAGGGGGAAGAACTGAAAACTAAAAGGAAAGAGTGGGAAGGCAGAAGTAGCAGGCAGAGCATACTTGATTTAAGTACTAATCAAAGATTTTGGCTTTAAAGGCGTGAAAAGACAGGGCTTTAAATTCTTGAGGGATCGAATTCCAGATTTTAGAACCCGTAACGGAGACACTGTGTGTTTTATAGTTTGTGCGAGTCCGCGGTAGCCTGATATCGTCCTGGTGACGTGTATTGTAATCATGTGTCGTCTGTGAGATGGAGAAAGGTAAAACTAGGTCACCTTTTGTGACTTTGTACATAAGGAGTGCAAGTTTATATTTTACTAAGAGAGTGAAAGGAAGAATGCGCCATAATTTAAAAAATTGGCCAGCGTGTTCATGGAAGCCTGCAAAGTTAACTATTCGCATAAGCTTTTTTTTTTGCGTTCCTATCAATTGCCTAAGGGAAGTAAAATATGTGATTCCCCAGACCTCAAGACAGTAGGTAAGTTTTGAATAAAATAAAGAATAGTAAAGAATCATTAGGATATATTGAGGAACGACATGTCTGAATCTCAAAAATATTCCCAGGAGACTGCTAAGAGAATTGGTGAGATCGTTAATGTGTTCTTTCCAGGTTAAATTTGAATCGAAAATTACTCCAAGAAGTTTGGCTGATTTCGTTTCCTGAAGGATGGAGTTGCGGAAAGTAATAGGAGAACTGTTAGGTAATATTTTTTGCCGGGAATGGAAGATAACGTAGTTAGATTTTGCAATGTTTAGCTCTAGTTTGTTAACGTAAAGCCAACGTGAAATGTTATCTAAATCTTGGTTGACTTTTTGCACTGTTTCTTCGATATTTTTTCCCGATACCAGAAGTGTCGCGTCGTCAGCATAAAGAAACAGCTGACTAGTCGGGACAGCTTGGGGCAAATCGTTGATGTAAAGAAGGAAGAATAGCGGAGCTCAATTAGATCTAAGTTTTTAAGGAGACTACGGATATTGATGTGCAGGACGCTTAGGTCGTCCCTGCAATTAGCTAATATGCTTTGCAAATCGCCCGCACAGTGATAGTGACAATTAATAGATAAGGGAGAAAGAAACCGAGAAGCCATAGCGAAGGAAGGAGAAAAGAAGCGCGCGATAAAGGTAAAAACAAGAAAGCCATCTTTTAAATCCGGAAGCACCCCACACGGATCATTGACGCCGGATAGATGGGTCCGAAGGCTGGTCGACAATGTTGAAATGTTTAAGATTACGGCACGTTATTTGGAGAATGGTACTTCCGTCCGTGTATCGGCTGAGGATTTTTCCATTAGAAGTCCACAGGTGTTTCCAGCCATGTGTACGTTTTGCTTCGAGGGCGGCTCCGAATAGCTGTTTCCGTCTTTGCGTTAATTGTTCACTTATGAATATTGGCTGCACTTCTCCAGAAAATCCCTGGTCCTTCGATGTAATTCTTTTTTTCCTGGCTGTGGCGATAATGGTTTCTTTAGTGCGGCGATTTACAAATCGAGCTATAATGGGCTTGAATTTTTGAGAAGAGAGGACTCGATGAGATGCTTCCATATTGGAAGTATAATATTACATAATCTACTTTAAGCCACTTCAGCTCCTCCATAATTTTTTACTTTCTACGCTACTTCCAGCAATGGTTCTGTGCTAACGTGTTTGCTTCCTGTGTCTTCAATCGGGATTTCCTGAGACGTCAAGAAAGGAAGCTTCCAGTCTAACTGTTGATTGTAGTCCGGGAGTAGGTTCTCCAAGCATTAAGCGATTCAGATTCCTTGAAACATTTGATCCTGCGTTATCCGATTCTTCACGTGTTTTTGATAATTAGAAAATATGCATTGTTTATGAAATAGAAAGGTTAATAACGAATGGAGTAAATCCTTTATGCAGTTTATAAAACTTTTATGTAGTTTTAAGTGTTGGTTATAAATATTAATTTAATAAATATAAGAAGTAAATTCTTTATGTTGTTTGAAAATGAATGCTTGGCAAACGAAAATTTTAAAATGATGCATAATTTTCAGGCGAAATTCTAATTGTTTGTATTAGTTAAATAATTAACGTAAAATTCTATGTTTTCCTGGCGCAAGGACAAAAAGAACAAGCTGTGAGGAACAACAGTTCTTAGAAAAATTTGGAGACATACTTACAAGGGAGGCAAACCCTGAGAAACGATAAGACGGCACGAATTGTATGGTAACATTGGGCGGTTTGGCTAAAACCAAGTTAATTGTAAGATAAACAAATGCCTCTTTATTACGCGATTGTAGAAAATAATCCTATATTATCCCGAGGAATCCGAACTTCTAAAAGCTTGGAGAACCGAATCATGGCTATATATAAGTAGTTACTAGTTGGGAAGACGTCTTTTTTATTTTTGGTACTATGGGGATTCGAACCCATATTAAAGGCAAGCTTTGTAAACACGTTACCACTGCCCCAACATAGAACGTGATTAGAATACACTTATGACAACCTATTTACCGAATGAGCCAATGAACGATTTATACAGTGGTTCTTCAAGATTCCTACAGTGATTCATCAAGATTCATACAATGACTCATCAATATTCATACAGTGATTGATCAAGATTCATACAGTGGTTCATCAAGATTTGTGCAGTGATTCATCAAAATTCATACAGTGATTTATCAAGATTCATGTAGTGATTCATCAAGATTCATACGGTGATTCATTAAGATTCATACAGTGTTTCGGTCATTGATCTATATGGCACATCAATAGAATGGAATATCTAAGAAGCGGAATGGGATATGTAAATATCTCCCTACAAACGAAATAAGTGAAAGCGCAATATGCTTGATTCCTTTGTGACTGAAAACGACAACGCTGTTTCATGCAAATAACAATACGGACTTCCATTGCTCTGCGGCAATTTTTCGGTTTTTAGTTCGCGCAATTTCTAAACAAGGAACGCAATCTGTTAGCAAAAAATTCTTGCCTATCGATGGGTGAATAATTGCACACAGTTAATTAACCGAACAACAAATAAGTTGGAGTGCCTTTTTTTAGATAGTTCATTCTTTCGAAAAGAAGAGGAATGCGAAACATTTCCAGCAATATGCTGAACGACGATTCTGCGAAAATAAAAACGACGAAAGTTCCAGGCCATTGTTTAGTAAAGTATGACAGATGAAATAATGAACTTCTCACACAGCAATAACATAACTTAACTCACTTGCCTGGAAAAGCAAATCAAAACAATTCTAACTTGGAAATTAAGAGCGATTGATGGAAGCATTAGCTGACTACAAGGTTAGTGGTTATGGCTAATGTATAAAAATAGCAACCAGCAAAAAGTTTTGAAAAAACATTTGCTTTGGCTATGTGCGATCTAATGACTGAAATAACTTCTTGACCTGTGTTTCCTATTTTTCAAGTTAAAGGTACAAAAGAGCAAAGTCATAGTCTTTTGTAAATTTTGACAAATCTTTTTCTAATTTGGCAGAAATGCGAAAAGTCTCATATGTAATATATATAATAAATACTGTGATGCTGTAGAAACCAGTTTTTGGGATATTCACCATTTTCATGTATTTTTAGCCCGTTTTTAACCATTAGCAAAAACGGACCTTTCGATTAAAATATTTTTCCATTTCCATTCAAAAATGTTGTATATATTTAAACTCATAATTAACAAAATGCAGCATGGATTTTTAAATTCAAATAATAGTGTGTGAAAGAAAAATTTTGATTGAGTATTCATCAAAAAATATTTTTTACGTATTAGTGCATCATCATGAATAAAATTTTACAAGAAAATTAGGTGTAATAAACAAATCCATGCTAAAGTTTGTTCCTTGTGCAAACACGTTTACTAAATTTTTAAACAATTTATAAAAAATGGAATCACAAGGAAAATTTTGCATAAATCCGAAAGGCGAAAATAGCGAAACTGTGAAAAATAGATTTTTATAATAAAACTTCTTATATACAACAATGAAAGTGATCATTTTAAATGTTGTTGTTCAACATCTTAAAATTTCAGAATTTTAAAACTGACACAAAAGATATATGCGCAATGAAATAAAGAATTTTTTAATGCAAAAATCTAAAAAGAAATACTTTTTTTCATTTTTCGGTATTTTTTTCTCCTGTGTCTGCTTAAAATATTCTGGGGAAAAAACGGTAGAATACTATGGTTTTAAATCATGACACACAAGGGCGGTTCTTCGTGAGAAAAATTAGAGCACTACACTAGGAGATTGTGAGTTGATTAACCTTTGGACCCGACCTATGTCGATTCAATTGAAGGAGTTATGTTTCTAAAATTTACGCCTATTTTTTATATTAATTGGAGAAAATTTGAAATACTTCTCAGCCGTTTAAAGAATACAACGGCTAAACTACCTTTACTATCCAGCAATGACAAGAGAAAACCAAGATGCCAAAACTACTGTCAAAGAAATAATTTTATGCGTATTCAAAAATATAAATTATTTCTAAATATTGAAACGAAGATCCAACCATGCATCAAATTCTCGGACTATGGAAGAAATGTTTTTGATAAAATATTCTAATACCACATAAAAATGTTTACCGCTTTTATCAACAAAGCAGGAATCTTTTCAGACGAGTACGGAAATTAACGGCACGCCATAGCTGTAACGTAGTATAACACTAAAGGAATAATTAATGTTTTGGACAACACTTTGTCGTATGGGAAGCTTGTATTGTGGGTTTAACTTTTGGAAAATTATTTTGTATCTTCTACAAAGTACGGGTTTACTTTATAAAATAGCCTTTACGTATTGGTGTCCTGTCTACTTCAAACTGCGCCCTTTGTGCAAGAGATGAGACTGTGAAGAGACAACACATTTAGCAATGCAAAGCTCTTCCCGGGATCACTGAGACGGAGCGCTACTGTGAAGCAAGATTCCATATAGGATACTGACAATATACATTATATTCTTTTCATTTGTATGTCAAATTCCTTGTCATTGGACAAAAAAACTTTATAAAATAAAAAAAAATCCGTTTTATCCCTGAGTTTCCGCGCAAAATGGTGCATAGCATAATTAGTAACAGGCACGAAATAGTAAATGTATGGAACTACTTCTTCTAAAATATTTTCAGGTGCACAAACCATTAAGATCAAAATTATAGTGTACTCAGTAGATAGTATGGAACTATTTATCTTTGAATTATGTGTTGTTTCATGTTTCAAATTTATACAAATCATCCATATTCATTATACTCATTTAATTATCTTCATCAAATTTTATAATAATAATCATCTTCATCTAATCTTCTAACCATCGTCTAATCATCATAGTAAAATTATGTAAAAATCTCACGTCGTAACGTAGCGAGGGGGAATACCAATGTTGTGCCGATTTTTTGGAATTTATATGCGTATAAACATTTTCAAGTTTAAAATTTTTCTGAAAGTGTTAAATATGAGAGTGAGCCTATGCTACAAAATTTGCTTTGAAGTCCATATACTTCAATCAGAGAATTTCTAAATTTTCGTAAAGAATATCTGACACAAAAATGTTGATTTAAAGTATAATTAAACTTCCAAAATTCGAAGCATTTCACTTGAGTTTTGAGGACATGAAATAGATTTCTAAACGCAAATTTATTTCAAAAATTTTTTGAACGAACTTCAGAAATTTAAGTTTACAGATGAATTATTTTCGTTATTTTCCTTTTCTGCTCCTCGAACTTTGAAAAGATGTCTCATTAAATTATTTTTCCTTTTCAAAATACAAAATGATGCTGACTGATATCTTTTCATTTTTAGCCTCCCTTACCTTAGCGTTTTGAAATATTTGAGTCAGGCGAGAGATGTATTTAGTCAATCAATTTCTAGACCCAATAAGATATTAAACAACCCAACTTAAAAACAGTGAAAATGACGTATGCCTACTACGTACAATTACGATTCGAAATTGATTACACCCTTGTGTTTCTTCTGCCTTTCCCTTCTATATCATATTTCACTGCTACTTGCTTCTTTTAGAAATGCTATCGGCATGTACTGCCAAGACAATATATGAGATGTCATTTCGTAAAAAATAAGTTGAGTGTCATCGAATGAACAAAGACCTAATATTATTTCACAGAAAAGGTAATTTTTTCCCGTTTCAAATTTACTTCTGAAGGCGCAATCCAGATACTAAAATTTAATACATGAAACCCGAAATATATATTCAATACGAATTCTCTAAGGATTTTACGAAATTTGTAGCATATTTGAAATAAAAGTCAATTAGCAAAAAACATTATAAATATAAGAAAACGCAAATTAACATTAAGTCCGTTTTATTGTTTGTTCAATCATGAGTTAAGAGCTTAAAAACTAATTTATTAGTATAACGTAAAATATCATACCATTAGCAAGGATGAAACATTCCACTATACACTCTATAACAAAAAAAATCGACGCACCAAGAAGGAGTTGTCCGATTGCGATAAAAATTGGTGGATGTGAAGAACATACATAGAAAAAGAAATGATTAAAATTTCAGAACAATTGAATGATTTATTGCAGAGTTTGACCGTTACAAAGGGAGGAAGTCAATAAGGCGTTGGTCCACCTCTGGCCTGGATGCAAGCTGTCACCCGGCGTGGCATAGACTGATAAAGATCCCGGATGGTGTCCTGCGGAATTTCTTGCCAAATTGTCTCCAACTGTCGGGCTAAATCGTCAACATTCCGGGATGGTTGCAATCGCCTTCCCATAGCGTCCCAAATGTGCTCTATGGGAGAGAGATCAGGAGACCTAGCTTGCCAAGGAAGTGTTGGGCAAGCTTGAAGACAATTCATAGCAACACGTGCCGTGTGCGGCCGGGCATTGTCTTGTTGAAACGTAAGTCCAGGGTGTCGCAAAAGGAACGGTAACACAACCGGTCGTAGAATGTCGTCTACGTACCGCTGTGCTGTAAGTGTGCCAGAAATGACCACCAAAGGGGTCCGGCTATCAAAGGAGATGGCACCCCAGACCATAACGCCCTGTTGTGGGCATGTGTGGCGTGCGATAGTAAGGGCAGGATCCCCACGCTGCCCTGGACGTCTCCAGACACGTCTGCGGTTGTCGTCAGGACACAGTTGGAAACGGGACTCGTCACTAAAGACTATACGTCCCCAGTCAGCGCAGTTCCAAGTTGATCGAGCCCGGCACCACTGTAATCGGACTTGACGGTGTAAAGGCGTGAGAGGTAAGCGGCGTAACGGTCGGCGCGAGCGTAAATTCCGCTCTCTCAGTCGTCTGCAGAGGGTCATGTTGGACACATGTGTGCGGGCCACACGTTGGATAGTTGATAACGACGAATCCGGTGCTGTGACAGCTGCTCTGACAATCGCTCTGTCTTCCCGTTCTGTTGTGGCCCTAGGTCGACCGCTGCCGTCCCGACGCTGACATCTGCCGTTGTTGACCCACTCTTGCCAGCACCGTCCAATCGCCGCATCGCTTCGACCCACATGTCCAGCGATTCTTCGATTCGTCCAACCAGCCTCTTTCAATCCGATAGCACGACCTCTTTCAAACTCTGACATATGCTCGTAATGAGCACGAATCTTTCGGCGAGGCATTGTTACAGTCGACGTAAGATATCCGCAGTCAAAATGCAACAGAAATTTTGACCACATATTGAGAATCGCTCCTTATATACACCTGCTGAATGCGCAGTTCCGATGCGCTGGAGTTCCCGCTATTCATTCATTGGACACCAAATTTTAATCATTTGCATGTTCGGTCAAAATGTCTTTTCATACAAAATTTCATTACAATCGGACAACTCCTTCTTGGTGAGTGGATTTTTTTGTTATAGAGTATATTTCCAAAATTAATCACGTAATAGTTCTTTAATATTCTTCCTTGGTTCTCTATGTTATTTTGTTTCACCTCGCGGTCAAGGATGACCTTCCAAAAATATTTTCATTCAGGTTATTGATGGCCTGTAGGATACTTCAGGGTTAAAACAATTTGCTTTTAAGATCTAAGGTGAGAAATACTAATTTATATTTGTGTATTGCTAGGGCTCTTAAAATCACATGAGCGTCCATTTTGTAAGGATTCAAAACCTAAATATCGTTACGTATTTCATAATCCAATGAACGAGTTCAATTCTAAATGTGTATCTATACTCTCTTTTGTATCATACCATAGTATTTGAAACATGAAAGAGTAGAAAGACATTCGATTTTGTCCATCCACTAAAGAAAGTCGGGATTAAAATAATAATAATGCAAGGAAAGTCCATAAAATATTCACATGCGTATTTTAAAAATCGTAAGAATGATATTAGCATTTCCGTCTGATGAACAAAGATATGAAAAATACAATGATTGATTATAGGGGCTTAGATAATATATTGTGATGATGTTAAATTATGAAACAAAACAGGCTTAGAAATTTAAAAGTTTATTTAGGGCTTTCAGAAGTTTAGCAAATCCACTGCTGGACAAAAAATCAATCGTGCGTTGAGAAAATATTATTTACTCAAGACAAATTTGCACAGAGGCGGTCAAATTTGGAAGTGTGTTGTGTCTTACGACGAACATGAAATAAGAAAAATGGAAAAAATCTTATGATCATCTGTTGAGATTCTGAACAGCATTCTTGACAGCATCGGCACCTTTGCGCTGACGCCATGGAAGGTGCTTCTCCTATCGTCTCACACTGATAACGTTATTTTTTAGTTTATATACTTCTATGAGTGTGAGGCGTACTTTTTCCGAAAAGTATATCAAAAGTTGTCTCCAAATAAAGAGAGGATGGGAGCTCTATCCGTACGACTGAAGATTAGGGGACGAACGCGAACTCATACTTCAGTCTAAACCACTTAATTTTTTCTTGACATATGTATAAATACAGTTTATAACTTCGACGCAAAATCTCGGACTCAATCGCAAAACTTGGTCACAAAAACTCGCCCCGGTGTATCCAAAATTATGAAAAAAGATATTGTTTGTGCTTATGTAAGCAAATATGTTATACTAAATCTGCGTGTTAAGATTTACTTTCCACAATTCAATTTTTATATCACATTTTAACGCGGATTCTCCTTATAGGATACCTGGAAACTTTCTATGTTTAGTAATCCTATTAAGAGTTTATAGTTCTTTAATTTTCTGTGAAATGATTTTTTATAAATCAACGTATCAAAATTTACAGAGCAAAATATGTACCCCTCCCATTGAAATAACATTGAATGTAACCTTAATTTTGGACACGAGTGTATTTCTAGTATGACAACGTATCATCTTCAAAACCTGTTGCACATGCTTTTTTACACTCTTCAACTTTCTATTCATTCAATATTTCTTAAATTCCTTGAAATGCTGAATGTTTGTGGGAAGTATGGGATTTCCGTCACATAATCATGATAAGCTGCACGGAGCTTGAACAAAGCATACATATTAACTTCTTTCTTGTGTTCCTTTTAACGGTCAAGATCATGTTCTATCATCATGCGGTATGTTTCGGTTTCTTGTTTTCCTCTCAATTACAGAAATCATTAACTTTCTCTGTCACACTTCGTTTATTCATAATGATTCATAATGATTTATTGCTTGCTGGTCATACAATCTCTAATTTTGGTCCTAAAATATTTTCTTTTACCTAACTCGATAGGCAATATATGTCAAATTTTGTACACAATCTGGTTCAAAAATCCTTCACGTCTTCTAAGCAAAAGTGGAAAATCTTAAGTAATTAAAAATTTTTTCGCTCAAACCTTTTCGCATATAAATATGTTAAAAGGCTGAAAGCATTTGAAAAGCTACCAAGATTGAGCCCAAATTTGTAATTGCTGTCTGACAAATTGCTGGATTTTAATAATAAGAGCAGTGAGTGTGTGAACGTTTGGTTTTGGAACATTTAAATACTCTTATGAATTATTTTAAGCTCTTATGAGAAATTGCAGTAAAAGCACAGTTGCATGGGTCATATAGTGAAGTACCCTTCACGATATATGTTATGGGATTTAAAATTATAGAAAGTCAATAACGATAAGTAATTTAAATAAAGACAATATATACATACAATATTCTTTCAATAAAAAACCCAACACGCGGTAAGCATGGGAAGTTTTGAAACAATAAGCGAAGAAGAATACAAGCTAAATAACAAAAAATAAACTTGTTTTCTTATTTATGCAACATGAAAAATTTTGTATCTATCATTTTGATGACCTCTTCCTCAAACTAAATATTGTAATATCAATAGGCAATAAAATTCCAACACCATTATTCATAAAAAAGAGATAAATCAATAACATTTAGTAGATAGAAAAATAGTTGCTCGCGCTCAATCTCTCTCTCTCGTGAAAAAGACGCTTTGCCGTGTTCTTGAATCCAAGTCCGATTTATGGAATACAATCAAAGGAATATTGACGACTGTAAAAACATTTGACTGAAAAAAACATTATTCCATGTCTTCATGTAAGGAGTACCAATAATGGTAATGAAAGAAAGCGAATATTCAAAATACTCAGTTTAAAAATTACGAATTCAGGATTCTCAAATATCTATTTTAAAGAATCACAACACATGCATTTACCATAAACCGTCTAAGAGTAAAACATATTATACAATTCCGCTGTTTCTAGCACAATATTCCTGGAGATTCAAAAGGAGCTGTGGCTCTCAATTTTTTATATTTTATCCCTTGTTATCGTCCAAATATCTAATGTGCCATCAACATAGAATATCCAAACACGACAGCTTTTAAAATATTGATAAATAAAACAATTTTCATGCAATCAGCTGCGTAGATTTTGTTGCTCGAAAACGACCTTCGATTCGATCTATGGGAATCATCATCAAAAGAAATTAATTAAATGAAGAAATTGAAAAATTGCCGAATATACATAACTTGCGGAAACAATACTTACGCATGTTCAAAGGAATTATTATAAAAAATTGTAGAGACGGATTTAAAAGCTAAAACAAAAGAAACTGGAATTGAAAAATAAAAACATGGATTCACTCGTTACAGTTTTGTTGGAATGGGTAGCCAAGCAAAAGGAAGGCTTTTTTATGATCTCTATTGAAATTATTAGGATACTTAAAGATCTCTATCGCTTCTTTGTAAAGCTTTTAAAATGTTTCGTTTTAAAAATCGAACATTTTTAAATCATCCAGGGAAAGCAATTTAAAATATTTTTGATGTGGCAAAGTTATCTAAAGGTTGCTACATTTACGCATGACGTTAATTTAATTGTATCTATAATTGGATAACAAATACTTAGAAATAAAAAAGGTCATTCAGTCACCCATCTTCTGTAATTGTTTCTCCGAAGTATGCCTGCATGTGCAGTGCTGAATTGCTCTTTTATTGCCGTAATCAGCAAGAATAGAATGGGCTCCTAAAGAATATATTCTTTGCGATATTCGTTCAAAGAATCTATTCTTTGCGATATTCGTTCAAAGAATCTTCATTTTTTAGCTAAAGTTCATTATCTTCAATATTCAGTATTTTTAATAATAAACATTTATCCGACGTCTGTATATAAACAAGATTAATATACAATTAAGCTTATAATTATATATAATTACTGGGCTACTTCATGACGTATCAGGGCCCTAAAATCAGAGACACTTAGGCCCAAACCAACTTGGCCTACATGCAAATCCGGCACTGCTTGTGCTCCCTGGATGCCCCACATTTTATCCTGTGGATATTGAGTACCAAATTATAGGAAACTCTTTCTAAAATAGGGTACCGAACATTTGTAATCTGCACTAATAAGATAATAAAATTCCGTTATATAATTTGAAGCAGGGATTGTTTTAAAATCAAATACCAAATACAAGACTGAATAAAAGGCTTTAAAATGAATAAGATTTTATATTAAAAACTAGATTTTATATTAAAAATTATGTAAGCTATCAATGCACTAATAATTTCTTCCTTATTTTTCATATTTACTGCAGAGGAACCTTCAATAATTAGCAATGATTAAACAGATTATCAAAACCTAAGATTAAAGGCAGAATAAAAGAAATCACCAGATTTAAATCGCACCCCGATTTTTTCAGAGTCAGAAGCTTTTTCCATTGGTTTTAGAATTAAACGAATTCCTCTTTCCTTTTTCTAAAAAAAATAGATTAAGGAAGAAAAAAACAGATAATTTAGTATCCATTAATTACAATTCTAATAATGACATAAAGAAATTCATCAGATGCTTTTTAGAAACTTAAAGTTCGTTGCTTCCCTTGGAATCCAAGATTTGAAAAAAAAATCATGAAAAATGGAGGTTTTTGCCGATGAGAAATTGCTTTTCCATTGCTCCCATTTCTACTATTTCTATTGTTTCGAATCACACTAAATGTTTTTTAGAGATAGCGATGCCCTTCCGGTGTGCGCAAGGGCATTTTCTGATTTAACATTTTTTTCTAAAAATTTATGTAAGTGAATAAAGGCCAAAAGTACGCTCATGCTGCTAAAATCATTTGCAACGACATAAAAGAAACTGCGTAATTTAAGAGTCCAGTCGCTAAAATACGATGTGTTTTTTAATAACACAATAGAAATATATTTTTTGACAGTAAAAATTAATGAATTGGTTGATTTTAAAATTTAATAAAAATATACCTATTAATTATGAGTTTGCGTAAATTAAAATATAGCTTTCGGCCACAAAATATAATACATTTTTTAGAGAGCAAAGTGTCAATAAAATATCAAAATAGCATTATTTTATTTCAGGAAGATATATATAATTTATATTAAAAAATGATATCTACCAAGAAAAACTGTATTTTTCCGTAAAAGTTCAGTATTGTTTAAAACACAGTGAAAATAAAATATTATCGTAAACCAAAATATATAAAAGATAAATAATATATAAAAATTATTCAAAAAATATAAATATGTTTAGAGAATATTTGTTTAGTGACAATATTTTCCTGTACCTAGGTTTTTACGCTCAAACTAGAGCTGTATTTATAACGAGGAAAACAGATACTGTCCATGCGCAGATTCTATCTAGAATTTCTTACCCTACTGGGCTAAGCAGCTTAGTAGGTAAGTAATAAGTTAGTAATAGGTAAGCAGCTTAGTAGAAGTCCTAAGGGCTTCTACTAAGCTGCTTACCTACTGGGCTACTGGGCTATCGGTCATTACTTAGCTATTTTATATCTTACGTTTTTTAAGCTTGAGCACACACCTTCGAAGGGATTTTTTTGGGGATTTGCAAAATTTAAATAAAGCATATAATAAAATATATAATAAAAGTAATAAAATATATAATAAAAGTAATAAA
Source organism: Dysdera silvatica (assembly GCA_006491805.2). Lineage (NCBI taxonomy): Eukaryota > Metazoa > Arthropoda > Arachnida > Araneae > Dysderidae > Dysdera > Dysdera silvatica. Next base: position 76,425,365 of record QLNU02003225.1, read on the forward strand.
AATATATAATAAAAGTAATAAAATATATAATAAAAGAAATGTCAAATATATAATAAAAGTAATAAAATATATAATAAAAAGTAATAAAATATATATAATAAAAAGTAATAAAATATATAATAAAAAGTAATAAAATATATAATAAAAAGTAATAAAATATATAATAAAAAGTAATAAAATATATAATAAAAAGTAATAAAATATATAATAAAATATATAATAAAAGGGAATTTGCAAAATTTGATTAACATATAAAACTACTGGGAACTTAGGTTTTGGGACATTCAACCAAACTTCGGAATTCTTTAATCTCAAAAAAAGATTCATAATATTCTATAAAAATACTTTTTTAATTGCGTAGTTTGAAATATGATGTTCAGATCGTGCATGTATTTAATAATCGTGAAATTTATACCATCGTAACTGTAGTTTAATTTTAATTTTTGTTGGAGTGTAAATAACAAATGTAACGACTTCTGAATATATCTTTATGTTAGTTGTTTAAAAACCTCTTGTTTAAAGAAATGTATTTATATTACGTCCACCTGAACTTAACTTGGAAAAAGCATAAAATATAAATATTTTTTACGAGTTTCGAAAAAAAAAACATTAAAGAAAATTTTATTAGATTAGGAACAATTTCTTCGTCTGGAAAGTCGTTGCGACGTTGTACCTAAATAATTTCTTATCATTTTGATTTCCATATCAGTATGTATGTGAGGGGGAGTAAACGCGTCTTCATTGCTGTCTTACGCTTTAGGAAACTTATAATTTTAATTTCTGTATACAAATAATAATTGCATATTTCGCGAGTTTGAGAATGCGAAAGGGAATCTGTACTTTCATAAAATATAAAATTTCTACAAACGCTTTTCTATGTCTGCATAAACGAAATAGTTATGCGGTAGATGTTTTCAAACTATATATTTCCAATAGCAAAAAAACACTGTCATTAAATATTTTTTTAAATTCTCAATTTAAAGGTACGTCATCCTATTTCATAAAATTACATGAATTAAAATTACTAACTAATTTAAAGTAGTTGCGTACCCACATATGATTATTATTATACTAATTATTTCTCATGCGGGATAAAGGCATCCTCAATTTTCTTCATTCGTCTTGAGTTTTTATCTGTAATGAATGCTTCTTTTAATGCACGAACAAACTAATATGTTTTGCTATATGGTATATTTGAACGGATTTCTAATTCGATCGAAACTTTTAATTTTCTGTAACATGAAATGAAAGACTTTAAATTAATATAAAAATTAATTTATTTAATTATACGCCAGAGGAAATATTAATTTTCTCGAATGTGTATATCGAAAATTAAATTTTACATTCATAGATTAATGAGATTTTACTCACCTATTGCTGTAACATTTGGTCAAAGTCAACTTAATCTAATATCCATAAACTTGAACAAATTCAATTACATATATTAAAAATTATGACTTCAAAGATTATCAATAATAGAGCCAACATATGGGCTTCTTTTTCCATATAACCCTTTTCTCTAATTGCTCAGTCCCGAATGGTCCTTCTCGGGTTCAAGCGTATTTACAAAGGCTTTCACTCAAATATTATTCAGATCCATCCACGTAATGATTGCTATCTCTCCATATCTGGCAGAAGCATTATCTCATTACAATTCACCTCTCATTACTTATATGATCATATCGACTCCCAAGGTCCAATGGTTTGGAATCTTCTCCCAACAAGTCTAACCAATATTAACAGCGAGAATAAGTTTAAGTCTTCTCTAAATAAATACTTTTTATCCACATGGTAATATTTAATTTCACTTTCTGTGTCTTACACGTCAATGCTTTATATCTTCTATTGTACTTGTTTTAAAGTCCAATATTTATTTTATTGCACTTTAAATGCCAACGCTTAATTTATTCCTTTAATTTCTGTTTGTCAATACATCATCAGTTTTGTATAACATGTCGATATTCTTCCTTATTTATGTTTTTTTTTTCAATGTGTTTATGTATTTAAATAATTTATTATCTGAGGGGTGGCTGGAACTCGCCAAGAAGACTTTTAGTCTGTTTTTTCCGGTCATCCGTCAGGCAACTTCATGACATATTATTTTTTGTATTTAAATTCAAGTTTTTTTTTGGTTGCCTGTAAAATAAACATTATTATTATTATTTGTACCTTTATTATGAAGTTGGAACACCTTGATCGATAAAGACAAAGAATTGTTAGGAGTACAAGAGAGGAAATCATTCAGAAAATATATGGTGCTATGAAAGAAAAATAGGAATAGGGAAATAGAGAAAACCATGGAATATACTCTCTGAATTAAAATCTGGTGCTTGTACTAAAAGTAAAAAGAAGGCGATATAGGAGCTCAAACGTGTTGAAACAAAAGAAAATCTTGGAATACCTAAGAAGATTATGGAAACCAACCCTGATGGAAAGAATAAAGGGAGGCACCCAGAAAAAGGTAATCGGATGAAGTTGTGGAAGTTCTTAGCAAAACGGATGCAAAGGATTTGCGAATGAAAGTTTCAGATAGAGAAGTATGGATGACAGCCGCTAAAGAAATCCAGGTTCTGCCAAGGTTGCAACAGTAGAAGAAGGGTATTCCGATGTAATTTTTTGCACTACATTCTGGATCTCTAGCTACGCTATTGAGTGCTGATGATAAAAATTTGGAATGCTTTTACTTTTATAAGAAAGCAGCGCAGAAAACCTCAGTTAGTATTTACCGCAAGTGCCAAATATTTTTATAGATTTGGATATACACCAATCATTTGCGCAAATGTTAAGGAAAATTTTCAGTAATAAAAAATGAGAAATATTTTGCATTTAAATATTAATTAAAATTTTCAAGGAGTTAAGAAAAATAATTTGTTTATTCTTTTTCTTCTTCTGTTTTGCAGCTGTGTAAAATATTTTCAATACGTATTTACCAACTTTATACAAGAAATGAAAATATAGCTGAGGACCAGATTACGTGAATTTCAATGCCATTATATTGTCTTAGGAAAATCCACAGAAATCATTCAAAATCCTCATATATCGTTTTCGTTATTGTTTGTACAAGTTGATAGTAAAAGATTTTTAAAAATACTCTAATATCTTCTGCGATCAGAATGGCTATAAAAATAATACTCCATAATAGTAGAAACTATAAGAGCAATGACAAAGGACTATAAATATATTGAGTTGAAAGCAGAAAGTAGAAGAATTTATTCGACTTTCTAACGCATTTTAAATAAAAAAACAAATGAAAGGGGGGGTTTCAGATGCAATAAAAGCAAACGTTAACAAAAACCAAGAATTGTTTTGTATTAAAAATCAAAGAATTATATATAAAGTGGTTAAAAATCCATAAAATACCGAACTATGTTTCTTATAATAATAATCATTTTTATGATTCACTGATTCGGGGAATTACTATTCCCCAGCTTTGGTTGTTCATGAGTGTAGGAAAAAAAGAAAAGAAAAAAGAAAATGGCAGAGAAATGTTCCTAGATTTAACTAGAATTTGAATAATACAACGGCAAAGATATTGCAAAAAGTTTAAGAGCAAATTAAATTATAGATTCCCATTTCCATCTCCGAACGGAAATGAGAAATTTAAAATCAAAATTTTCGTTTCGCGTCTTTTATAATTAGATGAAAGCTCTTAATTTTATAAATAATACAATAATGTGAGTAAATTGCTTTTAATTATATATACACTATATGCCCAAAAGTATCCGGACACTTTGGACTTTCAATTTTTTCGAATTTGTAAAAAACTACTCGGCCAATTATCCTCTAACTTTGGAGATATATAGAACATTTTTGGATGCACACTTTCCAATAAAGTTTCGGTGATTTGTGCATTTAGGGGACCACCCACATATTGACAAAGTGAAAAAATATATTTGATCACCCTGTATCATAAAAAGCTGGAAATTATTTGTAACTTTCAGAAAATATTTAACCAGCTATGCTTAATGCCTGTGTGCATTTTTGTAAAATAAACATGTATATTCATGAAGATAGAAACGTTTCTTTAAGAAATCCCAAATTTTGTCACATATTTTTTGCTTATAATATCCACAATTTTCAGTCAAATTTCACGAAACTTACAAAACATTTTTCAACGTATAATAAAAATATTATACTTAAGTTAGGAATTAATATATTGAATATATGATGAGATATGAGCATTTGAAGAAAAGAATTTTTTACTGTGCATGCGCGAAAGATATGAATAAATTTCTTTCATACTTTTGCAGTTAATAGTATGGGGCAACTTCAAAATATATACCAATGGGATATCTTGAAAATTCAGAAAGTTATCGACGATAGAGTGAGCCACATTTCTCTAATTCTCTGAAAGTAGCGGAAAGTAAAGGAATATTTCATTTTCAGAGCAGGGGTGTTTGGTAATTTGGAATATGACAATTTGTGGAAAAACCCCTTATCATCTAGCTACTTTCAGAGAATTAGAGAAATACGGCTCACTATATCATCGATAACTTTCTGAATTTTCAAGATATCCCACTGGTATTTTTTTTAAGTTGCCCTATACTATTGACTACAAAATTATGAAAGAAAGTTATTCATATCTTTCGCGCATGCGCAGTAAAAAATTATTTTCTTCAAATGCTCATATCTCATCGTGTATTCAATATATTAATTTCTAATTTAAGTATAATATTTTTCTTGTACGTTGACAAATGTTCTGTAAGTTTTGTGAAATTTGACTGAAAATTGTGTATGTTATAAACAAAAAAATTATGACAAAATTTGGGTTTTCTTAAAGGAACGTTTCTATCTTCTTGGATATATATGTTTGTTTTAAGAAAATGCACAGGCATTAAGCATAGCTGGTTAAATATTTTATTAAAGTTACAAATAATTTCCAGCTTTTTTGTGATACAGGGTAATCAAATATATTTTTTCATATTGTCAGTATGAGGGAGGTCCTCTAAATGCACCATTCACCGAAACTTTATTAAAAATTGTGCGTTCAAGCATGTTCTATATATCTTCAAAGTCAAAGAATAATTGGCAGAGTAGTTTTTTAGAAATTGGAAAAAAATTAAAAAATCCAAAGTGTCCGGATACTTTTGGGCATATAGTGTATATATCTAAGTACTTTTTGAAAATATAAGGAAAATTATGTAGAATTAAGATGGAAAGATTTTGACAGATATCGAGGTTGTAGAAATACAATAAAATTTAAAAATAATATAAACAGCAGAACAGCAGTAAATTAGCATAAAAGTCACAACAATGAACTCAACAAATAACAGGATACACAAAAATACAGCAAATAATTAAAATTAACAATTTCAGATAAGGACCGGAGTGAATTTGAAGAAAATAGTACAATAAATGGAAAAAGGACACGTGTAGGAACGTTTTCAAGGGAGGCTCCAAATACGTGGACGTTTAAGCAAAGGAACGTTTTTGTATGGAAATTAGCTTAAGTTAAAAAATTTCTATGGCCCCCGACATTCTAAGCAGCAAAGAAAGAGTAGCAATCAAAACAAAATTTTCTTTTTATAAAATGAGAAAAATAAAAGGACTTACAGTGGCATGCGAACGGACTTACAACACAGCAAACAGGATAGGAAAAAAATTAAGACTTAATAAGCAGAGAGCGCAGAAGAGCAGCAAAGTTGCCAGTCTAAAGCTGAGGAAGTTGAAGGCGGCAGAAAAGCCTCCAAAATGGACAGATTTCAGAGCAAAGTTTTTTTTTATTTTTGAACTTATTAAAAAAAGCAAGCAATAAAACGGTCCGGTACTAGATTGTTTTTTAGTTTGTGTTTGAGCGATTCTATTGATTCTAAAAGGCTTAAGTCTTCAAGGCAAATTCTGTGGATTCTTTTTAATTGAGAAATAATAATATTGCGTTGAACTTTGATGCTGAGATTAGTCTGGAAGCTAGACAACGTAGTCACTTTAAATGGGAATTCCGTTCTTTTGACATCCCCTTGCAAGTCCTTGCACGGGTCCCTTTATCCAATTCTATATGTCGATCGAAAACATTAACGTAACTGCCATTGTTAGTCTTTTTTAGCTTGAGTTCATTAGGCAAGATGACATTGGTCAATTCATGGAAATCTGGACGGTCGAAAAAAATAATGTCATCCATATACCTAAAGGCTGTAACATCCAAATGCCTTTGTTTTTGCTCATGAAAGTGCAAAAAAATATTGGCAAGGGAGCTCAAAAAGGAGCGTATTGGGATCCCTTTAATTTGTTTGAAGAATTGAACACTACTGAAAAGCACATTGTCATGCAGACAGTAGTTAAAGAGATTAGTACAGAGACTTTTGTCAATATTAATAATAGCGCTGTAATTCAAAAATAAAAAGTCTCTCAATTCATGCATATGGTCTAGCGATAAACTTTTAAACATATGTTCAAAATCAAATATATCTATATTCAGTATGTTACAGGAGCTATTTCCAAGGCAATTTAAAACTTTCGAGCTATTATAGATAATGAAGGATTTTTCTTTCCGATTTTATCTTCTGTAGAATGCGTTTGAGGATAGCGCAGTTGAGGATGCGCAGAGTTGTTATAAGCCGAAAATTCGCAGCTAGTAAAGCTAAAGCCAACGGGCTCTTTGTGGAATTTAACGTTGATGAAAAGTACGGAAAATTGAAACGTTCAGTAGATGGATTCAACCTCTTGCGTTTGGCAATAACACGTTTTTTAAATACATTAATATTGCCGAGCAGTTACTTGAAAGAGGAGTTGGAATGGTATTCAGCAATGTGTGCTTCTTTGTAGAATTTTTTACACACAATATTGAAGTTGTTGCCGGTTTTGTCAATGGCAGAGATGATAAGCTTGCTATTGGCCTCTTTAATCTGGTTTTTCATTGAAGAGGAAAGGTCGCTTCCAATGCTGGAGCTTGTATTGAAACACTTGATTTTTCACTCCTCCACAGAGGCGACCCCGTGCAATCACTCACTGAAGCTTTACACAGGACCACCATATTTAAGGACAACTTTTAGGATAAAAGTCCGAATCTCTTATGAAATCCATTAATTAAAAATCCGGTATTGAATGTTTTTATTGGGCGATAATTGGCTCGTTTTCCCAAAAGATTACGGAAAGCGTCGTTTCTAAAAATTCTAAGGTTACCTCTAATTATATGCCCAAAATCTTTATCGATGAAGTCTCACAATGGCAAACATCACAATCGGTTTCCAGGTTTTGGCTAAACTGATTGTATTTCATAGAGAGCTTTTGAATGCTTTTCATATTAAAAGCTTATTTGTATATTGCAAAGACCTTTTAGAGGAAAGGAGATTTGTTTTCGGACAGAATATGATTGAAACTAATTTGATCAAAAATTTGTTAAGGAAGCTGATGACACAATATTCTCTTGGCCGCTGATCCAAGCTGGTTGTTAGAATATCACTATTATTGCAAAACGATAATTTAAACTTAACAAGGCCCTTAAGCAATACTTCGAGCTGTTTGTTTTTAAATCAGAAATTCAGGTTTTCAAAAAAGTACTTTAATCTTTTGTTCCTAAGGAAAAAAAAATAAAATTTATACATTTCCAGATGACATTAGAACAGAAGAATATTTCTTCGGTGCCTTTGATCCAGAGGGGAAAATCCTGTAAACCAAAGCTATTCTCCAAAGTTGTGTTCTCCAAAGCCGTAAATCAATGCATTTTTACCATTCACAAAGCCAGCAAAAACTTCAGTATTTTGTGCAAGAAAGTTCTACAAAAAAGCACTTATTGATGAATACCATTCCAGCTCCATGTTCAAGGAACTGTCCGGCGATATTAATATATTTAAAAAAACGTGTTATTGCCCAGCACAAGAGGTTGAATCTACCTATTGGACGTTTCAATTTTCCGTGCCTTCTCATCCATGTTAAATTCCATAAAAAGCCCGTTGGCTTTAAATTTATTACCTGCGGATCATCGGCTTATAACATATCCGCTGCCGGTGCACTTCGAAGTATCTTCAAGCGCATTCTAGGTAAGGTAAAATCGGAAAGAAAATCCTTCATTATCTATAATAACTCGGAAATTTTAAAATACCTTGGAAATAGCTTCTGTAACATACGGAATATAGATGTATTTAATTTTGATCATATGTTTACAAGTTTACCGCTAGGCCATATACATGAATTGAGAGGCTTTTTATTTTTGAATTACAGCGCTATTATTAATATTGACAAAAGTTGCTGGATTAATCTCTTTGACTACTGTCTGTGTGACAATGTGCTTTTCAGTGGTGTTCAATTCTTCAAACAAATTAAAGGGATCCCTATACGCTCCTTCTCTAGCTCCCTTGCCAATATTTTTTTGCATTTTCATGAGCAAAACAGAAATATTTGGATATTACGGCCTTCGGATATATAGACGATATTATTGTTTTCGACCATCCGGATTTCCATGATCTGGCCAAGGTCATCTCTCCTAATGAACTCAAACTAAAAAAGACTAACAATGAAAGTTGCGTTTATTTTTTAGATCTACATATAGAATTGGATAAAGTGTCCCGTGCAGGAACTTGGATTTATGACAAAAGAACGAATTCCCATTTAAAGTGATTACGTTGTCTAGCTTCGAATCTAATCTCAGCACTAAAGTTCAATGCAATACTGTAATTTCCCAATTAGAAAGAATTAACAGAATTTGCCTTGAAGACTCAAGCCTTTTAGAAGCAATAGAATCGCTCAAACACAGAATAAAGAACGATCTAGTACTGGACCGTTTTTTTTTGCTTGTTTTTTTAATAAGTTAAAAAATAACAAAAGTTTGCTCTGAAATCTCTCCAAGAGGCTTTCCTGTCGCTTTCAACTCCCTCAGCTTTAGACTGGATACGCTGCTGCTCTCCCTTCCGCTCTCTTCTTATTAAGCCTTAATTTTGTTCCTATCCTGTTTTCTGTGTCGTTAGTCTGTCCGCATCCCAGTATAAGTCCTTTTATTTTCTCATTTTTTAAAAGGAAAATTTTTCTTTTTATTGCAACTCTTTCCTTGCTGCTTGGATTGTCGGAGGGATGGGAATTTTTTAGCTAAAGTTCAAATTCCATGCAGAAATATTCCTTTGCTTATGGCCCACGTGCTTGGAGCCTCCCTTGAAAAAGTTCCTACACGTGGGGTTCTTTTACAATTTGTTGTACTTTTTCTTCGAATTCACTTCGGTCTTTATCTGGAATTGTTGAATTTTAATTATTTGCTGTATTTTTGTATATTTTTGCGTATCCCATTATTTATCAAGTTGATTGTTATAGTTTTTATGCTAATTTACTGCTGTTCTGTTTATTTTTATTATTTTTTTATTTTTACTGTGTTCCTAGTACATTTATTTCTGTCAAATTCCTGTCATCTAAATTCTACGTAATTTACCTTACATTTTCAAAAAGTACTTATTTTTATCATCAAAACTGCACTTGCTGCTTTTGCGCCATCGACTTTTATGAATTTAACATATTCTTCTTCACATCAACTTTTTTATTTTATATATTTTTTTAATTTGTTTTACTTCCTGTTTTTCTTATTATATATATATATATATATATATATCGGATCGATTAGTATCCGTTCGAAACCAAAGGATCTTAGGATCCTTCATTAATATATTTTCATAAAATTTCGGAACATTTATTTATCGGAAACGTTCTTGTCAATGGGATAAAAATTACCATCACTTTCATAAAACTGTGTTTTAAACAAAAGTTCAAGAATATAACTTAAAGATTCCATAAATTGGTCGTTAACAAACAATGCTTATCAGGTAAGTATGATATTCGACCGTTTCAATAAAGAAACCTATTATGATAAGGTTTCCAATTGGCCAACTGAAAAAATTTGTTCGCTGGTGGTGAACGGACGGTCGAATATGTTGGGCCCTGATAAATGACTCAATTATTAACCCCAACCTGTTTTCTTATTTCATCCACCCATCTAGTTTGAGGACGTTTTCTAGGTCTTCGGTGGTCTCTTGGAATCCAGTTCAGAATTTCTGTTGTCCATCGTTGATCAGTTCTTCTTGCAATATGCCCAGCCCATCGCCATTTCAGCCCTTTTACTTTAACAATGATGTCCTCTACTCTAGTTTGCTCTCTCACCCAAGTGTTTCTTTTTCGATCTCTCCTAGTTATTCCAAGCATGCACCTCTCCATGCTCCTTTGCGTTGTCTGTAACTTTCGTATTGCTCCAACTGTTAGACTCCATGTCTCTGATCCATAAGAGAGGACTGGCAATACACACTGGTTGAAGACCTTTCTTTTTAGACACA
>QLNU02003225.1:76441807-76469861 GCA_006491805.2 Dysdera silvatica
TTAGTACTTGAATATGGTCCACTGTACTGAATCCACTTCGAAATCCAGCTTGTTCTCTTGGTTGAGCTGCATCTAATTTTTTCTGCAGGCGATGTGTTAGAACTTTTGTGAAGATTTTATAAATAGCAGGTAACAAGCTAATTGGTCGGTAATTTTTTAAATCCTCTTTATCACCTTTTTTATGCAAAAGAATTACTGTTGCAGAATCCCATTGGTTTGGTATGTTACCACTGTTGAGGCATTTGGTAAAGAATTTTGCGAGTATGTCTTCTACATGTTCTCCAGCTTCTTTTAAGATATCTAATGTAATGCCATCATCGCCAGGGGATCTTCCTTTCTTCATACTTTTTATTGCAAATGCTACTTCTTCTTTTAAGATTTTAGGAGCTGTTCCTTCGACTATTTCGGCGTCTTCGTTTAATCCACTGTTACTTTCATATAGTTTTTTGTAGAATTCTTCAACTCTTCTAAGTATTTCTTCCCTATTTCTTGTTACGGTGCCATCCTCTCCTTTTAATGCAATGATGTGTTTCTTCCCAATAGACAAACTCCCTTTAACAACCCTAAGGCTCTTGTTGCTTTCAATGGCTTCCTTTACTAGCTCACAGTTGAATTTTCTTATGTCTTCTTTCATGCTTTTGCGCAGAGTTTTACAAAGTTCTATGTACTCAATCCTGGAACTGGTATTTCGATTGTCCACCTTCATATCTCTTCGCCTTTTCATGAGCTGTTTCGTCTTCTCAGATAATTTGCTATTGTGCTTTTTACAGGTTACACCACCAATTTCCCCAGCAGTTTCAACTATTGTCTTAACAATGTTTTCATTTGCTTCTGAGATATCACTTTCATCAATAAGTCCTTCCAGTGCAGAAAAGCGATTTTTTAATTCCAACTTGAATGCCTCGGTATTTACTTTCAGTTTCATTAGATCCACCCTCTTACTTACTTGTTTCCTAATGAGCTTCTGTCGTTCTAATTTAGTATTTAAGTGCACTTTACATCTCACCATTCGATGATCACTTCCAGTATTAAATCTGTTCAGTACACTGCAATCTTCAATAATTGATTTCTTGTTTGCCAGGATATAGTCAATTTCACTAGTTCCCCCATTTGGGTGTTTCCATGTCCATTTTCTTTGCGGTTTCTTCTTAAAAAATGAATTCATGATGCTAAGGTTTTCAGCTTCTGCAAATTCGATGAGTTGATCGCCACGTTCATTCCTTTCCCCATATCCGTATTTACCAACCGATGTCTCTCCTTGTTCCTGTTGTCCAATTCTTGCATTGAAATCCCCCATGATGAGCTTGATATGTTGTTTCCCTTTGGTGTGTAACTCTTTGATTTCTTCATAAAATTCTTCAACCTCTTCGTCGGTATGGCTTGATGTTGGTGCATATACCTGTACTATTTGAAGTTGGTATCGCTGGGTTAGTTGAACAACAAGCCTCGCTGCTCGATCTGATGTACTTTCAACTTCCAGAAGACAGTCTTTAATTCTTTTGTTGATTAAGAAGCCAACACCACTTGTTCTTCCAGTTTCCGTTCCTCTATAGTAAAACAAATGTCCGCTTTTCAGTTCCACCAACTCTTCACCTTTTCTTCTAATTTCACTGAGTCCTACAATGTCCCATTTGATCTTGTCTAGTTCCTCTTCCAATTCCTGAAGTTTTGCTTCAGAAGATTAAGATATATATATATATATATATATTAGACATATATATATTAGTCAAATCATACTTGACCCTTAACCTTGTTCCCTAAACTGCTACTACAAAGATTGTGGAAGTCAAAGCTTACTTGGAATCAAGAGGTAGACCCTGAAACTAAGTCTAAATTTGGGAAGTAGATAAACAACTTACATTATTTGAAAAATTTGAGAATATCGAGATGGTTGCATTGCGACCACGAACAAGAAAGTATATCGTTACATCTTTTTGTGATTCCAGTAAACTTGCATATTCAGCTGCTGCATTCCTTAGAGTGGAAACAAAAAACTCTGTGCATATTCAGTTATTACAGGCTAGAGCCGGAATTGCTCCCTGTGGGAAAAAGGGAATTACTGTTGCAAGGTTGGAGTTTCTCGGAGCTACAGTTGCTGCACGTCCTGCTTCAAATATATTGTAAGAATTTCAAAATTGAAGCATTTACTTTTGGACAGATTGTACCACAGTACTGACGTGAATAACTAAAGAGGAACCTTGGGTGGCATTTGTTCATAATCTTGTTGAAGAGATAAGAAATCTGACACCAACAGAAGCCTGGAGGTATGTACCGGGATCTTTTAACCCAGCAGATCTTCCAAGTAGGCGTTGTTTCGCTTATCAGCAGGTCAATTCAAAATGGTGGGAAGGATCATGTTGAGTTGGTTATATCTCCCAGCTCATGAATAGCCAACATTTTAAATTAGAGTGAATGAAGAGGAAGTGAGAAGTGAAAGGAAAAAATAAATTTTGCCATCAGTGATAAATGTTCAGAATGTGAGTGGTTTTGTTAGTAGCCAGTTTTCATGTTATTGAAAAACAATTAGAACGGTCGGCTGTATTCTAAGGTTCTTTTTAACAATGTTTCTCGTGGAGTTAACAGAACAAACAGCGAATTAACTTGTGAGGAATTTAAACGAGTGGAAATTACGGTTCTCAAATTAATGCAATCGGAAACATTCCATGAAAATAAACTTTTAAGGAAAAATGATAAATTACGAATTGGATATATTGTATTAATAGGTAATGATACAACTAAACGAATTTATTGGCCTCTTGGCATTGTGCTCGAAATTTTCCCAGGAGGAGATGGCATTCCAAGAGTAGCTAAATTAAGACGTCACTAGGGGAAAGGATACGTCTTTCCAGAGGCTTTTACCGTTAGAAATGTCTTCCAAAATCGAAGAAGATAATTTTAAGCTGTCTTCGAACATAAGGAAATTTCCTGTACTGTCCAATACAGTGATTTCAAAAAGCGACAAATATCCTAAAATAAACAAGGAGAGGACAATGTAAATTCCCCACCGTTTTGACTTATAAAAAAGAAGCTTTGTAGACTTTTGTTGAATTATTGTTGCAGTATCCAATTTCATTTGATATTGCAAGGTGGGAGTATGTTGAATATTCTTCAAATATTGATGTCATTTATCCATACACGATCGGTAATTGTAACACGAGAGAGGGAAAAATATGTAAATGAGCGAGATATTAGTTTTTATCGAATTCGGTTTAAAGTTTTATTATTATTGGTATTTTTGGCTTGTCTCTATTTTCTCTTTGGTTTTTCAGACTTTTGTTATTCGAATAAATAGTTTTTATAACAAACAGTTATTTCGACACTGGCGTAAGGTTTAAAAACACGACGTTTCGGGAGCCAACTGCTCCCTTTGTCAAGTGAAGGCATTCTGCCTTCACTTGACGTCGTGTTTTTAAACCTTACGCCAGTGTCGAAATAACTGTTTGTTATGGAATCTCCTGGTGAAACTCTGTATTGTTTCGTTAAATAGTTTTCAGAAAAACATACATTCGACGTATTTTTTTCATTCTTTTATATTTGGAGAAAAAGTGGCGCCGTCCTCATTCCGGATTCGAGCCAGGGTCCCCGCGTTTAGCAAGCGGTATCTTGACCAACTAGACAAATCAGGATAAGAACAAACGCATTTTTCTCCGTATATGAGGATGTAAGATATTATTACCCTTCACAGGGATAACACAATTGCCAAATAATGGTCAACACAGAAAAGCCTCCGCAGCGAGATTTTTGTGAGTTTTTCGTTATTTAGTCCTCTCAGATGAGCCGTCGTTTTTTAAATTTATACAGATGACCCAATTATACCGACGCTTGCAACCAGCGATAAGCAAAAAGATGGAACCCAACTTTAAGGTATCAGATCTCTCGAAGTGCGTTTGAGTTATTGTCAAGATTCCAACAATATCTGTGATCTTGGTATTCGTCAGGAGTCGCAAATTTTAACTTTTATTGATTTGCTTCTTGTAGTATATAACTGGGATTATCAGATTTTGTGAGACCCAATAACAACCAAAAAGTGCTGAAAAACAACATTGAGATTTCTGAAGTTTTAAAAAAAACACTTGAACATTTAAAAATAGTAAACAAAGTGTAAATAATATTGGTGATGATAATTAATGAGTGCCCGTCTTTTTTTCGGCACTTTTTGGTTGCAATTGTGTCCTACAGGATCTAAGAATGTCAATGGTGTTTTAGAAAAAGCAAACCAATTGCAATAAAAATGTGCGGCTCCTGATGAAGAACAAGGTCACTGTTATTAAAAACATTTATTAATAACCTTTATTTGTGTTCTTACTTTTTTAATGTTTTATTTATTTTATATCTATTTTATATTTATAAACTATATTTTATAATAATATTTGATGCGCGTCCATCATGATAGAAAGTTTTAAAAAGTCGCCTCATTTACATTGTCTGAAGTATTACCTTTATATGCATAACATAAGCAATGATAAAAATCTGTATAATGCGTAAACAAAAATTAATTCATATTTCAAAGCATAGATAGAATGTTTTTCACTCACACAGATAATTATACATTATTAAAATTAGTTCGTGCTTTTATTTTAATACTTCTTCGGATATTTTTAATAGAAATTCGGATAAGTGTTTCTGGGCAGCTGTAGTGAAACCAGACAATTCCTGCTATTTATCACAGAAGACTAGTTTCCTTCTGAACCCCTTTAGACATAAGATACATTCTCGGAAAGACTGCTGTTAGCTAATGTGCTCTAACAACCGACCCATTTCCACACTCACGACATATCCCTTCAACGAAAAATGATGGCGAAACCACTAGGAGGAAATTTATGGCCAAGCGGCCAAGAAAACAGAGAGATAACACTAAAGGATGCTTAGTCGATGTCGCGATTTAAACAAAGCAGAAAAAGAAATCTTGGAACTTTGACAAATAGCCGAAGGTGGAAAAACAACACACACGTAAACAAGTGTATTATAGTAGCCTACAATCCGGTGTAGCCTTCGTCAAAATAAGGAATAAAACGGCTGCATTAATTAACATCATATTAACTATAGGGAATGTGTGAAATATTTTAACATTCGTTTCCTAATTTCAAAGAAAATAGCAGCATACAGGATTTGATTTTACAATCGAATCGCTCATCTAGTTCCTATTAGATTAGTTTCAATAAATAATAATCCCAAGTCTTCTTTTACCGTAGTTTAATTTTTAGCCCTACTTTTATCAGATATAGCCACTATTTTGATACATCTCGAGTTTTTTTAACAGGGCAGGGCAGGGGCTGTCTGAGTCTTCTCAAAGGGCGCATACCTTGGATTATTGGAGAGCTTCTGTTCTTTAGCCCATGAGGGCGCAAGTCCTGTAGCCCATGAGGGCGCAAGTCCTGTAGCCCATGAGGGCGCAAGTCCTGTAACCCATGAAGGCGCAAGTCCTATAGCCCATGAGGGCGCAAGTCCTATCGCCCATGGGGCACATAGGCCCGGGGGACGGTTGGCCGGCGGTCCAGTCTGCCCCCTGTATATTGGCATAACTCTCTTTGCTTTTACAAATGCAGTAACGTTCTACTCTGGGAATATCAGTTATTTACACACATGTATTATACCTTATAATTCTTTAGAGTTTAGTATAATTTGCTAAACTATAATTAGAGTTTAGTATAGGCTATATGTAAGATATTATTACCCTTCACAGGGATAACACAATTGCCAAATAATGGTCAACACAGAAAAGCCTCCGGGGCGAGATTTTTGTGAGTTTTTCGTGGGGGAATTTATTATACAATAATTTTTGCCACCCACGTTTATGTAGCTCAAACTAGAGCTTTTTATTTATATTTGGAGAAAAAGAAGCGCCGTCCTCATCCTGGATTCGAACCAGGGTCCCCGCGTTGAGCCCGGGGTGTCTTGACCTACTAGACGAACGAGATCAAGAACAAACGCATTTTCCTCCATATATTAGGATGTAAGATATTAATACCCTTCTCAGGGATATCACAATTTCCAAATATTGGTCAACATAGAAAAAAAAAATTATTGTATAATAAATTCCCCCACGAAAAACTCACAAAAATCTCATCCCAGTGGCTTTTCTGTGTTGACCATTATTTGGCAATTGTGTTATCCCTGTGAAGGGTAATAATATCTTACAATATATGGAGAAAAATGCGTTTGTTCTTGTCCTCGTTCGTCTAGTAGGTCAAGACACCGCGGGCTCAACGCAGGGACCCTGGTTCGAATCCAGGATGAGGACGGTGCCTCTTTTCTCCTAATATTAAAAAAATTCTAGTTTGAGCTACATATACGTGGGTGGCAAAAATTATTGTATAGCCTATATAATTACTCACCATTTCCCGATTCCGGTATCTAGAATTTCATTGAATCACAAATACACAGTAATAATATACAAGTAGCTTGCTGATTCTCCATTCTTCAGAATGTCGATAAATCGCCACAAAGTCATTCCTTTTCTTTTTTGTTATGCGCTTTGCGATATATCTGCTTCGAAGTTCACAAAGTTACTATTTTAATCATAAGTAATACGTTTTTAAAAACAACGATACTCCTTTCGGAGGCACTAAACTCTTATGTGCATAGCGTATCTAGCGCCACTTGACATATTTAATCATAAATCTTTCAGTTCTAGTAAATCTTTCAATTCTAGAACAAAACTTATAGTTGCATTGCAACGATAACGCAGTCTTCTAGAGTGGTACCAATATACCAGGAGTTTATGTTTAACCAGATTGATAACACTGTTCTTATAAACGGCGTAAATTTTTCTCATCAGGCGACGCGGTTTATGTTTCGTACTATCTTATCCATACATTAGTTTGGTAGCAATATATAAAGTTTCTTGCCGCTTCCCGGTTTTGTTATTTAGTATTCCCTTGAAACACAGTAAATGCTTCCTAGTAATATCTAGCTTGCACTATGTTTATATGAGTATTAATTACTCACTATTGCCACGTCGGAAGCCACACCGAAACGTAGATAATTCATCACAAAAGCACTGCTTTTTAGTTTCTCCTAATGGTCGTTGCAGTATATTTATATATATTACAATTTGTCCATCATCATTCGCAACATGTTCACAAATTGTTCAGTTAAATTATAATTACAACCTTTTTAACATATGTATTCTTTATAGGGACATAACTTTCATGCGTATAGCTTATTTAGTGCCACCTGCTGTTTCAATAGTGAATCTTTCTTATAGTAATAAATCTTTCAGCATTTTGCGCAAACATTTTATCTATTGTTTTTCTATTACTATACTATTTTCTATACTAAACGTCTTGTAACTAATGGCGTATTGCCTACTTTTATCATGTATTTTACTGTCTCCACTCCCTTAAATTAAAAAACTCATGAAACTAGTGGTGGTAAAGCGGCAAATGTTGCGATCATTTGCAATGACTTTCTCTGCTGGATGGTGGCTCGAAATTACGACGCACTCTATTTTTCAAACCAAGGGTGGGTACTGTAGAATGACACTTTCATGCGTTGCGCCAAATATTCAGACAACTATTTGTTTATCGTTTGTCATCATTATAGTCTTGTGACTACAACCCTTCATTTAGCGAAGGTAGAGCAGCAGTGATGCGGTACTTCGGAAGAACTTACTAAATCTCTACAAAAATCATTCAATACTCGAACGAAACATATGATACGTTCAGAAATAAGTGTTAGACCGTTTGAACCGTAATAGATGACTTCATTGGTAACCCGAAATCGTTTACGCAGTTTTCCAATATAAAATTTTATGATGTAACTTCCAATTTGAACTGTGTCCCGTTTACGGAGACATCGGATATCATTTCACCTGAAAGATGCCACAAACGTGAATTTTATTCGCTCCAAATATAAATTGAATACTAGTATCTCTCATAATCTGACGCTGACATAAGTTTTCTTGATATTTTTGCAGCCAAAAGAAACTGATGGAAATTGCGATATAAAACCTGATTTCCGCCACTTCATTTTGACTACAAAAAATGAAAATCTCATGTCAGCGGCATATAAATACTGATAATGTTTTAATTTATTTTTGATGAAAAAATCGCTGTTTGTGGCACCTTTCAGATTTCCTAATATCTGATATATCAGGAAAGAGGCCAAAATTTCATTAAACACGGAAGTTACATCACAAAACTGCGCCCTTTTATGTCTCTAGAAAGAAGTTTGGTTTTAACACTAGAACCGCCTGTGATATCATTTCTACCGCCCCTTAATATCCTATAAAAGCTATAGATAAATACGATTCTGTGTCTGTTGGATTATAAAATGTATCTGTATTACACTGCCTCGATATCACCCTCTGTTATAACGGAACAATCCTTTTTAAATGTGCCATCTATATTCGACTGTGCAGGCACTGAAAAATATTTCTTTCATTGTGATTCCGCGCCAGCTCTCGTGATATGTGTATTCTTTTAGTTTTCGATTTTTTTTAACTTTTTGACTCCCTTTTTTCGTTCTCACTAAAGTTTTCTAATCCTCTGTGTACCTGCTATCACTTAACTCTACAGGTATGAACTTTCTTAACAATACAGCTAGGTAGTATTACAGCTAGTTAGTAGAAGTACTATATAGTTAGGTTCTTAACTATACAGCTAGGTAGCACTGCGCAATTCGAATCTAGTAGAATAGAAAATTGCGATTACAAAATGGTAACGTATGGAGCAACGCGAATAGAAATGCTGAGTAGAGATAACTACGAGACCTGGCGAATACAAATGAAAGCCTTACTAATTAAGAATGGCTTATGAAAATTCGTATCGGGAAGTGAAGTAAAGCCTGAAGTTTTACAAGAGAATGAAAAGTCTATCGGGGCATTCAAAAAATGGATCGATATGAATGAAAAAAGCAAAATCAGAGATCTCCCTATGTATATCACCCTACAAATTGAAACAAGTAAAGAACTGTAAAACCTGGAAGAGATTTGCCAGTAGAAAGGCCCTGCCAAGAAATCTTATTTGCTGAAATCGCTAATTCAACACAAGATGGCGGGGACAATAAAGAACGTAACGTATGCTAACATCCACGCACGTTTTTGGACATCGTTGACAAACTATTGGAACTGTAAATAAAGATTGGTGCACAGTTACAGTCTGTAATGCTATTGTACAGCCTGCCATCACATTTTGAGAACTTTCGCTGTGCCATCGAGTCGAACGATGAACTCCCAAAGCCGGATGTGTTTCGAATAAAAATTGTGGAGGAATGTGATGTCCGCCACCATGACCGTGGATGCCATAACAGTTCACGTGATCACGGAGCGTTCACTGCCAGCCATGTTCAAAACAAGTCTCCGTGGAATAATAAAACTGAAAAATCAAATCGAAAAGGAAACGGCTACCCTGGAAATTATGAAAATTCAGGAATTCAATGTTTTAAATGCAAAAAAAACAAGAACATCGGGTTACTCAGTGGGATGGCCGAAGGCGTGAAAACGGTTGACGTAAAGAAGAAAGTGTTGGATTCCTAAGCAGTAAGTTGCCTTCGAAAGGCGAAATTTTGCTTACACCTGAAAATGAGATTAAAGATTCATCGTGCCTTTACAGTGGATGTACACGACATCTGTGCATTGGCGCCGACGGCCTAAAGATATTGGAGGGGGAAAATGTGCCAGTAGAAAGCATTTTGTTTGAAATTGAATGGGGTTTGGAACCGTAACACCAACACTGGGGGACGGTCTTCCTTCTCCGCCCGTTAACGGCGCCCGTGGATCTGTGTTATGGTGAATCCAAATTCGCGACCATCCACAACACTGAGGTTAAAACTGTGAACTTAGCTAGCAATGCAACAACAGCAGTGAAGGGTGCATGGAAAGCGACTATCGACACAAAAGTAAATGGAAAACCTCAAAGCGTTGACATTTATGACACGTTACTTGTGCCGGAGCTGCGAACTAATTTGTTATCTGTTGCAAAAATATGTGACAGAGGGTTTACTGTGACCTTTAAACGAAACATCATGCAAATAAAGAATACGAAGACCAGGTGGAAGTAATTGCCGAAAGAAAAGAAAAGATAATTTGTATTATCTTCTCAATGCTAAATCCGTTAATATTGGCGCGAAATATGCGAGTGAGTAACTGGACCGCTCTAAGAATAAAAAAAATGATCTGAAGAAATGGCATTTTAGAATGGGCCATCTCAACGTGAAAGACTTAGTGGATTCAGGGAGCAAGGGGAACATAAGGTGGAAAAAACGTGGAAAAGTGTCCAGGCGAGTTCAATTGTGAAGTATGTGCTATTAGTAAATTAACGCGCTTACCTTTTCCAAAGAATTCTGAACGTTCTACCGGTTTACTGGAATTAATTCATTACTGATTTGTGTGGGCCTATGAGTGGGCCATCAATTGGTGGATCAATGTATTTTATAATTTTTATTGATGATTACTCACGATTTTGTGCCGTAAACTTTTTAAAGAATAAAAGTGAAGCTTTGAATCCTTTCAAAGAGATAAAAGCTCTGTGGGAAAACCAGAAGTCCCCCAAAATCAAAGTTCGCATGAGTGATAACGGGAGTGAATACATCAACAGGGAATTTGATGATTTTCTACAGGTACATGGAATAGCGAGAAATGTTACCGTTCCATACTTCCCTGAGCAGAAAGGTATAGCAGAGAGAAAGCTTCGTTCTTTGGCAGATATGGAGAGGTGTCTGCTACCCCAATCAAAGTTACCCCTGAAGATATGGGCTGAAGCCACAAACGCTGCTAATTTTGTAGGAAGCAGGTGTCCAACTAAAGCTATTAATGGAAAACCCCGTATGAACTGTGGTTTAACGTAACCCCGAATGTCTCCCTTTTGAAAACATTGGGATGCACTGTATATTGTTTAAATAATGGATCAAAGCATAAATTTTCCGAATGTTCTAAAAAACTATTTTTGTGAGATATTCTGATAATAGAAAAGCATTCAGAGTTTATTTCCCAGAGGAAGGTAGTCTTTTATATTCTCGTGAAGTTAAATTTTTTGTGAATGAAACGGCGTCTTTTAATGATGCTGTGCCACTTTTACGGAACAGAGTTTTTTACCGTTTATCGAAATTGACCGTACGTCTCGTAAATCCGAAATTAAAACTTTCATGATAAACAGTACTGGTGGTAACACCGATTTCGGTGATAATGCCGATTTCGGTGAAAGTGGAGAGACCGATAGTCTGGGTGATTTGGCTCAGACACCGTGGAAAAAGAATACACTTTCGTTGGTTAATAGGGAGGTGGAACGATGCCCAAGAACAGGTCATATGTCACATGATGATGACGTTTTATTCTTTAACGCCGAGATTCCCATTCGACATGCATTAAAATGAACCGATGTGTCCGAATGGTATATGGCATTGATTAAGGAGGTAAAAAGTGTTTTGAAAAATAATACATTTGAATTCGTTGATAGGCCTAGTTCCAGGAAGTGTATAGGAAGCCGATTCATTCTAACCGATGAATTTAATCTCGGCGGATCGCTTTTGAAAAGAAAGGCTAGATTAATAGCCAAAGGCTTTAACCAGAGACCAGGTATAGGTTTTGGTGAAACATTTGCACCGATCCGAGGATTGCAAGGATCCGTTTGTCTTATTGGGGCCTTAGCGGCAAAATTTGGAATTAAAATTCACCAATTTGACATTATGACTGCCTGACTACCTATGCGACACTAGATGAAGAGATATTTATGGAATGTCCTGATTATTTTGGAGAAATTATCGATAAGATAATAAACAGAGAAAATCCTGGCCGGCGACACCCATATTATGGCATTAAAAATAAAAGTCCCTAAAAGAAAAGAAAATCTCCTGTTGAAAAAATCGCCCTATGGACTTAAACAGGCTGGGCGATGTTGAAATACAAAACTAGATGAAATTCTGAAAGACTTCGGAACAACACCGACCAAAGCTGATCCATGAATGTACTATCTTAGGGATTGAAATCTATTAACTGTCATGTTAATATAGTATCTTGACCACATTTCATGTCCCAGGATTCAAACCATGTCAAAAGGTTTGAAAACCACCTCAGTAAGAAGTTAGAGGTTTGGTATGCTGGTTTGGTCGAACGTGTGGGGATAAATTTTCGCCAAAAAAATGGGATGGTAGCCATATGCTAACAGAGTTACATCCGCGAGTTATTGAAACTCTTTGACATAGAAGAAGCCAAACCCGTAGCCAGCCTTATGGATATCAGTGTTCGTTTACGAAAAGCCGATAAATGTGAATATGGGGCATTCCCATATCGTGAACTGGTCGGAGGATTAATGTATTTGGCAAACCCTACGAGGCCTGACATCGCGAATGCAGTGAGTCAATTAAGTCCATATCTGAATAACTTCGATAATTCTAGCTGGATAGCAGCGAAAAGGGTGTTACGATATTTAAAGAAAACTTTCAATGTTGGACTAATTTTCAAGCGCACTGATGCGCCTCTATTTGGATTTATCTATTCTGATTGGGGTAATTGTCTTCATGACAGAAAACCGTATGCTGGGTACTACTTTATTTTAAGCAGAAGTCCTATAAGTTGAGACAGTCACAAACAATGAACAGTTGCATTGTCATCTACAGAAATGAAGTATATGGCGCTGTCCGATGGTACAAAAAAGGCTATTTACCTGTCAAAACTAATTGACGAACTGCGTGGTTCAGTTACTGAAAGCGTGAACATATTTGCTGACAATATTGGAGTCATAAAATTAATCGAAAACCCTGTGTATCACAAAAGAACCAAACACATCGATGTTCGACACCACTTCGTCAGAGAAGCCCTGAAAATGGGTCACATTGAGCTTAATTATATTCCCACCTATCAGATGGGTGCGGATGTACTAACCAAGGCATTATCCTCACATAAACATCGGATTTGTTTGGAATTCCTGGGTATCGAAGATATTGACTTACACTTCGGGTGCACACGTACACAGTGTGGGGAGGGTGGTAGATTATTAACTGTATCTGTATTACACTACCTCGATATCACCCTCTGTTATAATGGAACAATCCGTCTTAACTGCACCATGTATATTCGACAGCGTAGACGCTGAAGAATATTTCTTTCATTGTAATTATGCGGGAGCTCCCGTGATATATGTGTTTTTTTAGTTTGCGATATTTTTTAACTTTTTGGTTTGCTTCGTTCGTTCTTATTAAAGCTTTCTAATACTATGTGTATCTGCTATCACTTAATTCTACGGTGTCTATTTCAAAAATAAGAACATATTTGAGTTAAATTCTAATAATATTTATTTAATATTTTCAATAATTATATTCATTTCACTAAGTACAATTTTTAGAATATTTTCTTTCTGGAGAACTATTATTTACGGTAAAAATATCCTTACAAATCATAACATCAACTGAAAATAAAATTAAAAATATAAAAATGATCTTAAATAACTTGTGGATCCAAGTCAATCATTTGATAATGATAGATCATGATCAGTATCACAAACTGAATCCAATACAAAATTTCAAACCGTCGTCGAAAATTCCTAGCCACAACATCTGAAAAACTTATAAAATAAAGTCTTAAGTTCACCGCCTGCCTCAAATCTATAACACCATCTACAAGAATATAACGTTATGTTCATCACTTCGCTATATTTATGTGAATAAAACTGCAGTTGTGGGTCCTGCAGTGGATCAGTGGCAACGCGTTCGCATTGCATACGCTTTTCCGGAGTCCGACCCCCAACGGTTGCAAAAAAAAAAAAAAACTTGCTACAGCACGGCAGTTATTTACTGGGTCTTAAATAGCGTGCAATTAACGAGGTCCAACAGCCAACGGTAGAAAAAAAAAATGACTCGCTATAGCACGACGCTTGATTTCCTAGGCTTTAAGAGGTTCAGAGCCCTTGAAAAATCGACCTAGTCTAAAGCGAGTCTTTACTTATTATTAAAATTAAAAAATATTACGTTTCTTTATGAAATGGAAAGATCAATGAAGAATGAAGCGAATATTTTAGGCAGCTTTAACTACTAGAAAAGGATAATTCTAAAATGATGTAAAATTTCAAGGCGCCATTCCAGTTACTTCTAGTTTTGTGACTTAAAATATGTTATGGCGTAAGGACGACGAAGGTCACGGCGAGCTGTAATCTACAGCCTTGCTTTTCTATTTTTTTCTCTTCTCTTCTTTTCCTGTTTTTTTCTTTTTTTTTTGAGAAATCAGAATATATGTGTCTAAAGGAACTAAAATCTAGACTACGGTAGGACGAAACGCACTCTATTACACTAACATTAATCGAAACCAGGTAGACAGTAATAAAGAAAAGTGCCTTGACACTATGCCATCCTAAAGACGTGGATCTATTGGGTAAGTGTAGGCCATCCTAGGTACAGGGGCGTCTTAACGAGGGGGTTTAAGGGGTGAAACGCACCCAGGCGGCAGTGCTAAGGTGGCGGCAGCTAAGTTTTGGTTAAATAACTGATTTATTCAAATTCAAAAATCTCGAAATCTAGCAAGAGTAGTATTGAGATACCTTACACCCCGTTTCCAAGATGGTGGTCCCTCTGAGAGAGGCCGTGTCTCTTCCCCCGCCAGGATTACGACCATTTTTTCCCACCTACCGGATTTTTTTCCATCAATTATTAAGCAAATGGGTGATCGTTTTTATTTTAGAGTGAGACATTGATGTGAGCAGATGAATTTTAATTTAACGCTTTCGGTCGATGAGATCAGTTGTAATGACCGAGGAAGCCTTGATTCGAATGTGTTAGGACACCGAGCTGCAAGAATGTTTTGATAGTGCGGATGCATTATACCTTGCCGTTCAATAAAAAGTCCTAAGAAAAAATTCAAGAATGGCTACAGGGGCAACGGGCCTACAAGCGCATTCTCAGGAATTTCGAGACTAATCGTGTCATAGTGGGAGGGACTGACGATTAATGACAAGCGGAACTAGTGGAGATGGATGTTTCTGTTCATAACGGGATCTTCAAATATATTAATCATCTATATTAATATGTATAGACGTTTTTTCAAAATTTGCGTGGGCCGTTACGCTGAAACAGAAGACGGGTCCCGTAGTAATAAACGCTTTTCAAAAGATTTTTGAAGAAGGTCGAGTCCCCACAGCTCTTCAGGCGGATCAAGGGAAAGAATTTGTTTTTTCTGGTTTTCAAAAATTTCTGAAATCTAATAGCGTGCATTTCATTATTACCCGTAACGAGACGAAGGCCTCAGTTGTTGGGAGATTCAATCGTACTCTCAAAACCAAGAAGTGGAAATATTTTACGGCGTTTAATACGTGTAAGAACGTCGACATTCTAAAGAAATTGATGCATAGTTGCAGTAATTCTTTTCATCGCTCCATTCGAATGAAATCTTCGGAGGTAACCGTTCATAATCAGAAAAATGTTTGGGATAGTCTGTACGGCGATATCGTTTTGGCCCCCCCACAGGGTCCCCGACTACAAGTTTGAAATGGAGGATACGGTGCGTATTTCCAAAAAGAAGTTTTTTTCGAAAGGGTGAGTCACATTGGTCGGAGGAGGTGTTTGCAATGTTCGAACATATACCGAGAGAGCCCCCGCCCCCGTTTATAGAATAGAAGATTTATTAGAAGCGGGAACGTTCTACGGTCCAGAGTTGCAAAAAACAAAGCAATATAAAATTACCCCGTAGATAAGGTATTACGAAAATGTGGGAGGCGAGAAAAAGCAGGATATCTTGTATAATATCTCATAATCCTGGGCTTCTAATCCCCCCCCCCGTCGTTTCGATAATAAGAGTTCGAGGAAGCCCTTCGATAAAAGATAGGCCCGCTGAGATGGTACCCCCTACGTTATTCAGCGGAATTTGTGATATGTAGATCAGACATTCATAAACGATGTCTTCCGCCTGAAAACGCTGAATGAAACGTCTAAATCACACTCTTAAGGTATGCGGGAAATGGATCTAATGGAGATTTATCTTTTTAGGGGAATTTCAGCAGCTAGGTAGGAACACTTGAATACTTTTTATAATTGGCCGCACATTGATATAAGAAATAGATCTGCGGTAAAAGGATTTTTTTTTTTTACCGAGGTCAAGGTGCAGGAAATGGCGGATTTCTAGGAAAAAACAGGCTCACGTATCAACGCAATTATAGGATTGCGTTGATACGTGAGCCTATAATTGCGTTTATACGTGAGCCTGTATAAACGTAATTATAGGATTTGCTGGAACGTTTCTCTGATTGGAAGAATGAAAAGAAAAAGGAGGGGAATAACTATAGAAGCTGTTTTCCTCCATTCAGCATCGAAAACTAACAGAGAGAAGGGTTCGTAGTCCGTCCGAGATAAATATTTCCATTTCAGTAAAAATAATCAGCAAGTAAATAATCCCCCGAATTTTAATAATCTGATAATTACAAAACAGTGGATAATTGATATAAAATTAACTCGATCAAAATAAACTCCTGTAGGAATAAAAGCTTTCATTGCAGAAATGAGTAGAAGAAAAGTCCCACGAATTTTAACAATTAATAAAATGCTCGTAACCCGCCTCAGGTAAATATTTCCATTGTAGAAAAAATAATCAGCGAGTAAATAATCCCCAGAATATTAACAATTTGATAGTTACAAAAAAAGAGGATAATTGATATAAAATTAACTCGACCAAAATAAAACTCCTGGAGGAATAAAATTTTCATTGCAGTAATCATTAGACAAAAAAGTTACACGAATTGTAACAATTAATAAAATGTTCGTAGTCCGCCCGAGATAAATACTTCCATTGCAGTAAAAATAATCAGCGAGTAAATAATCCCAGACATTTAGCAATCTGATAGTTACAAAAATGATACTCATATAAAATTAACTCCTGTAGGAATGAAGGTTTCATTGCAGTAATAAGTAGAAAAAAATAGTCCCACAAATTTTAACAATTTAAAAAAGGAAAATTGATATAAAATAAGGACGACTGTAGGAATAGTCAATAGATAGGTATGATGAAAATTAGGAAAACTCGGATAAGCACAACCATACTTATTATTATTATTATTATTATAAACCATACTAATTACTATTAATCAGGAAATACAAATTAAAAAATAACTCATGATATTTACAAAAAAAATTCAAGAGGAAAAATGATCAAAGAGTAAGGAAAACCTGGTCGTACTCCTGGAGAGAGGGACATAGCCCGCCATGACGGCCATTTTGAAAACGGGGTGCAAGGAATCGCGATACTTCTATCAAGACTGACAAATTTTCGCCGAAATTTTCAGAAATTAAAAAAAAAATAAAAAATTGACATTATTACAAATGTGTTAAAAAAACACAAAAAAAAACCCAGTAAAAATCTGTCAGTTTTTAGTACGTTTTTAACAATTTTTGCATTCCAGTATTGGTAACACATGAATCTGTTACATATCGTGTATCATGCCGTATCCAGAGGGGGATCTTAGGGACCGGTCCCCCTCTCAAAACTAAATTTTTAATGGGACTTGGCTACAGCCTTGCGTACTGTGATTTTATCGATACATGCTGTAAAAATTTTTGAACCCCCGAAATTAAATCGTATCTACGGCCTTGTCGTGAATTGCCTTTACATACAGTGATTTTGACCTTCACACCTCTATAAATGCATTTAATGGTAAAATAGTTTATAAAGATTGGCGTCACTTATTTGGAAATGTAAATCGACATGAAAAAAGTGTAACGTATTTTTAAAGTGTGAGATAATGTATGGAGTTAAAACAAAATAGAGAAATTAAAAACTTTAGATTCCATAAATCAGGTGCAAATGGATCGTGAAGAGAAGAGTTGGATGCATGGGAGTCATTTAAGTATGGCAGCGGGGCCAGTTGCCCCTCCCCTCCCCCTAGGATTGAAATGTACTCAATATTTTTAATACAATAAAAGTTTAAAATGATTATTTGCTTTGAGTTAACATTGGCAAAAATAAAAAAAAAGTGCCGCCCTTGTGTCATTGGCATTAACGACGCCCTTGGGTGGATGGCAGTTATTGAAAGAGTCATTTATGTCATTCAGTGTTTAGCCAGACAAAATTTAGCTGTAAGAGGGCATACGGAAAATTTCTTTCAAAAATATAGCGAAAATTTTTTGAAATTAACAGAAAATATTTCAAAAATTGAAAACGTTACAGCAGACACATTAATCTCACTGAAAAAGCCCAACACCGCAATATACCTCATTACCTTGTACCTTGGTCATAACGTTCAAAATGAACTGATCACAATACTAGGTGAAAAATTAAACAAACTATAGTTATTACTCTAAAAGATCCTAAATATTATTCTATTATTTTAGATTGTATTCCAGACATTAATCATGAGGAGCAAATTATTGTAGTTTTTTTATTTGTTTAATTGAACACCTCAAAGGAAAACGTTGAGAAAAAGGAGCATTTTCTTAGATTTTGTTCTGTTATTGACAGAACAGGACAAGGACTAATAATGTTTTTATTCTATTTTTTTTTAAAAAAACTTAAATACGCAAATTAATGACATGCGCGGTCAAGGTTACGTCAATGGCGCTAACAGGAAAGACAAAAGGATAGGCTTACAAAAAATTTATATATTAATTCTAGAGCAGTTTATGTACTTTGTGCTGCACAAAGTCTTAATTTAGTTGTGAATGACGCTGCAAAAAATTCATCGGAAGTTGCCAATCTTTTTGCCATTGTCCAAAAAAAAAATATGTATTTTTTTGGCATCAACGTCGCGGTGGCACATGTTAAAACATATTGAGGTAAGAATTTCCGATACGCGGTGGGAAAGCAGAATTCACGCCGTGAAAGATCTCCGTTTTAATTTGGAAAAAATTTATGATGCATTGCTTTTTATTTATAATGATTCAAATAAGGACAATGATACAAAAAACTTGGTAAGTTCTTTGATTTCAAAAATAAAGTCTTGCAAATTTGTTTGCTTACTTGGTATAATATTCTGTTAAAAATTAATATTGTAAATAAAGCTTTGCAGTAATCTACTGTGATCCTTCCAGAGGCTCTTAAAATGTTAGAAAAGTAAAAAATACTTAACCGAATGTCGAGTGGATTCGGGTTATACAAAAATGCTCAATGAATCAAAAGTTATTGCTGAAGAATTAGATTGGCAGGGTAGTAGATACAACTGATACTGTGCGACCTAAGAAAAGAGGGCTATATTTGATTACGAAGGTAGGAACCATGTTACACAAAATCCAGAAATGAACTTTAAAGTGAACTTTTACTTTTTTTATTA
Source organism: Dysdera silvatica (assembly GCA_006491805.2). NCBI lineage: Eukaryota > Metazoa > Arthropoda > Arachnida > Araneae > Dysderidae > Dysdera > Dysdera silvatica. The sequence continues at coordinate 76,460,986 of QLNU02003225.1, forward strand.
GCAACCGCCATAAGTAAATCAGAAGGAAGATTTTAATTGCTAAGAGATCATCATAGTGATTTTTTTTTCACATGGTCTTAACACTTTAACAAACTTAGATTCGGATAATAAATGAAAATACTGCGTAGATTTGCAAAATAAATTAACAGATTTTAGAATTAATCATTCGGATATAAATAAAAACGATTTAATGAGAATATGCGATTTTGTTAACATATCTAAAATCTACCGCATCTTCAGTCGATGTTTCGAAATATTTGTTTAAAAATAACCTAATATGCTCAAATTTATCGATTGCTTTACGCGTTTACTTAACATTACCTGTCACTATTTCTAAGGGCGAAAGATCATTTTCGAAATCGAAAATTATTAAAAATTACTTACGTTCAAGAATGACGCAAGAAAGGTTATTAAATCTAGCTATAATAAGTATTTAAAACGATACTGAAATAGGTGCAAATGATATTGTAAAAGAATTTGCGATAAGAAAATCAAAAGAAGTTGATTTTGGTTGTTAAAAATAAATATTATTTTCAGTATTGCAATTGATATTCTGATGTTATCAGATTGCTATTAATAAATAATAATAAATGTTTGATTTATAATAAGAATGCTTCTCTCTCTCTATTAATTTTCACTCAGCTCAAATCACAAACTTTCCTTAATCTTTTTTTATTCTTGACTTCAGGTACCTCTCATACCCCGGAGTGGGCGGCACAGAATATTTCACCTCGGCTGCATACAACCTTGATACGCCCCTTCCTAGGTAAGTATTATTCTTAGGAATCCGAACTCTTTTAACGGCTTGAGAACCAACTCCCGGACTAGAGTAACAGTTTTCGATAAGCGTTTACGATCAGGAGTTGATCTCGTATTAACGGCACGCTTGGTAAACGTATTACCACTGCCATACCTCAGCGTAAAATACGATAAAGAACACATATTTAATACGATTAAAAACACGTATTTGATACGATTAAGAACACGTATTTGATAAGATTAAGAACACGTATTTGATACGATTAAGAAATACATCGAAGTGCCAGAAAAACTGGTACACCTACGTAATATCGTGTAGCCTCCTCGTCCACGCACGCAGAAGTGTCGCAACACGATGTGGCATGGATTCGACTAATGTCTGAAGGTATCTTGTAGACAATTCACACCAGGAATCCTGCAGGGCAGTCCACAAATCCATAGGAGTGCAAGGAGGTAGAGATCTCTTCTGAACAGCACGTTGCAAGGCATCCCAGATATGCTCGATAATGTTCATGTCTGGCGATTTAGGTGGCCAATGGAAGTGTCTAAAGTCAGAAGAGTGTTCCTGGAGCCACTCGGTAGCAACTCTCGATGTGTGGGGTGTCGCATTATCATGCTGAAATTGTCCAAGTCCGTCGGAATGCACAATGGACATGATGCTTACGTACACCTGTCAGAGTTGTCTCTAGACGTATCAGGGGTCCCATATCACGCCAACTGCACACGCCCCATACCATCACAGAAGCTCCACCAGCTTGAACAGTCCCCTGTTGACATGTAGGGTCCATGGATTCATGAGGTTGTCTCCATACCCGTACACGTCCATCCGCCTGATGCAATTGGAAACGAGACTCGTCAGACCAGGCAACGTGTTTCCAGTCATCAACAGTCCCATGGCGGTGTTGGTCGGCCCAGACGAGGCGTAAAGCTTTGTGCCGTGCAGTCAACAATGGTACACAAGTGGGCCTTCGGCTCCGAAAGCCCATATCAATGATGGTTCGTTGAACAGTTCGCACGCTGACACTTGTTGATGCCCCAGCATTGAAATCCGCGGCAATTTGAGGAAGTGTTGCACGTCTATCTCGTTTAACGATTCTCGTCAGTCGTCGAAGGTCCCGTTCTTTCAAGGTCTTTTTCCGGCCGCACCGCCGTCGGAGATTTGATGTTTTACCGGATTCCTGATATTCACGGTATACCCGTGAAATGGTCGTACGCGAAAATCCAAATTTTGTCGCTATCTCGGAGATGCTATGTCCCATCTCTCTTGTGCCGACTATAACGCCACGTTCAAAATCACTTAAATCTTGATAACCTGCCATTGTAGCGGCAAGAACCGATCTAACAGCTTTGCCAGACATCTCGTCTTATATAGGCGCTGCCGACCGCATCGCGTTACGCTGATTGGTTGCAAAGCTCCGTTATTTGCATACGCACGCCTGTACCAGTTTTTCTGGCACTTCAGGTTACTTATAAGCTACGATTAAGAAATACGTATAAAAAGTGTATGGATAATAAATATCCCCGTGAAAACACGGTATAACTGGAAACGCAATACTATGCATGAATGCTCTTCTTTGTTTCAAAATAAGTAAAAAACGTTATTTCCTCTGAATAACGATACGGAATTTCGTAGTTCTGCACAACAGCGTTTATATTTTCAGCACACGTAACTGCTAAACAAGAAACATACTCTGTTAACCAAAATTTCATTGCTAATCCATCCATGACTCATTGCACACAGTTAATTAACTTAATAAAAAATAAGTTGGTGTTTATTTTTTAGACTGTTTACGAGAGACGAGAAATGCGAAACATTTCCAAAAAATATACCTGAACGATGTTCCGCCAAAACAAAAATGGCGAAAACTTTAGGTCATGGTGTAATAATGTATGCAAATGAGCTCATGACTTACATAGTAATATAATTACTTACTTACGAATTGGAAAAAACAAATTAAAACGTTTTTGACTAAGAAACTCAAGAGAATTTATAGAAATAGTTACAAACCGCAAGGTTTGTAACTATTTATTATTATTTATTAACTAATCAATTTACTGCGTATTATTTATTAAAGCATCCAGCAAAAAGTTTCTAACTGTTCTGTACATTTGGCTAGATGTGGTCAAAGAATTGAAAGAAATTTTCAGGCCATACATTCTGTTCCTTACAGTAAAGGTGTTTTGAAAACAAAGGAAGTAAAATACTACAGTTTTAAATCTTTACAGGCTCATTTGTTCTTATGGAGGAAGATTAGAAACATCTCTCCTGAAGAGATGGTGAGTTAGAGAGCGCTCGAAGTATAAACTTTGCTTTTAAATTCCGTACATGAGCAAGTGAATGTTCGAATGTCTGTGAAGAAATTTTAGACAGAAATTTTATTTCAGCACATTAATAAACCTCCGAAATTCGAAATAATTTACCTATTTTTGGAGATATGGGAAAGATCTCTAATTTATTTAAATAAAATTTTCGCTATAAATTTTGGAAATTTCGTTATATAGATAGTTATTTTACTTATTTTTTTCCTTTTGCTCATTTTAAAAAAATGTCTCATTGTACTACTTTTCCCTTTCATTTTTCCTTACGAAATCTAAAATAATGCTCATTTGTTTTTCATTTTTAGCCTCACTTATCTCAGCATTTTGGCCGGAGATACTATTTAAGTTACGACTTTCTAGACTCAGTAAAAAACTAGGCAGCCTACCTGAAAAATCAGAGCAAATAAACCAAGACCGTCGCGTACAATTACGTCATACGATTCGAAATTGATTAGGCCCCTATGTTCAATTTCCTCTTTTCTCTCATGTTTCATCACCGCTCGCTTCTTTCAGAAATGCAACTGGCATGTACTGACAAGGCAAAGTATGAAATAAGATCAAATGCCGTGGAAAATAAATTGAATTCTACCGAGTGAACGAAGACCTGATATTATTTCACTGAAAAGATACTTATTTCCCGTTTCATATTTTACTTGTAAAAGCGTAATCGATATACGTAAAGGTGACTCATTGACCTCGAAGCACATGGAACAGCACGTTTCGTAAGGATTTCGCTACATTTCTGTGGCTTTCGAAATAAAAGCCAATTAGTATTACCGATAATATATGTGGAAGTGTATTCGTTTGTGCTATTCGTCCATTTTCTGATGATGTTTTTTAATTAGGCGGAATTGATTCTCAAGGGAATTACATGGAGTTAATGTTGATGATCATCATTCCTCCGCCTAATAATTATGCAATTTTTTGCTGGTTCGCTTACTCATTAAATCTAATTATCATCCTTAAAATCTCCGAAAGCAAAGTTATAGACATAAAATATTTAAATTAATGTTGAACTTGATTCAGTGTTTGGCATTTATTGATGAATTCAGAGTCTTAGAAAACAACATATTAACACAATAAAATGCAACTGTAGTATATTAGTAAAATAACATAAAATTTATAATAATAATAATAAATTTTCATTCAACCCGATATACAATATATAGTGATACATAACTTGAGCAGTATAAAAATTAAAGGAATGTAAGAGAAGATCTATATTAAATTATTTTAAGTTTTGGGTTAGAAATGGAAGAGAATATAAAGCCGAAGCTTGTTACGAGATTCTCCTCCAGAATGCGGTGATGTTGAGAAGAAAACTGAAGATTTTTTATGACTTTAATTCATGCTTGTTTCTAAAAGTTCCGTTGTGGTATATCTTTGGCAGAGGGACGTGAGAACCTTGTAATAAGAACAGACTGAGCGTCGTTTTTACGAATTAATGAGTAAGAAGTATTAGCGTTATTTAGGACTTTTGATTGGCCTCATTTGAGAAAATTGTGATACACACATGGATAAAACTTGTGAAATTATCTGTTTATCAAAATGCTAGCCAAAAGGATATCTGAGAGCCAGCATGTGTAATCAGAAATTTTGACTGAACAAATGTTAAAATGTTAGTACAGGTATGTATTTATTTTATATAAATCGAACACTACGCAGATTAAATCAAACAACAATGTCAATCAATCAACGTTTATTGGCGTAGTGATACCAACGCCGATGGTATGGCGTGATTAGATGGTGAAACGTTCGAAAGAAAATAAATATTTCTGCCTTCGGTGGGACCTGAACCACTGCTACGAAGAACAATATATGCCCCGCGCCACGAACGTATATATATTGTTGCCAGTTATTTAGCAGAATGGTGTAGTACATAGACTACTATTTAAACCAAATTGCAAAGTTCTCAAACCATGCCATGGAACTTTATTAAAATTTTATTAAGAACTTTATTAAGGTTTTATAGCTCAAAACCCGACGATAATTGTGTCTAATTTAAAATACGTGCAATAAATTTCTGGGAATCCAGGTATAGTATTTTTAAGCTGAAGGGGATGGAAGGTTATATATTTTGTTTGCCCAATGGAGAAAGCCGGGATTAGAGAAAAGAACGTGCCCAAAATGGCTATATAAATCTGTGGCGTATAAAGAAAACCGCAAAAATGGTTTGCTAAAATTTCGTTCTGATAAGTAGCGATTTACTAAGCGCAACTGTCGATCAAAGAAGGATTTGCTAAGCGGATACATCGATCAATGGAACGATTTACTAAGCTGAACAGTCCATCAAAAGAGACTAAATAATATATTGTGATGATGTTGAAATATGAAATAAAGTATGCTTGGAAAGTTCGAAGTTTATTTAGGATTTTCAAATTTTTAATAAATACGTTAGGCGGCGTAATGGACTGTAGATTTCAGAAATGTGATTTACTCAGGCAATTTTTCATGGTGCTGGTAAAAAATTTGGAAAGAAGTATTGCATCTCACACTAAGCATAAGAAATCCAAAGCAAATACTGTTATCATCTCTTCCGATTTTGAAAAGATTTTAATTATAATGTATCAGAGGACAAACAACACCATGAAACAATAACCTTTATCAATGAAAGAATATTACAATGGTAATGTCTTCGTTGTAAACATGTAAAATTTGTTCTTAATCAATCAATGCAAAATCTGTTCTTAATCTTAGGGAATATTCCATAATAACATTGACATTACAGTCATCTATTCACAGAAGGCTTGTAGCGAAAAAGACATTAAAATTACCTCTGTTAACTGCAGGGCATATGATCAAGCCAAGCATGATATCTTATAGAACCTGGCATCTTTGTGTTCTCAGGGGCAAACTGTATGGAAGGTGCTTCTACTATCGCTATACACTACCTACTTTTTTGTGTAGTTAGTTTTGCTGAAGAGTATCATGTCGCATCCTAATAAATCATGATGGGAGCACTGTCTGCACTATTGAAGTACTGCCACAAATACAATCTTCCGGCTAAACCATTACTTCATCTTTGACATTACTACAATGCTGAGAATTGCATATGTACGTATGGTGGGGTAAGCGACGGGAATTATTCGCTATACTACGGACAATATATGAATATGGCCATGATGGATTCTGTAGAGGAGCCGCACGTGCACATATAACGAGAAAGCAAAGTTTCTGCTCTTTCTTCAAAAATAATTCAGTGCCTTCTTCCAAAGTATCACATCTCCTTTCCATTCCTTAACATTCTACACATTCGCTTATTCCATCTGTTCGTCGGAACGCTAAACTTTTACTAAAACATCAAGGTTTTGATACATATCTCCAGTGATTTTTACAGGTCTTGAAAGAAGCATACTCCTTATTTATTTGTGTTCCACTTGAGGGTCAAGCTCATTATGTATCTTCATGTGGCACGAGATTCGCTTCTTCAATGGAGTTCCTAAAATCAATCTCGTGAAATGTATTATCTTCAGTGAACACAGCGACTAGGCATTTTTATTTTAAGGAGATCTGATATCAACTTTGGCTCAATAAATCAATTTTTTTCATGAAAAAAAATTGTACACTCTTCTAAATGCAATGATGTTTTTAATTTTTTTCCTATGGCACTTAGATTCCCACTTAAATGACAATTATTGTGAAGTTCTAACAAGAATCTCTGTTGTATTCCACAAATTTTAAATGCATTTTCCTCAGGTTGAAGTTTTTCGAAATGGTACAATTTCAATTTGATATTTCTCCAAAACCGTTTAAGATAAATGTTAGAAATTTTCGAGTTATATTGTTGATATAAGTTTATTTAATTCAATTTCGCAGAATTTTCCTATTTTTAATATAGCCTGAAATATGTAAGCAAGTAAGTAAGTTTTGCAGATAAGTTCTTGAGAAAGGTGGCCCGCCGAAGGTGCTTCCGTATTCTCAGAAAATTTCCAACAAAAACAGTTGATAGAGGTTCAGTTAGAGTAGAAAGAAAAGAAGGAGGATGTCACTTGTGAAGGTACATCTTCAGTCAAACTCCGAGAAGAAACAGCAATCATGGTCGCCGCTGCAAGGCGGTGGCGTGCGTGGAGGAAGGCGACAGGAGAAACAAATGGGAGCTTCAGAGCCGCCGATCCGGACCGACCAGGAAAGCTAGGAGGACAGCAAAAAAGGGGAACGATGTAAACAAGGAAAAGGTGAATAACCCAACAGGTCCGTCAGAAGTGTTGGCGGGTGAAGACCAAGAGCGTTGCATGAAGTCAGAAGGCTACCATAAGCTGGAAAAGAGAAGAGTATATGCTCCAGTGTCTCATTAACTCTGTCTTGACATTGGAGGCACATTGAAGTGGTTTGCGCCTTGATACGCTGTAGGAAAATGGTGGTGTAGGTGTAACCGTGGCGTATACGGTGCAGCCTGGTGTGCACGTCTCTGACGTAGCATCTTGGAAGGAAGTTGGGAATCTTCTTGACTTCACACATGGCGTGGTAATGTCCTACAATGTGACGCTTCAGTAGCTTAACACATCTTATGGGAAACGGCTAAACTCGTTTTGTGCATATTGTTATTAAAGCGCGGCAGACAACAAAACTCGTTTTCTACGAACAGGTATATGGTGACGCTACATGCGAAATATATACGAAAAGACATATGTACGTACGAAAATAATAGTAAAAGAAAAAAAAAGTAAAAAAAATAAATAAAATATACACGAAAAGATATATGTATGGCGCCCGCTATATGGTGAGAATTTGGCAAGAAAACACCCGCTTAAGATGTGTTAGCTTTCTTCTGTAGGAAAAGCTTCTTCAGCTATTGCCGAGACTGAGCTGATGCTGAGTGGGCTTGTTACCTCAGAGGGCGTTCTCATCTTCCATTGCTGGATTTACCAAGGAGTCAGAAATTTCACTGCCATAGAAGCATCAGTGTCCAGAAATCCAGCCGAAAGATACCGGCTTGCCATCTTCAGCACATTTGGAGATAGTGTCGGTGATACCTTTTTTGATACGGCAAGCGTTTTAGGTGACCGGCTTGGTCTGGAGACTGAGAAGAACTGCATGCGAGTCGCAAAAGATGGTGGTGGCCTCCCTTCTATGATGGATTCTCCAGATTGAAGCTTCCCGAAGGGCCACAAGTTCCGCTCGGTAGAGGAGCAGTAGAGTGAGATGTGAAAACAAAGTGCATAGCCAATGCCTGAAATATTAAAGGATGAATCCCCCTTTTTGATTATCTGTGTTGAAAGATCCATCTGTGAAGATCTGGAACTTTGATAGAGCAAGTTTCCCAAGCACATCCTGGCACAGATCTTTCAGGACGTGAAGGCTGATAGAGTCCTTCCTTGGAACCGTTGGCAAGCTGGTGTGCACAACCGTGGAGGTAAGTAACCAAGGAAGAGCAGTTCCTTGAGTGGGGAAGGGAGAAGCACAAAATGCCTGACTAACTTTCAATAATGCTTGGCTGCAGTCGTACAGTCTTACCTCGCATGCAGTCGCCAGTGGATGTTGTGTTCTTGCGTCAAATGCGCCATCTTACACAAGACCAGTGTAAGTTGGTTTCTGAGCTGTATGGCAATGGTTGCCGTAGAGTCCTCTGCTCTTAGAGCTGAGCGTAGAGATCAGGTTGGGATTACCGAAGCAAAGATGCAACGCCTTGGATTTTATCTTTTCAAGAGTCCATTCTATATAAATCGAACACTACGCGGATCAAATCAAACAACAATGTCAATCAATCAACGTTTATTGGCGTAGTGATACCAACGCCGATGTTATGGAGTGATTAGATGGTAAAACGTTCGAAAGAAAATAAATATTTCTGCCCTCGG
>QLNU02003225.1:76469961-76483832 GCA_006491805.2 Dysdera silvatica
AGAAGTGGATGCCTTATGAATTTTTATAACAACAATTATGGCCGCACTGTTCGACAAATGTCACTAAGTGTCATAAACATTGAAGTTAATCAGACTCAGAACGCAAACATAGATTCTTTAGTGGAGGAGTTTGTTGAAGAAATCATAAGAAGAAAAAGTCGATTTTTACGGTAACCTGCAAAAATAAATAGTAAAAACAAAAGTGCCAGTGCCAGCAGAATAACACTTATAGTATTTCTTCCTAAAAATAATATCAGCAGTGGACGAACTAAACATATTTTTCAGTGAAATAAACGTTTGACGTTCTCCGTCATCCTCCTTTTGTAAATCCGAAAATATGTTGTTGGCTTGGTGCAAATAAATATGGAGAGAAGATTGTATTTTTATAATTGTTTATTTTCATATATGTATATACAAATTTATTTTTATAAAAGGCGTCCCCACAAAATCATTATGCCCCCCCGAGATTTTTCCGTTACGCCACTGGCTCAGATCGTGTTGCTGAATATACCGGTTATAATTCCGTATGTGTTTGTTTGTCATATCGTTATTGTTTAACCAACATTACGATGGAAATTGCTAAATTATTAAAAGCATCGCCTTCATTAAAAATGTTACTCATTATTAGTTTATTGAAAAGTTGGTAATACCAATCTCAAACAAAAGCCCAACGCTTTTAACCGCAGACTACTTTGAAAATTTAATAAGTAGCTTTAGAAATCTCATGCACTAATAGGTTTCTACCTCTAGAAAACATCTTAGAAATAAGAGAATGGCATATACATATATTGAAGCTGCATTCGAAATGAATTTGCATAGAAACGTTATGTATGTAAGACTCTTTTTATTGCGTTTGTATGCATTTACCTTGCCACCCATTGAATATTTTGAAGATATACATGAATTGCAGTATAATGGAAATAATTTAAAGGCATAGATTCATATTTGAAGTAGTTTGTGGATTTTTTGCGGAGAAAAGCAATCGCGTATTCTTACTAAAAATGATGGCAAAGGCACGTTCTAATAAATCTAGTCTTCTGGGATCATGAATATTTAACGAAATACAAATGGAAAGAATAGAGATAAACGATTTTCGAAATATAAGAATAAATGAAACTTCTCGTAATTAGAGATTTATGGCGGTAAGTGGTAGAAAGCTAGGGTTACTTGCTTCGTTCTGTTGTACGTTATTACCCAGGGAGATGGAAAAGCAGTAACCGAACAATAAATCTATTTGTATCAGTGGAATTTCCATGAGCAAACAGCAAATCTGAATGATAAATTCTAATTGTTGCAATTTCTGGTTAACGCTTCCCACATATTCCATAAAATGAGTTTAATATGAAGTGTTTCATCAAATAAAAGTATTTAATATACTGTATGTCGCACTTTTAAAATATATTAATTGTTCTTGGAAAAATTAATAAAAATAAATGTGTCTTCTTGGTGGAATTAGAAAATATCTTACAAATATAATAAATCATAAGCGATAATTTTAAAAATATTAGTGATTAAATTTAGCTGGGCATCTTTAAATTGAATTCGAAACTCATACTAAAATGCATGAGAAATATGTTTGTAACCAAAAAGTAAAGGAATTTAGTGTATTTGTTATTTGTGTCGTATGCCCTTTATAGCAGTATAAGTTGCTATTTGGATTTTAAAAGATTAAACAAGGTATGACAAAGAGGGTTTATGGTTTCTGTTGGTAAAAAAAACCCATTTCAAACGGAATAAAAATAATAAAAGTGAGATATAAATTTATTCATCCTATAATTAGCTACTTGTGATATATCTGTCTTGATATCATTCTAATGTTGCAATTGATATTTTTAAAATTTAGAGTATATAGACATGATTCGGTTAGAAATATGAGGAAACCAGACTGGAATAGTTTTTTACTATGTTATTCTCTACTTAGAAAATGTATTTTATTAATCATAGTTTCCCTATTTAATTATTAAATAACAGTTTATTAAATTATAGTTTCCCTATAGTTTTTATTTCTTTTATTATCTCCTACTTATCCCTTATAGTTTCCTGTTCGGTGTCCTCGATTACGGATTATTTTATAGATTTTAAGAATGGGAGACAAATAATTTTATTTTAATTAGACATCAAATAAAACTATTTTTCAATGTAGATTTATTTTCTTGGCTTCATTTAAGAAACTATGATATTGGGCAGAATGAAGCATTGAGTTTACACATACATTTAATTTAGATAGAACTGTCATAATTTTGTTTGAGCACCGTTTGCTTCTTACGTGTAAAATATAAGTTAAAATGTAAGTTAATATGTGTAAAATATAAGTAATATTATAAGTTAATGCTTTCATTTCTTAGATGGAGACAATGTTCACTGAAAACGTTAACAGAGGGGCTTGCCACATCTAGTAAATATCGTAGTTGCATCTAGTAAGAAACGCATTAGCAACTAGTTTAAAAATCTTGTAATTAGAGATATGCTATGTATTTCAGATCTTAAGGAATCCGATACCAATTAAAAACAATATTTTTGAAGATAATCTTTCCATTTTTTTCTATAACAATTAGAGCATAATCGTAATCATAATATGCAATTAAAACTATCCTTCGTTAATTTGTTTGTTTTAAATTCAAAATATATTAAAAAAGGACCCGATAAATTAATGTCCAGCATTTTTATACGTATAAGTCAAGATATTATTTGACTTTTGATAAAATAAAAATATTTTCTTATAAATAAAAACATAAATAAAAGATTGTATTCGCGAAATTTTGAAAAAATATGTTAAATATAAAAAGTTCAAAATTGACATTTTCCGAACATTGGGGGATATGATTGTTGTTATCAATATTCTTATTTCAGGCCTCCATTTCTGAAGCGACTCTTGAAAAGCTACAGTCCAAGGCTTTGCGTCTTTCCTTCCGTGTCCCGACCTGCACTCCACTCACAACTCTGAAAGCAGAGGCCTCAACTGCAACGATGGCCACACAGCTCAGAAACCAACTTAGCCACGTCCTGTGTTTTTTTCATAGGCTTTATTAGACTTTTAATGATTTCTTTGTGTACATGTGCCTTTACTTAATGTCACTTTTTTATCGCAAGCACAAATTTAGTAAAATATTTATGATAAAACCTCGTTACCCTTCATTCACGTTTCAGTAGGCTAGTGGTTCTGATAATAGGTTAGAGCTTAGGGAAAAGACAGTTTTCAGTGAGTTAGGTTAAGTAAAACTTTTTCTTGCTCGCAGGTCATTTTAAACTACTACATCTGCATCTCAGCTGACCTATCTCGAAGTCTAGGAACATGAAAACCATAAAACTTATATTTGTGTTCGTTTAATATGTTGTTAGGATATAATAAGCAATAAGGAAAATATAAATTAAGTCGGGTTTCGAAATACAAATATTTCCGTTTTATCATAAAACTTTTGATAAAGACTTGAAAACAGCCCACCTCAGTGGGCAATTTTCAATCCTCATTTGCACAAGGAGGAGGAAGACACTGTGATGTGATGCATTCAGTCCGGTTTAAAAACCATCGAGAAGTTCAAATAATCGAGACAATCGACTAAAACATCCTACACCACTAAGCAATACCGTCGAACTTTGCTGAGATAAATTACTTTTAATATAAATCATTTTCTGAAATTCTATCAGATTATACAGCATACTATCCTTTCGGGATAAAACAGTTTGGTTATCAGTAATCTTGAAACAATCATTTGGCTCTATAAAAATAACAATACATCTATTTTCTAAATTGAGTTAAAACATTTGGTTATTTTAATATAATTGATGTCACTATAAAAATGGAATAATTGAAGAATGGAAGCAACGACAGCGTTGCTCTTTCATTCTCTAATACAGGGATTAAATGCTAAAATTGTGTGCATTGTTTAAAAAATCTTCATTAAATGCTTCAGTTTTACGAAACAATTGGAAGCGCACATCTAAAACTCCATTATTTGAAGCTGTTGTTTTTGAAAAGTACCCAAGCAAATATTTATCTGTGACTGGAAAAGGTTCAGATTAAAAATTCTCTCTTTCTTGAAAATAATTCTTGAACTTAAGGATCTTAATCAATTGTAAAGACATCTTTACACTGATTTTAAGAAACAGCAGTAAAATTAAATGTCATTAAGTAAAGAAAGCGACATTAAACAGACCATTAGCTAAATATGTATTTACTTCTTCTGCACTGTTGTGTAATATATTAGTAGAAAGATTGGTGGCATATGCGTTCCTGTTTTTCAAGAAAGATAATAATTAAAACTCAACGGCTGACAAAACATTATCACTAGAAGAATGAATTTTATAGTAGCAAATGTTCAAAGTAAAAAACTAAATGTTTATTAAAAATTAATATATTAAACTTCAAAGTTTTCTGTTCATAGTCTTTAACACTCTGTGGTATTTTAGTTCCTGAGGAAATGGGGCTATTTCAAAATTCCAACGAAAACATAGATCATATATCATGGGCGATCAGAACATGTAGAGAAGTTAATATTGACTTCCAGCGCTTCAAGGTATGAATGAATCCAATCCTCTAATACAGATAGCCAAAAGCAAAGATGTGAAAGAAACAGGAAACAGAGTTCGATGTGAAAACGTTAAAAACAATCCTTTAACGAGTAATTTTTTTTGTTTCTTGGTGAAATGTTAAAAAAAAGAAAGGAAAGCAAAGGAAAAAGAAAGAAAAATAAAGTGGAAAAGTAAATTGGAAACAAAAATAATAAGAATGAAGAAAGATGGAAAATAAATTAGAAAAGAGCGAGTAAAAAACAACAAATTAACGCAGTGAAAAAGTGTTTAATTACACTGTTGATATCCATTTCGGTGGCTAATCAACCACCATCTTCAGAACAGTTATGACTCTGTTTTCATACTTAGGCGTAATGCGTTGCCAACGCCGTGATCACAAAAACAGCGAATTAAGAAGTATTTACAGGTTGTACGTTAGGGGTGGCGTCTCTTGCGGTAGAACTAAGCAAATTTTTCCAAATAGGTGAAAGGGCGTTAAAAGGGAGCTGATCATTCACGGAATTAGCTGTATTTGTAAGGATGTGATAAGCTTCGAAGGAGTTGAAATCAAAATTTGAAGAGATTTTTACAATTAACTGTGCTTTAGAAAAAAGAAACATTTGGCCAGGTTCCTAAGAATATAAGCACAGGGGCACATCCAGGATTTCCTGCGGCGACGGATTCTCTGGCTACCAGAAGGTCCCATTATATTATTCCTAAGTCAATTTTAGACATTAAAGAAATTGTATATATTTTTTATTTATAAGCTCATTAAATAATATTTTTGCCTTTATTTTATGAGAAAGCCTTATGTGTTATTGGGATTTACAGAAATATTTCGTTTGTTCCTGTAGAAGGGATATCTAAAAATTGGAGGTCTGAAAGGTCGCTTTAGCATAGCCTTGGGGGTGATCTACCCCCCTCAGTTACCTTGGCTGCGCGCCTGATTAACCATTATGTCCTCAGCAGATTTTTTAAATATTTGTAACAAATTGCACGATGACCACTTGTAAAAAGCAAAACCGATTTAGTATTTAGTCATTTCAGAGAATTAACATAAAATTTTACCTTAATTTTAATGAAAACTAAATAGCTTATAATTTTAATCAACGACAAATATAAACAATGCGATATATTTCTTACAATTTCCTATGATACCTAGACCAGTAATGAAGTTTTTAGAATCTGGCAACACAAAAGATCATAGCTTTCATTGTTGTTGATTTTTAAAATTTCAACTTTCACGTAAGCATTGGGTATTACAGAACCAGAATTGCTATAAAATTCTTTTTACACGGCGTTGCTTTAAAGTTAATGAGGTAGTGAAAAAACATGGATTTTAGTCGAAGGGATTTTAGAGCCACGATTTTTTACGTCTTTCGACAAGGTTTGACACAGCAATGTTTGTCGATCGTATGAATTCGACTTTTGGTAATGAAGCACCATCTAAAGCAACAATTTACAACTGGTTTGAAGAATTCTATCTCAGGCGTAGGTGTCTTAGTGATGAGTTTCGTGAGGGGCGACGAAAAACTGCTGTAACGCTACAAAACATTGATACTGTGAAACAAATAATAAATTTAGATCGTCACGTCACGTATGATGAAACTGAGGCATCTTCGAACATTTCAGGGAACCAAATGCATTCATTTTTACATGATCATTTAAACATCAAGAAAGTATATGCGCGTTGGATACCATACAATTTAAATCAAACTCAAAAGGATGCTCGTGTCAAATGATGAAGGGAAAATTTGAAAAGATAAAACTGTGGTACCTCAAAATATAGCTTTAACATTGTAACAGGTGATGACACCTGGACTTATTTCTATGAAACCCCAAATAAAATAACAATACACTGTTTGGGTGTTCCAAAATGAACCGAATCCTACAAAAGTTTTTCGTGCACAAAATGCTTCGAAGAAAATGATTGCCTCGTTTTTTGGTAAATCCAGCCATATTGCAACCGTTTTATTGGAGGATTGTAGAACAGTATTTGCTGATTAGTATACGATAATTTGTTTGTCAGTAACATTTGTTGAAATCAGAAAAAATAATTCGAAACATCTCACCATCCATCATCACGACAATGAAAACTCACATACTACATTTCAAATTGTCAATTATTTGAAGCATGAAAACATTGATTCATGAGTCATTGCCCTTATTCGCCTGACTTAGCACCCAATGATTCTTTTTTGTTCCCAACGATCAAAAAGAAAATACGTGTTCAACGATTTAACAGCCCAGAAGAAGCAGTTGAAACTAAAAAGTCACATTTTTCCGCGACCATTTTGAAAAGCGGTAAAACGATTTTTTCCATACAGAAATATTTTGTTTAATACTTTGTAAAAACTTAAGTACTGGCCTTCGTATATATATACAGTCGAGCTCATGTATCACTGACATAAAGGGACCTACGCTCTTGCTCGTTATAACTCGGCTACCATTAAAAATTGATTATTTATAAATTAAGACAAAAAATAAAGCAAAAGCCTGAAAGAAAAGCCAATCCGAATATCATCATTACAGTATATTACGCATCGAATATTTAAATCAAATTTTCCAGATTTTTTCAACTTTCTCATATCATTATGTAAGATGGCTGTGGTTCGACGTCTTACGCTCTTATTGCTATCATTGGCCGATTCAGAATGGTTTGCATGTTGTGTCTCAGTCCCTCCACCCCTCCCGTCTTCCCCACTTACACACCACACACACACACAGAGACATCTACATATCGCAGTGTCAAACTTGTGAGGTAGATATGTCATAACGTTTTTATCCCTTTAATATCCCAGCCGTGGTCGACATGATGCAACTTTCGCCGAAGCAAATTCTTGTCCCGTGATTTTCTAAGCTTTCCAGCGACATCTAGTGACACTAAAAGAAAGCTTAAAATGTGCACAAATGATACCCTTCGGTCTGAATTTGCAGTTTATAGTAGTTTAGTAGAAAAAGCATTGCAACCACTTCATTTCAGAGGTACACGTATGTGTACCTCTGGAATAAAAAGGTTAAAGCAAAGAAAACTTTTGCTTCTTTTGCGAAAAAGGAGGATATATATTTTCACTTTCGCTTAAAAAAATTAAGGAGAGACCTGTTTAAACTGCTGCTCACTATAACAAGTTTTCTCTCATAATAGTTTTCGTTCGTCCTATGCAGTTTAAATGTAAGTAACACATGTTTCATTTTACTTCGTTATAACTAGAATTTTCTGTATTATATTATGAAAGTTATAAATCTGATTATATGTATAATATATAGGGATATGCCATCCAAGAGTGTTAAAATTATTCAAATAGCACATGAAACGAAAAAATAAAAATGGTTTATTTGAAACTGTCCAAACTTGTTCACAATGGAGCTAATACTAAAGTGAAGACACTTAAGTTTACTTAGGTGGCAATCTATAGGTAAAAAAAAATAATACGAAATATTTCAAAAGGAGATTGCGTAACAACATTTAATTATTATTATTATTAAAAAATAATACGAAATATTTCAAAAGGAGATTGCGTAACAACATTTAATTATTATTATTATTAAATTATTATTATTATTTAATTAACACTGGCGTAAGCTTTAAAATACGACGTTTTGAGAGCCAACGGCTCCTTGTGTCAAGTGAAAGCATTCTTCCTTCACTTGATAAAATAATAGTCAAATCTTGAATAGTCGGGTTTTAAAACTTACTCCAGAGTTGAAATAACAATTTTTAGTCTATAAATAATTAAGTTATGTGACATTCTGCCGAAACCTATCTAAAATTTTCAAAAGTTCGGTACGTATATATTCACAATAAAGACCAACGCTAGAAATTATGTTTTTAATTAAGAATGGGAACCATTGCATAGGAAAATAAAGCTATATAATTAAAAATATCTTTCAGTTTCAATTCAATGTTTATTTATTTGTCACAATTGTTTACAAAGACTCCGCATTCCCCTTTTTCACTGTTGACAAATACATGAATTTCGTTATTAGCAGATAAAAAATATCACAAGAGCCACAAATATACGCGGTGGATCCGCAGTAAAAATCTTGGGATTTAAAAAGCCAAGGACTCTGTTAAATCATTGGCGTAAAAACTGCGCCTATCAAATATGCCAACAATTTCTTCCTAAACCGCTTGACATTGCTGATTTCGTTAAGAATATTTGGCATGCTATTCCAATTTTTAATACCCGTATATTCCATTCTTTTTCTGTGCAACCATTTTCTTATATTCGGACGTCTATATTGATATTTTCTTCTAGAATTTCTACCATTGTCATAACCCTGGAAGTCAATACTATCCATAAGTTTGGTTTCTTGTATTCTTTCAAATACTATTTTCAGTGTACTATGCTCATATATCTTACCTATTGGAATTACATTGTATTGAATAAGTTATGTATTATGATTTAAACCTTATTTTTTCAATTAATCTTTAAAACTTGATATGCAGTGATTGAATTCCATTTGTATTATTGTTATTCAAGATTTACCATACACTATTACAACGGACTTTTTTTTTCAAGCGTTTCAAAATAAGGCTTATTTTTGGACTCGTTATTTACAAATTGGAATCGTTATTAAGTTTCTTCATATTGCATTGTTTTGTTTTTAAGGCACATTTCATTGAAATTTAAGTAGCGATGTTATGTTTTGGTCATTATCTTTAAAAATTCTAAACTGATTATTATTCTATGTGTGTTACGTTCATATATATCACCTATATGAACTTCGTTTTCAAAGTTTGGAATTTTAAATTTCAAAACGAATTTAGCGAGCGACTGTACGTTGTGAGTATTTTCGTTTGTCCCGAGCACTTCGTTCCAAATGGGTCCTAAATTCCTCGCGTGTGCATTATAATCTGTGTGCATACGTACTAGAAATTTAGCAGAATTGAAAACTTCTTGCTAAATCACAATAAATTTTACAATCTGTCGACTTCTTGCCGGATCGATTTGTTTAGTATATATATATATATATAGCAAAAAGTTAGCCTGTTCGATAAAACCGGTTCCTTAACTGCACGTGCAATCAAGTGAACAATCGTGTAAGACAATGCATCTTCATCAAATAGCAAAACGGACAAACTACTAATCGAAAAAATGAGATTGTTTCTTGATTTGCAATTCTGACTTACGTTACGAAAGTACATGATACCTTATTTGAAACAGGCTATGATTGAGGGATTACATGCAGGGTATATCGCAATCATATTTCGTTATTATTTTCCCAGTCTTCTTAGAAGTAGAATAGAATGAAAAGAGAATCAAATAATTGTTTTTGTATCTATTAGATAAATGTTTATTTTCATTATTTTTTGGAATTAATCCGTGAGATATATATACTTTTTCCAATCACGTTATTCACATGTCACCGGGTAATTTATTTTAGTACCAATTTATTTTCATTTTCGATACTTTTTTTTATTCATTTTCGATACTTTTTTTTATTCATTTTACATACTTTCAGATATAAGATTCTGTTTTAAATGTAACTCGCATTTCTTTTAAATATTAAATACAGAGTGCTTTTGATTTCTTTGCTGTTTCCGAACAAGAAGATTAACGAACAATAATAAATAGAGCGAATAACAAGTGTCTGAGACACAAGTAAACATTTGCTATTCCAACCTTTCATGTGTTTTCCTCTAAAGTTCTTTGTTTTACCGCATTTGGTTCCACACAGTAGCATGCAAATACAAATATGATATTGAATGTAACGTAAGATATTATTACCCTCCGCAGGGATAACACAATTGCCAAATATGGTCAACACAAGAAAGCCTCCGGGGCGAGAATTTTGTGAGTTTTCGTGGGGGAATTTATTATACTATAATTTTTGCCACCCACGTTTTAATTACAGCTCAAACTAGAGCTTATGTAATTTTGGAGAAAAAGAGACGCTTTCCCCATCCTGGATTCGAATCCAGGATGGGGAAAGCGTCTCTTTTTCTCCAAAACGAAAAAAGCTCTAGTTTGAGCTATAATCTATATGTGGGTGGCAGAAATTATTGTATAACTTTGATGTAACGGATATACGTTACTATCTAAAAACGTAATTCAGAACACATTTTATCCACAGTAAAAGACAAAGTGTCGAACTAGCGTTATAGAAATGTATTTAATACTTAAGAAATTGCGGTAGAAATTGCTGTAATATTTCTGCACACAGAGGCTTCGGCGAAAGGATATACGTATTCCACTCTGTGTTATCAAAATATGTGACGGCAGTAGCTGGTGTGGATAGAATTGAGCAGAGTTCCTCAAAGTTTGCTCTGAGGAACTCTGGGGAGCCGTGACAACTCTCCAGTGATTTCACAAGCAATTTGTACAACGCCGCTGAAAATTCAAAGGACATCTATTAATTCTCTCGCCGCTTTACAACCCCTTAGGTAGAGTTAACGAAACGTAGCCAATATCTCGCGAAATAGAAAGGTATTACCCAACTTTTGTGTCAGGGTCAGAAACATTTTAGGAGGTTGTGCCAAAGTAATTCTGCCATTTTATTCCGCGCGTTAGCCAACGCTCACCACATTGTGGATGTTTACTTTACCATCCAACTGTTGAAATAAATTGAGTAGATCTTTTTTGATGATGTCCCTTCTGTACTAAAATATATAATTTAATTTCTTGAAACTATCTTTATGCATTTAACGCGTGTGATCTATATAGAACTTTTTCTTGTAAGTTTTCAAGCATTGACAACAATTCTTGCCAATAATTGTAATTTGTGATTACAACAATTTCACTTACAAACACAAAACGCACGAATTATTTCTATGTGCACATATTTTACTCATTGATTATAAGACGTTATCTCACGTGCAGTGTCTGTAAATTTATGAAATGGGTGGACAATAATAACCGAACAATCATGGTTTAAAACCTTTCCTTCTGCTTTTAGTTTATCAGACCGGTTTTACGCTTACCAACCAAAAGATCAGCAATCTGTTCGACTAGAATGATCAAACGATGAAACGGGTTGTGTGCCAAATGGACTAAACATAAATATACCCGAAATATAAAGTGAAAACGCACACAGAAAAAAATTATGACAGCCATAACACTTTATCTTTTCTTGACCCCATACTTTCGAATGAAAAAGATAGAATGTTTCATCTACACGACAAATGTGAGAAAAGTGAGCACGTTTTGTTATTGCAGTGATAACTACGTCATCTCCGAACAGAATCGTCAGCAAATAAATTTTATAATAGGAAATTTTGGGTGATTCTAATTTATATTTCTTTTCAACGCAAACTGTCATTTAAAACCACTCATTTTAGAAATGGTTTAAATTTTCAAAGGGAAGAATAAATTTTATGAGTAACCCATGCAATCTCCAAGTAATACCTAGCGTTAAGTCTTATTGAATTGTTGTTGTATAGAGTTCTTAGTGAATACAAAGAGTCCAACTTATTTTGTGTATTTAAGGGCGCAAGGCCATTAAGACAATGATGCGTTGAAAAATACATTTTTTCTAGGAATCTGAATTTTTGCCACAAAGGGGAATCAAACGCCGGACTACATTTTCAATAGTAAAGAACAAGAAGCATTCACTATCATTTAGACTCAAACACGTATTTTTGGCATGGTAAACAAATGTATGTTATCACTACGCCACCTTACATCATAGAGAACGAAACTAGTACATGATAGCTAATATAATGTGTCGCCCTCGCCTCTAGTTTCGCACACGATACCGATATTTCTTATCAATCTTTTACAGACTCGGATTGGCTCCCAAAGGGCCTAGTCCGGAAATTCAAAAGGGAGCTCCCAGTTCCTGACACTAAGACTAACCACATCATGGCATAACCAGGAGGAATACTGACATAGTGTCTTCCCTCGCCTCTCTAGACTGCACTAAAGAATAAACTTGTAACTTACTTGGAATTTCAGTTCATTTATGGCGAACTAAAGGTATACATATTGTACATACTATGTAATCACTACCTACATATACCTTTATTTTCATTTTTATTATCTTTCCTTGTTTTAATTCTAATTGAAATGGGTTATAATAGAAATAAAGGAGCAAAAAACAAATAATGCGTATGTATATTTTTATATTTCCACCAATTAAACGGACTCAGTAAAAACGCAAAAGACTGAAATGTGTAAAATAATCATTTAAAGGAAAACTATCATTTCGGGTTAATTAAGACCAAAAAAGTTATGATTTTAAATCACATTGCATTTTTACATATTTAGGCTTAAAAGTCTCTTAAATTCAGAAGAACTGTCACATAAAGGAATCTATTATTTCCTCTTCATCAATAATTTCAAAAATATCATATTCTACACTAATTAAAAGAAAAGCTACCAGCAAGTCATGAATTAATGAGGAGCGTAATTTACTTTTCATTATTTTTAGTTTAGAAAACACTCGTTCACAGGTTATTTGCGTGCATGGTAAAGTTAAGGCATATTTGTATGCAATGTATAAGTTATTAAGAGCGCTTGATTGATGTGTGTGTAATCGTGTAGGATTTTAAATGTATAGCTTAATCACATCTGGCATTTCGTACAAGGGGTTTCGTCGAAATGATCATCAGATTCATCGTGGAGATTTTCAAATTCGTGCTCATCGTCTTTCTGATTAATATTTTGGGAACCAGCGTCTTCCGAGACTTGACTATGAATATCGCGGTAATGGACATCTGTGGTTTTAAGACTCTTGTAAAATTGAGGAAATAATAATATTTCTTTGGCAACATACTCTTCATTCAAATTCACTTTACTGGCGAGTTCTTTAAACGATTCCCCAGGAATTCCTTTTTCCTGTAGATCATTAAAGTGGTTTGGATCCTATAAGGCGATATCCGACAGTAAATTAGAATTAGGCTGGAAGCACTCATTAACACTATTTAATGCATAATTCATAATTTCTTTGTAATCTCCTACCCTGTATAGTTCGGAAGATGTTAGGCCTTTTCCTCTTTCATCGTTGATTTTCTCACCAGGCATTTTCCTCATTTTTGAAACACGTTTTTCTGCAAAATCTTCTTCAATCTCCACATCAATTCCCATTCCAGTAAGCTGAGAATTAATGAACGCAGTAAACTTTTTAGCCTTTGAATACAACTGATGGAATGCGTCATCGTTATTCTTGGCGTTCAAGAATTGTGTGAGTTCATCCACTAAATTCCATGATCTCATATAGTCCAATGTTTTGGACTGAAGATAGGTTGCAACGGGAGTTGTTACGGCATATATGTCATTGAATACTAGGGCTGTCATTATTTTTTTAAAGTTGCACCAGTTTTTTGACAAAGACCGTTCGAGGTACTTCATGCGGGCATTAAAGTGATCATCAGTTACCACAATATTTAGAAATCTAATAAGTAACAAAAATCTGCATTC
>QLNU02003225.1:76483932-76509961 GCA_006491805.2 Dysdera silvatica
ACTTAAAGCTCTTGCTTTAATCCACTATCGTGCCACACCACGTGCTACACCAGCGTTATGAAGATTTCTCAATTTTTCATAACCTTTATGAACTTTATTGGTGAGATTGCTCCAGGCATCCATTCGTTTGCGCGAATCCGATAAAATACTGCTGTAGATTCTACCACACCAAACAAATCCAAAGCGTATGAATCGTTCTCCGTAGCATCAGTCGTAACTAAGTTTAAAACGTGTGCCACAATGAGTGTACACAAGATGTTCGTTCTTTCTTTTGTGATGACTTTGAAGACCTTTATACCGAGCCTTCTTATTAGATGCATCGGCAAATGAGCAACCAACTACGTTGCTAATAGAAATTCCGGCTGTGTTTAAGATATCAGAAACTTGGTTAAAGATTGCTTCACCAGTTGTTTCACGAGAAACAACTAAGCGTATGAGTTTTTCATGCACCTGACAATTAAAAGTATAGCGAAGTACAACAGCCATTTGTTCCGTTACTAACACATCTCTTGTTGAATCCACCATAATGCTGAAAGTACCCGCTTCTTTTATTTCTTGAGCCACATGTTGCTGCATCATCCTACTAATGATATTCATCAATTTATTGATGAATGTTTTGGATAGGAAAGTAGCGAGAGATCTACGTCCTTTGCTTGCAGCCTTTCCTTTAAATTGTTGGCGTTGTTTTTTCCGCTTGCTTAACGCAATGCATTTATTTACATGTTCCTTCAGAACTAGATCATATTCAGAAATAAGTAATACTAACTCCAAGAAATTGCCGTAATTAACTTTACTATCATCAAGATAATATGCAGATTCCTCCGTTCCTCTATAACCGATGTTCTGACGAACAATAAAAATTACAATATCAATTAATCGCGTGATCACAGAATGCCGTACATGAACTTGCTTCTGTCTCAAGTTTCTGGACTGCTGATCACATAGGGCGCCAACATCTTTGCCGAGCTTTGCAGTGGAAAGTGGGCTTACAGACTCTGTGTGTGTTTGTGAAATTCCGTGCAGTTCAATCGATTTATAAATATTGCGGTATTTAATAACATCATACCCTGTAATAAATGAACTCACTTTTTTCTCTTGGTTTTCACATGAAGCAAATGCCATATAAGTGGAGCAATATATTCTTTTGCATTCATGACAGTACGATAGCCACTTCCTTTGAATCTTATCTCCATTTGGAAGTTTTATGTAGTGCACCCTGTGATGATCGGATGGTCATTTATGACCTTCCGCAAATGGCTGTATAGGATGATGTTTTAAAAACGCCGATTTTATCTCCAGATCATTCGTTGTTGGTCTAACAAACTCAGAACCTTGACTCAATCTTCAAAATTTTTCTCTATGTCAGACTCAGAAACATTGTTTTCATCATCGGAAGAGGCGGACTCGCTTGTCTACAATAATAGCTGTATCGGCGTGATCTGTAATTACAAATGGTATTACATTTATACAAATTACAATATATATATGCACAGCCCGCAAAATATTTATGGGACCGGTAGCCATTACAAATTACAATTTCGTACCGTAATGTTCATCTTAAATGTTACTTTATTATCTGCACTAGCCACCACAGCGATCTCCACTTCAATAATTTGGAGACATTATCGCCATATTGCTTAAAAACAGTGATGTTGCCACATTTACACTGTTTGCGATCGATCCTATGTATATTTTTTAGGCTATACATCAAATATCTAAATCTGATTATTTCATTTTAATATTTTATTAGCTTAGTATTTCCACCGTTCCTTTGAATTTTAACTGCTTCATTTTTTTAATTAAAAAAAATACGTTTTAAAAATAAAAAGGTGTCTGCTTTAATGGCATGCAGTTACTGTTCAGAACATATAATCTCATCTTAATATAGACTATGTAGAGACTTCATATCACATGTTTTACTTCTTTATGTATTTCTTCAATACTATAGTGTATTAGAACAAATTTTTCATGTAAAAATAAATTAAAAGTACGCTATAACTTAAATATCTAAACATTCGAAAATGATATAAGGTAGCATAATACATTTTGTATTTTTATTTATATATACATATACATATATATAAAAAATATAATAACCATAATATATAACGTCTGGACTTTACTTCCTGAATCTTCCGCATATTCCGGTTCGTTAATGGATCCAAATTCCATAATGTCCATGGAGATCGGTGAAGTAGTTAGCTGACATAAGTCTATATTACCCTCTTTTATGGTTTCTGTATTACTCTCTTCTGTGTCTTCTTAGAATTCCTGAGATGTCTGTATTCGGACGATAAACAAACATCTATTTGAGGGGTCATAGGACCTTTCCAGTTTCAAAAAACCATTTTTTTTCTATTTTATGAAAAAAAAATTTCAATTTTTGTGAATATGTTTAAAAAAACCGATCCAAATCGGTGCATAAATAAGCTTATAATTTCAAAAAACGTAAAGGATTTCATCGTAAGCAGAAAAAAAATTTAAAGGGTTTCCAAAAGGTCAATACGGGGAATCTAACTGATTGTATTCATTTAAAACAGTATTTGGTTTGTTTTTAAAGTAATTAATTAACAAATGTTAAACTACTGAGGAGAAGGGAGAAAGTTTTTGATTCTGAAAAAAATCCGAACTCACTTAGTATCTTAGAGAATAGAATAGTCAGGAGGGAGCATACGCCAGACGTTAGGGGGTAAATGTTAAGAGGAGGGGGTGAGGCCAGCGTGATTAGGGGAGGTAGAGGTTGTCCTCCATCTGTGTCAGCCCACGTTTTCCTATTGTTTTACCTGGGATTACTGATTTTCTTATTCGATCTCGTTTTCTCTTAGGCATTGATTTTTTAACTATAAATTTAGGTAAAATAGAGGCATTTTAACTATAAAGGTAGGCAATAGATTTAAATGCATTTTTTAGAAGTTTAATTAAGTAATGAATAAACAAGTATATCAAAATATATAAAACAGGCTTAGTTACAGAAGCCGATATCTCTTCATTGTTTTGCAAACTGACGTTTGATGACTGAAATGGAAAACTTAATTTTTTGTGTTTCGCGTCCAAATCACTTTCTTCTAGCTTTTTCGTAATAACAGCTTTACATTTTTGTCATCCTGATTGATATGTACGTTTCATTACTATGAATTGAAATACTAAAACTAGCACTGGCTCACTACTGCTCTGTCACAGACATTCAATCACTCGTTTCACTACGGCAATTTCCCGGAAAGATTTTGCGCGGGTACTACTACAGCCGTAATTTAAAAATTTTGGACCGGGCAGGTGGCGCTCGCGACACGCTCATAACACACCTATTTTGGTCTCTTGTTTACACGACATGACAAGTTCGATCCGAGTACAACATTTGTTTTTGCATTTTTTCTTTATTTTGGTTTTACCCGATATTTTAGAATAGTAATTATTCGGATATTACACCAACTCTTTTTGTAAAGTCGTACGTGACCTGTATATTATTTAATCCATTTTACTGGAACTATGCATTTTCGGGCTGAAAATTTCAGCATAAAACATGAACTCACTGAATCTTTTTACTGTTATAAACATTTCAAACAATTTGTGTTTTGAAATTTACCTTTTTTTTTAACCTATATTATTATTTAAATTATTACTTTGTTTATAAGTTTTAAATACCCATTCTTTTCACCTAAGAAAGCAACACCAAGAAACAACTCTATTTGAAAAGGCTTATTAAATGAAAGTGGTTAATCAGAGGAGAATTAAATAGGGGGGCCCCACGATCACTTGTTCTTTCGGGGCCCCAAAACCACTTGTTCCCTTTCTACTTCACAATCACTTGTTCTGTCTGAGCCCCAGAATCTCCTTTCTTACTTTTTTTCTTGTTTTTCTTGTTTTTCTTTTTTTAAGGGGGGGCCCGTCGGGGAAAGCGGGCTAGCGGACCTGGCCAGTCCGGGCCTGATATCTTATGATCATCACTTTAATAAGTTCGTGTTTTTATGTACCTTCCTCTTACTTTGATCCAGCCTTCAACCTCGAATATGATGTGCTTTTGTCGCAGCATAAATAACCTTTACTGTCCTTATACAATTCCAATTCAAAATATTAGAATAATGAAAAATAAAGCACATAGTGTTTGAGATTTGCATTTATTTCGGTAGAAATGACTACTTCAGAATTTTAAAGTGTACTATTACACTCTACACATTTTGTCGATGAGCATCGCATAAAACAATTAGTATAATATTGCAAAGTTTTTTTACAATAACTTTTTTCTAAAAATTAAAAAAAAATAGAACAATTTTCACAGCGGTTCAAAAATTAGAATAATATGTAAAAAAATAGTGCAATTCATTTAAAAGAAAAACATTGTGCATAGTTAATAATTAGTGGCATTTCCCTTGTTCGTAATAATGTCATGTAGACGATTTGCCATACTATATACTAATGTTTTGTAGTCATCTTTGCTGACAGTTGCTCAAACGGATTTCACACTTTCCTTCGTTCTTTTTAGTCCTTTGGAGCAAAAGCCTGAAGGTGTTTATTCATAAAACCTCACATATTCTCGATGGGGTTTGAATTGATCGAATTGGTCGGCCAAACGAAGTACTTTGATTTTATTGTTATTAAGCCAAGCAGTGATGGCCTTTAACGTATGACAAGATGCAGAGACTTGTTGGAAGATAAAATCATCCTCAAATAGATCTTCCGGTGATAGAATCATAAAATGCTCAAGTACGTCTTTGTATACTTCTGAATTTTCCCTTCCTGTCAAGATACGCAGCATTCCTAAGTCCTCGTAAACCCCGAAAGCATGATAGAGGTACTAAACTTCACTGAGCATTTCAAGCAATCTGTAGTAAAACTTCTTGCTTGCAACGCCAAACAGGAGTACATTGATAACAATGGAAAACGCAAAACATCGATTCATCGTTAAAAAGTACATCATTCCAATCTTGAATGCCCTATTGCAATCTGTCTTTGCACCACCGCACTCTGGTCCTTTTTGCTTGCACGTAAGTAGCGGCTGTGTTTTGGACACACATTATTGAAAACAAAGTTCATGCAGTCGTCGTATTGTTCTAGATGTTGAGGCACCCACTTCTTGTTCTTGCCACTATCCAGTTATGAATCTCCGGCTCCTGAAGCGGTTTTTAGTCACGATTCGTTTCAGTATTATGACGTCTCTGAGTGTGGTTATCAGCTTGTGACCACTATTTGCACGATTATTTTTAAAAATTTGATTTCTAGAATAATCTTTTAAAATTTTCCTCACAGTTTCTTGAAAGCATTTCATTTTTTCGGCAATCATCTTTTGAGTAAGTCCCTCATCGCTCAGTCACAATCGTAATCTTAGTAACATGTGGTGTATCTTTTGTGCGGCCCATTTTTAACCCCCAACTAACTAAAGCTGACTTTCAAACAAGCCTTTATAAGCGTACTATTTTTTTAATGGCGCCATGTATGCAAATTTAATCGTCAACGCTGACCAATCACATAAATTTACAGATATTGTAATATTCTGAACCGCCGCTGGGAATATTCTAATTTTTTGAAAAATTTCAGTATTTTTTTTATAAAATCTTTATTAAGTCTTTAGACAAATGTGAACAATATATCATATATTAGCCTATTGTGAACGCTTACTAATTTTGTTATTCGTCCCCGTTGTTTATTTTTACAGATACGGTGCATTTTATGAGAGGTTGATATAGGGCCATTTCTACCATTAGGCCAGAGTAGGCGACTGCCTAGGGCGGCAAAATGGCGTAAAAAATTAATTTTAAGTCAAACAAAGAAAAAACTGAGCAAATGAGGAGAAAAAATGAAAAATAGGAAAAATTAAAATCATCGAATGCACCAAGAGCATCCGGGATAGTTACTTCATAGATCTTTACTTTGACGACTGTAAAAATTTGTGATGTGTTTCATTGTTTAATTTTGCACACAAATTCTTTTATATCTAATGCATTTAAGCCTTCTAGCTCTGATAATACAACGTTGTGTTTTGAAATATTACTCCCTTAAAAAGTTTGATATGTTTCATCATTTAATTCTGCATGCAAGTTCTTTTATATCTAATACATTTAAGTCTTCTAGCTCTGATAATACAACGTTGTGTTTTGAAATATTACTCCTTTAATATTTCAGTTTTTAAAAATATAAATTGTTGAAATTAAACGATTATAACATGTAGCAATTGTTTTACTATTCACAATACCCTAATGTTACAAAATAACTAATATAAGTTTAAAATATAAATATAATTAACGGGTATAATGATTCAAAGTATAATAAAATAGTTAAAATTTTGTACTGCTATAATTTAGTGGTGATGGTAGATATAGGCGAGAGAGTGATGATAGTAAAAGGGTGGTGGTGGCGGCATTTTTCAGTTCACGCCTAGGGTGGTAAAATACCTAGAAACGGCTTTGGGTTGATAAAATTTGTTGATGAGGAGAGCGTATACATATATTATTGGCATTTTCGGCAATCAGAATTTAACGGAACTACGATCCACATCATATGTCCCCTCCATGGCGAAGCCACTAGTTACGGAACTACTAAGAAAACACATTATGTTAAAAAACATGTTGTGACGTAATTTTAGCAGCCCTACACAGAATATAAATATTAGAATATAAAACTTTCACAAATTATACAAACAGATCAGTAGGAACACAAAACAAATTTGTTTAATCGTGGTTTTACGGCTCAAAGACTACAGTGGTCATGCTGCGCCGGGACCTACTGTTTTCCGAGGAATCCGAACCTCTTAAGGCCTAGGGAACCAAACCCCGGACTACAGTGAGCAGTGCGATCTTTATGAGATCTCTGAGTAAGCGTTCTTTTTGCACTGCTGGGAGTCGAACCCGGATTAGCGGCGCACTAGGAGAACGCGTTACCACACTGCGCCACCGCAGGGCCAACACACAACAAAGTGCCCCATGTCGAAATCCTAAAACGTTAATAAGATATATGATAGCTCTTGCTATCTATAGGACTGCACAGTGATTCATCGAGATATTTTACAAATTTGTGATTTTTTTAAAGCACAGGAACAGCAAAGGTCTTGTTAAGAACGGGGCCTGTACTTTTCCCAGAAATCTAAGCCTCTGTGCCAAGGGAACCACACCCAGGGCTACGGTGGGCAGAAAATTCTTTTTACCGTACCTTCGGGATTCGAACCCGGGTTAATGGTACGACAAATGAATGTATTGCCAGCACGTTACGCGCAGGCAGTGTATATATTTCGGAGGAATCTCCATCTACTATTAAGGAATACGGAACTAACTCCGGGAGTACTACGGTAAGCAGTTAAGCGGTATTTCCATTTTTTGTTTAGAGATGGAATCACAACTGGGAGTTACACCTGGATTAACGGTATGCGAGATTAAGTGTCCTAAAAAAAGGAAGCTGACGCATATCCGCAATTTTATCGCCGTTATATCACGTGAGCCTAGTTACAAATTGTTTTTATTGGCGACATTTTAAAAGTTGCGCCAATGTTTACATTCGTCAGATAATCGCGGATTGTTGATTATTTTTATGCCAAAATAGCGATCATTGCGCCAATGCACAAAACCCTTTATCCCAAATGATTATTAAGGTAAATGAAACTGGAATTGTACAAAAAAATTGGCGGCTAATCGGTCGGCCTAGAATTCTAGGACTCTATGCTAGATGAAGACTTCAGCACTGTGCCACCGCAGGGGATTTAACTAATTCTTGTGGATATTAACACATTTGCATATTAAATAAATTCAGTTAACTTTTCACTTCTTTTTATATACTGTTATCACGTATGGTATTGTAGATTTTCCTTTATTTATTAGCAATGATACGGGGTTTGCGTACTTCTACGGTTTGCTTGCATTTGACAGCGCAATGTAACCTAATGTAACTAATGATGATGCGTCAGGCCATTCTGTTTTTCGGAGGAATTTTAACCTCTATTGCTCAAGATATAATCTCCAAACTATGGTGAGCAGCAAAGCGGCATTCGTCATACAGGGGCGGACAGAGACTTTCATTTTGGGGGGCGGTTAAGAACAGGATTTGACATGGAATAACACGCTCCATTTATCATGAAATTTGGAATTTTTTACGATGGAAAAATATATTTTCGGGGGCCATGACCCCTGTGACTGCCCTCTTTGTCTGCGCTTGGCGTCATACGATATTATTGGAATCTAACCTGCATTAGGACTACGCAGCTGTGGTGCTAGAACCTTCCAAGGGTATTGTGTCGAAATAATGCAGCCTTAATAATCTAGACTGACATCATACATCCATGAAATTGTGAATATTTATGTTACTACCCAAACTATTAATACAATTTAAGTAGATCTTTTATTATGTTCCTGGTATCTTAAAAAAATTTGTTTTAAATACCTTTGTACAACTGGTCTACGATTTGCAAGAGTTTAACGATATAAATATCATACACAACAATTCTTTTACTTTATCAATCGGTAATCATAAGTATCAAGGGCTTCGAAAATAACAAATATCAAATTTGTACTTGTTTGCAGTAAATATTTTGACGGGATCCGGACATATCCCCGCTAGCCGAAATCCGACAAGCCGAAATGCCGACAAGGCAAAATCCCGACAGGGTCAAAATCCCGACATGCCAGAATCCTGACAAACGAAATCCCGACAAATCAACATTTCTGAATTGTTCTTAATAATATTAATTAAATAGATTTTAACTAAATAGTACATATTGAAATGAAAATTCAGGAAATTAATTTTATAAAAAAGGAAAATAAAACACAAACACATTCTGTATACATTCAAATGGCATAATTACATTGATACATTGTGAGCGATACCACGAAGGTATTCCATCAGAGGTGGATTATCAAGGTCGTTCACAACAGTCACAATTCTCACCTCATTGTCATCATCTACCCTCCTAGGTTTTGGTGGTTGTCCCCCTCGAAGAATTTATTCTTCGAGGGGGACAACCTCCCCCTTTTTTTCGAGATTCTGGCTTGTCGACTTTTTCCTACGTCGGGATTTCGCCCCTGTCGGGATTCTGGCTTATCGGGATTTCGACACTGTCGAGATTTTGTTTTGTTGGGATTCTGGCTTGTAGGCATTTTAGACCGTCGGGATTCCGACCCTGTCGGTATTTCGGCTGTCAGGATTTCGACCAGAATCCTATTTTGACAGTATTCATTACTTGCAGCATAAATCTTATACGCTCACTACCTAAATGATGAAAACAGGACTAGCGTTCATTCACAGGGTCATGGTGAATGTAGCTTTACAATTTCGAAACTTTTTCCCACCAATATCTAACAATATTTCTCCTGGGGTAACGTGAAAACAGGGGCGCACTTTATTTGAAAAAAAAATACGATAGTTCTTTTGAATATTAGTGACTATATTTCGAATCACATTTTTGCTTTTAAATCACTCCGTGTGCTGTTAAAGTATGGTTCGCGAGCCACATAAGGCAGGCCTACCGTAGATTGCCGACCTTCGTTTCATGTACAATTTTACCGCTTATTTTTACGCTTATGTTCACGTAGCGATAAATAATTAAATTAAATAACACTTTTAATGTAGCCATTGTATTTGAATTGTGTATTTCATTTTGCATATTGCATATAACGCACACACGAGAGCTTGTTCAGTCTAAATAGGTTCAGAACGGCACTGATTTTATGTACACATTGTGCTTCAACTTAAACACCCGTTTTAGTTATTCAAATTAACCGTATTTCAATAATATTTCAATAAGCCTAGAATATCTCGAAATAAAAAAAAATTGCTTTACTTAAATCATTTTTGAATTTGATTTATTTGCGAAGTAATGACTTTAGTGACCCACTATTGACCAAATATAAAAAAATGCATTGCCAAACTTTTATACGACAAATGCCGTGACAATGGATGTATTCAACATCGAAAGCGAAGAAACAATTTTGACATCAGTGAAGCAATTATTTTGTTTGTTATTTTCGTCCCTTCAGAACTACTGCAGATACATTGAAGTGAAAGGAAAAATGTCATGATTCAAGAATTAGATTACGTTTAAGAGAATCTCGTATTTTTAAATGTAAGTTACTAGTTTAAAAACTTCATATAATTGCGAAAGAATGAGACAAATGCATAAGCTTTGTATTCAGCAGCTAATTAAGATGGAGTTTCTACTTTAGAAAAGTTCAGATCTGTGCCGCTACAATTAGCGGAACTGGCAACATATGCTCTAAAAAAGAACAGCTGTCGCAAGATTTGACGCTGACATTTGTAGTTAGCACAGAATTTCTACTAAGGAAACAAATTTGTTATACAAAAACAAATGGTTGTTTCGTTCATTAATATTGTCAAAACGAAATAATGCGGTATTAATTACCAAACGTTTCACATTTAGTAACTCATGGAATTAGTCTGAAAAGGCAAGAGTACATTTATATTTGTGTGTAAACTGATGTTCCATCTGTAAAATGGTGTTTCAGCATTTTAATACTTAGTTTGTACAATGCAACGGTTATTTTCCAGTATTGTTTGCTTAAGTTTCAGTTCAAGACTGACTCTGGTTACAACGTTTCCTTTCACGTAATACACGAAACCAACGTGCCACGGCGAACGTTTGTTCACAGTGATTATTTGTACTAAAGTGGTATCTCAGTTGAAAATACGTTCAAATCGCTATTAGACGGGCAGAAGGGACTAGATAGGGTTTCTCAGGTGCTGGATAAAAAAACTGTTATCGTCTCTTTGAGATGCGCCAAACAGCTTTGATTGTCTTTCACTTGTTTGTATGGAATGCTGAAAAGAAATTTGGATTCGGGTTTGCATAAAACTGTCGCAAGAAGGGAAGAAACCAGTGGCCTTGCTGATGACATTGTATATCACTTTGCTAAAATATAAAAATTGATCATAAGCTGAAAGAAGTGGCAATGTTGGACAAGCGAGATGTTTAGGAACGGAAGACGGACACAATTAGGGTTGCAACACTTTCTGAAATGTGTTTACGTAAATCCGTAGCTGGTGGCCATCAACCATGCGGCGGAAAAAGTATGCTCTCACCCTCCTTGGTTGAGATTATGACTAATACAGACTGCTGCGGATATAGGGATAATTCATTATCTAATATATTTATATACATACTCATGTTTGTAAAAATTGCAACACCATGAAGGACTCGTCCGAATTGAATGAAATTTAATGCACAAACGACCTGTGTTGATACAAATAAACGATTAAAATTACAAAGCAAAAAAACAATATTACATGTCGAAAATCAGTATTTGGTGAAGCCACCACGCGCTGCAATAAGTGATGCTATACGACGTGGCATGGAATCAAACAGATGTTGAATGTGTGCCTGAGGAAGAGCATTCCAGATTGCTTGTATGCGACCCCAAAGTTCATCTGTAGTAGCTATGGGACGAGGATCACGAGCGAGACGCCGACCAACGAAATCCCACACATGTTCAA
Organism: Dysdera silvatica; assembly: GCA_006491805.2. NCBI lineage: Eukaryota > Metazoa > Arthropoda > Arachnida > Araneae > Dysderidae > Dysdera > Dysdera silvatica. Next base: position 76,495,357 of record QLNU02003225.1, read on the forward strand.
TCGGCGACATATCCGGCGAATAGGCAGGCCAAGGAAGAAGCTGTATCTGTTGTGATGAAAAGAAGTCTTGAACATTCCTGGCAATATGTGGGCGGGCATTGTCCTGTTGAAATACAGCTCCGGGAATGCCTTGAAGGAAGGGAACAACTTCGGGCTCCAGAACTTCATTGATGTACCGGTTGCTGTTAAGATTACCCACAATTCGTAGCAGCTGAGATCGTCCATGTTACGTAATCGCACCCCAGACCATAACGCTGGGGTATCGTCCACTATGATGTTCGAAAACGCACTCCGGAAGGTGGCGTTCACCGGTATAGCGTCTAACACGGATGCGGCCATCACTGTACCCCAAATTAAAGCGGGATTCATCAGAAAACACCACTTGTTGCCAATCAGCACGCCAGTCTCTATGTCCATGAGCCCATTGTAGCCGCAGGCGCCGATGGTTTTGCGTCAGGAGGATCCTGTATAAAGGAACTCTTGCACGCAGTCCACGGTGCAGTAGACGCCGACGAATTGATGAAGCACACAATGATACACCTGTAGCAGTGCACCAACGTTCTGCCAACTGTCCAGATGAAGCAAAACGGTCCGTCACCGCCATGCGGACCAGGTGTCTATCATCCCGTGCTGACGTCACCTTTCGGCGTCCACTCCCGGATTTCTGAGTTGTCTGGTTCTCTTGAACCCACTGCTTCCACACTCGCATCACTGTGCTGCTGTTACGCCCCATACGAGCTGCTATTGCACGATAAGAAAACCCTCCTTCACGAAAGCCGATCATTCGTCCCCGTTCACACTCCGTAACTTGCTGAAATGTTGTCCTCTTTCGTCGTAGAGGCATAGTGACGTCTCATGTAACGTTTACCACTAGCAGATAACCATACACGCCCCGCTACAGCCCTCTATTTATACGGATCCATCAGCAGTTCAGAGGGCGCTGCTCAGCCCACGCATGCGTGATGACTCTGAAATTCTAATCATTTGAATAGCATACCCTAATTTGCATTTCCTGAAAGTTTCAGCTCAATCAAGTGATTCCTTCATGGTGTTGCAATTTTTACAAACATGAGTTTATTTCGGGAAGAGTAAAGTTATCGGGACGATTTATGAATAAATAAGCTTCATTGAAATGATCTGCCGGTTATGATGATTATTATTATGTGTGCATTCCGCGAATTTTGAACATATGTGAAGTGTGTATATTTATTCTAACCATTACATCATATACATGAACGTTGGATTATGCCCAGAAGAGAAATATTCACTGGATATTTTTATGTGAATCTGTTATTTGAGGAACATGAAGGATACCAGCGGCTACTAGTGATGTTAGATGTAGAAGTTAAAGCAGAAGGTCAGATCAATTGTTACTTTGACCGTTCATATGGTTTTTTTATTTGGATGGATGTGGGTAATCTTGTAAATAAAATAGCTCTGTTTAGATATGCATGAATAAACTACATTTCTTTGTTTCGTTCCCTCTTACTACATGGCTTCAGTGGTCCAAAATTTAAGTTAAACACATTTGACACAAAAGATGACATTAAACGCAAATGACTGATTTTAATACGCGATCGTTGCATTACTGCGTACTATGTATCGGTTCTGAAATTACTAACTTGAGAATTAGACATTTCAATTGTCAATTTACCTATCTGTGGCCCTGTAGTAGTGTAGTGATAACGGGTTCTACTTCCACCTGTGACAAAAGCGAATGCTTGCTGTTTATTTGGTTACCTTAGTCCAATCGTTGACTCCTCAGCCCAGGATAGTCCAACTTGTCATGCGAAATGGGCCGCACATCGAACTAAATATCAATATTTTAAATTAAAGCGTTGGCAATATATTTAATATTAGTAATTGTTATATTTATTTAAATATGTAATGAAATACACAAGTAAAAATTTAGTCATTAAATGAATTTTATAAGAGGAACTCGTCGGCGGAATGAAGGTTTTAGAAGACCAAGATGCGCGAATGCGAGGCAAAATCGGTTGGTTGTGCGACAGGCCTGAACTGACACAACGGCATCATTATCCACCATTCAAAATGTTACAGTTTCTTTCATACCACCCATGGAACCTTCCACCATCGCAAGACGCTTGGATGAGGTGGAATTATGTTCACAGCAGCGGCTTTTAAGACGTTTGCCTTTAACCCCACACCATTGATAGAGTCGTCTGGAGTGGTGTCGTAGCCGATCATCATTGCTGCCAGCAGATTAGCATCGCATAGTGTTCAGCGATGAATACCGCTTCAGTCATGGAGCAGATGACCATCGGATCCGTATGTGTGGAGGTGCCGGGAGCAGCGGTCCCAACTACTCTTCATTTTACAGAAACACTTAGCCATTACCCCTAGTGCGATAATGTGGGGTGCTATCTCATACGAGAGCTGGACGTTCCTAGTTATCCTGAGTACAACTTCAACAGCTCAACGATATGTTGATGACATCCTGCGGCCGTTTGCGTTACCCTTCATGACACAACAGTTTGGAGTCATTTTCCAACAAGATAATGCCAAGCCACATACTGCTCGCATGTCTGTGAGGTGCCTCCGTAATGTTGATACTCTTTCTTGGACAACGAGGTCACCAGACCTTTCGCCAATCGAACGTGTGGGACATCTGAAGCCACCAGATTCGGCTACCGTAAAATGTGGCTGATTTTGAGCAACAAGTGAGGAATGACTGGCAATATGTGTCGCAGGATGAAAACTTTACCACTCCTTACCTAGACGTATAGAAACAAGCATCGCCGCCAAGGGGTGATTTCACTAACTATTGATTTCAATACTTAATATGCAATTCCTAGCCACTGATGGGTCCTACGGCCCTGAATATTTTTATCATTTCCTTACCTGCGTATGTGCTGGATATATATTTAATTTTAATAAAAACAGATAATTTCCTAATGGTGCTTTTCTTTTTTTGAAAAAAAGAGTGTAAATAGGCTTGACCTACAGAGAGGATTTTAAAGGGGCTCTTATTTTCTGGGATATGTCTTCAATTCATTTATTAGATGGTTTTTCATTAACGTACTGCAATAAAATAAAGGAATCTCTATTAATAGATACCAAAATTCTTAATAAGGTGTATCTCTATGTTTTTAAACATTATATTTTATGTATTGAACATAAATTATAATCATTTAAAATAAAACAATTTTATGATGTCTCTCTATTTTATCCCAAAAATTTAAAAGGACTACATCTGTCGAGGCCATCATACCATTATGTGGTTGAATAAGCCTATTCGTGCTAAGAAGGCTGGTACACTTCAAATTATAATATTATTAATTGTTAATAAACGCATCATGATCATAGCTACTTGAAGCTGTGTGAGGCATCTCAAGGGAACGATGCTGACATAGGAGCCGACTTTAAAAATAATTAGGGTCAAGGAAATTTTAAATCGAATAACCGGCACACATTTCAAAGGATTCAAGTATAATTTAAATTTCATTATCAGATTATCTGGTACAATAAGACACCTGAAATGTTAAAATGAAGCAAATTATAGTTAATTATAGAAAAATATTTTTTCTCTAGATAATTATTTAATGCCCCCTAAATGCATACACCATTTATAGTTTTACGATTGCTGCCAAAATACTCAGATGTGCCCAACCCCCTTCTACCTTTAAAAAGAAGTTGACTGAAGTAAAAGCTAGATTTCGCGGGTGCTCCAGGCGTAATTGGGAGGCAAAACAAAGTAAAAGGTAAAGTATATGGATCCCCCCCCCCAGTTGATTAAAGATAGGGTTGGTCAACTTATTGACAACATATTTTCGCCTTTATCACTATGACAGATAAAGGTTCTCGTCCCGGAATGTAAAGCTACAGACTAAACTTTTGTATTTTCTATGAACCCAGACAAAATGAAGAATTTGCTTTTATAAAAGGTGCAGTGAACAGGGTATAAATAATGAAAATCTTGAAGAATTGATGACGAAAAACTTTGTGCATATACATTTCCGTACGCGTATTTTCCCACGAGCAAACATATTATGGATTTGAGGAGCCACAACAAAATTATTGAGGATTCAAAAAGTGTCTCGCAAATAAACACCTATACTTGCATGTGTTTCTTAAGTCAGATTGATATTTCCTTATAAATAAATACACCAGCATGACAATGCACGAATATAATTTTTATGATGAGTACTTTTTGTATTAGGTTAAATAATTCCATGTCAGTAGTTCAACAAATACTCACAACGCCTAAAACTACAATCTAGTGCAAGTTAAATAAACTTCGTTTACTATTAGAAGTGCAATGCATGAGTAAAAAGATAATTGCACCAATCATAAAAGGCACTTTAATAGATAATTCAGCACTTTATTGATAAAAGGGGACCAGATGCAAAATTTCAAATACATTGAAAAGCGTATTTCAGTTTTCCAGAAGCAAAAAGAAATGTTTTTTTTTTTGAAAGAAGGCGAATTTAGGAAAAATTTTCTGTAGATTCCTCCAAAGAAACGGGAGAAGGAGAGAAGGATCGGGTGAAAAATTCTAAAAAGATGCTTTTGCGGAATTCATATCCGAATGAAAGGGTGGCATAACTCGCGTTAGTTGTATCATTGGACAAAAAGAAATCATGCTTAGCAAGCGAAGGTCATAAATCAAACCATAAATCATTCGTAAATCAAGGACCATGCAAAGAAGAGCGAGTTGGAATATTTCTAGGGCTTTTAGTTTACTGTAGAAAATTCTCAAAGAAATTTATTTTATTTTCTGCACAATGCTTATATAAAGTAATTTTCTATTTCTGCTAGAAATATTATTTCAGCCTTTGGTGCTAGCGTTTTGCCTTTTAAAAATTCTGTAGCACTTTAACCTAACTTTATGCAACTGACTGCAGATGTTAACTTTACCAGAAGCAATGCTTATTATTCGTGTTATCAGTAGTTAATTCTTTAATTTGCTAACGTGAATGACCACTTCTTGGGTGGAGGTGCTTATTTATCATAAGCATAATATCGGGCTCTCAATAATAATAACATTGAGGGGAAAATATAATTTTACTTCGGTGTATATATATATTTCCCCCTCAACATGGGCGCCCCCAGGAGGGTGTAAGGGGTGCACTTGCACCCCCTTGGTTTATGAAAAAAGGGAGGAAAAGGACTGAATCCATAAGAAACTATAGTCCAACAACATTATTCAATTGGAATTTTTCCTGGTTGCAATTCCTTGCATATAATTCTGGGGGCGATCATGCCCTTGAACGTTATTATTATTTAGGTCCCAGTGTCCTGCTCATATTAAACAAGCACATCCATATAAGAAGTGGCCATTCGCGTTAGCAAGTTAAAGAATTAACTACGGATAACACGAATAATATGCGTTACGACGGACGATGTCAACACCTTGCAAAGAAAAGTAATTTAAGTCATTTCATGGAAGGAAACTAAACCTTTACTAAACGAAACTAACACCACCACATTACCAACCTATACATGTTATCACTGCATGTTATCACTGCATGTTAGCTGCTTGATTAGGAGACAGAAATATAAAAGGTTTGCGATTGGCTGAGGGAGATCCAAACAAGGGAGGTCAGAAGCCATTAAGGAGGAAATAATTTTTGGAGTAAGGTGCGGTCCTCAATGGACTTACGAGTGACTTTCTCCTAAATGTATTTGTTTAAATGAAGCAGCAGAATTTGAATTTGTTTTGTTTATTAATAAATCAGTTATGTGGTTGATTTCGGTGTACACTTTTGTCCTGAAATTATTTAGTTGCAAAATAGAATGAATATTCAACGGCATCATCATGCGGTACTGGATACCAGATAACTAACCAGGTTCTAAAAGTGATATTTGGGTTTTCATTTAAACAGCGAAGAATAATCAAAAACCTTTAAAACTCAGGTTACTTAAGAAATCAGTAATCTGTGGTTAATTTAAAAGAAGGTTTTTAAAATAAAGGGTGTTTCTTAAATAGAAATTCAAGGCCAAATGGTACAATATTCAAAAAAAAATAAATTAGAGAATCGAAATATAAAAAAGAATATAAAAAATAGAAAAATATATCCCATTAATAATATTATAAGTAAAATGAACAATTTTGTCTTCGGGGCCGCCTTTCACATAATTAAGCTATCGCTGCTGTTAATATATTTCGCTGAATATTAATATGAGATAAATTTTTCTCCTCTCTCTCTGTATATATATATCGTCATCATATTCGAATACCATTATTCATCCACTGCTACCGAAGGTCTCTCCAAATGCTTTCCACACAAGTCTATCCTGGGCCATTCGTTTCCACGTCACCCCAACCTCTTTTCTTATTTCATCCACCCATCTAGTTTGAGGACGCCAGTTCTCCCTTGAATCCAGCGCAAATGATTTAGAAATTCAACAATATATTTTTATTCCCTTGTTATTCCAATTTATCTGCTGAAAAATCATCTGTAAAGCTGAAGTAAAAAGTTTTGGAGAAATGGTATCTCCCTGCCTCACACCTTTACCAATTTTGATAGTTTTGGTATCTTTATGTAACCGAAATTTTGCACTTGCATTTTTATACACACGTTTCACCATGTCAATGTACACATCCTCAATGTCTGTTGATCTTAAAGAGTTGATGACTGCTGATGTTTTAATAGAGTCAAAGGCCTTCTCATAGTCAATAAATGCAACACACAATGGAAGTTCATATTCATGTGTTCTTTCAATTAATTCTCTTAATACTTGAATATGGTCCACTGTACTGAATCCACTTCGAAATCCAGCTTGTTCTCTTGGTTGAGCTGCATCTAATTTTTTCTGCAGGCGATGTGTTAGCACTTTTGTGAAGATTTTATAAATAGCAGGTAACAAGCTAATTGGTCGGTAATTTTTCAAATCCTCTTTATCACCTTTTTTATGCAAAAGAATTACTGTTGCAGAATCCCATTGGTTTGGTATGTTACCGCTGTTAAGACATTTGGTAAAGAATTTTGCAAGTATGTCTTCTACATATTCTCCAGCTTCTTTTAGGATATCTAATGTAATACCATCATCACCAGGGGCTCTTCCTTTCTTCATATTTTTTATTGCAAATGAAACTTCTTCTTTTAAGATTTTAGGAGCTGTTCCTTCGACTATCTCAGAGTCTTCGTTTAATCCACTGTTACTTTCATATAGTTTTTTGTAGAATTCTTCAACTCTTCTAAGTATTTCTTCCCTATTTCTTGTTACGGTGCCATCCTCTCCTTTTAATGCAATGATGTGTTTCTTCCCAACAGATAAACTTCCTTTAACAACCCTAAGGCTCTTGTTATTTTCAATGGCTTTCCTTACTAGCTCACAGTTGAATTTTCTTATGTCTTCTTTCATGCTTTTGCGCAGAGTTTTACAAAGTTCTATGTACTCAATCCTGGAACTGGTATTTTGATTGTCCACCTTCATATCTCTTCGCCTTTTCATGAGCTGTTTCGTCTTCTCAGATAATTTGCTATTCTGCTTTTTACATATTACACCACCAATTTCCCCAGCAGTTTCAATTATTGTCTTAACAATGTTTTCATTTGCTTCTGAGATGTCAACTTCTTCAATAAGTCCTTCCAGTGCAGAAAAGCGATTTTTTAATTCCAACTTGAATGCCTCGGTATTTTCTTTTAATTTCTTTAAATCCACCCTCTTACATACTTGTTTCCTAATGAGCTTCTGCCTTTCTAGTTTAGTATTTAAGTGCATTTTACATCTCACCATTCGATGATCACTTCCAGTATTAAATCTGTTCAGTATGCTGCAATCTTCAATAATTGATTTCTTGTTTGCCAGTATATAGTCAATTTCGCTGGTTCCTCCATTGGGGTGTTTCCATGTCCATTTTCTTGCTGTTCTCCTTCCTAATATGTATATATATATATATATATATATATATATATATATATATATATATATATATATATATATATATATATGGTATCCAGTTTGATATAAAATGGATTCTTTATTTTTTCAGAAATTCATGCCGACTCCAGAATTAGGATAAAACAATAGTTCGTAAAAGCGTGTAACTTTTAAATTAGAGCTGTCATAAAATCTCAAGTTTATAAATTTTTTCATAATTTTTCAATAATTACATTTATTTTCTTTTTCTTTTGGAATGCCTTAAGCAACGCAAACTAACCTTATTATTTCAAGTTAATTTTAAGAAAGCTGAACAATACAAAGCAAATATAGTGTGAATGCCCAAAAAAACTTCCTTTCACGTTTTCGAGATTTCCGTGAAGTTTTTTATTTTGCAATTAAATACTGGAATCCGGTTGGTCCTTTTTTTTTAGAATTTCTATTAAGTTTACCTAATTTCAATTTGTGTTTTTGTTTAGGAGAGTGTAGACTAAGTTTGGTACAGAAACCGAACTACGTCGAAAATTGTTTTGTGGCATCATAAAGGGATACAGAACATGAAAAAATGAAAAAGGACATGCTCTGAAGCGTGAGCCTGAAAAACGAAATTAAAACATCACCTAAAAACAACAATTTCTCTACCAGTACTACCAATTTTCACAATGGTGTAAGTAAGTACTTTTGGGAAATAAAAAAATAGCCTTTCCAATCTCTTAAATCCAAAGAATGGGAGTAAGAAAGAAAAGGCATTTTCAGGGCGCACTAAACCTCCATTAACAGTGATTTCACCTGAATTCCCTGGAATCTCCACAAATATTCGTTTCTTTCTTTCTCTTAATATTTACTGAGTTCTGTAATAGTATTAGAGGAACAAACGAAACTCAAACCGAATTTTTGGCATTTCCATTTCAAATTGTACTTGCTACAATATATAATAAGAGTAATTGTGGTAATAGCAGCTTGCGATAGTCCCTACGGGAGCTGGTAATCATGCAACGTAGTATTATTCTTATATACAATAGAAAGGAAATAATATTTTATCCTTTATAATTCGTGTTTTGCCCTTGTTATTTTAATATGACATTAAACTCTTTCCGTAGTCTCTATTTCATTACGTTAAAGCAACTTGAAATTTTGTTTTAACAAAAGACCAGGTGTTGAATTGCATTTCATTTGCACAGAATTTTGGCATTTTTAAATTACTCGTAGCTCAGAAATTATACCGGGTGATCCAAATTAAACAGGAGGTATTTAGACCTCTCTGTAGAGAAAACTACTCTGTCAATTTCACCCAAATTTCGTACACATGCTCCCCTGAGTATGCGGTTTCGATTTCTGAAAGAAAAAATTGAGTTCATATTTCGGCCGCTAGGGGAGGAAATGGCGCTGCGGAGCAGGCAATTTATATATTACTTAACATGCGCAACATCCTCTGCCTATATAAGGAGTCGTGAAGCATTTTTCCAAGGTATTTAAGTTTAACATGTGATGGAATTCTCATCGTTGAGATATGCCCGACCGTGCTTACATTTGGCTCGAACAAAGATTGAAGTGCATTTTCTTTTCGAGTTTCTTTGTAAAATTCTTTTTTATAGGTTTAATACTTCTCAAACTTTCGTCCAATGAGACTATTGGATTTTAACCAATGGGAAAGGATGTTACGGGAACCAATAAAATCGTTTATATATTCATATGTGATCAAGTACGTCATAAAATTGAGTGGCCAGTAATTGCATAGCGAGCGCGTGTAAAAACTTAACGTTCAGACTAGTTGATGTTTTACATTTGAATACATTTAAAGACGAAATATTTAATCTTACTGAATCTTAATTAATTTAGTTTAATATTTAACGACATTGCACATGTATAAAGAAAGGACTGCCCACATTTTATGTTTATAAAACTCCACCTATTCAGATTTTATTTTGTGCCATAATATTCCATTGGTTCCATTCATTTGGTATCCATTCTGACACATAGCTTAGTATAGTTGTCTAGTTGTTGTTGGTAGTTGTCTTTCGTATCTTTTGAGTTTTCATGTACTGATCAGTATTTGACAATTGTGTTATCCTTACGGAGAAGCATTAATACCGCACAAACCTTAAATACGAAGAAAAGGGAGCATCTTTTTCATGTCCCAGCACAGTATTCGGCTAATGCATTCCATTATGGTGTCCTTTTCTTCTTCTTTTCGAAAACAGCCCTAGGTGGAATTTATAGGCGTGAGTGCCAAAAGTCTTATTTCTAAAAAGTCAATGCTAAATAATCCTTCTTATTATTGTAAATATTAAAGTTAATTTTTAAACAAAAACTTTCAGAGATTGTCTCATGTTCCTTAATTTCAACAAACAGCATATTAATTCTGATTTTATTCCATACGTCATTCCAAGAATAATGTCATGGCTGAAATATTTGCATAAATTTTTCAATGATTTTGCTGCTTCTTTTTGCGGCTCATAATTAGTTCATTTTATCGAAAGCAGGTTTGCATGTTTCCTGTTCAAAGGGCAGAAAGATCATCGATCTCTTTCGAGCCAGTCAATATATTCCAAGAAATATGCGTGGGTGTTGGAAAGACCTCCGAATTTTTACTTCGATGGTAATACTTCTTCTATATTTATACGACAAGTGAACGTGAAATTTTAACCCTTCAAAATCTAATATAATAAAAATTCAAGAATTCAGTTTTTGACATTGTAATTTGTCACCAATAGGGTTTAAACAATGTTAGTAATTATGCATAAAGGAAATTAGTTATTGACCATGTCCTCTTTTACCCCGTTCAAATTTTTATCGCTCGTGAGAAGAGGGAAGAATGTTCCCTGGTCTAAAACTTCCCGCAACTTTAAAAATGGCGCAAGTTGTGGATGGCAGAGAAAATTGTAAAATCCCTCGGTTTTTCTCGAAATTATGGAATATTATAAACGAAATTGTAACTTTCTTTATTTTTAATAAAATAAATATCGTATCTTTTGCATACATTTTGCTATATATGACGGACACACTGAAAATTGAGACAGGCTAAGGAAATGGGTTGTGTATTTAGGCATTAGACAAGTTCTTGAATATAGCGGTATGTTATAAACAGCAACTCGCCAAACATAGGCAAAATCCGCGTCGAAAATTCATAAATTAAAATTTAAAAACGAAATTATCATTCCTAAACTTGACTACGATTCCATTTGAAATTGAATACCTTCGTCAACGCAGGCTTCATCCAGTCCGTTATCACAGTTTCTCAATTTAGGCAATGAATTGACAAGAAATTTAAAGTTCCCTTTATCATTAAATTAGAAAAAATGCGTATTACACCAATCAAAACGACTTTTGCAGCGTGTCACCCATTTGGAGGTAAGTTATGTAACGAGTTATAGCTTTCTTCTACCCTCCATTTCTAACCTTATCACCAGTTTACATCTTTAACCTCAAAACAATTCGATGTAATATTAAAAATGTCACATAATAGAATGTATTACTATAACTGTAAATATGTTGAATAAAATAATTTTATTCTAATCTATTCATTGCTTATTATTCTTGTATCAAATGCTTCATTTCCGTAAAAATGACATGAGTGATGCTGAAATACAGTGATACCTTGGTTAACGACGGCCTCAGATAACGACGTACTTCGTTAACGACGAGTGGCTGTAGGAAAAATATATGTAGGATAAATATACTTTTTATCAAAGGCGGGTCCAAGGGGGCGATAGTGTGATCACATCTCTCTTTTGAGTTGAGATTATATAATGGTAAATGAAATGGAACTGTCGAACTATTGGATAAAAATTGGAATCAAAAACAATTCGCCCACCGCCACTTGAAGATTTCTATATCCGCCCTTGCTTTTTACCATGTTCTTTGAAATGTGTGAGGCTACCAACATGATCCTAATGAAATGTTGGAAGGAAGAATTCAACATTTTTGTAATTATGTTCATTCAAGATCATAGCAATTAGGTTTATTTTAAATGCTTGGCAAGAAGAAATAATGAAATGTCTCCAAAAAGCATGAAGGAAATTGTGTCCTTTCTTTGGTAATAACTGAACTTCAGACGAAGGACACTAATTGGTAAAGGATATTTGGACAAAGGCTCATGAGCTTAACTTAGAAGTTGAGGAAGAAGGTGTTGAAGAATTATTGGAAATGCATGACAGGGAACTGTTTACTGACGATCTAAGAACTTTTCAAGTAGCAATGTGAAGGATGGGAAATAGAAATTTCATTTGAAGATGACGGTGAAAATAAAGATCAACTTACGACTGCTGAAATCAAAAATGTTCTGGCAAAGTGTAAGGAAGTTTAAACGTTACCATGAAATGGAATCCAAACCTATGTGAGGCTATTATAGAAATAGTTTTTATTTACATGCAAACGATATACTTGTATATTAGTACAATCATTTGTATGAAAGATTACAAGTCAAAAACTTTTTGGGTTAATAATGTTTGCAACGTAGTTTGTTGACTTTTAAATTTGATTTTTTATTAAGTATTTTTTAAATCTTTTCTAAACTTTTCTTTGGGTTTAGAGTTTTTTAGTTCAATTGGTAATTTCATTCCATAGTAATTTATGTTATATTTTCCGTAATTGGTTCTTATTATTTAATTTTAAATTCTTTTTTGTTTCTTGTGTTATAGTTGTAGTTTTGTTTTGTTATTTCAATTATTTCTGTATGCTTTTCTTCATGTATTCGTTCATAAATGAATTAAGATACTTTAAATTTGTGAATATTCTCAGTGCTTAGTATTTCCTTATTTATATTGAGCCTCACGCACTGTACTTCGGCTGTGATGGCGTTTGACACTTTAGAACTGAAGTGAAGTGAATGTGTGTTCGCGCATGAGCGTTTGTGCTGGGATTCTCTTAGATAGATTGTTAGATAGCATCGGATCATTCGGTCGCGTATAAAGTTTATCGTTAGTTTAACGTAATATGTATATCTTTTTAGTTTAAAATCGCAATATTTTGAGTTTGTTATAAATAAATTTGCTTTTGTTTTCTTTTGTGGATTCGATGTTGTCTCATTTTGGCGCAGCCGATAGGATCTCGTGTATTCTATCACCGATTCCATTGAACCTCAATGAACTTCATTGGAAAACGACATCGAATTTTACCTTCGACTTATCGCCATGCATCTGAACAGGTTTGTTTCATATTAAAACTGACTTTTAATTTGGATTCGAAATCCATAATCTTGGTACTGTGCTTTTCGAAAGAATCCGAATTCAACGGAATTCAATAAATATTGTTTACTAACTTAGTGGAACTTCGGAGAATAGTACTCTTTTCGACAAAGCAGTCGACTTGATATTTTCTGAATTAACAGTGAGCATATGTGCACGTGGAAATTTATCCAATAAACAATAATTTTGAAACATTTGGCTTCATTTCCATGTTCAACGATGCCAACGAAGAAGAAACGAGGACAATCTCTCGGAGAGCAACCGCTCGACGCACAACTCCTAACAGACGCTATCCTTGAACTCAAGAACGATGTTCGCCAACAATTTGAATTAATGCAGGAAGAAATGAACAAGAAAATACTCGATCTCCAAAAATTAATGGATGACAGACCACCGTCCCCTAACGAGTTTGGTGAAAAAGTTGCCATTGAGGAGTGAATAATGACATCAAAAATCGTCATTAAATCTATTACCCGCTCGTCACTAGTTGATCCCGATTCATCCTCGACAATTTATTAGTAAACTGGCTGGAATTCCTAAGAAATGGAAATAACGCCAAAACAACACCGCCACTATTACTTGACAACAACACTGTCGCCAACGAAAACAACGCCATCGTCAAAGAAAATATTAGCTCAACGACAGCAACGACAACAACATTCTCGCCAATGGTAACAACTACGCTAACAAGAACAACTCTCTTGCGAACAACAACTATTTTACGATACTAATTTTCAACATGGATACATCGTATTATCTTAGGAACTTGGGAATTATATATACTATTATCATATTGTTGATTTTAAAAATTCGTTCGTAAGTAATCATAGTAACGCGCGTGCATAAAAATGAATTCCCGATTGAAGCCGATGAGTCTTAGTTGATTGGTTTACAGATGGACTACATAATTATTTTTTATCAATGGAACATAGAGTCCCATAGGAAGACTATGACACTTCGTTGAATGGTAATGAGCTTTTCCGATAATATTTCCCTTTTTGAACATATTCTGTGCATATTCTCTTCGAAAGAAACGCCGTTGAAAAATTTCTAGACGGCTAATGGGAAGATGGGGTTTTTAGAGGTTTTAAATTTCTTTTACTTTCGTAATGTGTGCCATTCGTCTTTTTTCTATGGAAGAAAAATAGAAAGAAACGAAGGCAAAAGGTAGTTAACCAGATTTAAAAAAGAGAATAATGAAAAGAAAAGAGTCGCCTAGATTTCAATTCGAGTTTGGAAAAGTTGGGTGAATATTTTTTCTTTTTATTTCACAAATAGGGGTACCTTAACTTGGATATTTTGTTCAAAGTTCGAAAAAATATCGAAAAACAAAATAAAAATGTTCTTTTCGTGATACATAAATTTAAAGGGGAGAGCAAACAAGTTTTTTATATATTCAAACGCCAAATAGCTCTTATACGTCCGCATGCGTGTTATATTCAATAATTTCATTAAATAATTCATAAACCTAATTAATCAAAAGTAACAACGTAATTTTTCAAAATTATGAACATAAATTTTAAAAATTATGAACATAAATTTTGAAAATTATGAACATAAATTTTGAAAAT
>QLNU02003225.1:76510330-76531245 GCA_006491805.2 Dysdera silvatica
TTCAACTCTTCTAAGTATTTCTTCCCTATTTCTTGTTACGGTGCCATCCTCTCCTTTTAATGCAATGATGTGTTTCTTCCCAACAGATAAACTTCCTTTAACAACCCTAAGGCTCTTGTTATTTTCAATGGCCTTCCTTACTAACTCACAGTTGAATTTTCTTATATCTTCTTTCATGTTTTTGCGCAAAGTTTTGCAAAGTTCTACATACTCGATCCTGGAACTGGTATTTTGATTGTCCACCTTCATATCTCTTCGCCTTTTCATGAGCTGTTTCGTCTTCTCAGATAATTTGCTATTGTGCTTTTTACAGGTTACACCACCAATTTCCCCAGCAGTTTCAACTATTGTCTTAACAATGTTTTCATTTGCTTCTGAGATATCAATTTCTTCAATAAGTCCTTCCAGTGCAGAAAAGCGATTTTTTAATTCCAACTTGAATGCCTCGGTATTTGCTTTCAGTTTCATTAAATCCACCCTCTTACTTACTTGTTTCCTAATGAGCTTCTGTCTTTCTAATTTAGTATTTAAGTGCACTTTACATCTCACCATTCGATGATCACTTCCAGTATTAAATCTGTTCAGTACGCTGCAATCTTCAATAATTGATTTCTTGTTTGCCAGGATATAGTCAATTTCGCTGGTTCCTCCATTGGGGTGTTTCCATGTCCATTTTCTTTGCGGTTTCTTCTTAAAAAATGAATTCATGATGCTAAGATTTTCAGCTTCGGCAAATTCTATGAGTTGATCGCCACGTTCATTCCTTTCCCCGTATCCGTATTTACCAACCGATGTCTCTCCTTGTTCCTGTTGTCCAATTCTTGCATTAAAATCTCCCATGATGAGCTTGATATGTTGTTTCCCCTTGGTGTGTAGCTGTTTGATTTCTTCATAGAATTCCTCAACCTCCTCGTCGGTATGGCTTGATGTTGGTGCATATGCCTGTACTATCTGAAGTTGGTATCGCTGGGTTAGTTGAACAACGAGCCTCGCTGCTCGATCTGACGTGCTTTCGACTTCAAGAAGGTAGTCTTTAATTCTTTTGTTGATTAAGAAGCCAACACCACTTGTTCTTCCAGTTTCCGTTCCTCTATAATAAAACAAATGTCCACTTTTAAGTTCCACCAACTCTTCACCTTTTCTTCTAACTTCACTGAGTCCTACAATGTCCCATTTGATCTTGTCAAGTTCTTCTTCCAATTCTTGAAGTTTTGCTTCAGAAGCAAGGGATCGTCCATTATACGTTGCCAAGGTCAATAACAAACGGCAGCCTGGGCCATTCCAGTGATTCTTAGCACCCCCTGCTTTCATGCCACGCTGACCGCTGCCTTGATCAGGAGCACTCCAGCACCTGGAGACTAGGGGCCATGGTTTTTGGTGTATTAGCATATTGGAGGAATTAGCCATCATTTCACCACGCTGGCTAGACGGGTTGGTGAATTAGCCCTCCCCTTCCGCCTTTCCATCCGTGCAGCAAATATTAATTTGCCACATAAATAGAAAGCTCAGCCTGCACCACTTGAAGGCAGAGTAGAGATACCAGCAACCTTTAGGCCCTTCTTTTCTCTCTCTCTCTTCATATATATATATATATATATATATATATATATAAATAAAGCAATATATAAAATTAGCAAATTAATTATTCAAAATCAAGATCATAATTTTATTCAGAATTAAAATCATAATTATTCAAAATCAAGATGATGATTATTCAAAATAATTTTATCATAAATAAACAGTGCATATATTTTAGAAAATTATCTCTTTATTCTGACTTATATGATTTGTCCGATAATATGAGCAATATATGTTTCTGTAAATTAGTATTATTTGAGAAAATAGATTAAATTTATAATTATTTAAGGTTTAATAAATTTATTTTTCAGAAAATGCCTTTCGTTTAAAATTAAAGTATGCAAAATGGGCTCTATGTTCGAAGTAGCTCACACGTTAAATTAAATTCCGTTTTGCAAAACCAAGGCACAAGAAATGAACTCGATTTCGGAAATTAAATTGTGTAATTTCAATTCCGTTAATAAAGCATTTTGCTTTAGCTGAGTTCACACAGTAATAAATGTTCGCTTTTGAGATAATCGAGTACTTCTTAAAAGTTCACATCCTTAAATAAAAAGTGTAGATCCCTGAGTAATTAAAAAATTGGTCGACTTCATCTTTTCAAAAGAACATTTCGAAAATCTCGAAGTAACTGAATTATTTTTTAAATGTACATATAAGTTCAGATTTGTAACACTAGGCTGACGTAGGTTTCTGCTGTTTAGTAATGAGAGCAGAAGATGTATTTTTTAATTTTCATGTAAGTTTTTTTTTTCACGAACTTATTAAATACCAAGTGCAAGATTCCATAAGTAGTGCAACGAAATATCCTTCACGAAATACAGTATGCTGTCGATTTTGAAAGTTGGGAATGTCAAGAAAGATGAATACAATAATTTACACATAATGTACTTTTTTTAAGCTGAACAAGAAAATTAGTATGACTTTTGCATAAAAAATTTAAAATAACGAACATGGGAACATGCGAGCGTACGCACTAAATAACAAGGAATTTGTGGACGTATGCTATGCATAACACTAGTTCATGAGGAAAAATGAATTATGCATATAGTTGTAAAATCTATGATTATTATTGTTACACAGGGTCGGATTAAGGCTGTGTGTAGCCCCGGACATTTTTTTCCGGGCCTATTATAGCATAAATTAAGCCTATGTATATTTCAAAAGGTTAAACACTGGTGAAGTAGCAAATGAAAAGATTACTCAAGCTTCAGAACGCGTCAGCCACAATCCTTCATCAGGAATAATATTACACCTCTCCCCTGTTACTTTTGTTCCTTATTTCTAAGCCTATGCAATTTCAGTAGGACTCGCATATTACGAGAATTTTGAGACACATGAAAGTGTCCACTAAATCAGATTGTTGGCTAAATCCATTCTAGAATTTAAATTTTAAACATTGAAAATAAAGCCGGTATAGGTAACACATTTGAATGCCACGTGTATACAAAAAAATAAATTTCGAGGGAAACGTCGTGAAAATTCGCTCATCGATAAAATTACTGACCTAGTGATAAGTCGGATTGACAACGATGTTAAAGTAGCGTTGTGGTTCTCAAAAAATGCAGGCCAGTGTTTCTCAAACTTTGTTTGTTCAAGGTTTGTTTTCTTAAACCAGTGTTTCTCAAACTTTGTTTGTTCAAGGTTTGTTTTCTCAAACCAGTGTTTCTCAAACTTTGTTCAAGGTTTGTTTTCTTAAACCAGTGTTTCTCAAACTTTGTTTGTTCAAGGTTTGTTTTCAAACCACTGTTTCTCAAACTTTGATCGCTCACGACCACTTCAAGCATTCCCTATTTATCATGGCCACGGGGGTAGATTTCTCCTCCTCCTCCCGTTAAAAAATATGTTGCTCGAAATTTGCTGCCAACTATGATTAATGGGCTATTAAGCCCTACTTACCGTCATAATGATCTACTGCCCCCTCCAATGAAAGACATAACCATAGTAACTCTCGATTTATGTGATTTCTCGCAGGCTTGTATACGTATATAAGAGCTGATACTTGAGGTTTATTCACTCCTTGAAATATAATTTATCGTTAATTTTAACTCCTTTTCTGTCAAATTTTAAGGAATTTAGTTTTCTTTTTACTTTAAAAAGCACCAGCTTTTAGCAGAAAATCTCTAAAACCTTCAACAAAGTTCTTTAAATATGGGTTGGTTGTCAAACCCACCTGAAACAAAATAATTTTTAGAGTAACACTATTTGATAAGGAGAGTGTAAGTTACGATCTTATTTTGTCAAATTTACCATGAAAATTACATTTTTAATTTAATTAAATAATATTAAGCAATGTAGACAGCAAGGGTGTATTTAGAGGATTCAAATCTTTCACGAAACACCATAAGGTAAGGTTTATAACAAGTAATATTTATGAGAAATTCTTTAAATCTCACCAGAACCTAAATTTGCAGTTCATCCTAAAATTTTTAGTTCATTTTTTTCTGAAATGTGGTGATGACCTGCGGAACAGTTGGCAAGCTGACGTGGACCACACTTCAAGAAAGTGCTATACATCAGACTCCTAGACATTTGTCTTTTTTCTCCATGCAATAAACAGTCCCTGTTGTCACATTAGGTAATTAAACGTATCTGACCGCAAACGTTAAATGCGCATATTGCCCAATATCAATCAACGCTTACAGATTTTAGGGCAAATTTTCATTTTTCAATATCTGCTTCCGGTGCCAATTATTTGCACTCTTTATAGATCATTCACGATGGCATTTTATTTTTACCAAATAGCTATTTCAAAGTAATTTCCGTATTAGGATTCATATTGTTAATTTTTGTATGACATTTGATGATTTTATGCTATAAAAACCAACATACTGTAAATCCTGCGCATGCTTTCTAATCGAGTCATCGTTTTCTATTAATCGCATCCAGCTTTTACTTCAAAATAAGCTCATTCTTAATGCACTATGCATCGGTATCTTCCACTGAATTGTAGTGAAGCCATTGGTTGAATTGCATGATCGTTACATTTTGATGGGCGTTTCCTCCGAAAAGACAGGAATATGTTGCACAGCATTGAGAATCCGGTATGAAAAGAGTATGTGGGATCAAACTTTCGGGTACGAGGCAGCTATGCGGGGATGGAGCACACTGTTTTCATTTACGTTTAAGTTAACTATGTTTTGTCCACGCGACATTTTGTCCGGCGAGTTTTAACCCCAAACCATCGCCATTCATATAGCGAATGATGTATGGAAACTTGGGTCTTTAAATTTCGCTTTTATTTTTTTTTTTCGAACACGCACCATAGTATTACCAGTCTTTGGATTGCTAATAATTTACCACATTTTTACATTAACCCTTTTGGCGTAACTCTATGTTACAGTTCAACATGTATATTTTATTCGAAGAAGCTTATTTTTCGTGCTTTTGAACAACAGTATTTCGAATTCAGATTTATTCGAAGATCTCCAACGAAGAACCTTGCATCATTAAATGTGCTCAGGAGAGTTTAGTATATGAATTTGACTTCATTTGGAATGAAAATATCACTGTTTGGCGAAAATCGGTACGTGAGGAATATTATAGAGGCAGAGACTCGTAAATTAACACAGGGGGTGGGGGTCGAGACTTGTCAAGCCATTTTTATATCGTCTTATTTCTCGGGTCTTTCACCAAGTGATAATTCATGGTGTTGGTCAACTACACTGCATTCGATTATGTATAATTGGGCGTCTTGGCGAAATGAATATTGATTGATTAATTGATTCATTGAATGTGATTATGGTGCTGGTTACATGTGACCTTGCGTCATAATGTTGAAGTTGGGATGAAGTGAGGCTGTATAGAAAAAATGTGTTAAGACACTGGTGTAGTAGTGAAGTAAACATATTTCTTGTTGGAAGGAAACTTGGGTTGATATGGCATGTTAGTGTATTGATGTTCAGTTTTTCTGTTTTATTTTGTATAAAGCTAAATTAATGTTATACTGTTTTAATTAAGTTGTAACAGCGAATTGTAGAACCCCGGACGTATCAGCGTTGGTGTTCCGTGCCTTGGCTCAGCAGTTACGTTATTCCCTGAGATCCCATGAGATAGTTTAAGATTTTACATTAGAGTTGATTTCTTAGAAGTGTGGCCGCTTGAGCCTGTCAGACGTACTCCTGGTCCTGACTTTTAAATAAAAATTAACATTGGTCTTGTTGCTTTTTCTAGTCATGTTCCTCATGAACTAATTGTACCCAATAAGCTTGTGTCATAGCGATGTTAATGAACGGTTAAGGGCAATCGCTTCTCACAACTATTGGTTTATTTATCGGGGGGATAGATCATCCCAATATTTAATTTTTTTTTCAAATATCTATGCGATGATACTATAATTCCTACTATCATTAAACGGATTTTTGCCCATTGAGTAAAAGATATAAAAGGAGATATTAAAGTATTTATGGTATCTCAGTATTCTGATATGTCTATAACTTATCGAAAACGATGTAAATCTTTCAGGGTAAAGCACGTTTGTATATCAATGCTATTAATAACCTGATGCGTTGTTTATGAGTTCTGTTTTTATTGCCCCTTACACATTGATTTATCCAAAAAAAAAAAAATATGTTGGCATATTATTTTACTTCCCTATTGAAACAAAGATTTTTTTACGATTTCGCGTGGAGCTTCGATAAGGAGCCCCTTGGCCTTACATAAAAGCGACATAATATATTATAATTCGCAAATTACATATTGTCAGTTACAAGATCCTTACGGAATTCATATTGTATTCAATAATCTGCGAATAGACCCTGAAATCTATGGTCGAAGCTGGATTTTAGTTATTTGTACAGAAACACTTTAATCATTACAACATGCATTTAAGAAAATTGCCTTGTTATAATTAAAATACTAGAAATATTTTGATGTACTCGTATTGCGTAAAGGTTGTATACAAATATACGCACATTGACAAAAAGCTTTTACCCAAGCAGAAAAAGTAAATGAGAAGGCGAAAACTCATATACAATTATTTATTCAAAATTTATTTAAATACATATAGTTAAAATATTTTTACTTACCATCTATTCTCAAACATCAGACTTTAATCGGCAGTTCTGTTGTTCAAATAAGGAAGTCACGGAAGATGCTAACATGTAGCATAAATCCAGAGCCTGGAATCTAGATTCTGGCCAATCAATTTATGAAATTAAAATTTCAATAAGTAATTTTGAAAATTAAACATCTTCCTAAAATACGAAAAATGTTGTATTAATTTGTAAGCTAATAAAAAATTGAGATGAAACAAATGAAATATTTGAAACTTTGGATAATCATCTTCTGAAATTTACCCAATATACCCATTATCATTTATTATCTGGTTATAAATTTTACATGTGAAGACCATTCAATCATTATTAATTGTCAATTGGAATATCGAAACTTACCATTAAATGTAAAAGAAATTACCCGATTTAAATATCAATGCATATTTTTAA
Source organism: Dysdera silvatica (assembly GCA_006491805.2). NCBI lineage: Eukaryota > Metazoa > Arthropoda > Arachnida > Araneae > Dysderidae > Dysdera > Dysdera silvatica. The sequence continues at coordinate 76,517,353 of QLNU02003225.1, forward strand.
AATTCGGGGTTTCTTTCATTGGTTCCTAAATGAACAGCTTCCGTTTTTTTTTGTCTGGAGAAAGTACAAAAAGAAGATTAAGGAAGAGGTAAAAGATAATCAGCTATTCATTAATTATAATGATCATAATGACACAAAGAAATTCATCAGATGCTTTTTACAGACAAAGTTTTTCACTTCTCTTAACTTTGAAACCAGGATCTAAAAAACGGAAAAAAAATAGAGGATTTGCCCAATGAAAAATTGCTTTTCCATTGCTCTACTTTCTACCATTTTTATTGCTTCGAATCACACTAGATTTCTTTTAGAGATTGCAAGACATTCCCATCTAAGTGAAGATATTTTCTGATTTGAAAAGAGTACCTCAAAACTTACTATATGCCAATAATAGTTTTCAGTATCTATATACAGTAAAAATATTTTAGCCAAGAATACTGGCACTCGTCAGAGCGTCGCTTCGAAACAGCCCTAGTAGCGGTCACTCAGTAAGGGGGTGACACAACGAGTCCTGCCTTAACGCATGACTTCGGCTATGGTGACCGAAGTTCGGAATCTTCTCTAAACTATCGGTCCATCTTGTCAACTCGTCTGGCCAACGTGGTGAGCTTAAGGTCGCTTCCTCTGTATTACTTTTACTGTACTACATGCATGTGTGTTAACAGCGACACCTCCATCCTGCAGTGGATTGAAAATGGTAGTTGTTGTCGATGATGATGATGTGATATATGTATTGCAAAAATTAGCAAAAGCATATATAAAATGAAAAATGCCAAAAAAAAAGCAAAAGCGTTTGAAAGAGTTAAATAAAAGAGGTTTGATAGAATTAAAGTAATAGGAAAAATATAAAAAATAACAATTTAATTAAATATATATATATATAAACTCAGAAATATATAATGTAACATAAGCATGCAGCCTCAGAACCGTCGACGGTTCTATGAGAGAGAGAGAGAGAGAGAGAGAGAATATATATGTAGATAATTTTGAATGGAAAATATAGGAGAAAAAAATGTAAAATTATGTAAAATTATCTAAGTATAGCACACTTTGAGCTGCTTCTATACAGTAGATAAGATATAGTGCAAAAATAGCAAAAGCATATATAAAATGAAAACAGCAAAAAAAGTGTTTGAGAGTGTTAAATAACAGAGGTTCGGAAGAATTAAAGTAAGAGGAAAAATATAAAAAATAACAATTCAATTATATATATATATAAACCAAACGAAATGTTATTTTTTCTTTAAACTTACGTTTGGTTTCAATATTCCCTAGAATCAGATAATATTAAGGATATTAAGTGTGATAAGTATATAATAAAAATAAATAATAAATATTTTAAAAATTTGTTTTTCGAATTGAATAGCAATTATAAAATACTTAGTTTAAAATATGCTGTTCTATTCGTATATTTATTTTAATATTTAAACCGCTTACTTGCAAAATATTTATATATCTGTATATTAGAGATAAGTAAAAAATGAAACGTCTTCTCAGCATCCATTGATGTTGACTGGTTTCTTTGTTTTTTTTTAAAAAATGAGTTGTATGTCCACCTAACGTTGACGTGAAAAAAGCAATAACGAGAAAATGTTTTTTCACGAATTTCGAAAGAAAACCCAATATCATAGAGAATTTCATATCAGATTTGGGAACACTTTGTCGCGTCAGACGTCATTGATGTTGTTTCTTCGGAAATGTTTTTCTTATTATTTTTATTTTCTTACCAGCAGTTATGTATGAGGAGGAAAAGTAAATGCATTTTTATCGTTTTCTTACATTTTAAAGAAACTTCCGTGGAATTACTAAATCAGTAATAATCGCATATTTGAACGACTAGCAATGCGAAAAGGAATGTTTTTTCCCCAAAATATGAACTTTTCGTAAATTGCGTTCAACGTTATAACAATATATATATATATATATAAAAGTTTTCCTCGCCCATTCTTGGCGGAAACAGGCTTTGGGACGGGCAGAGCGCCATGTTCCCAAGCCTCTTTTTACATCACTTCTTAATGTGCCATGTCTAGAAACTTCCTGACAATGTGACACGTGTTTAGGATTGTGGCTTTTTGTATTTCAATGTAGGTGTTTGGGTCAATGTTGAGTATCTCCAAATTCGTCGCAAGCGTTTTTGGTACTATCCCTGTTGCTGAGATGACTAACGGGATGATGAGGATCTTTTCCATACCCCATATATCTCGTACTTCATGTCTGAGATCTTGGTACTTGGTGATTTTCGTTGTGTAGGTTGTCTGTATGTTATTGGTGTTGGGTACTGCTATGTCGATTAAGTACGTGGTCTTATTCGATTTATCGACGAGGGTTATGTCAGGACGGTTATGTGGGACTGTCTTGTCTGTTATGATTGCTCTATCCCAGTAAAGCTTGTGTGTTTCGTTCTCATGCACGGTCTCTGGCTCATATTTGTAGTACGGGCATTTTTCTGTCAGAAAGCCAGCATTCGCTGCCAATTTCTGGTGGACTATTTTCGCTACTTGATCGTGTCTATGTTTGTAGTCTGACTGCGCAAGGATCTTGCATCCTGCCATCACGTGTTGGATTGTCTCCGATGCCGCATGACAGTGTCTGCATTTGTCGCTTTCTATGTCTTTTCTCTGGATGAATTTCTGATTGTTCCTTGTTGCGATCACTTGGTCTTGGATGGCTAGCATGAATCCTTCTGTCTCTGGCTGGAGAGTGCCTTTGGCCAGCCAAGAATTTGATGCCTTTTTGTCAACGTGTGGTTGTTGCAGGTCATTGTAGTGCCTGCCATGTAATGGTTTTCCGGCCCAAGTTCTTAGTTTCTGTTCGTTGGCTGTTTCCAGGACACGCTCTTCGGTACTACACAGGTTTAGTGGCGTGTAATTTGCATCTGCTTGTATTATGGCTTGGATGAGTGGCGATCGGGGACTCTTCAACTGGAAGTATTGCCTCATGCTCTGGATCTGCTTGTCATGTAAGTCTTTGAGGTCCGCTTGTCCGCGTCCTCCTTCTTCCCGGGGTAGTGTTTGCCGTTCAATTGCCGTTGCAGGGTGTAGTTGTCCGGCTCTTCTCTGGATGGTTCTCATTTTCCGCTGGAGTTGTTCTAGTTCAGTGTTGGTCCATTTGATGATCCCGAAGGAGTAGGTGAGCACTGGTACCGCATATGCGTTAATGGCTTGCGTGGTGTTCTTCCCGCTCAGTTTCGTCTTCACAATGCTTCTAAGTCTTTCTTGGAATGCTTGCGTGAGCTGGACTTTGACTTTCTTGTGCTCCTGCTGCCGTTTTTGCATTATCCCTAGGTATTTGTAGGTTTCGCCCTCGTCCAAGGTCTTCAGTAGTCTCCCGTCTTCGAGTTCGATGCCTGGTAAATCTTCTTTGCTATTCTTCTGTATTTTGCACTTATCGAGGCCGAATTCCATTCCTATGTCCTTGGAGAATGTCTCTGTTATACTGATGAGTTGTCGGAGTTGGGTGATTGTTGGCGCGTATAGCTTGATGTCATCTACGTACATGAGGTGGGAGACTTTATGTAGGTTTCTCTTGTCTTTCTTCAGCATGTATCCGTATTTACTTGTGTTCAGCATCCTTGACAAGGGGTTTAACGCCAAGCAGAACCACTGGGGGCTTAGTGCGTCTCCTTGAAAGATTCCGCGGCGGATGGGGATCTCGGCCGTTTCTATTTTACTGTCTGGCGTGTTTAGCTGTAACCGGGTTCTCCATTGTTTCATGCTGCTCTGTAGCAATCATAACAGACAAGACAGTCCCACATAACCGTCCTGACATAACCCTCGTCGATAAATCGAATAAGACCACGTACTTAATCGACATAGCAGTACCCAACACCAATAACATACAGACAACCTACACAACGAAAATCACCAAGTACCAAGATCTCAGACATGAAGTACGAGATATATGGGGTATGGAAAAGATCTTCGTCATCCCATTAGTCATCTCAGCAACAGGGATAGTACCAAAGACGCGTGTGACGAATTTGGAAATACTCAACATTGACACAAACACCTCCATTGAAATATAAAAAGCCACACTCTTAAACACGTGTCACATTGTCAGAAAGTTTCTAGACATGGCACATTGTCAGGAAGTTTCTAGACATGGCACATTGTCAGGAACTTTCTAGACATGGCACATTAATAAGTGATTTAAAAAGAGGCTTGGGAACATGGCGCTCTGCCCGTCCCAAAGCCTGTTTCCGCCAAGAATGGGCGAGGAAAACTTTTTTTTTATATACATATATAATTTCAAAACTTGAACCTTATAAAGACCGACCTGAAGAGTCAATTGTTAATGTAGAGCTAATCTCTGCTGTACTTCTGCGTCAGCTGGTGGTTGACTTGCGAGTTATTTCTAGGTATGGTTTTGTTCCTTGCTGCTGAGTCTACTGCTGTGGCTGTTTAAGGTGACAGTAGAATGTCCTGATAAGTCGCAATCCATGGCTTGGCGTATGGGAGATGATGACTACCATGGATATTCTCCAGGAGATGAAGGCGCTTAACTTCTTTGTCAGCAAGTGGATGATCTGACTGGTGAGTTATATCTAGTTATGGGTTAATTCCTTGCTGCTGAATCTACAGGTGTGGCCGTTTAATTGGATCGTAGACTGTCCTGATAAGTCGCAATCGATGACCTGGCATCTGGAAGATGATGAGTACCGTGAGATTATCTTGGTGGTGAAGTCGCTTATACTGATGCTGCCATCGTAGTCTATCCCTTCTGAATTTTTCGTGTTATGGAATGTTCTTTCTGTTTGTTACCTCCCAGATAATATTCTTGGAGCTGGAATGAATGGGGACTAGTGCTGAGTTTACCTCAAAATACTTTGTGGAAGCAACTGCCTGTATTCTAGAAGTGTGGAGTTGTATGTTTGTACCCTCGCTTTGGAGATGTTGTCCAATGTGTACCGAGTCTTTTAAAAAGGATTTTCTTGTGATATTTCCAGCTGACGTTTTATTTGCAGAAGACTTTATGTTAGTTGGTGCTTACTTTATGATAGTTGTCCTACAGCTTATGATATTTCCGTTTAATCGGTAATATTTAGGGTTGTATAATTAAAATACTTGTGTGGGTTGAAGGCTCCACTTTTGATGGTGAAGTGAGTCCATGTTTATGGCTTGGCAACTCGTAATCTTACTGTAATGCTTAAGAAACTAGATTATTCTTCTGGATAGTTCTAACGTGTCGATTGCCTGTGTGCTCATCATTGTATTAATATTTGAATAAACTTTAAAGTTTTATTGAAAGCTGCCTCCCACTTATTGCACTTTACTGTTTGTTATCATTAGCTATAAAATAAATTCTGTTAAGTCACTGTTAGATTTACTCTGTTGCTGGTTGTTGTCAATTTGCTCGTAACGTCAGCATAGCGAAATGTTTTCCGCTGCTTTATATTTATAAGCTACACCATTTTGATGACCAAGAAGGCAATGCCATTGAGCACAGTGTTCTTAAAAATTCCATTTTAAATAAATGACCTCTGACATTTTGTAATATCGTGTAGGGATTACAAATTACAAAACAGATATTTGTGAAAACATATATCCTTATCATCATTCCGATTTCATGTAGGACATATTTTGTTTTCAACTTCTCTTCATTTACTTCTCCACTACCGTCATCAGATCTATTTTGACACAAGCTATTCCACCCTAAATAACTAAAATCCACTTCATTTTTATTTTTTCCCTTTTTTTGTTATTCTTCCTTTTTATTTTCTTTTTTATCTTTGAATTAAACATCCCCTTAGCGACACGATAATTCTACCTCTGCTATTGCTAAAAATGCGATGCTTATAACTTTATCTTTATTGATTTTACTTTCAGAAAATTTTTCCATTCAAACGTATCTCTTCTTCCTACATTTGACTATACCTATTTTCTTCTAATCAGAACTAAGCTCTACTTTTCGTGCACCTCTTCGCCTCATTATATTTTTTAGTTAAAATAATAGTATTATGTTGCATTCCTTCATCCAAATTTACATGAAATTTCACCTTTCTTCTATCTGCTTATTGTAAAAAAAATGCTTTAAACTCTACTTAAATCTTTTCTTATTACTTATCCTCAAAATTTCTGGAAATTACATCTAAACGAATTGGAGATATAGCGTGGGAGATGCTGGTTCTCCGAAATAACAAGATATAGGATGACGTTAAGAATTTGAGGGAAAAAACATCTCTCTTAAGAGCTAGAACTCATTACACAAGCAAAACAAACCAGACTTGCGTGGGAAAACGGAAAGGTATAGAGCGGTTAAAAAGATAATAAGAACATTCCTAGAGAGAACAATAAAACGCCCTAGGAAAAGATGCTTGAATTAAGTAATGGAAGACGTTAGCATAAGGGAGCAAGAAGGTAGCGAATGAGAGCTTTAGACTGCGAAGACCATGGACTTCATGAATTGTAGACACAAATTCTTCAAAACCGCGATCATTATAAGAAGAAAAAGATAGTTCTAATGTAATTTCGAATAAGCCTAATTCTCAAAATCAGCAATTCGTATTTGAAAATAAACTTTTAATGCCTTTGCTTTCAAACTGTGTGGAGTGGAAGGAATTTTTGCCACCTATCATCTATTTTCCCTTTCAACGGGTTCGACCATACGCCAGACACTAGTATGACTGTGAAGAAACACATTCAATAACTTTAATACTATGTATACAATAATTTTCGTAAACCACGTATTATTAGCTCAGACCAGAGTGTTTTCTATTTAAAATACAAAACGCTTTAGTCTGAGCTAATAATACATGGGTGAAGAAAATTTTTGTATAATAAATTCCCCCCACGAAAACTCACAAAAATCTCGTCTCGGTGGCATTGTTTGTTGAACATTAATTTGGCAATTGTTATTCCTGTGAAGGGTAATAATATCTTGCACCCTGGTATACGAATAAAGAGAGAGAGCATTGTTCCTATCCTCGTTCGTCTAGCGGTCAAGACACTCCGGGCTCAAAGGAGAGACCTGGGTTTGAATCCAGGATGAGAATGGCGACGTGTTTTCTCCTAAAATATAAAACGCTCTAGTCTGAGCTAACAATATGTGGATGCCGAAAATTATTGCATAATGAATTCCTCCACGAAAACTGACAAAAATTTCGCTCTGGTGTCCTTTTTTGTTGACCATTATTTGGCAATTGTGTTATCCCTGAGAAGGGTAATAATATCTTACATCCTGAAATACTATATATTTTCTCAATTTAAATTATAGATTGAAAATTTCAGGCAGTAAAACAAAATCATATAGGCAATATTTTTCTTTTATCCTTTTACCGTGGTAAAAAAATAGTTTATTTTAATATATGGTTATCTATTTCACTAAAAGAAAAATAATGCCGTGGACCAAACTATAAGAAGTCCAACATGCTCATCGATTTTCTTAAGGAAATCCATTGAAATCGATCCACATCCTCATATTATTGTTACGATGTCGGATATCAAAATTAATAATTGAAGATCATTTATCTGTAAAACGCAATGCTTTATCTCTTCAAAACAATTGTAACAATAGAGCGCTTTAACAGAAGTAACACCCAGACTATAACGGTAGTAACACCTGGACTATAACAGTAGTACCACCTAGACTAAAACTGTAGAACACAAAAACTAAAACTATAACAACAGGGACACGGGACTATAATATTAGTCAATAGAATCGTAAGAAGAATATAATCGAAGAGAATCGTAACTTATTCGATCTGAATTCAGCCTCGAGAAGAAAACACATCCGAAAAGTATCAGATAAAATGAATAAAAATATATAAAACCAAAATTCTATCTCTTTGTCATAAAAATTATATAAAACTAGTTAAATTGGTTGGAAATCTTTATTATACCCGTTTAACTTTGTGAAAATATTCATCCATGCTCTTCTTCAATAATGCTGGAAACAAAATATGCTGACGTTTGTGTTTTCCTGAATAGCTGAATGACATGGACTTTTTAGAGGTTTAACTAAGATCTGTATAATCCACAATTAAATAAATCGCAGAACATTTAGCATCAGATTTAATGCAGAGAAATCAGCATCATAATTTAATAAAGTTGCCCTTTAACTTTGCTGCATTTATAACGCTGATTTCTTAAAATTACTCTACTCTGCCTAGTGGTACTACTTCCCATTATCTTGCACCTTATCATTGAAGTAAATTACAGATTTACCCATGTCCTGTTTCGAAGAAGAATCGAACATTATAAATGAAAAATCCTTTTTTATTAGAAGAAATGTATTAATTTCTCAATGAGACATTAATACGAGTGGACTGCAAACACGTCCTTTGGGATTCGAGACGTTTTCTATCGGATATTAGCACTTCTTGGAAACGAAATGGGAGAGAAGTTATTAATAGAAGAAAAAGGAACCTTTATCCCCAAAAATCGAAGATATATTATATTGTCTTCCTATGCTCTATCTAAAAGTATATGAAAATTAAAGGTGTTTTGAAATGTTGACCAACGTAAAACATATGAAAGTAGTTTGAAGAAAATTATGAAAGAATTAATTAATAGCAATAAAACTAGAGTTAATTATTTCGGATGATAATTTTACCTACATATTTATATATAATTATTAGATATGATAATTAGATATGAAAATTATACCCATATTTACAGTGACAATCATATCGAAATCGATTTTATCAGCGAGAAAGAAATCAATCGTTATTTTCATAAAATTAAGTCAGTGTTCCAAACATAAGTTTAAAGAATTGACACAATTACTTATTTTAACTTCGATTATAAATAAATATAGTGATTGATTTCAGTGGAATGTTTTGTATCGCACTTTAAGTTTATGGGGATTTTCCGATATGTGCACTTTCGAAAGTTGAACTTACATTCAGTTCCAGAGAGTGCTGGTAATCGGTGGTTTACTGCAATTGACATAAATGACTTAACAGATGATTATAAAAATAAATAACTCGTAGAAACTAAAATTAAAACATATTGGGAAATATCAATTGATAGCTTCTGTTTTGGGAAAAGATAATTAAGCATATAATAATAAGCCCTTCATTCTCGTATTCTGATATGCCTTAAATAATGTTTGTAAGCAAAATGGCAAAATTGTGATTATGATAATAACTTCAAGGCATATGTGGCGAAAATTGACCACTTTCTGATGACTTTTCGCTGTTTACCTCAGGAGAATAGTTTCCACCTGAATCGCTTTAAACTTCGTGAGATATACTCTCGGAAGGACTGCTGTTAGCTAATGTGTTCTAACAACCGGCCCATTTCCACACTCACGACATATTCTGCCGACGACAAATGATGGCGAAACCACCGGGGGGAAAATTTACGGCCAAGCGGCCACGAAAACAGAGAGATAACGTCGAAGGATGCTTAGCGCGTCCCGCAATTTAAATAACGCACATAAAGAAAACTGGAATTTTGCCAAACACCCAGAGGCGAAAAACAACGCACTAATAAATCAGCATCAAAGTCCGATCCAGTGTAGTTTTCACTAAAGCATTAAATAAAACGGCCGTGAGATATTTTGCATCACGTTAACTATAGCGAGCAAGGGAATCAATTTAATAATTGGACATCTTTTCTAATTTTTGAAAAAAAAAAAAAAAGAATATTGGATTTTATGTCTCTTATTAATTTGGCGACACAAAGTTAAGGAAATACGAACCTAACATCAAAATGCAGAAAGCAGTATTCAAATGAAGATAGTCAAAAATGATCGCGTGAAATTTATTCAACATAAAATGTTATGAAAGATTCTATGTGCGGTTAATTTATGGAATTCTTCAAGAACTTGATTTTTAGCATTAAAAAATAAAACAAAAAACAGCCTTTTAATTCTTAAACAAAACGTAAGATTCAAAGAATGATAATTGGTTGGTTGAATGTTTATGGCGCCAGGGAAACAGGGGTTATTCTGCGTCAGACAAGGTGAGATCGTGCATACGGTTTTAAGAAAAAATAAATTAAAAATTCAAAGGAAAAATATATTAATACGCACAATAAAGAAAACGATGTAATAATATCAGATGAGATTTTAAAAAACAGTATTTGATAAAAAAAATTAAAAATGATTTCATGATTAAAAGAATCACATAAAATATCACAAAGAGTAAACAATGATAAATATTTAAATTTATGTTTTCTTTGACGTACTATGTGATATTTTGGTTGCTACTAAGGCCATCAAATTTACTACGCAAAATTCGATTCCCTGGAAAGAGGGTTATGTATATGGCTGTACTGTTGCTCGGAAATCACGTTAAATTCTAAGTCCCATGTTACATGCCTCACCCTGTCGTTTTCGTTTCGTTCCTGTCCTCGATGGTCTAGCGGTCTACGGCACTCCGGGCTCAACAGAGAAATCCGAATCTAGATGGGAGACGATGCATCTTTTTCTCCTGTAAAAAGAAGCACTATTTAAGCTATGAAATATGGGTGAAATTATTACGTATAACTTGATTTATGTGAGTATTGTTATTTAAATATAGTGTGGGACTGGGTCTTTAAAAATGGTAATTGCTAGTAGACAAAAGGAACCCATCCACAACTATAAGGTTAACTTAAATAGTAATACAACGTCAATTGTAGTTACATACATTTTAATAATATTGAAATTCTATTATGTTTTCAATCTACTAAAGGTTCTATCATGAGTTCTTACCCCCACCCTACTAATGAAAGGTAGCTAATCAATAGTTAGAATGATCTTGTGAATCATATCGGCCTTGTAGTACACTCTTCTCTCTCCCAACGCGTTTCTAATAGGCAGTTGCTCTTCTTATTCCGCAACACCCTGTAAGATACCTACTTACCCCTTTACAGGAAAACCTGAATGAATTTGACGTCTAAGCAGACAATAAGCAACCTTAATAAACTAATAATATTTAATATTTACTCAGATACATAATACATTGGATAGTGACCATGCAACTGATATGCAATATTGATATGCAACATTCCAGTAGACATACTCTTGACAGAGAGCAAACCTGAACTATAACCTTAACTTATAATGACCAACTAACTATTAAACGCAATAATGCGCCCAAGGCTAATATCATAGGAATACATACCAATACTTAATTAGTGGAAATAACAAATCCTCCAGCGAACTGGACTACAGTTCCTATACATGCACTGGTTATACGATATGGATATGGCCATAAAATTCAGATTGCTTCTATAATTCTGATTACTCTACGTGCCTAATAGGACAACTCCTCCGTTATAATTGACTCTAACCTTATCCTATCCTACTATTTCAACTCGTCTATTCACGCAGCCTGTCTCCCTTATTCCTACTCTCAATCGATGCTACCTCAGTAAGGAAATAAAGAGATAATCACTCACCATTCTCCCCCTCTGTACCTTCTGCGTACGACTGTGGGTGATGGGAAAACACCGGCACTGACTGATCGCACTACACTTGTGAAACACTATCCGCGTAAACCTATGGTACTAGGCACTCCCCGTCTTCACTCTCGCTTGCTGTGGCTCACTTTCGATGCGCGGTCGGCCCTTCCTTCACTACAGCTCCAATGCTAAATCAGCTGGCGTCGCTCTACACTCTGGTTTTCTTGGTCGCCTTGGCTGCTGACAGGCACCTCCTTCCACTTCTGGCTCTACTGTTTGATCAAATGGCGTCTCTCGACTAGTGATGGACCAAACTGTTTTTTTTATAACTTTACTGTATTTTTGAATAACCTGTTCAAACGTTCCTGTTCCAACCAGATAACAGGTTCCAATCACCGGTGACTGGAACGTAAGCGTTGCTTCACAGGATATGGAAATTGAGGAACTTAACGATAACACATTTCAACGCTCATTCAGTAACAATGCGTCGCATCAACTCCATAAAAATAATAAATCCTTTGGAAAAAAATACACACATATGAAGTACAAAAATAATGAGAAAAAGTAAGGCTTTAAAATATTGAATTTTAGATATTTGAAACATTACACGATATTAAAAATCAAAGAAAGTTTAAAAAACTAATTCAAAGTAATGAAATACAGCAAAAATTATTGATACTGCTGTAAATTAATTGGTAAAACATACTGAAAGGTTACAACGTGGAACTAATTAAATAGGATAATGATAAACAAAATGTGTATTCTCAGCTGATGTAGTTATACACATGTATGTATTCAGAATTTTTCATGTGTAAAGCTCAGTAATGTAAAAATATTAATACTTGTACTAATTAATATACATGGATAAAAAATCTATTCCATTAATGAAATAAATAAACAAATTAACAAATAATGCTGCGTTGGTTTCCGCTTGATCGAACTACTTACTTCCGTTGTAGAAATTTGTTCAGAAGGTCTGTTGATGTCGATCTCATTCTGAGGTATGATAGAACTTGACGATGGGAGCACCACACGTTCTTAGGAGTGGGAAGACGTGGATGATGACTGTGTGGATAAATCTATGCTTGGATGCTTCCTTGTAATATGTTTTTTTAAGTTCGTTATGGAAGATTTGTAACTCAATTTTTGTGCACACGAATCACACGTAGCACTTTTTTCCTCCTTGTCATTTATTGTAAAAAGGGACCACAAGTAACTGGAAGCTTTTCAATCCATTATGCTAAAAAATTGCAACTAAATGCGACCTCTTGTAATATCAGACGTTACACAGGGAATCAGCGCCTGAGCCTTGAGGTCAACTTGACTTAAAAATGGAGGAATATGTTCCTAGAACGGTGATTTCTCGCTCACCGGTGATTTTTAACCGTTACTTCAAGTAACTCCTGTTCCTAGTCACCGGTGACTGAAATAACGGCTGTTTCAGAGAAGCATACTGTTCCTGGAACAGTGATCACTCGGTAACAGGTGATTTTTAACAGTGACCTTAAATAACTCCCATCTCTACTTTTGACTAGCTTACTTTCTGCCAGGACGCTGCTCTCCTCGTGTCTTTTCCAAGGTAGCTCTTGTCTCCACCAGCACCACCTATGCTTCGGCTTGGTCGCTTCTGTAACTCGCATGCAGGTTTGCCTTACGGTATCTCGTCCTCATCAACTCGCCGGCTATCTTTGCTCACCAATCACTCCGCTGTTCCTACCAGGAATCCCTTATTTGTGCTACCGGGTCCTCCTGTCTCTGTTACCTACCTTCGGTTTCGATGTCAATTCCTTTAAAATCTCGGGTCAATCAACCTCTCCTTGCGACCAACTCAAACCGACCACCTCGACCCACCCCCATTCCGATCCCTCTCTCGATTTTTTCCCCCAAGTTCAAACTGTCACTAAAACCTTCTCTGACCACTGCCAGGTTTCCACTCTCTACACCGACCAATCCTATGTCGCTTCCATATCAACTCCCACTCCTAACCACCGCTCATACGCTACTTGCACTTGACCACAACCTGTCTCCGCCTCCTTCTGCACACGGTCCTGCTCCTCTACTTTTCCACTCTGAACTTTTATACCTTCGAATATATGACGGCCCTAAACACTTGACAACTTAAGGATTTTCCCTATTGTCCAATATTTTCAAACTGGCGCCACAGGATCATAAACCCTGTCTGCAGCTGCTTCGCCTATTCCAACCTTCGACCACCCAGCGTCTCCACTCTCTTATCGCCATTTAAATATGCTCTTTATGCCTTCTTCTTTTTTATTCATTAAAATCTAACCTATTTCTCTCATTCACCTGCTCACCATAGTTCATTAACATTTTTAAAATATTATCCAATGTGTCCTATCTTCCCTTTAAAGATAGGTGGGTTCTTTCATTCCCACTTAAACAGTTCCTTGAGCGGAATATAAATGTAAAGTACTTACATTTGTGTTGGATGTCCAGCATCATAAATAACTTCATGTTAATAAGATTCGTGCTATCCATTGTAAGTTGAGAAGAATATGCGCTTTTTAAACACCAACAATTTATTCACGTAAATTAATTTACAGAT
>QLNU02003225.1:76531345-76594778 GCA_006491805.2 Dysdera silvatica
GATGGACCAAACTGTTATTTTTGGAGGAGGAGGATTGTGCAAGGGTTTCATTGGGAAGGGTGGCCGCCGGAAACTGTTATTTTTGAATAACCTGTTCCAACGTTCCTGTTCCAATCACGTAACAGGTTCCAATCACCGGTGACTGGAACGTAAGCGTTGCTTCACAGGATATGGAAATTGAGGAAATTAACGATAGCACATTTCAACGCTCAATCTGTAACAATACGTTGCGTCAACTCCATAAAAATAATAAATCCTTTGGAAAAAAATGCACACATACGAAATACAAAAATAATAAGAAAAAATAAGGTTTTAAAATACTGAATTTTAGATATTTTAAAAAATACACGATATTAAAAATTAAAGAAAGTTTAAAAAACAATTATTTAAATTCAAAGTAATGAAATACAGCAAAAAATATTGATATTGCTGTAAATTAATTGGTAAAACATACTGGAAGGTTACAATGTGGAACTAATTAAATAGGATAATGATAAACAAAATGTGTATTCTCAGCTGACGTAGTTATACACAGGTATTTATTCGGAATTTTTTATGTGTAAAGCTCAGTAAAGTAAAAATAATACTTGTACTAATTAATATACATGGATAAAAAATATATTTCCATTAATGAAATAAATACACAAATTAACAAATAATGCTGCGTCGGTCTCCGCTTGTTCGAACTTACTTCCGTTGCAGAAATTTGTTCAGAATGTCTGTTGATGTCGATCTCATTCTGAGGTATGATAGAACTTGATGATGGGAGTACCACACGTTCTTAGGAGTGGGAAGACGTGGATGATGAATGTGTGGATAAATTTATGGATGCTTCCTTACAATATGTTTTTTTAAGTTCGTTATGGAAGATTTGTAACTCAATTTTTGTGCACACAAATCGCACGCAGCACTTTTCTCCTCCTTGTCATTTATTGTAAAAAAGGGACCACAAGTAACTGGAAGCTTTTCGATTCATTATGCTAAAAAATTGCAACTAAATGCGACTTCTCGTAATATCAGACGTGACACAGGGAATCAGCGCCTGAGCCTTGAGGTCAACTTGACTTAAAAATGGAGGAATATGTTCCTAGAACGGTGATTTCTCGCTCACCGGTGATTTTTAAACGTTACTTCAAGTAACTCCTGTTCCTAGTCACCGGTGACTGAAATAACAGCTGTTTCAGAGAAGCATACTGTTCCTGGAACAGTGATCACTCGGTAACAGGTGATTTTTAACAGTGACCTTAAATAACTCCCATCTCTACTTTTGACTAGCTTACTTTCTGCCAGGACGCTGCTCTCCTCGTGTCTTTTCCAAGGTAGCTCTTGTCTCCACCAGCACCACCTATGCTTCGGCTTGGTCGCTTCTGTAACTCGCATGCAGGTTTGCCTTACGGTATCTCGTCCTCATCAACTCGCCGGCTATCTTTGCTCACCAATCACTCCGCTGTTCCTACCAGGAATCCCTTATTTGTGCTACCGGGTCCTCCTGTCTCTGTTACCTACCTTCGGTTTCGATGTCAATTCCTTTAAAATCTCGGGTCAATCAACCTCTCCTTGCGACCAACTCAAACCGACCACCTCGACCCACCCCCATTCCGATCCCTCTCTCGATTTTTTCCCCCAAGTTCAAACTGTCACTAAAACCTTCTCTGACCACTACCAGCTTTCCACTCTCTATTCCGACCAATTCTATCTCGCTTCCATATTGACTCCACCCTCCTAACCACTACTCAAACGATCCTTGAACTTGACCACAAACTTTCTCAGCCTCCTTCTGCACACGGTCTTCCTCTACTTTTCCACTCTGAACTTTTATACCTTCGAATATATGACGGCCCTAAACACTTGACAACTTACGGATTTTCCCTATTGTCCAATATTTTAAAACTGGCGCCACAGGATCATAAACCCTGTCTATAGCTGCTTCGCCTATTCCAACCCTCGACCACCCAGCGTCTCCACTCTCTTATCGCCATTTAAATATACTCTTTCTGCCTTCTTCTTTTTTATTCATTAAAATCTAACCTATTTCTCTCATTTACCTGCTCACCATAGTTCTTTAACATTTTTAAAATATTATCCAATGTGTCCTATCTTCCTTTTAAAGGTATGTGGGTTTTTTCATTCCCACTTAAACAGTTCCTTGAGCGGAAATTAAATGTAAAGTACTTACATTTTTGTTGGATGTACAGCATCGTAAATAACTACATGTTGATAAGATTCGTGCTATCCATTGTAAGTTGAGAAGAATATGCGCTTTTTAAACACCAACAATTTATTCACGTAAATTAATTTACAGATATTTCATTTAATAACGTAAGAGGTCATTTCGAGCTATGCCCGGCCGCGCTTACAGTCAGTTCCAGACCAGATTTAAAGGCATTCTCCTTGAGTTTGTTGTATATTTCTTATTTATAGTTTCGATACATCCGAAACTTTATCCAATGGGACTATTGGAATTTTAACCAATGGGAAGAGATGTTACGGGAGCCAATGAAATCTTTTATAGATCCATATGGACCATGTACGCCATAAGTTCAATGCTTTGGTTATTACATATTGAGCGCGTGTACAAGACTTTCAAGCTAGCTGCTATTATATATTTAAATACATTGGAAAAACGAAATATTTAATACTATTGGATCTTAATTAATTTAATTTGGTTTAAGGGCTTTAACTTTTATTTAAAGGCATAACACAATGTTTACGGGGCCCGCTCCTTAGCTTAGCGTAAGGCCCTCTTGCCATCGGCTAAACTTGCGCCCCGACCAGTCTATCACTGTACGCATAAACGTTGCCATTTCAATTACGGCTAATTAGCCGTTAACTTCTATTATTTATACTAATAAAATCTAGTATTATTTATATAAAGACCCACATAATAATAATAATATTCCACAAGGGGAATTCCTTCAGTTTGATGTCCCGGACAAATAATAAATATAATATCTTTTTCTTTCTCTTCTTTACTTTTCTTAGGTAGGTCTGGTTTGAGATTTTTTACATAGGCACACATGCACAAATATATTTTTTTAATCGTAAGAGATTGTGTTATTATTGCATCCTCAAAAGCCCCTGTTAATAATAGACTACTGTCGAAGCGTCCGCAAACTTAAATGTTCTGCAACTGTGAATTTCCTATTTAACTAATGTTTATATACTCTTAATTAATTAATATATTCAGTGTAAAAAATATAAAATATGCTTAATACGTGTAAATTACTAACTCTTACCGTATAGAAACCAAGTACTACAGATATATCATGCACTCTTATATATTGATAGGTATACATGTACATTTGGTAATATTAATTGTATACACTAGGACATTATTAGGATTATAACTGCATACGATTTTGATATGATAAATCAAGCTACTGATAAATTTAGTAAATCATTGCCAATATCTATAACACTGAGGTGGCTGAAAAGTCAATAATGATTGAAATAAGCCTATTATGTAGTTCTAAATTTATGTATTTATAAGAAATGCCACGCGTTTAACTATTTAGTTATTAGCTTTGGAAAATGGCAGAAGTTGTAGTAGATTTTGCGTTATTCTGGGTGCACAACATGGAGGCCTACTACTTTACCCCTGCTTATAACTACAACTGAAGAACTTGAGAGTTAAGTTCTAAACAAGTTTATATATGTTATTTTTATATATTAATATATTTTATTTTCTATGTGTCAAGTTATGTATCCAGATAATAATGTAAAATAATGCGTAATTACCAGGTAAGGTTGAAAATTATTTGTCATTTCATGATAAAAATAAGAGAACGTCTAAAAAGTGTAATAAGATGTCTGTATAGGCCCTTTGAATGCAGCGGAGTCTAATTAACCCGAAGCAGACTAATCCGAAAGTCCGGTTTCTCCTATTTTTTCTCAGTCAGCTGCTGTTTTAGCCGACTGAGAAAATGTAAACAAACAGGACTGTGTGTGTTGCCAACTAGTTGAAATTCACCATAAATAAAAGGGAAATTTCCCGTCGTTCGCTCATTGGCTGTTGTTTATTACGAGTGAACATCAAAATACACACATCAAACATCGATGGTTAAGAACACTATTCTGTAGTAAAAATTCCAGCTGATCCGAAAATTTGTTGGCTAGAACAGTTCTCATTCCAAAATAGTTCGGACAAAAGAGAGTCTACTGTTATGGGGAAACACGGTTGTAAGTTTTATTAATTTTTGTTAGAATTGAAGATATAGAAATTTAGAATGGAAGAATTAAATAAGGCAAAAGTATTTTATAATTAGGTTTGTAAATTTAAATTAATGTTTTTATTGATTATTTTTAACTATTTGAGATCATTGCAACCCCATTACCATTATATTAAATATTAAATTTATTTACCGAGAACTGCAATGCAAGACCGTGAAAATTAAAGGGATGGATTAAGTATATTGAATGATTGTGTTTTACGTTAAATATAAAAAAAAAATTAAATTTAAATACAGTTTTCTTTCAATGACCACAAGCTCAATTTAAAAACTGACAGGAAAACAATTATTCAGCCTTTTATTTTATATAATAAACACGATAATATCAAAACAAAATCTAGGATTTAAAAATTTAACAGTGCCATTTATATAAGCATTGGGGTCAGTAACAAATTTTTAGAGTACAAGTAATTACACAAACATATTTACTTTAAAATTTTTCTTTAACATATCCTTTAATAGGTTTAAACCTTGTATAAACGTTTCTATTTACAATTGGAAATACTACGAAACTTTAAATTATGAAACAAAGTTTAATTACCCATTATGTTCTGCGGTGGCGCAGTGTGGTAACGCGTTCTCCTATTGCGCGGCTAATCCGGGTTCGACTCCCAGCAGTGCAAAAAGAACGCTTACTCAGAGATCTCATAAAGATCGCACTGCTCACTGTAGTCCGGGGTTTGGTTCCCTAGGCCTTAAGAGGTTCGGATTCCTCGGAAAACAGTAGGTCCCGGCGCAGCATGACCACTGTAGTCTTTGAGCCGTAAAACCAAAAAACAAACAAACAATTACCCATTAGGTTGTGAAGAACCCTTCGTGGAGGCACTATAGAGTGGGGTGCTTTAGAGGGGGTACCCACCGCGCTACTCGCCGTCCTTTGCACGGATTGTGCAAGTGCTAGGTTTCTTCAGCTTCGTTCGCAGCACGGTGTACGTAATTACTCATCACAAGGTTGTCTAATATTATTTCACCAATTTATTTACAACAGAAATCCATACTATTTACATACAACTCGTAATGTTAAATTATTTCAGGTTAAAGATGTAATTTTGACATGAATAACGTTCTGTTCTAGTAGTGCATTGGGGGCAGGCGAAGGTGTGGTTAGTTCGCTAGACGATCAAATAGTAAGTGTCCTTCTGTGGTGAAGGTTTTTCTCGAACTCCCGTTTTCCATCATCTCATTGGCTAGCTTGAGATGACGACGACATCCATCTTGAGCCAGCTGATTGGTCAGCGGTCCCCTGATGTTAGGCTGATTTGATGGCTGGCGTCGCTGTCAACCGTTGACGGTGTATAGCCGCTACTTTCAATAGCAGGTATTTCTCCCGTTGTTCCCAGTCTGAGGTTTCCCAATCAGGACAATTCTGTGAATCTTTTCATCTACCGCTAATGGCATTCACCTGTCCTGATGGCGTTCACCTGTTTTAATGGCCTGTCTGACATGCTCATCGTAACGATGGGTAGGTCGGGCGGTATCGCCTGGGAACCTTTGTATTAGAGAGAAAGTAAAGGCTATGTCGGCATGCTGAATGGGCATGAATCGCCCCCAAGGTCATTTATAATGAAAAAATATACTGAGGTATAAAAACCACCAGAAAAAAATCATTTTAGAAATTTAGTGGGGAAGGAGGCACTTGGAATTATACATTAAAAGGAAGAGAAAGAAAGGTTAACTGTAACTTACATGTTTAATTGCTTTTTTTGGCCCTGGTCATTATGGAGTTCTCATTATATGTGTTCATCTGACTTGAACACCCCACTTCCAAATTAGCGCTCTCTCTCTCTCTCTTTCTCTGGTCGGTTTGAACAGGTCAAGGTCAATTTATATCGACGCCATCTTGTGGATTGGCCCATGTCAATTTTTCGTCGCTAGGGTTGAAATTGGCAACCCTCTCTGGCGTCCCCGAACACAGCACTGACCTGATTTTTTTGCAGATTACAGATGTCCAATGTTGTGCCTAAATTTAACCACAATGTTTGATTTCGACAAGGAATTTGTTTAAACTTAAGACTTCATTGGCGCCAATCGTTGATGGAAATTAAACATATTGCAGGGAGAGAAATAATAGATTTTAGGTACCATGATAGGCCAAAATTATTTTATTTCTGTGTTAAATGTGGGCTTTTAAAAACTAAATATAATATGTAGAACAAAAACAAAAAGGTGGATTTGTATGTTAAGGGGTCCTGCTTTTAAAAAGAAAAGAAATTTAATTATATGTACATTATTTATATACAGAAATTTTAAGTGATAATGTCTGTGCTAATAAAAATCGAATTAATTTAAAATTTACGCCTTTGGTAATTGAATAAATATTTTTTACAAACATTTTCGTTAGACACATAAATATAATTAAATTTAAAGTTCCTGAAAAAAAATTACTATTTATAGTTCTTTTATTTGGGTGCATGTCATGCACAGAAAACCTGTTTGATTCTTATTTATGGAACATCTTGATGCTTCTTAATATTTTGCCGTTGCTGCCAAAGAGGAAGATGCTGTTGCTACCACAGTAGGTGTCGTTGAGCGTAGAAGGTGTCGTTGGACGTAGGACGTGTCGCTGGACGTAGAACATTAATTAGCGTGAACATCATAAATGGAAAGGGTAAACGCAGTGTACATATATACCTTGAAGTACAATCTCATCTGGAATAATCAAATAAAGAGCGGCAGAATATCAAAAAAAATGTATATTTACAATATCTAAGCATATAATATTTACATACAGTGAGAGAGAGTGTGCTTTTTTATTATTATTTATTTATCTATGTATTTATATGCTCCTGGATGTTTAGATATAATTAGTTATTTATTTAAAAAAGAAAATTTTCAAATTTCATCCTAACACTACTTTATAAGAATATTCATAGAGGTACAAATTAAATAAAAGCGTAATGGATAAATAATTCCCAGCTATGCAAATCAACTAAAATTTTAATTTATGTGAATCACAATTCAGGTTCGTAACTGGTCCACGATAATTTTTTAGGTTCCAGTTCAAATAAATAATATACAGAATACACACTTCGTGTTAAAATATGTTACTTATTCATCGGTAACTATTTGCTCACAGTTAATTAACTAAACATCAAACCAGTTAGAGTATTTTTTTAACTAATTTGCTCTCGGAATGACAAGCAATGCAAAACAATTCCAGAAGTATGTAGAACTGTTTCTGGTAAAAACGAAAAGAAAGAAAAGTCTCGGTCATGGAGTAATAATGTCTGCCAGTGAGGTCATGAATCACACAGTAATTGCATTACTTACTTAGGAATTGGGAAAACCAAATCAAAACATTTCTGACTGACAAACTAAGAGAGATTAACGGAAGTATTAGCAAACAAGATTGGAAGTTATGGTTCATGGAAAAAACGGCGGTTAGCAAGAAGTTTCGAAACAATTTTCGGCATTTGGCTAGGTGTGATCAAATGACTAAAACAAATCTTCAGTCCGCAATTTCTTTTTCTCCAAGTTAAGGTATTTCGGAGAAAAAAAGTGAAATACTACAGTTTTAAACCTTGGCACATTCATTTGTTCTTGTTGAGGTAGATTAAAACAACCTCACGATGAGATGGTGAGTCGATTAATCTTCGGTACCGACCTATATCAGTTCGCTTGAAGAACTGGCCATTTTTTAAAGCTCACTCTTGTTTTCTTTTCTTCCAATGCTTCTGAGAAAATGAGAAATACTTCATAGCGATTTGGGAGTGAGAAACGGCTAATATCTTGCAGTGCTGAAAAATATCCATTGTAAGAAAACTGATGTTAGCTGTATTTCTTTCATTTGCTAACCTCAGATATCATAAATATACGACTACGTGTTTCTTCTTTAATTGAACGGTGTAAGCAATTCAGTTTTTAACATTTTTCACCACTTTTGTTAAGGATAAAATCCAATATGTAGAGTAACTTAATGAAATGCTTTTCGTTTAGTGGTACATCTCTTACAAATTAAATTTGTCAACTGCAATTGATAAGCAGTGAAGAAGAAGATGAAATTAACCATATTATAAATTGCTTAAGATTGTCCATCGCCGGGCACGCCGCCGCCAGTAGAAAATACTGTAAATAAAGTTAACGTGAAGCGTGGCAAGATTTTGTAGGATCTCCATTCTGGTTGGGTGTATGTGGAAATTCTATATCAAACGTATAATATGGTAGTTCCTGATTAAAGATTTATAAACCTTCACCGTTATCTGACTTTTTGATTCTCGGACACCAAAGTGGAAACTAAATGGAGTGAAATATAAAGAAAAAGTCGTATTAATTGAATGAACATTATTTGCTGAATTTAACAGCTGACTGAGAGTGCTCTCTGCAATCAAATTCTAAGTGTTCGTTGTACAAGAAACGACTATTTGGAAATATATGTCATACAACTTCAGAAGATGTAAATATAACAGTTCCTCTATTAACGCAGCACATATTTCTAACTACTTTTCATTTCAAGCAGGCAGAAAAACAGGAAGACAATTTTTTTAATTGGGTTTTGTTACATTTAACAAACCGTGAGTATAAATTATTTAACTGTAAAATAAATCCTGTTCTAACAAAATTAAATTCGAGTCTTTAATATTATTATTTTACATAGTCAAGCAGAAAGTTTTCTATTAATTAATGGTAAAGAGAAATTTTTCATAAATTTTCAAGTTTGCCTCTTATGTCAAATTGAAGCCACTTATTAATAGGCATTGTAGACTGACATTTTTAGAATAAAACTGTTTTATAAGCAAACCTAAAGAATTCATCATTTAGTAATCAAATAATTTGACATCTTCAGAGTTTTAAAATTTTGAAATGTTTTTTATTTACTTTGGGATATATGGTGGGTTTAGTCCGGCTATAGTATATAAAATGAACAATGTGGTTCTCTTTAAAGTTTTGTTAAATCTTTCTTTATGTACGATATCGGCAGGTGAAAGCTTGTGAAGTGATTTCAACATGTAAGGATACCGATTAAAGATATCATGAAGGGTATATCGTACAAGAAATGCAGCTTGTCTAATTGCTGTGCAATTTTACAAGCTAACCTAATACCTGTAAATATTTTAGCTGCTAGTTCTTCAATATACGATGCTATAGCACGGGCACGGAACACTATTAAAGAGGGTCTTCTGATTCGCGGATGATCCTCCAACCAACCAGTCTCTTCTGACCAAGCTTAGATAAACCATCACATCTCTAATGAAGCCTTTCCACATCTTTAAAACTTTTATAATTTGAACTTTCGCAAACCATCTGGTGTTGAACCTCCATTCATATAAAACAACTGAACAAACAGAGCTGTTATAAATAAAAAAATCTGTTATAAATAAAAATAAATAATTTAATAATAATATTAAGTCTTAATAAAGTCAATAAGACTAACAAAATTTGTATAAAATGTAAAAGATACGTATGTGGAAAATGTGCAATACAAAATACTGTAATTTGTAAAAAACGTGCTGAAAATGCATAAATGTAAATAAAACTTTTCTAAATAGAAAAAAATATTTTGTTTACTATCCAATTGGCTAAAATCTCTTTCTATATTAAGATACATTTTTTTTTTTTTTTTGAAGCGGGCATTTGACCGCTCATGGTAGGATTTAGGTATACATGAAATGTCGGTAGGTTTAGTGTTAACATACATCGTCAGAAATATTAGCAGCGAATTAAAAACCACGATGTCTTAGAACGTTTCTCGCCTGGTGTGACATTTCAAAGGTCGTAAAGGTAATTTACCACTACATAGGAATAGTAATCCAACTGGTCATTCTGAAATACATTTACGTGGAATGTAGATGAGATTAGAGGGCACTTCTCCCTCCCGAGACGTCGTACGTTGAAATCGTCACGATAATGACGTCATAGAAGGGTACAAAGATGCTGTTAGCCATTGTTTTAGCACGCGTACTGGTTTGACCTTGGACAGACAAATCGATTCTAGGCCGCCAATGCTTCCTTCAAGTTAGTTTCAGCCGCATTTTCATACGCCATATAGAACATCAATGTAAAAATCGCAATGATGTAAGCAATAATTGTTCGTAAAGTAGTTTAGTTTAAGGAACGAGAAGTTGGCAGAAGAGTTGTAAAAAGCAAGTAAAATTGTCTTCGTGAAAGTTTCGGGGAACCGTGTCGACATAAGCGAAGGCAGAAAGTTCATAAGGGGGGGTTATAGGCTTAAATGGGGGATACAGAGATACCTCATATATTCATATATTAAATATACAAAATTTCATTGCAATGTGAGGGTTACAACCCCCAAAACCACCCCCTGGCTACGCCTATGCGTGTCGACAAGTCTTTTTCACTTGTTAACCTGTCAGGAGTTTCAGCAATTACAGGAATTACCTTTTGGCTTCGCATTTGTGTTGAACGGCTATTGACTAATCTGTTTCGTGTTTTGAAGACACGGACGTTGTTTGACAACTTAAACAACGATAAGCACTTTATTTTGTTATTAAACTTTAGTTTTGGGAAGTACTGTAAAGAACGATTTGAATAGTTAACAGGGCCTAGTGGTTAACATGGAGATACGTTATTAATATTTAAGTTTTAAGTTTATTAACATAATGTTGAATTGTAATAATAGTGGTATAGCTAGAAATAGAAAATCTAGGTTGGAAATTGTTGTTAACTAATCCTATGTTACGTTTATGTATGGTAAGGTCATTGAAGTTAATTAACCAGAGTGAAAGTTTAATTGAACGAGGACTTTTTGAGATATGGTTAATGAACATTAATGAATCCAGTAAATATCGTAGTATAATTTCAGAGAGTCGCTGGCTGTGTAATGAATGTAAACTTACGAATTATTGAATGGGATCGACCGCTTGAAGTGACATCCTTGTATTTTCCGAATAGGCCATGGGCCGTTGAGCCCAGATTGGGAAATTGAAATAATTGTAACATCTATGTTTTAACTGTTCAATTATTATTATTATTATTTTGAAGTTCTAAACGTGTTTTACAATTGTTTCAGCATCGACTCTATTTTGGGGTTGCGCCACGTATCTTTAGATCCTCGATAAACTGAAGTTGGCTTCTTCGAATTATATTCGCAGTGGAAAATTCAACCATGTGTGTCTTAGTTCAAATAAAAATAGAGAATTGCCAAATAGGTTGACTGTTACTTGTGTCTAATAGTCTTGCCCGTAAATTTGATATTATTTATGTAATGTTTAATGGCTTAACCAAAATTTTAAGTCCAGGGTAAGAAAAGATTACAAGGTTTTATGACAAAACTCAGTATTTTTTATAATTTTCGACACCCTGTTTTGGGGTATACAAATTTTAGGGCAATATTGTTCGCAAATTCTCATGTCCACGTTCTTCATCAACTTCACTCTCTCGCAAACACTGAGAAATTTTCTGCTTGTATCGTGAAAACACACTACCGATTAGAACTGGTGGAAAATCTTGATTTGTCACAGAAGAGATTCGATATATAGAAATTTTATCGATATATAGATATAATTTCTCGGTATAATGGTCTCCGGGACTCACGAAAACTCCAATATAAAATATTCGGTATACTGAAAATTAATATATGGAAATTCTACTTTTTTAATTTTTTTTTTGCAAAAAAAATTAGTTACGTATTTCTGAAGTATCCTTAGTAAGGGTCAGACAAATGTTTTTAAAAAATTGAAAAATGGCTAAAGAAATGGGAGGGAAAAAGAATAATCTTCGTATTGAAGTACTGTTTGCACCATAAATATTGTCAAGAGGGGAATTTCTGTTGGGAGAAAAAAAGAATATTGCAGTCTGAAATCCACCCAATATATGGCGCTAACACGAATACATCCGCCCGAAACGTATCATATTTCGACGGATATAAAAAAATATAATTCACTCAAATATAAATCACTCAACTGCTATGAAAGAGCTCAGTACCCGGTGGATTCCTCATTCGCTACGTCAGTAAATCTGGTGTAAAAACAAGTTCTTGGGAAAAAACTTAATTATAATAATTTAATATTTTAATATTATTTATTATTTATTTTTATTATTTATTGATTTAATTATTAATTTAATTTATTGGACAAGCTTTCCGTCCAGATGAATCTATAGCTGTATTTGTTATTGTTTCTGATGAACATTCTTTGCTTAGCTGTCTGTCCTTCTGATATTCGGTCCCAAGCTCTTCTGCCAATTGAAATAAAAATTCTTGCCTCGATATTTCTTCACCCGTCGTTTCTTTGTATAAAATCCAAGCATTTATCCCGGCTAAATCTAAGATATTGAAAAATACCTGTAAAGGCCATCTTTGACATTTAGATTTTACACTATATTTTCTGGCCATTTGATTGGTTACATCTACACCGAATTTTGTGCTATTGTAAAATCTAATTGTCTCTGGTATACGGGTGTCACTTTTTTCAATTTCAACGGATGAATGCATTGAACTAAGTATCAATATTTTTTATTGGGTTTAGCTTTGTAAACTGTAAGAATAAAATCATTCTTCCCAATAAAACCCTTGCAAAAAAAGAAGAAAATCATTCGATTTGTATAATATTGTTGAGAAGCGTGTCATACTATCCTTTGCCTGTCTCACTAATTTTGGTAGCTCTTTTATTTCTGCGAATAGTTCCAACAAGCGTTGTTTTTTTTTGCTTGAAGTTTACTCGCTAATGACATGCTTGTAAAAAAATTGTCAGTTGTTATATTTCTCCCATGGCCCGTATATGGTTCTGCTAATTTCAAAGTTACAAACTCCCCAAGTGGGACCGATGATTCTCTCCCTTCATCTTTTCCCAAATATGGAAAGCCGTTTACTATATACTTACTACTTACGTCGGAAGCCAACCAGAATTTTATGCCAAATTTGTCCGGTTTATTGGGCATGTATTGAGTAAATCTACAACGTGCTTTTGTTGGAAACAATTGTTCATCTATAGAAAGATATGCTCCTGGTTTATAACAGTTTTGACTGTTTTCGATAAATTTGTACCAAACTTCAGAGATCAAAGCGAACTTATCGTTTCGTAAGCGTTGACTTCGTTGATTTCTGTTGTCAAACCGAATAAACCTCATGATTTCTGTAAAGTCATTTCGGCTCATAGTTGTCGAGAAAAATGACGGACCCCATTTCTTGTTCCATAAATATGATAGATCCATATTTTTAGCCTCACGTGCGCCGCGTGCATATAGAAGTCCAATAAATGCATATAATTTTGCAATAGATAAATTCTGTTTCGTTTTCAACACTCCAAATGCCTCTAATTCCGTATATTTTCTTACATGTTCAATCATGTTATGATCAATAATCAAGGAAAATGCCGACTCAACTCTGCCCTTTATAATATTTCGTTTAGCGTATCCTGTCGGTCCTGATATTTCCTTGAAAATATTATAAATCGGTGCTCTTCCGCGATTAGACCCTTCTTTTATTTTTTGCCAAACAGTTCCGTCCGTAGTAGTTTCAATCTCTTCCTCATTTTCACTTTCGGAACTAACTATAAATCTCTTCCTTTTTTGTCCTCTTCGTGTATTCAAAATATTCTCTTCGTCCGTATCGCTGTCCAATAAGTCACAATTATTTTCCGCTGTATCATTATCAATATCGGAAATTTCTTGGTCATCTTCCGAACAATCCTCGTCGATATTATTTATTTTGTCTAATAAATTGATATTCCTCGAATGTCTTGACATTTTTGGGGATGAATATACAAATGATAAAGTAAAAACTAAAATATCAAAATATAAATCTAACGGGACAAAAACATTGGGAACATAAATAAAAAAAATTCAAATGTAAATCACGCCACAAAATATTGTTGGCTCTGTTCACTTTGTTGAAACTAGCACTTATAACACGTAATGATCTCTATTATATGCTCTGTGAAATTTTGATGTTCTCTGTTCGGATCGCAAGATCGTACTGTCGTACAAAAAAAAGCTAGGCATTTGTTCCAATCGCGCGTTTGTTTACACTGTAGATCCACAATTACATTGTGGGCTCGTAAAACAACTTCAGGAGTGCGCTTTCCGAAGAATATAGTCGTAAATAACATGAATTGTTCAAATGACCGCTCGTGGTAGACTAGACATGCTATGAAATTTTTTCGGAAAGTAAACAATAAAGAAAGTTGTGAATATTGAAAAATGGGTTGTATGTATATTATAGGAAAAGTCAATAAGTTACATGGTGATACAGTAACGTTGTATACAAGAAATTCTAAACGACATTTCAAAAACGGTCATTTGACTGCGCGTGGTAGGTTTAGTGTTAAACTTCACGCGTGAGAACAGATATATTTATAATGAAACATCACTGGAAGTTATTATGTAAGCAATACATTAGTAAGCTTGTTGCACGAATATACATACTACACGAATATGATGTTCACTAAATCGTTTTCGGCACACTTTTCCTCGCTAATTCTTGTTTTTAATTATGTATGTGAATACGATTTGCGATAATGTACTTCATATTAACTTATGGGAAAAAGAACCGGTCATTGATTGGGAAATGTGTGTGTAATACTCTAAATAAAATACTACCTGTGTATCAAAAATTAATTTCTGTGTATCCAGATATTTTATGGCACTGTATAGTTTACAGTGCAATAATATATTGCGAAGTGTACACTATACACGTCGTTGTGTGTGGGAGGTTCAACTTTATTTCAATAATAAAGGGGAAGTTATCTTTAATTTCTATAAATCAAAACCTGGAGACTTTTCAGATGATTATTGGAATAAAAACAAACAATGGATGCACGATAAAATTATGATCAAGAAATTATCTATACGTTGTATAATAACTTATAGTTAAAATAGCCTTTACTGTACCGCAAAATTTTAAATCGCTTATTATTTATTTTGCGATGCAGGATTTTACGCGTTGGTTGGTTGCATTTTTATGGCACAAGATCAGCAAGTGTCACTTTGCGCCAATCAAGGTGAGTTCGTTTTTACTTGTTGAAACAAAAGCAATTAACATCGTGTTCAGTATTGCATACAATATGGCGCTATACAAATATAAATAATGAATTAGAAAAAGCACGAACCAAATGCATAAATGCTTTTCATAGTATTCTTTAATATAAATAAAATTTTAAAAGTAAATTTATACCAAGCTCACAACATAACATGAAACTAATTATTTTTAACGAAACAATACAGAATTTCACTATGTGATTCCATATCAAACAGTTATTTCGACACTGGCGTAATTTTTTTTATTATTTACAATTATATTTTGATTATTTACAATTATGTTTTGATTATTTACAATTATGTTTTAATTATTTATAATTATTTTTTGAACATTTATACTTATTTTTGGATTATTTTCCGAATTCGGAGAATTTATAAAACGAATGACATTTCCAACAGAGGAAGGCAAAGAAATTCGTCGGAAAGAACAGATTTCTGAAAATTTCAATCATGTGAGCGTTGCAAAAGTACAAATGTTACTTTAGAGTTCTGTGCTTCTGTCAGGGAATTTGTAATTTTTCTTGTAAAAACTTTAAACATACAAATGTCATTTTAGCATATAATTGATCTTTTGAAATTCGAAGCATATTACTTACATATTGAAGATATGGAATAAGTTTGGAAATGCAAATTTATTTCAAAAAGCTTTTGCAGTAAATTTCAGAAATTTTCGTACAAAGATGAGTTACTCTCGACATTTTTCTCTTTCTGCTCCTCCAACTTCGGGAAATATCTCCTTAAATTATTTTTCCTTTCTAATTTTCTCTTCGAGAAAATTGGAAGTCTCTATTAGAAATAATTTTCGCTTACGTTTTTTCATTTTGGTTTAGCGTTTTGAAATATTTGAAAAAAGTCAAAGATGACACTCAATTTGCGATTTGAAAATCAGGAGAAAGTCACCTACACCTTCTAGGTGACATTGTGTAATACGAGTTCAAATTCAATTGATTAGGGTCTTACTTTCGGCTTCCTCTTTACTCTCATATTTCAGTTCGACCTGAAATCATCAGTTCCGTTGGGATGTACTGCCAAGACAAGGTCTGAAATAAGGCAACATTTCACGAAAAATAAATGGTATATCTCTGAGCGAACAGACCCGCTATTATTTCAGAGAAAATTAGTTTTCACCTGGTTCATATTTTATTTTGGAGCGCATGTAATTGAGGTACCTAAATTTAATATATGAGTCTCAAAACACCTGAAATAAAGATTCTTTATGGATGTTGCTACATTATTAGTGTCTCTGAAATGTGAGTCAATTACCGTTACTGATAATTTATGCGATAATGAATTCATTTATTCTATTTGTCCTTTTGCTAATGACGTCTTTTAATTAGATGTCATTTTCTCTCAAGAATCACTTCGAAGCGTTGACGATGATCATTGCTCCTCTATTTCATAATTATAAGCATTTTTATTAGTCCACCTATTTATTAAATTTGATTTCACATCATTTAAAGCTCCAAAAGTAAAAAAAAATTATAGATATAAGAAAACATAATTTAATTTTTAATTTGTTAAATTATTTTTAGTTAAGTGGTGAGTTACTATTTTAAACAAACCCGCATTGATATGACTTGAAACATGGTTACGAAGAATAAAGAATTTCATTATTTTTATAAAAGAAAATAGATAAATGTTTTTCAATTTTCCCAGGACGTAAAATTTATCAGTATAACATTTCGATTCAATTGTGAAAATTCAAAATTTTCAAATTGGTATGTTAATTTAAAATTTGTATCCTATATTTATAATCATTTAATATACTTATGTTTATACAATTATGTGAAATTTCTTTTCAAATTCTTACTGTCAATCATCGAGTATTTAATATCCGGATTCGACCCGCGGGAGGGGCGTGGGAGTACTTAGGACAAAATCACTGAGTATGTAGTTTAGTAAACTGTGCTTTGTAAACTGTATGTTTAGTAAACTGTTTTTAAACCGTGTGTTTAATAAACTGTGGCATAAAGGAACTTCAGATAATGAGTAACCAAAAAAATGCTCGTTAAATACGGGTTTCAAAAATACTTGTTCGCAAAAGGTGGTTAAACTGTATTGCGTTTAAGCATTATACCAAACAGAATTCATATTTAATTCTCTATATCCAAAATCTCACTAAATTTGGGATCGTTATAAGTGTATCCTATACATGGGCGCCCCGAGGGGGTGAAAGGGGTGCAAGGGGGTGCACTTGCACGTCTTTGGCTTATGAAAAAAGGGGGAAAAGAGGACTGAATCCACAAGAAACTACAGTCCAACAACATTATTCAATTGGAATTTTTCCTGGACGCACTCCCTTGAATATAATTCTGTGGGCGCCCATGGTCTTACTGTATCTTAAATTCTCCCCCAAATTTCCTCTCTGCATCCGCCACTAGTTAATAGGTGCTGAATTGTTTTTCAAAAATTTAAAACATGACCATTCATTGACAACGTTTGCTTTTAATGCCGGTGCTCGAAAAATTTGAAGATGACGGTGCTTATATTTTTTTTCATTGTTGATTTCTGTATTTTTTTCCGTGAATAAGCGAGTGCATGTACAGCAAGACCGTAACTTCTGAAAATTTTATGTAAGTATTTAAGTATATGTTAACAATATATTTGAATTTTATGGCTTTATGATGCTATTTCATGGAAGTTGTGGCGTCCCGCTAAAGAGGCCTTGTGCGCAAACTGGGCCACCTTATTTTACGTAACAGAAATACGTTTTCCTCAGGGATTAACCTGCCAGTAGCCTTTTCGTCGAAAGGCCATGTTAACTAATATTCGGCTAAAAAAACTGCTAAGAATTCGCCGAAAAACTCCGAATAAAATTGAAAAGGTGATGATGGCGAGATCACCCGACTGCATAAAACGGTAAGGTCAGGGGAAGTGAAGGATCATTATGTCCAGAATCTCTTGTAAACTAGAAAACTATTTCTCTGATTTGGCTATAATTCCTCTGATTTGGCTACAATTTCTCTGATTCGGCTACAATTTCTCTGATTCGGCTACAATTTTTATATTTCGGCTACAACTTTTAGGTGCAAGTTAGCTGAAACACTACAGAAATATCTTTGACAGTTTACTCCCTGGTTTTCCTACTCTGAAAAGAATAAAGATCTTTTTGAGAATTATCACACATCAGATAATCGTGTATCAATGATAACTGTGCTGGGCGTGCAGGGAAGAGTCTAATAGATAAAACAAAAAAAAATGTATTGCTGCATTCGTTCTTTGAATGGAGATGAGAATGTATTTTTGTATTGTTCAAGACACAATTTATTTGCAGCATTAACACGTTTTCAGCTAACGAGCCACCATTGCTGCTTTTTCAATCTTTGTAGGACACATCTTTTAAATCGGGAATTATAATTGTACTGGAGACAGGAATGGGTGTTCTCTCAATTTGATTAAATCAAAATCAATGATTAATATAAATTTCCACAACAAATGTATTCATCCTTTATTAAACCCATTCAAAGTAATATGCGCTTATTAAAATGTACCAAACGAAAAGCCAAAATTATATTTAGACACTTCATTATTTGACCATTATATATGACAATGCATATATTTTATAACAAAAGTAGTATATTTCAATGTTATAATATAAAATAGAACATAATTATTATAATTAATAAAAATTATATTCGTTTTTATTAAACTATGCTGTTTAACTTCGTTGACGCAAACACGCTTAATGTGAATTACTTTTAATAGGTGCTGTTTCCTGAATTTCCATCAAACTGTGTAGTAGTAGTATCAATACGGTTCTATTCTTACAGATGACATGAATTATTTTTAACGTGAGCAAATTTTTTGTCACCTTGAATATTCACGTTAATGAAGCACGGCTATATGTCTCTAAGTAGTCAGTCATACAATGTGTTACTGCGTTCTCTTTGGGATATTTAAAATACACAGCAACCCCTATATTAACGAACCTCTCTATGGAAGGATGTTACTTTCTACGCTATATATGATGGCTCTTCTGCTATGCTTTTCTTATCGCACCATGGCTTTTCAATCGTCTTTCTGGCGACAGGATGTCCGACGATTCCAAAAAGCCTTGTTTATGTTATGCCTTTGCAGGATGCGTGAGATCATCGAACAATTAACATATTTACCTATTATTCCCATAAATGATTTGGAATTGAAAGAGAGGGTAGTTTTCCTCTCGATTAAAAAACTTCGCGATTAGTTTTGTCTTACTTCGTTTTCCCCAAAGATTACATATCTAGACAGTATACGTAAAAAATGAATTGCTGGAAAAAATTGTTGAAAAGCAAAGAACAAGTTGGTCCACTTGGATTTACCTACAGCCCCTGGAATATACATCACTATAGTTTACCAATCTGGCGAGTTAAAAGGATGGTACTAACTTGCGGAATTATAAAGAGCCATATAAATCCAAGTAAAGCTCATCCAACTTAGATTGTGGTATTTATTAAGTAGTTAAATAAAACTAGTGAATGAAGTTAAATAATTTAATATGCCATTTTGAGGTGGAGCTTCTGATCTCACGTGTACGCTGGTTGGTGGAAGACCAGAAACTGATTTAAGAATCCAGAATACATTTATAAAATATTATGGTCAAACATTGAAATATAAAAGTATAAATAATCAAATTGATATTGCTGTTGACTATCAAAATGCAACAACAAAAGTCATGCCATCATAGTAACCCATTGAGTGGCAAGTGTGTAAAGTGGAGTGTGTAAAGTGGAAACTGCAAATACATCCGATCTGAATTGAAAATCCACACTTAGTTTGTGGCCTTTCTTCCAAGAACTATTTAATACTCCGAGCGTAAGTGGGAGAGAGAGGGATGTGCAATAAACCTTAAAAATGCAACTTGTAGTAATTTCTATTAAACTCATGCAACTGATTTGTTAAGTGAGCCATGTTTCGAAGGACAGTCTCCACACAAATTCAGACTGTTCCTCCGTTAAGACTAAAATTGCTTTTATGTGACGTCTTTTTCACTCGAGGAAACTGGCACC
Source organism: Dysdera silvatica (assembly GCA_006491805.2). Taxonomy (NCBI): domain Eukaryota; kingdom Metazoa; phylum Arthropoda; class Arachnida; order Araneae; family Dysderidae; genus Dysdera; species Dysdera silvatica. The sequence goes on from QLNU02003225.1 coordinate 76,551,495, forward strand.
GATGGAACGCTCGGAATATGAGAAACTTGACCAGCTGGGCGTTTGTTAGCACTTAGTCTTCGACGAGGCATGCCCATGGTTTTAATTATGTTGTTGCTGTTTTTCTTGTAAGTGGCATGCTGGGATAAGAGGGGTGAATGACAGGCGTCTAGGTGAATCTGAGTCAGATGTTTTGCGAACTTGAGTGATAGCAAGGACAAGTTGCTGTTTCAGATGATTAAATACTCGCAAAGAAATTAATTATTTTTGAGCTTGGTGAAAATCGAACTCACGCCTTCTCAATTTCCAGTAAAAAGCTCTACATATTAAGCTATAGACGACGATCACTCTCCCCTTTGCGAGCGTATATGATGTTTTCACCTAGGACAAGTTCGCAAAGAATGATGTAGTGGTTTTGGCTGTTTTTTAAACCAAAGCGGCAAGTTAAAGAAACCAAACGTCTGAAAAGCAATACGAACTTTAATTATGATAATAAATTGAAACCCACGTTTTAAAGCACATATAAGAGATGTTTTAGGTGTAGAAGAAAAAGAGACATCTTCCCTGTCCAAAAGTCGAATTATGGTCCCTACGTTGAGCCAGGGGTGCCTTAATCACTAGATCAACGAGGATAGGAATAACGCTCCCTTTTTCCGTACATGAAGTTGAAAGATTTTATTACCCTTCTCAGGGATAATACAATTGCCACTATTATGGTCGACACATAAAGCTACTGGAGCGAGTTGTTTTTATTTTTTGTGGGGGATTTTTATTATATTAATAAATTGACACCCATGTTTAAAGAGGAAGGATCTTCGTTAAATTCTAGGACGGGCACGGTGTCTCTTTTCCTCTTATGTCTAAAACGTCTATAGAATAAGCTTTAAAACATAGGAGCATTTAAAACGTGGGTGTCGATTTATTATCATAATAAAAATCCCACACAAAGAAATCACAAAAACTCGCCCCAATTGAATCTATGTGTCGATAATAATATTGGCAATTGTGTTATCCGTGAGAAAGGTAATATTATCTTACAACTTACATATATGGAGAAAGGCAACGTTGTTCTTGTCCTCGTTGGTCTAGTGGTTAAGGCACTTGGGATTCAATGGAGGAACCCTAGTTCAACTCCACGACAGGGGCGATGTCTTTTTTCTCCTATTGCTAAAATAGCTCTAGAATGTGCTTTAAAACGTGGGTTTCAATTTGTTATCATAAAAAAAATCCTCCACACAAAACAAAAATCACAAGAGCTCGCCCAGGATATTTTATGTGTCGTCAGCAATATTGGCAATCGTGTTATCACTGAGAAGAGTAATAGCACGAGCGTTAATATTTAATTTGAATAATTCTCTCCTCATAGTCGATGGTGTGGTTTTATCATATGATTAAATACTCGCAAAGAAAAGAATGATTTTTTCTTTGAGAGTATTTAATCATCAGCAATAATCACATCATCTCTCATGATGAGAGAATTAATCAAATTAAAGTTGCTTTTTGTTAGTGGCTGAAAGGGCTTTTAATCTTTATCTTCCTCTCTGGAAGCGCCGGTGATAGGTTTAACTTGTATTTTGATTGTATTGTGAGATAATAGTTTCGCCTGGATGCGAAACGCACCATACTCCTGAAGAATCGATTTGATTCATTTAGATAAGGAAGATTGTTCCCAGAGAAGCATTCGAATCTGGATGAAAGTGGGGAGATTGGGTTAAACCATCCTAGAGGTGGCAGCCGCTGCAGAATTGGATGAGTGCGTAAGAACTTCCCGCGTGTATTGCAGCTGAGCTAATTTGTTGGCTGAACATATGAATGAACTACGAGGGCGAATCAGAAAGTCTTTGCCCCTATTTTTTATTAGCCAAAATAAGGTACATACAGGTAATTACAAATATACGTACTATTCTACGTACCTTACACTATTTTTCCACATAGTCCCCACACCGGTTCAGACATTTGTCCCATCGCAGCACTAAATTTGAGATGCCCCTGTGGTAGAATTCGTCCGGCTGACTGTGGAACCACCGTCGGACTGCTGTCTTGGCTTCATCGTTGCACGTGAATCGCTGTCCTGCCAGGAACTTCTTCAGCGGACCGAAAACGTGGAAATCACTAGGGGCGAGGTCCGGACTGTATGGTGGGTGGTCCAGACTCTCCCAGTGAAATGACCGGAGCTTGTCGGCGGTTCTGATTGCATACAGTCCGGACCTCGCCCCCTAGTGATTTCCACGTTTTCGGTCCGCTGAAGAAGTTTCTGGCAGGACAGCAATTCACGTGCAACAATGAAGCCAAGACAGCAGTCCGACGGTGGTTCCACAGTCAGCCGGATGAATTCTACCACAGGGGCATCTCAAATTTAGTGCTGTGGTGGGACAGATATCTGAACCGGTGTGGGGACTATGTGGAAAAATAGTGTAACGTACGTATAGTTGTAATTACCTGTAGGTACCTTATTTTGGTTAATAAAAAATAGGGGCAAAGACTTTCTGATTCGCCCTCGTATTCTGCCAATATATTCTAAACGATCAGACAATCATTCAGTAGTTTGGTCGCTGAACGTCATGGTAAACAGCCAGCGTGTACTTTCTGTCATTCAAATTGCTGAAGAGGACGTCGTCGTCAAAGATTATTCCCCGATGAAGTTCCTTTCCATTATTTGTCAAGTTGTATGCATTGAAAGTTAAATGAGCTGTTCCGTGTCTAAATAGGACTTTAAATTTACTGTGTAATTTTTATTTTTTGTTACAAATCAAAATTTAATAGGCAATCGTGTACTGTAGTTAACGTTTTTATCTAGGTTTAAAAATTTAAAAAACAATAAGCTTGAAGGTTAGACGGTTATTAATTGCCGTCAGGCCGCGTCACTGGTTATACGGGACCGTTTCTCTACGGTTACTGCTCTATAAGAACCGAGAAGCTTTTAGCACTTTGCCACTGCTTCTGACGTCTTCTAGTGGTTAACTCTTTTGTTAAGATCGTGCATGTTCTGCTTTATTCTAATATTATTTATAACTTGTTAGTATTACTATTTTTCATCAGGTTATGATACATAATGTAGAAGACAGACTCACTATACCATCTATTTTAACTAACTAAAATTGATCCTAACTCCAGTGCATATTTGAATAAAATCTTTGAACAGTGTTAACTGTGAATACAATTAACTAACTCTAAATTATATTCTTGCTTTTCAAATTAGAAAACATCTTTACGTAATAAAAACAGAGTAAACCTAATAGTTTTAAATAATTTAAATGAGGCTTCTGAGGGAATGAACGCAATTCAGTCACGCACATTCATTTTACAAATTCATACTGATATTATACGTGAACGAGGACACAAAACAAGCTAAACTAGTACGATTTCCCAAGTTAAATTTGCATAACGCACAACAAAAACTAATTACGTAAAATAAGAGAGGATGTATAATGTGGCATTAAAACGTTTTCTCCATATTTTATTAAAACCAGCTGAGCCTAGTAAGCAAGCTTAAATTAATAATCTAGCATGCTTCCCATGAATTAACTAATTGAATTAATTAATAATTGCACTCATAACAGAATATTAACTAACGTAAGCAAAAACTTGAATACCACATCGCAGTATTTGTAATATTAGAAAGCAAAAAGATGTCGTATTTAGGCCATTGCAATAAAAGAAATCGGGATTAAATAGTTATGTCAAGAAATCTTATGAATGTTGTGTAAGCGTATATAGAAAACTAGAAAAAATGGTTTACTAAAGTTTCGCTTTTATAAGGACGATTTATCAAACGCAACAATCGATCAAAGGAACAATTTTGTAAGAACACTAATCTATCAAAAGAAAGATTTAATAAGCTCAACGGTCGATGAAATCATTTTCGATTGGAGATTGGAATAATATTTTTTGATGAGGTTAAGTGTAAAATAGAAACCGGCTTATAGAGTATGTAGTTCGTTATGTAAACTTCAATAAATACAATAGTAAAAAATAACAACACACACTAAAAATACAGTAAAACCGAATGTTTCACATGGATCTGAAAAGAATAATAGAATTCTGGTATGCTGTGCAATAACTAAGAAAAGGTGAAACAGAAGAAATAGTTTGATCTTCTCTCGGGATATTTTGGAACCAGTTCCTAAAATTCCTCTGGAGAACGTCCTAACGCAAATCATTTCACCAAACGATCAGAGCTATTAATGAAAAGAGATTAAAAAATAAAAGATATTAAAAATATGTTATTCTATAAATGGTAGTAATGAGGTAAAAGAAGAAGCTTATAATTTGGGCAAGCAGCGTCGTTGTTCATAGCATTTGCTTCCAAGAGCTTGCCTCTTACGATTTTATGATAAAACGGATACTGGAGCCATTTGCGAGTAAAGAACGAACGTTTTATCAAAAACGGTTTCGTGGTGAAAAATAAGAGACTGTTGCTGCCACCATTGGCGGTAAAAGTGTCTTCATCTGCAGGACGTATGAAGACGATCAGTATTGCTGTATTTGGGATGTGGCTAATAGGGATCATACTACTCTCATTGCAATGCATATTCTTATATATAGGTTATATATATATATATGAATATACGGAGTCAAAACTCTGAAAGCCCCTTATAAATTTGTATATCCCCTTATGAATTTTCTGTCAATGCTAGTGAGGCTCCAGGTGACCTCTTGGTAACACTTGAGATTTTGCGTTGTCGCAGGAAGTCATACATTAACGGAAGAAACTGTTCCCATCTTTTGCCATTACAGACCATCTGCCGTTTGTGATGGTACGAGTATCCGTGTGATTGTTCCGAAGGGTATATTAACGAGTGACGGTCCAGTATATCAAAGTGGTAGCTCGGTCAATACAATTGCAGCATGGACATATTCTTGCGACTAAATACTAACGCATCCTTGACATATGGACAAGTGCGTCAGTAGTGTGTATATAAATATACAGTATATATATGCTAAGGTTGAAAGGACTCTTCAATAGGGCTCAAATTCAGAGAAGTACCTTCAAAACACTTACTGTATGCCTGCTCGATGCATCAAAAGTCCAGCAGGATATATACAGCTTTTCTTGGCGTGGTTATTCACTCTCTTTCAAAACTTCACCCCCTTTCTTTTTCCCCTTCTTCACCCTATTCCACACTTTCATTCTATAAGAGGTTGTTGACCCCCTAAATCCTTCTGGGAAGACTGGGTCATTTTATTGAAGGAGCTTCCATCACGTAGATAAAAAAATTTAAATAAAGAACATACTTTAATTTCTTATATATGCTGAATCCAACGGGAGGTCAAATTTATGTTTTCTTACAGTACTGCACTTGGTTCGTTTCTGGTATTTAATTTTTTTCTCGATTACAGAATTTGCTAGCTCACACGCTTTTTAACTTTTTGCCTGACTTTCATTTGTTTCAATTCTATCGTTTCCTATTATGCCTCATTTTTTTTTACTCATTATCTATATAAGATAGTTAACTATCAATAGAAATGTTAAATGCTTGGCACTCTCATGATATTTGCTAACTCGCTCTATGTCATTTACGTTATTAGTATGTTATTGTGCCATTATTATATCAAGCAAACCTCGAAAATCTGCTTTAAGAGTACATCGAGCATTTGAGAAAACTTCTCAAGAATTTACTTTAAGATAATTTCACGAGTCTATTTTAAGAAGATATCAAGAACTTATTTTAGAGTCCTTCTATTTTAGGAGAATTTCAAGAGCCTATTTCAAGAAGTCTTCTCAAGATTCTACAGGGGACTTCTCATCAATCTGCTTCCAGAGAACTTCAGGAGCATATTTGAAGAGAACACTCGTGAATTTTCTTCAAGAGAATTTCTCACGAATTTTTTTTCAAATAAACTTCTTATGAAACTTCTTCTAGAAAATTTTTCATAAATTTACTTCCAGAACTTCAAGGGCCTACATCAAGAAGGCTAATAAGAAAATATTAAACACAATATAATATTAATATAAATAAGATGGGTGGGAAAAAGAATTACATGAGATGACAACTGCAATTGAAGTTGGGCATTAAAGTGTGATTTAAATTTTGAATGCACCGACTCAATTTTCCTTCAAACAATTTGATGCTTCTATAGACGGAAAATCTGGTTGTGCAGATATTTATTGCAACTCCCTATATTGATTTCCATAGATAATGGACGAGGTTGAATGGAATGTAAACAGATATTATTTGGAGACCTAAATGCTTTAACGTTCTAATATGTATACTAAATCGAGTTTGTGGTAAATTGGAATCGTCCTTGTTAAAATATATCACAATGTGAAGCCAAATTGTAATTTCGCAAACTTTATCGCTGCAGTTAAATAATTTAATTCTGCATTGCCTTCGTCGTTTAAAATGATCCTGAATCTTTCCGAAATAAGATAACATATCATAGTTTCCGAACATGGGCATAACATTTACAAATTGCAATCAGAACACTCTACGGATTATTGCCATTAGTTAAAATACTAATGACATAAACACTGATTTACGACAATTGAATTTATTGTAAAGACATTGCAAACGTATCTACATTCACAGTAATTTCTTAAATACATGCATAAAAATTTAAATCCAAGTGTATATCTTTAATACAGTAAACTTGAATTTATCGAAGTGAATATATCCTAAAATTAGAAATATATATAACCACCAAATTGTGAAAAGTATTATACATTCGCAGGACTCACAGTAGTACGGGGTACAGTAGTACCTTAAAAGGTTCGGATTCCTCGGAAAACAGTAGGTCCCGGCGCAGCATGACCATCGTAGTCTTTGAGCCGTAAAACCACAAACAGAAACAGAAGTATTATACATTAAGTTTCTTCACTTGCAATCGGATAGAAATACAGTATTCTTATGCGTTTGGTTCTGCGGCTACTCAGGGATGCGTCAGTTAAGTAACAGGTTACGATGCGTCAGTCAAGTTACCGGTTACGATACGTCGATTAAATCACGGGTTGTGATATGCCGGTTAAGTACTCGTTGTGATACACCGGTTAAGTCACCAGGTGTGATAGCGCATTTGTCTATAGTGTCATTATGATTTGTCTATAGTGTCATTATGATTTGTCTATATGTCATTATGATTTGTCTACATAGTGTCATTATGATTTGTCTATAGTGTTATTATGATTTGTCTATAGTGTCATTATGATTTGTCTATAGTGTCATTATGATTTTCTATAGTGTGTGATTGTGATTTGTCTATAGTGTGTGATTGTGTGATTGTGTGATTGATAGCGCATTTGTCTATAGTGTCATTAAACGAAGTGGTTGACCCCTGATTGTGTCGTAGAACGTGTATCGCTTTTTTGCCCATGGTAGCCCGGGATTTGATTCCCTTAGTTCAGAGGTCTAGATTCCATGGACAAATTTAGGTCCCAGTGCAATATGACCTATGCTGTCCTTGCGCAATATGACCTATGTGTCCTTGCTCAACATGACCCATGTTGTCTTTGCGTAACATGACCTACGCTGTCCTTGCGCGACATGACCTATGTTGTCCTTGCGCAACATGACCCATGTTGACCTTACGCAACATGACCTATATTGTCCTTGCGCAACATGACCTATGTTGTCCAAACAATTAGCAATGCCGTTGTGGGTTTCGATGTTTTTCATTAACTGTTTGAACATTGCGTGAGCGGTAAGCGTTTTTTTTTTCATAAACTTCCGTTTCGTTGAAATTTCATAATGTCCTTTATGTTAATTGAAATGATTTGTGCATAAATGTAAATGCCATTATATTGTATTTGAAGTCCACATTTATTGTTATGAAAATATGCCGACGGATTGGTCTCATTTTGGCCGTCGTACTAGTTTCATAAGTTGAAATGAAACAAACAGATTTTATATACAGTAGAACCCGCCCAAAGTGACCACCTTTGAGACTGGACTGTAATGGTTTATATAGATAGGTGGTCATTATACGCAACAGACTTTAGCATGAGTATGACTAAGTCCCTACTATTTCTCTCTAATAAAACGTGATTATTTTATTCTGGTAGTCAATTTACCAAAGTGGCCTTTACTATGTAAAAGGTTGCACTGCGTTTCATTACAAATTACTTTACGCAATGGTATACAGTATAGAAAGTAAACTTTTGGGACTAATAAAAGCTCCTTTACTGTATCGGTCTTCTAATATTCCTTATATTTTCCGGAACTAGTCATCAGATAATTCATTAAAATTGCTTAAGAATATGCTAAAATTTAAATTAAAATATTATTATAAAATTTTAATGAATGATTGATTAATGCAATCTAAGTTGCTACGATATATTACTTTTTAATATTTTGCATTAAGTCGTGATCATACCTTTCGGTTTTGTGCCTGTTACAATATCTCTAATGAGCCTCTTTTTCCGTAAGATTCACAAATGAAAATTTGAAAATCTATTAATTTGAATTGCTTTTGTTAAAAAAATCCCAGATGCATATTTAAATTATTTAGGTAGTTTAAAATAGGATTGGAGCACTGGATAAATTTACGAGTAATCGCTGACATAATATTTTAAATTTCTTCGTAAATAATCGATCATAAATATCAGTTCAATGAAGCAAAGGAAGCAATTTTGTATATATGCCTCCCCCCCCCTGAAACGTTATATTCTGTATATATAATTCAGAAAATGGCGAGAGATGGAAAATGTCAACGGTGAAAGTGATCTTGCAAGGCAACAGGACAAAGGAGCAGGGAATGTGGACTCTATCTTTTGGCCACTGAATTACCATTAATGTTTTTATGTTGCGAGTATATCATGTACTTATCCAAGATCAGTAAATCCAATTGCTTTGATCACACCAGAGATTGATAAGTGTTTTCTTTCACCCGTGCACATGATCCATTACGAGAACAGGATGTTCCGAATGAGTCTTCCAGATGTCGAAGGACAATGTTTTGTGTGATGTGATTATAGACTGGTTATAAATATTATATTTACCAATTCATTTCATCTGTTTGTCTACCCGTCTAGAAAAGTAGTGGACAAGTTAACTTTCTGGCTGCTATTCAAAAAATCTTCACAAACGTGAATATGCATTGTCTGTAAAAAAAGTAAATAAGCATTGTATAATCATATGAACAAAGTAATTTTCAGATTGAGTTAGTACAGTGTGCCAAAGGCAAGCATTAAGAGAACAGACTGAAAATACCACATAAAGAAATAATAATTTCCTTCGTATGTAATATTTACTATGAGAAAGCCCTTTGAATTTATTGAATGACATTTACGACTTTAAAATCAACGAATGCCAATGATACTTTCATTGATACGATTATAACTATATATATATATATTTTCATAAAAAATAAGTTAATTACAAGCGACATAAAATGGCGGGTCTCTACCCAAAAGATGAACAAATTATTGAGAAGGTTGTATAAAAATTATTAAACTATCAATATATCTATTATGAGTATCTGTAAAACAGTTACATAACACCAGCAAACTAAGCAATTAACAAAACACGTTTATTGTCATAACGTAAATGAATTTGTCAGATTCTGTGTAAAATGTGTGCATATTTAAGACCTGTAGAGTGCAGATGTGCTAAGTATAGTGTTGGATGAAAGTGTGAAGAGTTACGGGAAGTTACTTTGTTGGGTAACTGCCCACAGTGCACGAGGCGTTGAAAAAGGGAAGTTACTTTGTTGGGTAACTGCCCACAGTGCACGAGGCGTTGAAAAAGACAGTAGTATATCACAAAAATTAAATTTTTGAGTTAAGACCATGCCAGTTAAGTCCATACCCTGGGGGTTGCTTTGTTGCCTGCAACAAGTAAGTATATATATTCATAGTATATATTCATAAGTATATATATTCATAGTGAAATTAATTGACTACAGGATGACACCAAATTACTTTTGGCCAAAATGAAACTGGCAGTTCGTTGGACGCAAAACCTCTTGTATTATTTTAAGCAAAAATGGACTTGTACCATTGTTGTTTTCAAGGCCTCATATTTTATAATCATTTATCCTTATATACCATTACCAATGCCGTCTGTAATTATATTAACTAATTGATTTAAAAGTTTGAAATTTGCAACTTTTCTTAAAGGTAATTTTTTTTTCCAAACATCATACGTGTGCGTTTCACCGATATGAGCAATATAACTGACAAAAATTCTTATACAATAATTTTTGCCACCCACGTATTAATTAGCTCAAACTAGAGCTTATTTGTTTTGGAGAAAAAGAGGCGCTTTCCCCATCCTGGATTAGAAACAGGGCCCTCTGTTAGCCCGGAGTGTCTTGGACCGCTAAACGAATGAGACAGGGAAAAACAACACTTCCTTTTCTCCGTATGTAAAGATGTTAAGTATTATTCCCTCTGCAGGGTTAACACAATTGCCAAATATAGTCAACACAAGACTCCTTCTCACACTTTTTCTCCAAAAACAGAAAGCTCTAGTTTGAGCTAAATATACGTGGGTGGCAAAAATTATTGTATAATAAATTCCCCCACGAAAACTCACAAAAATCTCGCCCCGGAGGCTTTCTTGTGTTGACCATATTTGGCAATTGTGTTATCCCTGCGGAGGGTAATAATACCTTAACACCTTTACATACGGAGAAAGAGAGCGTTGTTTCCTGTCCTCATTCGTCTAGCGGTCCAAGACACTCCGGGCTAAACGGAGGGACCCTGGTTCGAATCCAGGATGGGGAAAGCGTCTCTTTTTCTCCAAAATTACATAAGCTCTAGTTTGAGCTGTAATTAAAACGTGGGTGGCAAAAATTATAGTATAATAAATTCCCCCACGAAAACTCACAAAATTCTCGCCCCGGAGGCTTTCTTGTGTTGACCATATTTGGCAATTGTGTTATCCCTGCGGAGGGTAATAATACCTTAACACCTTTACATACGGAGAAAAATTCTTACTTAAAATGAATTCGTAATCCAAATACTGTTTCATATAGCAATCTCAATTTCATGGGTTAAATAATAAATATTTAGATCTGTTTTTTGGATTGTAAACACATGTATTTACTCTATATTCCAATACAACTTATATAGATTCTATTTCAAAGCTGCCAGTTAAAACTGAGTATATCATATCAAAAATTTTCGCTCATGGTTTATCACAGTTTCAAAAACTATTTTTCCACAGTTTACAAACAAAAATATCCAATTTTATGTCATTCTGTAAACTAATGGAAATTTTTTTTAAATATTTTAAGTATCTTTTTGGTAAAGGAAGACATGTTATATAGTATTCACGTAATTCTGTTGGTAAAATTTAACAAGAGCGAGCAACTAGGATTTATCACTCAGATGCGCTTTCTGCTCATGGAAATTTTATTGACACAAATATATTTATTGTTTGGCTACCGCTTTTCCACCTCCCTAGGTAATAAAGCGCAACAGAACGAAGCAACCAACCATAGCCTTCTATTACTTACCGCCATAAATCTCTGGTTACGAGAAGTTTCATTTATCCTTATATCTCGAAAATCGTTTATCTCTATTCATTCTCTTTATATTTCGTTAAATATACATACCCCCCCTAGAAGGTTGGATTTATTACTACGTGTCTTTTCCTTCATTTTTAATAAAAATAGGTAACTAATTTTGTGGGTAATATATATACATAAACTGTGTGCGAGATCTATTGCATTGGGGTCAGGGACTTTTTAGGTATATTTCCACCCTAGGCGAGAATTGAAAAATGCCGCCGCCCCTACCCTTTTTACTATTACCACTTACAATAATCTAAATCTTCTATTATGCTTTGAATCATTAAACCCGTTAATTATATTTATATTTTAAACTTATATTAGTTATTTTGTAATATTAGAATATTGTGAATAGTAAAACAATTGCTACATGTTATAATGGTTTAATTTCAATATTTTATATTTTTGAAAACTGTAATATTGACGGAGTAATATTTCAAAACACAACGTTGTATTATCAGAGCTAGAAGACTTAAATGTATTAGAGATAGAAAAAAAACTTGTGTGCAAAATTAAACAATGAAACACATCAAACATTTTCACATTTGTCAAAATAAAGACTTTTTAAGTAATTGTCCCGTATGCTTTTGAAAACAATTATATGTTTTAATTTTTCCTCTTTTTCATTTTTTCTCCTCATTTGCTCAATTTTTTCTTTGTTTGATTTAAAATTAAAATTTTTACGCTATTTTGCCGCCCTAGGCGGTCTCCTACTCTACCCTAATGGTAGAAACGGCCCTGATTGGGGTACAATCGCATAGTTTATTATTCAGTTAGAGTTAGTATTGCATTCAGTTAGTTTTATGTATAGTAATATTACTATTAGTAAGGATAAATTACATTAGAAATCCAGCTAACAAGTAATTAAAAACTTCTTAATTACTGGATATGCTTAGACATTAGGAAATTGAGCGAAATAACCCCTTCGTTTAAGTTAAAATGTGCTAAAGGAGGGTCATAGCAACATCTTGCCGCGGTACTCCGATATTATGTCCAGAAATATGTATTTTACAATTTCTATCTTGATGTCTTCAAAAGAAGATACTTCTCTAATCTACATGATATAACTAGTGATGCAAAATATTCGTAAACCTTTCTTTTGAATGCAAAGTAAAAGTCTCGAGAACAGAAAAATCCCTCCAAATATATTTCAGCTAAATTTTGAGCGTTTGTGGAATCGTCCTTCGAAATGCTGTATTCCATTGTTAGCAGATGACAAGGGTAAAATAGCCGAATCAACAGCTTCCATAGTTCAATGATGTAAATCTGTACTTTTGATTTTTCAACTAAAATTTTTTCATAGTTTATATCGGTTGTATATTTATTTTGTTCATCGGATGTCCTATTAACATAAATTTAACAATGGCTATATTTATTTTATATAAATCGAACACTACGCAGATTAAATCAAACAACAATGTCAATCAATCAACGTTTATTGGCGTAGTGATACCATCGGCGTTGGTATCACTACGCCAATAAACGTTGATTGATTGACATTGTTGTTTGAATGGCTATATTGTTATATATCTATATTATACTGATTTTTTTGCTATTTCCATGGAAACCGGTTATTACGAATATAATAACGAAAGCAGGGTTAATATGAGAGCTAAAAAAATATTTGTTTGGTTGCGTTCGAACTATTCAAGAAGAAAACTTTCTATAAAACCTACTAATTAATTAGTTTATTATTTATTTATTTTATTATTATTATTATTATTATAATTAGTTTATTAATTGATTAATTAGTTTAATTATTATGATAATTAGTTTATTAATTGATTAATTAGTTTATTAATTGATCAATAGTTATTAATTGATTAATTAGTTTATTAATTGATTAATTAGTTTACTATCAATTGATTAGTTTATTAAGTAATTAGTTTATTGATTAAATTAGTCTATTAATTAATGAGTAATTTTCTAAGTAAAATTTCTCCATAATTTGCGTAGGTCCGTTTTTTAAAATTATTTCTCCCTTTTTATAAAATTAAAAAAGAAAAGGGTTTACCTTTTTCTCTCAGTAGTACCACACCGACAATATGCTATATATATTATACTGTTGTAGGCATTGTTATTAAAATGCAAACTATAACAATCCTGACTTCGATGATGGTAAAAATGAGCGCTCTTTTTACTCATCGACTTAGCATTATCTTGTGAAATAAAAGTAGAGTTGGCGAAAATATGTGATATATGTATATATATAAACGCTAATATTCGTTTTTACTTTTCTGACAGATTTCATCTATTTTTCATTTTACATTAAATTTTAATGATAAATTGACTTTAACGAGACCCCGGAAGTAACAATTAAGAAAGTCGGTCCCTCCATACTCTTTATAAAAGGGTTGATTCAGGGATCAACCTGTCGCTAGTCTTTTCGCCGAAAGGCGAAATTAATCAAAATTCGGCTAGAAAAACTTCTGAGTAAATTGCGGAAAAGCTCCAACTAAAATTGGAAAGGTGGTGTTGGTGAGATGACAAGTCTGCATATATGGAACGGTACCGTCAGGGAAACGGTCATAATGCCGCCCTTCGCATCGGAAGTGAAACAGACCATTACTATGAACACTGAGCTACTTAAAATCTCCCAGAAGTGTTGTACACTCAGAAGACAAAACGAGCTGACTCGTAGTAAGGGTACCTCTCATAACTAAATCCAATCCCAGTTAAATGTAACTCCAAGTAACACCCTGCAAAAATATACTGTGCCTGCTGAAGAAAATTTACTATGCCAGTATACTGCTACGTCTATAATATGCGAATCTGAATTGTCAATTCAATAGATACTGTAGATTATGAGAGGATATTTAGTGAAATAAATATAAAAGCAGATATTCGTAATAATCACGTCACAAATGTAAGATTGGACTTTAAGGCTGCTTATCTGGCATAGTGTACGTACCGGCATAGAAGAATTAATTCAGAGTATAAAAAAAACAAATATCATTGAGTGGATTTGATGGTTTCAGACAAAAATTTCTTGTAAACGATATTTTGAATCGGCTAGAACTTTTAGCTGCAATTTAGCCGAAAACTACAAAATACTTTTGACAGGTTACTCTCTAGTTCGACTGTGTAAATATTAATTATTAGTTATTAATTTATTTATTAAGTTAGTTTAATTATTATTGTAAATATTAATGTGTAGCTTTCTTTTTCTTTATTTTCCATTATTTCCCTAACTTTTTCTAATTTATTTTCCTTGTTTCTCTTAATTTTATTATTCTTATTTCCATTTTGCTTCTTCTATTTCATTTATTTTTCTTTCCATTTTTTTCCATTCCTTTTTTTTTTACATTACTACCAGTGACAAAGTAAACCCTGGCCAAATGTGGTAATTTGTTTAATGCTAACCTAATACAAACAAAGTGCAATTACAATACAACTAATGCCAATGTGAAAGGTGAATGCTTAGGTATATTTTAGCTTGTCCTTTCTATATCGGTTTTATCATATTTCGACAGCACTTTTTGTCCATTTACCGATTCTATTTACATCGCACGTATCGACAAATTAATCTATTTACAGCAAGGTCTGATTAGCCTTCATCTGTGCTTCAGTTACTCAATGATTATGATAATGATCAGGGATCCACAAATTGGGGCGAACAACACTCGCCTGTCTCAATAAGGAAACCTAGTTCGTAAAGGAGGGTTCCTACTGGGCACGGGTAAAAATCTAGTCGCCAGCGGCGACCAAATTTGCCGATCCTTGATTATGATGATAAATTTATAGCTCAAGAAGGTCCCGGTTTCCATCAAGCTTAGACGTAAATAAACTTCATGTTATCTTGAAAACATTTCAAGGTATCAATTGTACCTCTTCAGTTCCATCGCCTAGTTTCAAAGCGTAAGAATTAAACAACATTTTCGCATTCTTTCGGTATATATAATGATCCACTAGGGACTTGACTCCTACCAAAAAAAGGCTATAATTTTGAAGAGGGAAGACAAGTGAAGCTGAAATTTGAAAAAAAAAATGTTTCTACATAATCACATGGACATCCCAAAAGATGTTAAAAATGCCCACTATTTACATGAAAGCGGAGAGCAACTCATCACTGCTTATTGTCTGATGTGCGCTTCAATATAGTAGCATTTGTTACGTCAGTATCCTGTATTATATTTGTCTTCAAATGCTGAATATTCCTAGGCTTTTGGATTTATACAGCACTTTTCAGATAATCCTATAAGATGTTAATCGGGTTGAATTAAATCTGGAAATCTTGGAAGTCAGAAAATTTTGGAGACCCGATTACTGAACAAATTTCGAATCACAGCTATATTGTCATTAGAAATGTAACAGATATTACTAGCCTTTTGTAAGGAAGTTTTCTGCATTTCAGTGTCATCTAGTTCATTCTCGAACTGCGTGAAGACATGAATGAGAATGCCAGAACGTACGATACTTTGTAATCATATTTCATTTGGAAATGTTTTCCCATTTTTTTCAAATTCATGTTTCAAATATCAAATTTTCAGATAAAGCCCCGAGTGGATCACCATGTGTATCTTTCAGCAATAATAAATAATGTGTTAATAAGTTTACTCAGACATGGAAATACATGTACTTCAGTTTTATTATCATATTGCATATTGACTCACTCACCCAATAATAATAGGAAGAAGAATAATGCTTCTATTTCTCAAAATGATTTAAAATCTTTAAATATAATATCCTCACTATTAGAGCAAAATACATGAAGGACGATAGTTGCGAAGACATTATTGTTTTATTTAAAGGATTAAGATTTGAAGAAGTCATTCCGTTGTTCCTATCGTTTAAAAATCACCATTAACTGCTTTATTTTTAAGAAACAAATGTAAGTAGGACTTTGTAAAATATATTAATTTAAGTTATTGTCTTTGCAAAGTACCAGAGAAGTTATTTGCACTTCGAAAAGGATAAAATTTAAAACGGTTCTCTAGTATATTTAATCAATCCAATGGTCCTAATCTCTTTAACACTTCCTTTGTACTGCATTTAACAGTTGACAGTAAATATCAATCTTTTAAAGTAAAGCAATAGACATTAAACAATCGCTCATTAATCGTGTTAAGATTTAAAATAATGTGAAATTGATATCCAGCCGAAGGTAATTTTCAATATTTGAAAAGTTGGCTCATCACTGTCCAAACCAATGCATTTTATAATGCTGATAAGTGTTTACTTATCACTTATCAGCATTTTATAATGCTGATAAGTGATAAGTAAACACTAAACGGTACTTCCCTTCCTTATTATTATTTCTGTTATATTATTGCAATATAAACACGATTATATAAATATATGTAATATATTTTTGTGGAATATATATTTCAAAATATTATTAAACTGCTCAGAATGTCACGTGAAATTATATGAAAACCAGAATACATTTATTTGTAACAGTTTCAAACTCTTTCACAATCAAAATCAAAAAATAGAACTAACGTTCTATTGAAATCACTTGTCAACTTTCCTTTCAGCATGATCTTTTCTGCTGTTACGCAGTAAAAATACACCCACACATACACACCCACACACACCTACCTACCTACCTACCTACATACATACATACATACATACAAACAAACAACCAAAAAAATGTTCACCAGCAGATCCAGTATGACATTCCTAGCCGTTCGCTGACATGCAAAATTTAATCAACCACTCTGGAATTATAAAATGTTGATTATTAAAACAAACAACTAATCCATAACCGTAAAATATTAATTGTTTGCTAACATGTCTTTCAGAACTTTGTCAGAGAAGTTTACGGTGGAAAGGTATAACGGTTTTAAATATGTTGGGTTTCCAAACAATATTTAATTCCTTAATATTTTTCTAATCCTCTTATGAGAAAAAGACGAAATAAAGAAATAAATGTTTATGGTTTATCCAATTAAAATTAATCTTCATAAATGTGTGGAATTAATCTTTTCATTATTTATGATTTATTAAATTCCATTACTATTCTAATGAAAGTTATTAAATACAAATATGCATTACATTTTCAAGTTGAATTTTTTTTATTATTTTAACGTTGGAAATATTTTGACGGTGGTCAATTACAAAAATGCGTCACACTATTTCGTTATTTTTTAATAATAGTAGGGGCCTGTTTTTGCCACTTTATTTTAGTTGTATGAATAATTATTATAGTTTAGTAAATAGTATATAGTTTAAGTAGTATTATACATTTATAATTATTTGTCTTAAAACCAATGAAAAATGTTTGTTGTCATTATATTCTGGTGGAATCAATAATAGCTAAACAAAGAAATGTTAGTTGTGATTAATTCTTTACTTTTTAATTTTGGTTATCATGGTAACCCGAAAGGCACGAAATGCCAGAGGGCTCTTTTTCTCTGTTGTTTATTAGTATTCATTCAAGTTTTGACGGGTACGCACGTAGTTTTTCTATTCCGCTTACTTAAGTTTACTTGGACAGAGGGTAATTGGGAAGGGTGACTCCCGGAAGCAGGATTGTAAACCCAGACAGGAAAATTCCGCTTAAATTCGAATGTTATTTTTTATTCACCAATGAAAAAATCTTTTTAAAAAAATAAAAAAACTGCAAAGAAAAGATCTTCGATATTATTAAACACATTTTCAACCTTCTAATATTTAATAATATTGAAGAGTTTTTTTTCATATAGTGCTTTCCCTTTATTTTTATTTTTCATATGCATACTTTCGATTTTGTTTTCAGATGTGTGATTTGCTTTACTTCCAAATCACAGTGTTGTTGCTCTTCGTTCTTGTTTCTGAATAAGCCTGGAGTTGACGTACTGCCAAAGAACATTTACTTTTTCAATCGTCCGTGTATTTTTCTTTCGAAGCACTCTGTTTTGTCAAAAGTATGGAATTCCCAATTTCTTTCTGCTTCCAAAGGTAACCCACACAAAACTTGTCTGATCTCGTTTTCTTCCACGCAGTTACATGCAAATATAAATAAGATATTGAATGCAACGCATGTACTTTATAGGCCAAAAAACGTAATTTACAATGCATCTTTGGTAAAAGTCTGAATTATTTCGAAACTGGTGCTACAGAAATGCGTTTACCACCAGACTTTGGGGAGAAATTGAAGTCATATTTCTACATGCAGAGGCTACGTCTAGTGTCTGCGCGTTCTATTTTGTGTCGTTAAAGTATGTTATGGTCGTGGCTGCTGTAGATAGAGTAGAATATATATATGCAATTTTCTGGAAATGGCTAGGTATATCGTCCAATAAATAAACTACAAAATGATTTAAATGGTCAAGGCGTATCAGGGAGGCAGTCGTAAAGAAATGAGGGAAGCAAGATGAACTACACCAAATAAAATTTAATGTCTCATTAAAAATAAATAACACTTTTAAATGTAACAGCTGCATATGAAATGCATATTTTATTTTGTAACAGATATCGACTTTATTCTTTATTAGAATAATATTTAAAGAAATAGGAAGTCTTAGCTTTTTTTAATTATTATGATACGATTAATTGTATTATTTTCTAAATTGTATGATTTTATTTCCATTTTCTCACATGCTTATCTTTCAGTAAATAGTCTACAGAGAAAATTATGGTAAAATGATTCTTTCCTTATTCTCAATTGATAAATTCTGATTAGATGCCAACAATAGTTCCATAACATTAAATGAATGATGATTGAGCATTTATATATGTTCATATTCCGGTTTTATAATTTATATTGTCTTTGGTATGTTATGATCATTATAATTAAAGCGAATCCAGCTTTACATTGATTGCTCATCTAACACATCACTAATACTAATATTCTACAATTAGTAGTTCGGAACTAAGCATTAACAATTAATCCAATATGTGGAATATTGAGTAGAAAGGACAATCATCTGCCAGCTACCTTATCCACATAATACCTATTTGTGAACAGTTATTTGGGAGAAACTTGAATTCCGGACATTGTACAGAGAAATCTAAAGAGGGAGAGAGAGAGAGAGAGAGAGGTCCACTCCATTTCGGCCATATTTCAAATGGGGAACGTGAATACATGTATTGTTGGTAAGGTGCGGATGGGGAACTGAGGCGATAAATTGGTTCTCATTGGCACTGCTGTTGTTAGATTTCGACCACTGTCTGTGCAGTATGGTTACCACCACCCGTAGTCGTAGGCGGAGTGTGATGTAACTTTCAATTATGTCCACAAATATTGCAAATCACTTCTAAGAATCACCAATTTGCTTTGTATAAGAGGATCTCTTTTATGTACCACATTATGCTGAGGACTGGAAATTAAATCTATTGCGGATATGTGGCGATAGGAGAAGAAGTTTAACAGGATGCAGTGTTGCTTGCCCACGGTTATCCGTTATTGAACGTGATACAGTCAAACCTCGTTAAGACCACCAAGGAGGACAGAAAATCTCTTGGTGTTGACAGTAATTCGTCTTATCCGGAGAGGATAGTACGCTATAAAATTTAACAAGACTTCAGAAAACGGTTCGTATTAAAAGTAATTCGTCTTAAGCGTGTTCGTCTTAACGAGGTTTGACTGTATATCAATTTATCCGTTGCAGGAAGGGAATTGCGAAAACTCTTTATTTAGTAATACTTGGTAAAAGGTATGCGCAAATCGAAAATAATCTCGACCGAAGAATGTATTTTTCTTACATATTGCACTTAAATTTTTGTTTTTTACTCAATGGGAACGATGTACGGATCCAGAATATTCGACAGAATCCCCTTTGGAACATGTCTGATAAATAGAAAGATGGAATGGTTAACATTTATGAGAACATGCAGAATGTCTGATGTCAAATATAGGATTTAAATGCTTTATCAGGCAAAGCAACATGAAAAATGTAATTATTTTTAAAAATGTATGAAGGCGAATTGTAGATAATGCAATAACACTTTACGTAGAAATAATTACATTATAATAAAAAAAGGAATGTGAAAATATTAGATAAATTGTACCTGACACACAAATCTATATTCAGTTAATGATAAAATTTAATTAGTGCAAGTGCAGAAAATAAGTAGAATGTATTACATCAAATTACACATATGAAACCCATATACAATTTCTTGTCAGCCACTCTATATTTATGGTTTGATAAAATATTTGATGCAACTTCATGTAATTTTGTATAAGACTATTAGATTGGGTTTCCTTATTTCCTTCTGATTTGAGGATATGCAGATTTTGCTGGAGATTATGAAGTTTTGTCAATGGTTTATCTTTACTTGCAAAATATGCGCAATCAAACAAATATTACTCAAGTCAATTCATGTTGAAAAATAGTCGGCAAATTTTGGTTGAAGGAAATCGTGGACAAAACACAGTTCCTAGAAATTATCAATCAACTAGTTACCAAACTTCTCAACTTTAATAGTTTGTTGAAAGGAAAATGCGAATTGCCGCTAGTCAGGTTGAACAAAATGGTGCTTAAAGTATTTGTTTGTATTACAAATGATGGAATGATATTAACCATTAACTGGTCAGGTGGGATGTTAAAATCCCTAGAAGTTGTTTAATTCACTACCAGATGAAGCTAAGTTTTCACTGCATCTTAACCCTCCTGGTACCTTCCAAGAAGTGTATTGGCTACTTACCAAGAGAGTAACTGTAGTATTAGTGAATGATCTCGTGAAGGTACAATGCATTTGCCGCGAAGTGGGGCTTATCAAACCCCACCTCACCAGTTACGTTATTTTTTGAGTTTTACTTTTTTCAGTTTGACTCTTTCGTTTGTTTTCATATGGTATCATCATCCAAGGATTATGTGAATTTTTGGCAATGATCGTAAACACATTAGACGACATATGGGATATATTTTTTTGTGAAAATGATGAGCTAATTAGTGATCACAACAATAAATCCGAAGTGTCCACTTATGAAAGTGATGAAACTGAATCTCATGGCCAGAGCCCCTGTGTTTGGTAAGAATTGGAAGAATATGATGAGGAAAGTGAAACCGAGAATTTAGAAAATGAACCATTATCGAAAAAAAGAGAAAGTGCCTAAAAAACTTTTACGGGATAAATAACTTCAAATAGCCTGCATATGTACCTATTCTGACGGCCCACACCAGATAGACAATATGTTTTCGATTCTTCCAGGAATCGTGGAACCGCCGAGACAGATTAGAGACTCCTACTCTCACCTCTCAACTTGGAAATTTATCTTCACTGAAGAAATTCTTAGTGAAATAATCTTACGCACAAATGAAAAGTGAGCCCCAAGTTAGAAGTTGGTTCTCGGAAGAAGGTGACCACAAACTTAAATATATGGATATGGATGGACGTTCCAAAGAAGAACATAGCCGTACTGTTTGTATCTTTCATGCATCACGGAAAGAGTATAAATCAAGAAAGAAGGGAAATCTGAAATAATCCTTTTCTATAACATCACAAAAGGAGGTGTGAATGCTCCCGATGAAAAATACATAGCATATTGCTCAACCAATCGACGAAGCAGGTGATGGCCTCTTGCGATTTTTTACGCACTTCTGAACATTAGTATGAGGAATGCATATGTCAACTTTTCATTGTTCTCGGGAAACCCACAACAAAGCAGAGGTGAATTTATCAAGAAACTTACAAGAGAGCTGACGGAGCTGCAAATGAAGACGCAGCTAATAAATAAGCACTTATTCTTTGAACTATGCTAAAGCACCTTTAGAGTCCGGAACGGAAAAAGAATTTACCTCAAGCGAAACGAGTGTTACAAAAAAAAACAAGTGTCCAATCATTTCTATATGAATCATACGACATTTATGTATTTGTTCAAATGTACATGCTCTGTAGTATTTTTGTTTTGCATCTTTTATTCTCTCATACTTCCAAAAAATGAATCAATTTTGGTGAAATGTGCATGGATATATTCATTAACCTTCACATAGTCACAAAAATATTGCCTAAGGTGTTTTGATTATTGGAGGTTATTGGCGAGAATTTAAAAATTGGTGTTTGGCGAATCACACATCACAAGAAACGTGACACAAAATTCACCTCTCCAATTAGGGGTTAAGTGTTACAATTTATGATAATGTGAACCTTCCGCAATTTTAAAGCATTACGAAACAATTACAAAAGGAAATTACCACTCAAATGAATATCAGGCTGTCACGAGACATTTAGCATCCGCGTGTTCGTTACCTAAATTAAGACTATGATATAATAAAGTTGGTTATCTTGCTTCACGAATGTGCACTTACTTTGTTCACATGTCCTCTATAAGTCGCCCTAGCCGTTATAGCATTATGTGCACATCTTTTACGATCTTTCAGCATTAGAAAGTTCTATCAGACTGGTAATAAAAAGGAAATTAATTTTAAATATCATGGAAATTCGAAGCTGTCAATTTGAATGAAGAACTTCACATCACCACCTGCAGACCGCAGGTAATATACCAATGGGATGTTTTCAAATACTTAAACATTAAACGCAAAAATTTACATACTTTCACCAGGAGTAATTGAAGAACTGCTGCGGTCGTGTTCGA
Source organism: Dysdera silvatica (assembly GCA_006491805.2). Classification (NCBI taxonomy): domain Eukaryota; kingdom Metazoa; phylum Arthropoda; class Arachnida; order Araneae; family Dysderidae; genus Dysdera; species Dysdera silvatica. The sequence continues at coordinate 76,574,392 of QLNU02003225.1, forward strand.
AAGCTTGGGTGATCTTTTTCATTGCTATTTTACCAGTGTTTAACCTTTTGTATGTAAATTTCCTCCCTGGCATTTTGTATCTTATTTCAATAAATGCGAAAAATTGAGATGCAAGGAAACTTTATAGCATTTGAAAAGAAAAATATTTATTTATGCAATTTGTCGTCTTTCACTTCGTCATTTTATCTTAATTCTTAGTGAGCTTTTTCGAGAAATAAGAGTATTGTACTTTTTGCTCTTTTAAAAAGTTTATTATAAAGAAAAATATTTCATCATTTTGGAATTTTATTCTTGCAACATTTTATTTACATTTGCAATTGTAATCTGCTTCAGAAAATATAATTGTATTTGGAAGATTTAGTTTTGATTATTTGCCAATGTCTTATTTCAATGATACAATGGAAGAGTAATTTTAAAACAAATGTAAAAACGATAATTGAAGTCATGGTGAGATAACGTACGTTCATTTGAATTTCAACCAATTTTTTAAAATCTTTCCCTAAAAATATGCTTTCACAATGATAGAATAATTATTAGTTAGTCAGCAAAATTAGCTATGAATGACTAAATACAAATCTTCAAATACAGTGGAACCTGTTTATATTGACCAACTGAATAAAATAACCACCTTTTATAAGAGAGAACTGGTTGGGACTTATTCATGTCCATACCAAATCCTGTCGTGTGTAGTGATTAGTGTCTATTGTGACCACTGTAGTCTAGTCCAAAAGGTGGTCTCTTTAGGCAGGTTCCACTATATTATATAATATTTATAACTACTAAACTAATTGAAAAAAAGGACACACAACGCTTTTATTTTCACTTCTTCCAATTTCTGACCTCTGAGCCTTTAGTTTTGAGGTTTAATTTTCCCTTGTGTACGAATCGAGTTTTTCCATTATTTATTTTCATGATAAGATTTTTTGTTCTGCAGATTTTTCAAAATATATAGCTCATTAGTAAATTAATTTCCTTTTATCATCGTACATTCTTTTCTATCTACAGTCAATGACACAAATCGAATTTACGGAAAGCATGTTTTCTTTTGTGCAATACAGAATTTTTTTTGCCGTGGAAACTAATTTTAAGATTTACATATTCCCATTTACTATTTACAAGGGTTAGTCAATAAGTAATGCACAAATGCTCTTAAAATGGATTTCCTATAAGATATTAAAATGAAATTTGACATGTTTATTCTGTATACTATAATACAACTATGTAGAAAATATGAGCTTATTTCCGTTTCTAGATTTAACGACATGGACCAAGAAGTGTCAACCAAAATAAGACAACGGTTGGTGATCGAGTACTTCTTCAAGTCTGGTGAAACATCAGCCACAGTTGTTCACGAAAAACTTAAACAAGTGTACCAAGACTTTACAGTTGATAGAAGTAATGTCCATAGATGGCTACAATGCTTCAAAGAAGGTGATTTCGATATCAACCGTTCTAAATCCAAACACATGAAAATGAGCACATGGTGGATCAAATGATCCAAGCTGATCGAAACATCACCACTTGTGACATCATGAATGTACTGGATATGTCAGAGGGGAGTGTTTGGAACATAATTGAAACACTTGGTTATGAGAAATTATGTTCTAAATGGGTTCCTAAACTCCTAGCGAGAGAGATGAAAGCATCTCGTAAAGAAATCTTTCAAAACCTTCTTGAGACATTTCCTTCCGATGGTGTTGAGGACCTCAAAGGGGTAATCACCCGCCATGAAACATGGGTACATCATTATTACCCTTCTTCTAAAAGACAATCAATGGAATGGACCCATGAAGAGTCTCCATTAAAGAAAAAACTATGATCAGCCAAGTTAAAGGACAAGATCATAACCACAATCTTTTGGGACCAAAGTGGAGTAATTTTGATGGATATTTTTGAGAAAAATCCCACCGTTAATAAGGAAAGATACTGCGAATCATTACAGAAGCTTAAAAGAGCAATAAAAGGTAAAATACCAACTCTAAAGAACACTCAGATCATTTTTAATCAAGTTAATGTCAGACCTCACACTTCACAAGTCACTCTCCACAAGATTGCATCATATGGGTGGTTTTTAATTCCCCATCCTGCCTACAGTCCTGACCTGGCACCTTCAGAATTTCACTTATTTGGAAAATTAAAGATGCTTTTACGTGGAAAAACATTTGATTCTGATGAACGACTGCTTTTTGTTGTTAGAAGGTGGTTTAAATCACAAGACTACCTGTTTTACGAAAGTGCGTTTGTGAATTGGAAACAACGTTGGTGAAGATGCGTATCCTGTGATGGAGGATATATTGAATGATATCTGTTTATTCCTTAACATTTGAACGTTGTTACTGCCAATTTATTTTGCAATATCTATTAAATTACTGTCTGTAGGAGCTTTTGTGCATTACTTATTGGCCGACCTTTGTATTAATGTATGATTGAAAAATGGAACAATAACAAACATTTCTTCTTGAAAGGAAAAATTAAATTCCAATATAGAAATATGTTTATATTAAAGGCCATTATTTTTCTAATTATTGATCAAGGGACCATCGTCTGAAAGTTTTATTGGATAGATAGAATCTTTATATAAATGGTTGAGTGTGTGTTTATTTGCTCTATAATATAATTATATTTTTTGCTTTAGATTAAACTATCACAATTTTCCTTGTCATCGATGATGCTGTCCTCTAGCCGGACCGTTGGCAGAGTTATGTTGCAATATGTCAGCAGAATATTAAATACGGAGAGCTACCGACATCCCCGTGTGTATGGATTATATAAAGGGAACTTTATTGGAGTTACTAACGGTACACAGATAATGTAAATATGCAATTGACGTTGCCTACCGAGCGGTAAACCATCCGCTCATGTAACCATCTGCGTTCCGAGCATATATTATTTATGGAAAACATTCCCTTTCTCAAGCTAGATAAATTAATTAATGTTACATAAATATATGCTTTCATAATTTGCGAAATTTGCTGAATGCATATGTTGGTGTGCGCGTAGACAGTAAGACAGTGCAGAAAAGAAGAATTTATAAATGTATACTGGCAGTAATTTTCGTTTCATAATGCTTTACGTCGTAAATTTTTAAATAATATTTATGAAGTTTTACAGTCACTGTTAAAGTATTATTATCATATCACTATTCTTATCACTGCGGTGAACATGAACAATAAACAATTAAAAAAGGTTGCGAAAGAAATGAAAAATAAGAAAATTCATTTTATTTCGATGTCTCATTTACTTTGAGTAAACAAAATATTTTAGAGATCGAGGTGCAAAGTAAACGCCGTTGTTAAGTGTCTGTATAAGTGAATGCGATATTTTTTAAATAATATAAATTAACCTTCAAAGTGAAGAAATAACTGGGGCCAGGAAAAGCCATGAATTTTACTGATTAATTTCTCTTATTTGAAAGCTGACACTAAATTCTCACTTAAAATTAGGATGAAAAAAGAAAGTAACTTATTTTGGCAAGAAAACTATTTTGAGTCCCTTAATTTTTGAATCCATTATTTCAGTGCACTTTAAGTTCTCGGAAAATGCACAAATATGACAAAAAATCACGCGTTATTGTCATTAATCATTAAGAATAAAATCGTCTATAAAGATATAAAACTGTTTTCATGACGTATTGGGTTGTATACAGTCGTTTATTGCTATAACTATCAAACGTTTTTGATTGAATTTTCTCTATATTTATCAATCTACGAATTAATATTGGAAATCGTTTTCGTCGAATTTCCTTATTAGATGAACAAATTCTGGTTAAGCGGATTGTCGATATCTATTATCTGTAAACTAGTATTATATATTATATAATATATTATAATATATTTTATATATTATATATTGTACATTGTACACATACCTCTGTTGAGTTCCCTTCTTTAAATCCAAATTGGTATTTATTCATTAGATCGTTCCCATCAATAAATTTCGTTATTGTATTGAAAAGAAGTTTTTCAAGTAATTTAGCAAATATAGATGCCATTGCAATTTGTCTGTAATTTTCATTAGAGTGTCTCTTTTTCACTTTATGTAAATAGGAATAATTTTGGATATTTTCATCTCATTAGGAATTTCTTCAGTATCAAATGTTATCAACAAAAGCACCACTTTCAATTCAGCTCTTTCCCTTAATATTCTAGGATGAATATCATCGTAACCGGCACTGTTTTAACAACTAAGTTTATTTATTTCATTTAATAATTCCAAATAAATTTTTGCTCAACATACATATGTTTTCTACAGTTTTGTCCTATATAATCTCTATAGCAACCCTCTGTATGTGAATCTCTATCTATTAATTTCTCTGCTATTTAAATAAAATATTTATTCTACTATCTAGATAATAATTCTATAATAAAACATTCGTTTGGCTTCAAAAATACTTGCAGGTATGCGGTTTTTGCATGTGTAAAATCGCAATTAAGCCGTTTTAGATAACATTAAAATATAGGAGAAAATTTGAGGCTTGTGATATTTTATGCATATATGAGAGCTGCATATACGCGTGTGCGAAGGCATATTCAAATTGCGTATTTGATATACTGAATACATTCATAAATAGGTATGTACGGTTTTGACAATTGCTATGCGGGCATAGGCTCCGCGGCGAAAACTCAGTCAAGCTATACTGTTCTGTTTATCTATTTGTTTATACGGGATCGCAAATGGATATGTGATGATCAAACACAGAATATTAGTTAGGAATGTTAACTAATCCTCGTCTAATGCGTAGAATATAATTAAGTGAAATATAATCACATAATAATATCGAATGCGAGTCAGTTTTAATTAATCATGGAGAGTTGGTTAATTCCAGAATTTCTATTAATAGTGATTATGGAACTTGCTAATTTTCAGCATATGTGTTCATTAATAATACTTGAAATTCCATGCGTTATGACAACGAGTGCGAAACGAATTCCATACCAGAATATGAAATATTATATATATAAATATGACTCTAAGATTTCACTAAAAGTTTTACGTTTAGAAGTACATACATAATTGGAAATTTAAATATTCTAAATCAGATGTTCTCAAATGGTAAGACGCGAACCTTAAAGCGGTAGGCAAAACATGTTTCATACATTCGTACATAGGCTTATTACTTTTAACTTGAACTTAATGATGGCTAATGCATTTAGGACATAATGTATTATTTCGTGTTCAATTAGACATTGAATATATTTAAATTATACTGTTCTTATTTGAACGAAATATTTTTAACCATCATCTTTTCCGTGACTTCACGTCTGCCCTAGTTTGTGTATGAAGAATAGCAGGGCAGGTGTAAAGGACAGCATGTTGATTTTTAAATACTAGATGTTTATTGTTGCTTACTCTTTTCTAGCCTATTCTCAGCGTCAAACGGTCAAGTATCGGTGGAGTGCTAGCTATTTTTGATTTTTGTTTTAAATGATTTTAATGCTGCGTGCCTTTTCGTACTTTGCCAATAAATATTGCCTAGTAGATTCTACTTAATTGTTCGGGCAGAAGCAATGAACAGTATGCTTTATGTTTGTTAAATACGTTGTCAAGATTGCTTTTTCTCAGTTCTTGGAGTACTGAGCCGTGAGTGTCATCATAGTTGACGAAGTGGTAACGAAACGAACTGCAGCCGTCGATCAATCAGTTTTTCATGAATTGTGAACGAATATGCTCCATTATCAATAGCAAATTTTTAATATTTCATGCGGAAAACTTCAATAAAAAAATATTGAATTACTACAATATTTTTCTTGATGTAAAACTGGAATCCCGACGCTCTAAGTTTCATGATTTAGCATAAATGGAGTTCATGGGAAGATACTGAAGTCATACCTATTCACACAATTTTCCTCATTGTATCTTCATGTCTTTACGAACCGGCTATTAAAATATTCCTATAAATAAATGTGTGGAAATACATATGTTAAGGAAATAAAATAAGTTTATTCATATACTACGTCGTGCAGAAAGGACGTGATATTGTAGCATGTAGACGATAAGTTTGAGCCCAAGGCTATAGAGTTTGAAAAGTGTTAAATGTTTTTCGAACGAACAAGTAACTGAAGATGAATGATGTCTTCTCTATTGAGACGAATTTGTTACAGCTTATTCTAATTTTCAGCTTTTGATTTTCTGTAGAAGATGTTGACAACCAATACCATTGATAAACTAAAAGGAAATAAGCCTAAAAACTCTATGGCGAAAATTACTTGACTGATTTCATTTTAAAATTCTGGAGCAACTAAAATACAAAATTATTTTCATATATAGTAATGAGAAAATAGCGCAATTAGAAAGAATAATAAAATTAGATAAAAACCAATTTATGGAAGACGTATCTCGATCAGGTTATTTAAATGGCAACAGTTTCTGAAGTCCATAAATTGAAAATATGTTCAGCCCTGAAAATAACCCCACAGTGAGGAAATTGTCAATAACGTAATAAAATTCAAGTGAGAAAAGCTTCTGTACATTTATAGATAGTGCCCTTAAAATAATTTTATGAATATTAAATATATTTTTATAAACATAGAAATTCATCTAGTTTTTTCACATTTTGATGTGTAAAATAATTTGCATGTAATCTTCGGGTCTGAGAGTATAAGTGTTCCTCGAAGTCCGTAATTCTCTCATAATTTCAAAGACGGTTCATAAATATATATTATTTATGTATCAATATTATGCAGACTTGATCAGAAGTATTAGGTACCCTACTAAAATCTTTTTATTTTAAATTACTGATATAACTAAACGTATGTAATGCAACCAAATATATGTAATGCAACTTAAATGTATGTAATGTAATTTCCAACTTCTACTAAGTATGCTACATAGGCATAGGTAGAAAGTTCATAAGTGGGGTTATAGGCTCAATGGGGGGTTACAGAGCTACAACTCACATATTCCTATGTTAAAATAAAATATTAATATTATGTTACGTAATATGTTAAAATTATGTTACATAATTTCATTGCAACGTTGGGGAGGTTACAACCTCCATCAACACCCTCCTGGTTATGCCAGTGATATGGAGTCACAAGTAATTTTAACTTTACTACGTATGCAGTCATAAACAAATGAGGTGATTTTATGTAACACATCAATAGTTCAAATAAACAAATAGGGTGCCTTATAGATTTGATCAATACTGTAATAGCTGCTGTACTAGTCAAAAAAAAAGGAGACACGATGTATTAAATAAGGAAGTCAGTGTATAAATAGTGAGTAGTCAAACGTTTGGCAATTTGTTCTCTGATTTGTGCAAATTTTAAAACTGGTTCCGCGAGAGTCGGAATGAATATCCGGTTCTTATTTGTAAAATGACTAAAATAACTAATTCTCGCGAGAATCTGCGAGAACCTGTCTCAACGTAAAAATGTATAAACCTGAATACGAATAAAAAACATCCTAGAATAAATTATTTCTTTAAATATTGAAAAAAAAAACCGCTACAGTTCTAAACCCAATTTCATAGTTATTTCTGCACAAACTTAAAATGAAAATCCGAGCCGATATTTGCTTTTCAAATCGTTCGTATGCCTTCCACTGAGAGAGGTTCGTTCTAACAAAACGAATAAAATTCTCCATTTCGTTTTCATTTTCGAAACAAAAGGAGAAACACAACATTTGTCAGATCAAGTTTGGGTTTCGTCGAGTAAATTTCAGATATAAACAAGATGTTGAAGGAAACGATATACGTTATAGCATAGAAAAAATATGCTCGCGCTACATTTTTTCCTGAGTAAAGGTCTGAAACATCAAACTTGTGTTACCGAAATTCGGTTACTTGGAAATTTATGAGAGGAACAGAAGCAATATTCTATATGCAGAAACCTAGTGGGACGGGAGAGATATGTGCTTTATATTGTTAAAGTAGGCGATGGCCGATGCTACCATCGACAGCGAGGACTATTTATATGCGAACTTGGGGAAAATGGTTCCAGGATGCATAGCCTAATAAATTGTCGATGATTTAAATGTCTCCTTGGCATTATAAAATACAGCGTCGTAGTAAAGATGTAGAGAGAAGGATGAGTCATACAAACTAAAATTTAATGTCTCTCTCTAAAATTGAATGATATTGCTAAGAGTGACAACTATGTTTGAAATGCAAAGTTTACTTTCTAATCAATCTTGAGATTATGCGTTATTATACGGAATTTTGAAGCCAAATGGGAACTTGGGTTATTCTATTTTTTCTAATTCTTACCTAAACTGACTATATTTAATTGCATATTTTGGTTTTTTATATCTTTCCATTAGACAAAAAGCTAGAGCAAAATTTACAAGACAGTGCAAGGTATGTGTGTCCATAATATGACGCGCATGATACCAGCGAATGATTTAAAACTTAGGTGGTGTAAAATTATTGGATATACATGCACATGTATAAAACTGTTGGATTATGCACTATCATGTGCAAAACTGTTGAGTATACACGCCTATGTGGAAAATTATTAGGTATATACAAATATATGTAAGAGTTTTAGGTTTTACACATGTGTGATTAATTAATGTGTATTTGTGTTACCCAGTTCAGTCGAGGGCAAAATGACGTTGGCACACTATTATTAACATAAAGTATTTATTGATTAGGCATTGATGAAGGACTGCTATACAGGTTGACTGAAGAAAATAACTGAATCGGTCATTTGTCATTTTGCTTTCGTGTGGGGTTGATCACTTTCCAAAATGACCGATTCAATTAAATACGCTCATTAAGCGTGCTTGTGGAAGATTACTATAAGATGAAATAACGATCGGATCGATTAACGATACCAGGGGAGTAAGAATACTATTTCTTTGTTCGGTGACTGGGGAACTGGAGGGATATCGAGACTGTAGTGCCTTGTGACCTCCATGGCGTAACATACATAAACCCGGAAGCATGTCTGTGACGTCATGGAGTTTACAAGGCACTACACTTTCGACATCCCTTTAGTTATAGGATAACACAAGAAAGAAAATCTGTTCTCACTTGTGAGTTTTCTGCATTGGCGTACACAGTGGGGTATTGATGGAGGTTGTAACCCCCATTGTCATAAAATATTGTATATTTAACATAGAAATTTGTGATTTGCAGCTCTGTAACCCCCCCCCATTGAGCCTATAATCTCCCTTACGAACTTTCTGCATACGCCTATAGCTTTCTTCATGAGTATGACTAGTTTATTTTCCATTTGTAGAGAAGGCAGATGCGGGACAGCCACAGTACATGTAAACCTTTTTCGATTGATGTCTATTTGTTCACTCATCTTTAGTTGATTTGCAAAATCAGAATATCATTTAATATACGGTTAACTTAGACAAACTAATTTGGGGTTAGATTTAGAATCTTTCAAATAGAGTTAATTTAAATACTTTTATTTACGAAAGTATTTAAATTCAAGCGCATGTTACTCAAGGGAAGAATAGATATTTGTAAAATCCTTTAAAGGAGTCTCTTTTAAAAAAAGTAATTATTATGAGAAAAAGTCATGAAAAATTGAAAATGCTGACTAATTGTTTTAGTAGAGACGTAAACTATTTTTATACTAATTTAGTAACGCAAAGGGATGTCAGATAGTAAGTAATCCCACATTCAACATCTCCTAGAATAAAAAAAAAATAATTCCAATTAATATTCTTGTCCCTACTTTCTGACTGAAATACATTGAGGATTTTTTGCTCTAAGTATATACCTAAGCTAGGCAAATTATCCTGGGAAAGAACTTGCGAAAAAAAAAGACCAAAGAGACCACCGAATGAAGTAGGACGTGTCTAGATTTTTATTACGCAGTAAATTACTTTCAGCTTCACCGAATTCGCAAGGTCCTCGGGACATGATAATCGAACCTCTGAAAAAAAAATAGCCCTTATCAGTCGCCAAATAAAATTTCCACCCGCCTTCGCGTATTACAACATTCTTTGTACTACACTTTTCTTCAATTTTCAATCTCGACAAACACATCTTTATATTGATTCACAAATATTATGAAGCAAGATCTAGGAATGTGGTAGTAGAATACCATCGAATTTAAGGTTCACAATGCTGAATTTGTCGGGGAAATCTTCGAAGGTCTCATACAATTATTCCATCATTGGATCGATAGCAGGGTTATAATTACTCTAACTATACTTACACACAATATAGTTCCAAGCTCTTATTTGGACCTTCAAATATCTAAAGTCGGCCTTGAAGAGATTTTTTGAATCTTAGACTCTTCCATTTGCTTAAATAAATGAGCCGACTGAGTTGAGAATAAAAACTTTCAGACTTTCTGAAAATGTTCTTTGTACTAAATATTAAAACTTAAATGTAAATTTAATTATAGCAGACAAATATAGGCTCTTGTCATTTTCCTTTTCATGTATATTTTTTAGTACTGAAATATTTACGTTGCCTATATTCTTAAATAAATACAAATACGCTAAAATACGTACGCATATCCTAAAATATTTAGGTATATACTGAAATATTTACGTATATCCTGAAAAGTTTATGTATATCGTGAAACATTTACGTATACCCTGAAATATTTACTTATATACTAAAAATACATGTATATACAGAAAATACACCTATGTCCTGTAAGTAGGTTGAAAGGATATGTATCTATTAAAGGAAAATTGCTTACTAGTTCGCTAAAAAATAGCAACTAAATAAATAAATGAAATGAAATGAGAAAGTTTTGATACCCACATTTTATTAATCAAATTAAAGGCCATTTAACCTACCGTCTCAAGGTTTGGTGAAGAAAATATTGGTGGAGAAAATTTGGTGGCTCGTAATGAAAAAACTCAACCACAGTTTTAGAAGAGCTTTCATGTTCGGCTCCAAACCAAGGCGATACTTTTTCTGCTTTGCTGCTCACCAAATGTATTATGGCAGTTATAACAAGCTCTTGTTTTAGCAATATGAAAAAAATTTCATATACTCTCAAGGAAATTAAAAAACTACTCTCCTGCTGCTCTTGTGCTCTAAGTAGATCCCCGGTAATCGTTTTGTCTCTCAGAAGGGTAACACTATCATGAAAAAAGACTAGAAATAAAATCAGAAAGTGGCCGATACGTTCTCCAACAAGTGGGTGGACAATAGAAGAAAAAAAAGAGAAAGTGCAGATAGGTTAAAACTTCGCCTAAATTATACCACACACTTTGTAAACTGATCAAAAGTGGTACAGTCGAATCTGGCTGAAACGAACACGCTTAAGACGAATTACTTTTAATAGGAACAATTTTCTGAAGTCCCGTCAAATTGTATAAGAATCTTCGTGTTATTTTTTCCTTTAATATAAATTCAGTTAAGATAAAATACCGTTTACCACGAACTGAATTAGTGACACTTGGAAAATTTCCTCCGCTTAATACGAACAAAACTTGCTTTATAATATCAGAGCTTCTGATAATTTCAACAGATTAAAGCTGCCAGACCAAATATGAGGGAGTGGATATTTTTATATATAATTGCATAACAAATATTCCCTCTGTTGGCGTTTACACGCGACAAGAACTATAAAATATTTTCTTTCATCATAAATTTACTAAAAATTACATAAAAGACATCATAACGATGAGAGGATTGAATTCAACGTAACTGAGGCATGTGCTTGTGATGTTCTTCTCGATTCCGTTATTTTTGATGAATATGTCTCAATTGACGACAATATCATGACGTATGGTGTTTTAATGGTCACCGAAATAGTTGAGGCTGTTAATAAAATCGTATGTCTTGTTTCACCTTACAAAATTGCCCTTGCTATCCTTGCGCCATAAAACTGTAACCAACCAAGCAACTTGAGGCTGTTTACGGCATGATATAATCCTTGTCGGAAAGTAATCGCTATTTTTTGGATACTGAAAAAGATATTGAAAACTCTGCCACTGCAAACGAAAATCATGTTGTGTGATGGAGGCTTTCACTGCATTGAAAACTGTGTGTCGTTTTTTAATGCAAGAGGCAGATACTTGTATTTTTTTTCAGAAACTGCGACAAAAAATTATGATTTTTGGAACATTTTGCGCATGGAACGCGAAAGCAATCTGTATTGTTTAATTTTTAGAGTGCACTACTACCATTTAAAAATTTTCCTGTTATGGTATGCAATTCGGAATAAATAAATATTTACTAAACTATACTATGTACAGTAGTGGACAAAATTGTGGAAACCCTTTGAAAAAAGATTATTTTAGAGGTTTGATGGCTAATAACACCACTTTTTTTTGTACCAATACTATAAAATTATATATCATTGGAAAGGTAATTTAATCAAGATTGTAATGCAATAACATTTATGAATCGTATTTTAATAGAACAGCATTCATAAAGAAGAAAGGTGATATACATAGAAAAAATGAGATATACAAAAATGTTCACCATACCAGTTAATACTTAGTTGGGTAACCTTTAGCCTTAATTACGGCCTTACAACGCTTTCCCATGGAGTGAACCAAGTTCTTTAGTTCTGCAGCTGTTATAATATGAAACCAAGATTGAATTATTGCTTCTGTTAATTGTGTTTTATTGCTGGGTTGCTTCCGACTAACAAGCTTCTTTAGCCGGCTCCATAGATTTTCGATGGGGTTAAGGTCTGGGCTATTTCCAGGCCATTCCAGCAGTTGAATATGATGATCTTGAAACCATTTTTTGCACACACGAGCAACATGACATGGAGCTGAATCCTGTTGAAATATAAATGCTTCATTATCTTGGAAAAGATCACATGCAGAAGGCTGCAGCTTGGGCTCAAGTATTTCATTTATGTATCTTTGGGCATTTATATTCCCATTGATCACGCAAATTCTGCCCACACCTCTTGATGTTATACAACCCCAAATCATAACACTAACTGGGTGTTTCACGGTAGGTGTAATGCACTCAGGATGGAAATCTTCTCCAATTCTTCTCCATACGTATTTTACGCCATCACTACCAAACAGTGAGATTTTGGTCTCATCACTCCAAATTACACTGTCCCATTGTTCCGTTGTCCAGTTAACATGGGTTTTAGCCCAGTTTAATCTTTTCAACCTCTGTTTGACAGACAAAAATGGCTTTTTTCGTGGAATTCTTGCATTTAGACCACATTCATGCAGTCTGCGCCGAACAGTCCTTGCACTTAACTTCACATTGCATTGCGCCATTTCACCTTGTATACACAGAGATGATTTTTTCCTGTCACCTAGGCACTGTCTTTTAATTCTTCTATCATCACTTGCTGTTGTGCACCTTTTTCTGCCTTTACCAGTCTGGTTTTGTAATGACTGAGTCTCCTTATACTTCTTCAAAAATTTAGAAATGCCACCTTTAGTTAAGTTTCCCCCAATATTTCTTCTAATTTCTTCATAACTGTAGCCTTGTTCACTTAATATTACTATTTTACATCGCTTCCTAGGTGACCAGTCAACTCTTTGCGCCATTTCTTTAATTTTATTACGTTTTACAAGCACACTAAATCAAAGAGCACAAAAAAAAAACAACCAACTTGATAGCAATTACAGAACACACTGATAAATGTCCTGTAACCTGTTGGCTCATTGCCAAAACAAGAGAAAACATGATTGGCTCATTGCCAAAACAAGATGACACCTGATTGGCTCTGTAAACACTCATGCTCATTGGCCACATTCAAATGAAGGAAAGCTACTTCATATAAATGTAAGCAAGCTGTGCTTCTTTTTTCTGGTTATTTGGCTATAACTTTTGATAGAATACAGATAATTGAACAAATGTTATTGCATTACAATCTTTATTAAATTACCTTTCTAATGATATATAATTTTATAGTATTGGTACAAAAAAAAGTGGTGTTATTAGCCATCAAACCTCTAAAATAAACTTTTTTCAAAAGGTTTCCACAATTTTGTCCACTACTGTATATAAAAAAGGGTTTTTCGAACCCAACTGCTACACATATAATCCACGTTAAAGGAATATATATACTACTGTTTTTTTTTACAAAATGTGTATGCTATAATAAAATAATGGTACTGATAAATATAATGAAATTCAGTAATAAATTGATAACATATATGTACTAGCAAAATATGTTTATTGTAACCAGAGATGGGATAAGTAACTTTGTATCCATCCTTCCATCCTTTACAGATAATACGAATCACTTTTCGATTTTCTGTTCCCCTTGGCATTCGTCTTAGCGAGATTCGACTGTATTGTTATTTCAATCCCAAAGTGTTTCCTGCTACAGAAGCTGCATTGCAGATATAGGGATATTTCTGATTCCGAAACTGGGGAAATTAAACTGCTGTATTCTTTTTTAAAATTCATTTATATTTATGTTAGTTTTAATCATTCGTACTTATGTACATTTTTTTCAAAATGCAATTTATTTCAAAATATTAGTTTTATCTCTTATGTAGTTAGCATCTTATCCCACAGATTAACGACATGTTTTCCAAATGTTATAGGTTGAATTTTATCACAATTATAATAGACTGAAAGTTTAGTTTCTTTATATCTACAACTAGAGATGGGAGTTATTTAAGGTAACTGCTAAAAATCACCTGTTACCGACTGATCACTGTTCCAGGAATAATATGTTCCTCTGGAACCCCTGTTCTCAAATAACATCTGTTATTTCAGATCACCGGTGATTAGGGATAGGAGTTACTTGAAGTAACAGTTAAAAATCACCTGTGATCGTGAAATCACTGTTCTAGGAACATATTCCTCCGTTTCCATCACACAGGAAACGCGCTGAGATAACGGGCTATCACAACATCCGGCATAGTTGTCTAGCTGACGCACAGGGCTCAGGCGCTAATTCTCATTCATCTGATATTACATTATTATTATATTGTTATAATTAACCAATTATTATTTTAATTAACCAAATATTGTTTTAATTAACTAATTGTTTTAATCAGTTTATTTAATTATTGTTTTAATTGATTTATTTTTATTTAATTTACTTAAAGTTTAAATTCAGTTAATATGTGATTATTTAGGACATCAATAGCAACTAGCAAAATAAATCGCTGTCTAGTCGATAATTAAAAAAAATAACTTGCCGCCGAAACAAGACCATTTGTCATGGTGGAGATCCCATTTTCTAATCTAACTAAATCTATCCGAGTTAGTGAAAAGAAAATTCAACTTTATGGCAGCATAGTGGCTTGCAAAAGAATTTTCTCAAAGGCTGGTAACGTTTAAATAGATGGAAGAAATCGGTTGGGGCCTCTTCACGTCGAAAGAATATCGTTCCTAAATTCCAATTCATATTTAATGAAATACATTTTTTGTACATGTACATTAATTAGTACAAGTATTAATATTTTTACATTACTGAGTTTTACACATAAAAAATCCCGAATAAATATTTGTGTATAACTACGTCAGCTAAGAATACACATTTTCTATCATTATTCTGTTCAATTAGTTTGATATTCTAACCCTTCAGTATGCTTTACCAATTAATTTACAGCAGTATCAATATTTTTTGCCCTATTTCATTCATTACGTTGCATTAGTTTTTTAAATTTTCGTTAAGTTTTGATATTGTTTATTGTTTTCAAATGTCTAAAATTCAGTATTTTAAAGCCTTATTTTTTCTCTTTAGATTGTATTTCGTTTGTGTGCATTTTTTTTTCAAAGGATTTATTATTTTTATAGAGCTGGCACGACGTTCTGTTACGGACTGAGCATTGAAACATATAATCGTTAAGTTCTTCAACTCCCAAAACCTGTGCAATACCGCATACGTTTCAGTCACCGGTGATTGGAACCTGTTATCTGACTGGAACAGGAACGTTGGGCCATGTTATTCAAAAATAACAGTTTGGTCCATCACTATCTGCAACTGTTGACTTTAAGCTGAAATCGTTATCGTGAACACATCTATCACAAATCTGCAAATACTCTAATCACAGGAATCAAAAGCGATCATTGTGTATAAAACTAACAACATTGGAAATGGTGAATATGAATTTAAATTCAGTCGTTTTTATTTTACTCACTTCATAGAAGAAATCTTCACTACAGATACACTTTGAAAGCATATAATTAATTTTAAATACATATAAAGATTTTGAATGCGAATAATAAATTTACTCCAATTATAATTGAGCTAAAATCATCTAAGACAGCACCAGAGCTATTATTCTGTAGAACGCAATTCGACGCGGGACATTAACAATCGTTTCACGGACAGACGAGTGGAGGACTGCCATCTGCGAACTACCTCTTCCAGACAATATCTCTACCCATTTGCAAGCCGTTATTAGGGAATCTCGGATTCCTGACATTATCCAGAGGAACTGAAGTCAACTACAGTTCTCCCATATCTCAAACGAGGAATGCTAATTCGCGAATTGTTGAGAAGGTGGAGGATAGAACAGGGTGCGATAAACTGGTTATCATCGGCACCGCTGTTGTCATACCCCGGCGAATGTCCACTCAGCAAGGCGTCCGCCCCATGTTGGATGTTCAAGTGACACACCTTTCAATTATTTCCACAAATATGACAAATCTGTCACGGAAACCGCAATTTGCATCAAACGCGACGGTTTCGCTTACACAGTATATTTTGTTGAGAGGTAGAAATTATCTTCTGTAACGGGAATATTGCGATAAGAGAAGATATTTCAAGGGAGGTAGTGTTGTTTCCCTGAAGCCAATAACGTATAGGATCCCCCTGAAGCTTATATGCTCTTGAAAGTGGTGCGTAAAATTAAATTACCAATTTGCTAACGGAAATTGCGAAAATGCATTATTTGTGAGATCAGAGTATATATATATACTCTTTGTAAGTTATAATTATTTCGGTTGCGTATTGCTGTTACAATAAGACTATTAGGATTAAGATATGTATCATGTATGTATACATATTTATTATATATATATATATACATGGGCATTGGATACGCATGTGTCTCGTACCCTTTATGAACATATTTATTTAATGGTATCTCACTACGGGTTGTACATAACTTTCAGTAACTTGTAAACTACATGGAGGTGTATTTATGATGAAAGTAAATAAATAAACAAACGAATATACCTATAGTTCGTGCACGAAAAGTAGGCTGATGGTATCGTTAGAATTAAACGGGAGCTGACGTAACAAACGGTCTAGCCTATCACAGCAGAGGGCAAGACGTCATTTCAGAACTGAGTTTTTGAACATTCAGTGGTTCAGCGAACGTTTGTGAGCGCCGAAAACCAGTTCTGAAATGACGTCCTCCCCTCTGCTGTAATCGGCTAGGCCGTTTGTGATGTCAACTCCCGTTATTTCTAACGGTACCATCGGACTACTTTTCGTGAACGAACTATACATTTTAAGCATTTGTTCGAATAGGGAAATTTACAGCGGTTTCAGAAATGCTGACGCAAAACTACGTTCATGATATACTTAAAAAAAGAATTTAAATTATGACAAATTAGATTTAAGAAGTTGAGTAATCTACTGGGACCATTTTATATGAAGTCCAAACGTATGGCTGTCAGACTCTTTAGCAAGTGAAGTAATCTACTAAGTAAATTCAACAAAGTATACAACAGAGCTGGGCTTGCTGAAACTAATGCGCACCACGTCCACTATTCTCGGAAATACCATGCTGGGTTCAACTCCAGATAAGCGTGGTTGTGTATAAATCTATCGGGGTCGGAGGTAATGTTCAATGGCGCAGTCAGAAAGTTCATAAGGGGGTTATAGGCTTAATGGGAGGGGTTACAGAGCTACAACTCATATATTCCTATGTTAAATATACAAAATTTCATTGCAATGGGGGGTTACAACCCCCAAAACCACCCCTGGTTATGTTGTGCCTAATGGTTGTCCCAAATATCCTATGGCACACTCTTACGATGTAAAATATATAGTGAGCCCTCACGTTTTTACAGACCTCCAATTTACAAACTGTTGCTTTGATTCCGAAAGAAAAAACTGAAACTGATGTAACTGATCAAAAATAAAACTAGTAAAACTGATGTTAATTTCCATTTACAAACTTCCTATGTTATGAATCTTTTATGAAGATTTGGGACTCCGTACCAGTTTGCAAAACAAGGTGCTCACAGTATGAACAAATACATTAATAAGGAACGAGTAATGGCGCATTCGAACCTAAATTACGCATTGAAGATAAGATAGATAACAATTTGTGAATAACTATAAGCATCCGACCGTCCGAAAAAATTTCTCCCGAATTCTACATTAATATTTGATAAATTGTGAAATGCTTATCGCGTTATTAAAAAAAGCAGGAATTATAAGAGCGATGCGCAATTGCGAGATGTTTCCGTCGATTGGCTTGATTATTTTAAGCTCAGATCGAGATGTCCGATGGTAATTGCAAATTCCCGCCGAACATCTCGATTACTAAGTTCATCAACGATTCGATTATTGACTCGATTGCAAATTTGAGTTTATCGCGATTACTCCGACTGCAAGAACATTTTGTAATCGAAAATCACATTTCATCTATCCCATGCTTGAAACAGTTTCGTTAGTAATTAAATTTTAAAGTTATTCTTGCACGATCAGTTTCCTAAAATATATAATATGCACGTATATATGTTTGTGGATGAATACATTTTACACATATTTGCTTATTTATACATCAAGAAATGTTGCATACAATTTCAGAAACTCTAGCATTTTAATTTTTGCCATTAGTAATTCATTGTAATATCATAATATATTTGTTTAATTCTTAATAAATCAAGTTCTAGTTTTGTTTATGTACCGTTATATTTCAGTTTTCTTTGTAGTAGGTTTGCAGTGTTTACAGTTCAATTTTTATATATTTTGGCTCACGTTACAGTTTGCAAAATTTCTTTCGAAAATGAACTTATTAAATCAAAAGCATGTCGGAAAATGCATAAATATTTGATATAAGCAATATTTTTTGGTTTAGATTAATAAACGATTCTTTTTGAATAACAAATCAACGATTCTTTTTGAATAACAAATCAACGATATTCTTAGAATGTCCACACATCATCATTCAATTGTGAACAACAGGCTTTGTATTCACTAAATTGCCGAGATCAACCTTGCCACAGAAGTCAAATGGTTTTGGCTACCGCCTTTGGGGCCGTTTGGGTAATTCCAACTCTTAGCAGGGTTTATCATGAGTGACGGTATAGTGGTTCGGGGGTCACGTGAAGCAGGCCGTCTCGTTTCAGAGAGAGGTGTGTGATTTTACGGGGCAAGAACAGCCAGGACATTGTTTTCACCTAACCTGGGAAAACGAGAAAACCTGGAATTGTCAGGGAAATTAAAATGCTCCCTAAAATGAGGGGGGGAAATGAAGTATCTGGACAAACCTGGAAAATGTTAGGGAAACCTTCCTAACCCGTTCTAAGTAGCTAAATTTCACGCGAATTCGTGGTTATTTTCCGGAAACGGAGTTCAATTCGAAATTTTGTTTGTGATCAGTCAGGGTAATTTTGCCATTTTGTCAGGTAAGTTGAGGATAAACCTGGAAAAGTCAGGGATTTTTTTCTTCGTGATAAGTGGGGACCCTGGAAGGACAGGGTTCTACAGATTTCTGAGGAAATGGAATCTCTATCGTCTGAACAAAACTCTGCACTACGTTAGGTAAAATAATCATATGCCTGTTCTATGATCTATTAGTAGTCAAACTTGAGTTAATGGCAAAAAGGACGATTGCGTTTCGTCACTATGCCAGCGTACGAGAATGGAAATACATTTTGCAGTGGAATACAAATCGCTTTGGGCTTAGAGAAACAACCCCTATATTGAGTAGTTGGTTCGTAAGCTTTTATTTTTGTTTTGGGTGCCATTGAGAGTCGAACCTAGGTCAAGGACGCGCTAGGTAAACACGTTACCACTGTGCCACCGCAAGTTAGTTCATTAGCTTTCATTTTTGGTTTGTGTGCCGTTGGGAGTCGAACCTAGGTCAACGGCACGCTAGGTGAAGACATTACCATTGTGCCACTGCAAGTTAGTACGTAAGCGTTCATTTTTGTTTTTGAAGTTGTTGAGAGTCGAACCCAGGTCAAGGACGCGCTAGGTAAACACGTTGCCACTGTGCCACCGCAAGTTAGTTCGTTAGCTTTCATTTTTGTTTTGGGTGACGTTAGGAGTCGAACCCAGGTCAACGTCATGCTAGGTGAAGACATAACCACTGTGAAACTGCAAGTTAGTTCGTAAGCATTCATTTTCGTTTTGGGGGTCGTTGGAAGTAGAACCCAGGTCAACGGCATGCTAGGTGAACACGTTAACACTGTGCCTCCGTAAGTTAGTTCGTAAGAGATCAGTTTTGTTTTTGGGTGCGGTTGGAAGCCGAACCAACGGCACGCTAGGTAAACACGTTGCCACTGTGCCACCGCAAGTTAGTTCATAGGCGTTCATTTTTGTTTTGGGTGCCGTTGGGAGTCTAACTTAGGCTAATGGCACGCTAGGTGAACACGTTGTCACTGTGCC